>CM077001.1:134918421-135662867 GCA_039090855.1 Macrothele yani | reverse complement strand
TACTGGTAAAGCAATCAATTTATGGTTACTTAAATTGCAGAAGTAATAATTGTGATTGGTAATATAAATTTATTGCTTGCTGACACCTGTCAGGAAACAGTCTAGTATTTTATCTGAAAGCACAGGGTCACCCAGCTTGTGTTCTAGGCATTTGTCTCTGATTAGTGATTAATCTGTAGTATTACTGCAACAAAGTGAGAGTGGGGAGTTTGAAAATGTCTTGACAGAATACTCTTTATTTGTGAATGTGTTAGTACAATGTGTGTGGTTTTTGGGTAGCAAAAATACAGGCAATATTGATTTAAAACTGAAAATAGGAAACAAGGAGTACAATGGTACCTCAAAAATGCAAATAACATAAAATATTTATGAAAACTGGCACAAACGATTATGAAATGACAATTGAAAAAAAATTATGGAATAATACAAAAGAAAGGGACTGGCAACATTTTGTAATAACTACTTGCATTTGATTTTTGCGTGATAGGTGGTGTTTTTTTTTTTTTTTTTTTGAAGAATGTGACCTCTGATTCATGATGAATGTACAGTCAGTATATGTCCATGTATAAATAGCCAGTTATTCCTATTGCATCAACCATATATATGAGAGGTTAGTATTGAACAAATATCACTCACGTAAATCAATCTTTTCTTGAATTGAACAAGTTGTGCCTGTATTTCTCTAAAATACAAATCAGACGCACTTGTATTTCCAGCCTGTTGAAGGAACCCACAAAATAACAACACAAAACATAAACATTTGCTCGCCAAACTTTTTGCACATCATGAATGCAAATCAGTGGTTGTTAATTTCTCACTTCATATTAATAAGAGGCTGTGCCCTTAAAATTGAAAAAAAAAAAAACTATGTGCAGTACATCTTAACAATTGCCAAAATGTGTACAAATATCAGGTGAAAACTACAAAATTTCAGCTTTGGGACAACAAAAAACTAGGCTTCTTAAAAAAAAAGTAAAATATGAAAGTGCAAATAAAAAATATTAAATACTTAATACTGAAACAAAAAAAATACAATTTTTTGTCCCATAAAAAAATTAAAGTCCATAACCTGAATTTTTTGGTCACTCAGCCCAGAGCTTGAAAAATATCTAAAATAATACATGCCCAGAGAAAATTTACCTGCCCAAATATTAAAAGCAGGATGTGTAGAAAGATTTTTCTTTTGATACCAAAAATTACAAGTCTTTTTAGGTTGAAAAAGTACATAAAACTATTTTTAGCTACTCGGTACCGGTGTTGCTAACTGTAAATAGCATTTGGAGCATCATATTGCCCCAATGTCTGTCTATACCTAGGTCACAGGGGAGTTACAGAAGTGATATATATATATATATATATATATATATATCGTTGAGTTTGCAGAGGCAGAAGGGTTTTTCATCTTGAACTCCTTCTTCAAGAAAAAGCCACACAGGAAATGGACATGGAGACATCCAAATGGGACGACAAGTGAAATTGATTTCATTATGTGTAACAAAAAATTCGTCATAGAAGACTGCAGTGTGCTAAACAAGTTCAACACAGGTAGTGACCATAGATTGGTGAGATGTAAGATGCACCTCAACACTAAACTTGAACGTGGCAAGCTCATAGGACAAACAAAATCTATTGACATAACCAACCTTAAAAAACACCATAATACCTTCAAGTTGGAACTGAAGAACAGGTTCTCTGCTTTAGAAGGCCTAACATCGGAAGAAGTGGACATCTCTGAAGTTAACAGAAAAGTAACCAAAGCTCTTATGGAAACAGCAATAAAATTAGCTGGGTCTAAGAACAAGTCGCATGTAAATAAATTATCAGGAAAAACGAAAATGTTGATGCAAAAAGAAGAGAGATGAGAACAACTAAAGAAGATGTGACATCCAAAGTGGAATATATAGAGTTATGCAAGACAGTACGAAAAAGTATCACTGAAGACGTAAGAAAATTCAACTGTGAACTAGTGAGGAAAGCAATTGAAAACAACCAAAGCCTAAAGATAGCAAAGGGACTTCTCAGTAAGGGAAGAAAACAGATTATGGCACTGAGAAAAGAAGATGGTTCTGTAACAAGAAATAGAGGCGAAATTTTGACAAGAGTGAAAGATTTCTACTCCAAATTATATGAAAGGGATGATACATGCACTCCAGACATCATGAAAGATACCAGTACCAGAGTTCCTCCAGTCCTTCCAGCAGAAGTTGCACATGCAATCAAGAACATGAAGCGGGGAAAAGCTCCAGGAGAAGATGGAATTACTGTAGACATCATACAAGAAGCAAGTGGAGAAATCGAAACAGTACTCGCCCAAATTTTCACTCGATGCCTTAATGAAGGAAAGATTCCTGAGGATTGGAATACCGCTACAATGATCCTGCTACATAAGAAAGGTGACATTGAGGATCTCGGAAACTACAGACCTATCAGCCTCCTATCAGTAGTTTATAAAATCTTCACTAAAGTTCTTTCACACCGCTTGAAGGTAACACTGGACATGGCTCAACCGAGAGAACAAGCTGGATTCAGGAGTGGCTACAGCACAATAGATCATATCCATGTGCTGAGAGAACTAATTGAAAGAGCGAGGGAATATGAACTTCCATTGTGCATGGCTTTTATCGATTATGAAAAAGCCTTTGATTCGGTGAAACCATCAGCAGTTACAATGGCTCTGAAAACCTGCGGTATTGAAGATGCATACATTAATATTATTAATAACATCTATGAAAATGCAAGTGCAAAGATTCGGCTGTTTGAAAATACAACACACATAAAAATTGGAAAGGGAGTGAGACAAGGTGACACCATATCTCCGAAGCTCTTTAATACCACATTGGAGGGTGTTTTTCAGTCACTGAGCTGGGAAAACAAGGGGATAAAGATTAATGGAGATTATCTAACCCACCTTCGTTTTGCTGATGACGTAGTAATTTTTGCAACTAGCCCATCAGAGCTGCAGAGTATGATCCAGGAACTTGCTGACAAGAGTAAAGAAGTGGGATTAAAAATGAACTTTCAGAAGACAAAAGTGATGTTCAATGCTTTTACAAGAAATGAAGATTTATCGATTGATGGAGAAAAGCTGGAGATAACAGATACGTACATTTATCTTGGACAGCAGATATCAAGTGAGGGTCACATTGATGAAGAAATTAATCGGCGTACAAAACTTGCCTGGAGAGCTTTTGGAAGAAACAGCATAATTTTCAAGAGCAATATGCCATTATGTCTTAAAAGAAAAGTGTTTGATCAATGCATCCTTCCAGTGCTTACGTATGGTGCAGAGACGTGGACCTTAACTAAAAGAGACATACAAAGGCTGCAGACAACTCAAAGAAGCATGGAGAGGTGCATACTTGGTGTAACCAGGAGAGATAAGAAGAGGAACTCGTGGATCCGAAAAATGACAAGAGTGGAAGACATCATGATCAGAGTTAAATCCCTGAAATGGCAATGGGCTGGACATACTGCCAGAAGGACAGATCATCGATGGACAGCCGAAATTTTAGATTGGATTCCAAGGGACAGGAAAAGACCCAGAAGAAGACCACATGGGAGATGGGTGGATGAAATTCGAAAGTATGCAGGGGGGACATGGAGGAGACTGGCACGGGACAGACCGTTGTGGAGGAAACTTGGGGAGACCTTCGTCCAGCAGTGGATTGATAATGGTTGACAATGATGATGATGATGATGATATATATATATATGTAACTACAACATATATTAGGTCACAAAGTTTATTTAAACTGCACTTAAGAATAATTATTTTCAATTCTTTTTTTACGGATAAACCTTGGAAGATAGTTAAATAATACATAGCAAATAAACATATGTAGATACATAAATAAAATAATTTTCATCAAAAAAAGGGTTAGCCTATTCCTGCTGTTAAAATACATCAAACAGTAAACTGACAATAAAAAATACAGGAAAAAGGTAAGTAATGTTTATACGTAATGTTTTATATATATATATAGAGAGAGAGAGAGAGAGAAAGAGAGGGTGGGCGACATCATAACCAGGTGTATATATATATATATATATATATATATATATATATTCTATTAAGAAGAGACCTAAGCAAAAAAATACATATATAATTTTGACTCACACCAAGTACAACATAGAAAAGGTTATGTATCTACCGGCGTGAGTAAAAGGAGAAAAGATAAAAAAATAAAATAAAACAACTGAATGTAGAAGGTGTCGAGAATACTGAGCCTTGGCTTTATCAAGGACCAGCAAAAACTCTGCATTTTCTCACTTCCACAAAGACCTAGTTGGAAATGGGTTTCTGCAAGGCCATAGATGCAAGTAACATGCCCACCTAAAATTGTTTTAAAATATATATATATGTCATGTCCTCCGCAGAGTTGTATGACATAGCACTAGTTAACAATTTCTCTTGCATCCATAACCCTCCTGGCCCGACCCATGCTCTTCATCTGTTACTATTAAACAGAGAGAAGAAGATTAAAGAGAACTCAAGCTGTGAGAGTGACATAATAATTAGAAATAATTTTCAGCTATAACGAAATGCCAAGTTCGTCTGAGAGAGAATTTAAACCTGAAAAACAATGCAAAAGAAATCCAAATTTTTACATTGCAATTAAAAAAGGAAATATTAATTTTTAAAAATCAGATTTTTGAAAGAAAACTTGAGTCTAAAACCCCTACTCTACAACTTATGACAACACGAAAACGAGAATAAGTTAAAGACAATAATCAACTAAAGAAAACTTTGTGAAAGTTATATGACTTAAACAATTAGTTGCAATATGTACAGAGTATTTCAGCAGTGCTTTAAGTGCATAATTAAGTAGTTATTAAGAACTTAACTACTTTGAAAATACAGCGCAAAGAAAAGGAACAATGCTTAGCCATCTGCTGTGCCTAAGTACCCCAAAAGACGCGCAAAGTTACCAAGAAAAGAAAGAGTTAAAACCCGCAAAAATGTTAACAGACACGCCAGTGCCTAAAAGCTGAAAAGCAAAAAATCAACAGAGAAAAAAAGTACATGAAGTACAAACATTGAACTTATAAAACCTAAAACCCAAATACAAGGAAGAGAGCATACCTCTTGTGCAACTAAACCTTCTCCTCACAAGAGTAAAACATGGCTGACCTCTTCCCTAACACTTCTGCCACTCCCTAGTCGCTGGGGGGCAGTGTGGGTGGGGCTGATGGCCTCCTCATACAGAAAGAAACCAACTCGCGGAGATTTTAACCAGAGAAAAAAATATATATATAAATTTAAGACTGTGGATCTGTATGATCAGAAAGAGCAGAATTAACTCTCCAGAATACATGAGAAATATTATAAAATACACGAGTAGTGTATTCAATAATCTTTGCATGTATTAAATCACCTTAGTGAGCTTCTATAGATTAATCAGAATCTTATTAATTTTAATGTTGGTTTTACAATTTTTAGTATAGCTATCCTAGTGATGAATAACTAGTTTTCTTTTTATTTGTTTTTATTTTCTTTTATAAACAGATTTTTAAGCTTTTTTGTGATTTTGTTTATATTATTTAATTTTTTGTTTTAATAGGACCTTCATATCCATAGCACTAAGGTTCCTTTTAGTAGTTAATAGGCATCCTCTAGCCAACTTCCTTACGGCTTTGATTGGTCAGAATCATATTATTAACTGTGTAGAAAATTAAAGCAGATCTGCCAACCTTACTCTATTATTCTCCGCGAGTTGGTTTCTTTCTGTATGAGGAGGCCATCAGCCCCACCCACACTGCCCCCCAGCGACTAGGGAGTGGCAGAAGTGTTAGGGAAGAGGTCAGCCATGTTTTACTCTTGTGAGGAGAAGGTTTAGTTGCACAAGAGGTATGCTCTCTTCCTTGTATTTGGGTTTTAGGTTTTATAAGTTCAATGTTTGTACTTCATGTACTTTTTTTCTCTGTTGATTTTTTGCTTTTCAGCTTTTAGGCACTGGCGTGTCTGTTAACATTTTTGCGGGTTTTAACTCTTTCTTTTCTTGGTAACTTTGCGCGTCTTTTGGGGTACTTAGGCACAGCAGATGGCTAAGCATTGTTCCTTTTCTTTGCGCTGTATTTTCAAAGTAGTTAAGTTCTTAATAACTACTTAATTATGCACTTAAAGCACTGCTGAAATACTCTGTACATATTGCAACTAATTGTTTAAGTCATATAACTTTCACAAAGTTTTCTTTAGTTGATTATTGTCTTTAACTTATTCTCGTTTTCGTGTTGTCATAAGTTGTAGAGTAGGGGTTTTAGACTCAAGTTTTCTTTCAAAAATCTGATTTTTAAAAATTAATATTTCCTTTTTTAATTGCAATGTAAAAATTTGGATTTCTTTTGCATTGTTTTTCAGGTTTAAATTCTCTCTCAGACGAACTTGGCATTTCGTTATAGCTGAAAATTATTTCTAATTATTATGTCACTCTCACAGCTTGAGTTCTGTTTAATCTTCTTCTCTCTGTTTAATAGTAACAGATGAAGAGCATGGGTCGGGCCAGGAGGGTTATGGATGCAAGAGAAATTGTTAACTAGTGCTATGTCATACAACTCTGCGGAGGACATGACATATATATATTTTTTAAAACAATTTTAGGTGGGCATGTTACTTGCATCTATGGCCTTGCAGAAACCCATTTCCAACTAGGTCTTTGTGGAAGTGAGAAAATGCAGAGTTTTTGCCGGTCCTTGATAAAGCCAAGGCTCAGTATTCTCGACACCTTCTACATTCAGTTGTTTTATTTTATTTTTTTATCTTTTCTCCTTTTACTCACGCCGGTAGATACATAACCTTTTCTATGTTGTACTTGGTGTGAGTCAAAATTATATATGTATTTTTTTGCTTAGGTCTCTTCTTAATAGAATGTGAATTCTGAATTTTCAAAACTGCTGCGTTGCGCGTTTTGATCTTCAGGTTATTTTGCAACTTTCGTTTTAAATTCTGAAGTTTTTCCTTAGTTTTCAGTTTTGCTCTTCAGTATATCATCATCATCATCATCATTGTCAACCATTATCAATCCACTGCTGGACAAAGGTCTCCCCAAGTTTCCTCCACAACGGTCTGTCTTGTGCCAGTCTCCTCCATGTCACCCCTGCATACTTTCGAATTTCATCCACCCATCTCCTATGTGGTCTTCTTCTGGGTCTTTTCCTGTCCCTTGGAATCCAATCTAAAATTTCGGCTGTCCATCGATGATCTGTCCTTCTGGCAGTATGTCCAGCCCATTGCCATTTCAGGGATTTAACTCTGATCATGATGTCTTCCACTCTTGTCATTTTTCGGATCCACGAGTTCCTCTTCTTATCTCTCCTGGTTACACCAAGCATGCACCTCTCCATGCTTCTTTGAGTTGTCTGCAGCCTTTGTATGTCTCTTTTAGTTAAGGTCCACGTCTCTGCACCATACGTAAGCACTGGAAGGATGCATTGATCAAACACTTTTCTTTTAAGACATAATGGCATATTGCTCTTGAAAATTATGCTGTTTCTTCCAAAAGCTCTCCAGGCAAGTTTTGTACGCCGATTAATTTCTTCATCAATGTGACCCTCACTTGATATCTGCTGTCCAAGATAAACGTACGTGTCTGTTATCTCCAGCTTTTCTCCATCAATCGATAAATCTTCATTTCTTGTAAAAGCATTGAACATCACTTTTGTTTTCTGAAAGTTCATTTTTAATCCCACTTCTTTACTCTTGTCAGCAAGTTCCTGGATCATACTCTGCAGCTCTGATGGGGTAGTTGCAAAAATGACTACGTCATCAGCAAAACGAAGGTGGGTTAGATAATCTCCATTAATCTTTATCCCCTTGTTTTCCCAGCTCAGCGACTGAAAAACACCCTCCAATGTGGCATTAAAGAGCTTCGGAGATATGGTGTCACCTTGTCTCACTCCCTTTCCAATTTTTACGTGTGTTGTATTTTCAAACAGCCTAATCTTTGCACTTGCATTTTCATAGATGTTATTAATAATATTAATGTATGCATCTTCAATACCGCAGGTTTTCAGAGCCATTGTAACTGCTGATGGTTTCACCGAATCAAAGGCTTTTTCATAATCGATAAAAGCCATGCACAATGGAAGTTCATATTCCCTCGCTCTTTCAATTAGTTCTCTCAGCACGTGGATATGATCTATTGTGCTGTAGCCACTCCTGAATCCAGCTTGTTCTCTCGGTTGAGCCATGTCTAGTGCTACCTTCAAGCGGTGTGAAAGAACTTTAGTGAAGATTTTATAAACTACTGATAGGAGGCTGATAGGTCTGTAGTTTCTGAGATCCTCAATGTCACCTTTCTTATGTAGCAGGATCATTGTAGCGGTGTTCCAATCCTCAGGAATCTTTCCTTCATTAAGGCATCGAGTGAAAATTTGGGCGAGTACTGTTTCGATTTCTCCACTTGCTTCTTTTATGATGTCTACAGTAATTCCATCTTCTCCTGGAGCTTTTCCTCGCTTCATGTTCTTGATTGCATGTGCAACTTCTGCTGGAAGGACTGGAGGAACTCTGGTACTGGTATCTTTCATGATGTCTGGAGTGCATATATCATCCCTTTCATATAATTTGGAGTAGAAATCTTTCACTCTTGTCAAAATTTCGCCTCTATTTCTTGTTACAGAACCATCTTCTTTTCTCAGTGCCATAATCTGTTTTCTTCCCTTACTGAGATGTCCCTTTGCTATCTTTAGGCTTTGGTTGTTTTCAATTGCTTTCCTCACTAGTTCACAGTTGAATTTCCTTACGTCTTCAGTGATACTTTTTCTTACTGTCTTGCATAGCTCTATATATTCCACTTTGGAAGTCACATCTTTTTTAGTTGTCCTCATCTCTCTTCTTTTTTGCATCAACATTTTGGTTCTTCCTGATAATTTGTTCACATGCAACTTGTTCTTAGACCCAGCTAATTTTGTTGCTGTTTCCATAAGAGCTTTGGTTACTTTTCTGTTAACTTCAGAGATGTCCACTTCTTCCGATGTTAGGCCTTCTAAAGCAGAGAACCTGTTCTTCAGTTCCAACTTGAAGGTATTATGGTGTTTTTTAAGGTTGGTTATGTCAATAGATTTTGTTTGTCTTATGAGCTTGCCACGTTCAAGTTTAGTGTTGAGGTGCATCTTATATATATATATATATATATGTATATATATATATATATATATATATATATATATATATATATATATATATATATATATATGTATTTTTTTGCTTAGGTATCTTTTTTATAGAATATATATATATATATATATATATACAAAGTTTTCTTTAGTTAATTATTATCTTTAACTTATTCTCGTTTTCGTGCTGTCATAAGTTGTAGAGTAGGGGTTTTAGACTCAAGTTTTCTTTCAAAAATCTGTTCGTTATAAATTAACATTTCCTTTTTTAATTGCAATGTAAAATTTGGATTTCTTTTGCAATGTTTTTCAGGTTTAAATTCTCTCTCAAACGAACTTGGAATTTCGTTATAGCTGAAAATCATTTCTATTTATTATGTCACTCTCACAGCTTGAGTTCTTTTAATCTTCTTCTCTCTGTTTAATAGTAACAGATGAAGAGCATGGGTCGGGCCATGAAGGTTAATGGATGCAAGCGAAATTGTTAACTAGTGCTAGGTCATGCTACTCTACGGAGGACATGACTTATATATATATTTTTTAAACTATTTTAGGTGGGAATGTTACTTGCATCTATGGCCTTGCAGAAACCCATTTCCAACTAGGTCTTTGTGGAAGTGAGAAAATGCAGAGTTTTTGCTGGTCCTTGATAAAGCCAAGGCTCAGTATTCTCGACACCTTCTACATTCAGTTGTTTCATTATTTTTTTATCTTTTCTCCTTTTACTCACACAGGTAGATACATAACCTTTTCTATGTTGTATTAGGTGTGAGTCAAAATTATATATGTATTTTTTTGCTTAGGTATCTTCTTTATAGAATGTGAATTCTGAATTTTCAAAACTGCTGCGTTGCGCGTTTTGATTTTCAGGTTATTTTGCACCCTTCGTTTTAAATTCTAAAATTTTTTCCTTAGTCTTCAGTTTTGCTCTTAAGTAACTAATTTCAATTTATTATTTAGCAGCTCATGCGCAAATTCTAGTTGAAATGTTTTATTATTATTATTATTTTTTTTTTATTTTTATTTTTTATTACTATTTTTTTCACTTGAGGTTTTTTTCATTTTCTAATTTTTCTTTTTAGTATGTTTTGGATGCAGCTTTTTGGAGTGTAGTTTATACTCGAGTTTGGTCTTTTCTTGGACTGCTTATTTCTAAAAAGTTTTTCCTAGTTGGTTTGCTCAGAATTTGTATGTTTTGGCCCAAGTGGTAGTTCTAAGGACGATGAAAGGATTGGAGGTCAGCTCAGATATTTTAAGTCCTCCCGCTCGGTTAGGCTAGCACCCTTTCCCATAGTGTATGAACTCGCTGGCAAAGGTAATCTAAAGTTATGAAATGACAAACGTTGTTTGACATGTAAATCTGCAGATCCTAACCTGTATTCTTCTGTTGAGGATAATTGCTCCAACAAGTTTTGCAAAGCCTACAATACCATCTATAAACTCACCTGTACTGTCTGCAACCTTAGCTATATTGGCCAAAGTAAAAATCCTCTTCATCTTAGGATTAATGGTCACAGGTCTCTAGTAAACAAGTTCTCTAATTCAGGAGTGAACCCCTCCACAAACGCCAGCCAGTACTCTACCTTTGAATTAGAGCATTTCCATACTCATGGTTTTGACAAAGTGAAAATAGAGGTACTACATATTATTCCTGACCTCTATGCTCGGCTAGAAACTGAATCCCTTGAAATTTTGCAGCATCAGTCTCTTTATCCCTATGGCCTTAATTCCACTCTATCTGACAATAAGCATAATCAGCATAAATTTTCAATTCGTGAACTCTTCTTTCTTGTTAATAATAAGAGCTGCTCTAGAGGTAATAGAGGACAGAGGTTATTTCGCACATCAAGCAAAGTTGATTTTGCTAACTTGCTAAAAACTCTGGAAAGCTTTAAAACTGGCACTAATTTTGTTAAAAATACTTACAAAATTCTCAAGTCCTTCAAGCACTCTGTCCTTAAATGTTTTTTCAAATTCTGGAATGAAACTGCTGACCATGTTGATAAGCATGTTTTTGCTTTGGTTCTGGACATTCTTAAACATATTCTTAAAGATAAAATTTCTCTTAAAGAATTTTCCAGTAATTTTGTTACCATCAGGTTCCTAAATAAAGCCTACGATAATCTCAATGTAAGGAAGCTGTTCTACAATAATGCAATTTTTTTCCCATCCACAGGCACCAGTCTATTGTAAGTTTTAAATATGTTAAGACCTTAGGGTCAATAGTTAAAAACTACAAACTTAACTCTTCGAGCTACATTCCTGTAATTACTTCTTGTTCTTGTGATGAACATAAAGAAACAGTTCACTATGATAAGAATTACAACCATATTATCACCGGAAACTTGAGTTATGTTGAAAATGAAAAGCTTAGGAATTTATTAGAGTATGGCTCTAAATTCAGACCTTCCTTCACAATTTCCAAAGAAAGGATTCTTGAGAGCTTCACTCAAGATGTAAATAAGTACATCGTAAAAACCAGTTTGACGTACAATCAGCCTATTGAGGCCTTCGCAGAATGGAAATATAATATAATCAATAGCTTCACCGGTGAGTTGGCAGGTCTGGACTTTTGTTTCGACAGAAATCTCTTTTTCTCTGGAGAAGCTAAAAGGTCACTCTCCAAACTACAAGACCAATTTATTTTTACCACTACGGATAAAGCTAGCAATAATTTTGCAATTATCTGTAAGAAGTTCTATTTTGAATTGTTAACTATGGAACTCAATAATAGAGTAACATACGAGCCCGTAAGTTATTCTACCAAGCAGTTAGAAAATCGGTTTAAGGCATTCTTCAAGAAACTTAAAATTCCACAAACTAGAAGATATGGGCCTGAATTTCCATTTCTTTTTGCAACGGTTAAGTTTCATAAGGATCCTGTGAAGTTCAGGTTCATAGCTAGTGGAGTAAGGAGTCATAAAAAGAAAATAGATCTTGCTTTTGAAGATGTCTTAAAGAAGGTTTTGAAACACATTAGAAACTGTTCTAACTTGATGTACAGAGATTTTTGGATAATTAATAATAATGCAGAAGTAATTTCTACTATACTCAAAGTTTGTCCCCTAGATATTAATAGTTATGATTTTGAAAACCTATATACTAATCTGCCTCTATCAGATATAATCACTACCTTTAAAGAGCTGTATGCAGAATTTAAACTTAACCAATTTGTTGATGTAGGAACTTGGAACTCTTATCTCAATTGCTGCATAAAAAATAACCATATCTTATATAATAATACCTCTCTATAAGCAAGTGAACGGTATTCCAATGGGAACATCAACGTCCACAAATATCGCTAATCTATTCCTGTTCTTTAAGGAATATAAATTCATTAAAAATCACCCCACCTGCTCAGATAACTACCTTTACACTTTTAGATATATTGATGATCTGCTGTGTATCAATAATTCAGAAGTTATAGAGAGTGATTTTGATAATATCTATCCTAGCTCTCTTAACTTATGTAAAACCAACCACAGTAATCAGGAACTTGAGTTCCTAGACTTAAGCATTAAGCTCAACAGAGGTAACCCATCTATTAGCCTCTTTGATAAAAGAGTTAATTTTCCTTTCAAAGTAATTAAATATCTACACTGGAATAATAACATTTCAACCAAAGTAATTGAGAATGTACTAATTTCTCAGGTCCTAAGAATTTCAAGAATTTGCAGCAACAATTTGGATTTCAATTACCACATTAATATACTATTAGAAAGTTTTCTAGAGAACGAAATTCCTTCTTCTTTCATCAAAAGAACTTTAAGAAAAATTATTCTGAATAATAGAGTAAGGTTGGCAGATCTGCTTTAATTTTCTACACAGTTAATAATATGATTCTGACCAATCAAAGCCGTAAGGAAGTTGGCTAGAGGATGCCTATTAACTACCTAAAGGAACCTTAGTGCTATGGATATGACGGTCCTATTAAAACAAAAAATTAAATAATATAAACAAAATCACAAAAAAAGCTTAAAAATCTGTTTATAAAAGAAAATAAAAACAAATAAAAAAGAAAACTAGTTATTCATCACTAGGATAGCTATACTAAAAATAGTAAAACCAACATTAAAATTAATAAGATTCTGATTAATCTATAGAAGCTCACTAAGGTGATTTAATACATGCAAAGATTATTAAATAAACTGCTCGTGTATTTTATAATATTTCTCATGTATTCTGGAGAGTTAATTCTGCTCATTCTGATCATACAGATCCACAGTCTTAAGTTTATATATTTTTTTCTCTGGTTAAAATCTCCGCGCGTTGGTTTCTTGCTGTATGAGGAGGCCATCAGCCCCACCCTCACTGCCCCCCAGCGTCTAGGGAGTGGCGGAAGGGGTCAGCCATGTTCTCCTCTTGTGTGGAGAAAAGTTTTTGTCACACAAGAGGTAAGCTCTCTTCCTTGTTTTTGGGTTCTAGGTTTTATAAGTTCAATGTTTGTACTTTATGTACCTTTTCTCTGTCGTTTTTTAGCTTTTCAGCTTTTAAGCATTGGTTTGTCTGTTAACATTTATGCGGGTTTTAACTCTTACTTTTCTTTGTAACTTTGAGCGTCTTTTGAGGTACCTAGGAACAGAAGAAGGCTAAGCTTGTTCCTTTTCTATGCGCTGTCTATGCGCTGTTTTTTCAAAGTAGTTAAGTTCTTAATAACTAATTAATTATGCACTTAAAGCACTGCTGAAATACTTTGTACATATTGCAACTAACTGTTTAAGGTATATAACTTTCACAAAGTTTTCTTTAGTTAATTATTATCTTTAACTTATTCTCGTTTTCGTGCTGTCATAAGTTGTAGAGTAGGGGGTTTTAGACTCAAGTTTTCTTTCAAAAATCTGTTCGTTATAAATTAACATTTCCTTTTTTAATTGCAATGTAAAATTTGGATTTCTTTTGCATTGTTTTTCAGGTTTAAATTCTCTCTCAAACGAACTTGGAATTTCGTTATAGCTGAAAATCATTTCTATTTATTATGTCACTCTCACAGCTTGAGTTCTCTTTAATCTTCTTCTCTCTGTTTAATAGTAACAGATGAAGAGCATGGGTCGGGCCATGAAGGTTAATGGATGCAAGCGAAATTGTTAACTAGTGCTAGGTCATGCTACTCTACGGAGGACATGACTTATATATATATTTTTTAAACTATTTTAGGTGGGAATGTTACTTGCATCTATGGCCTTGCAGAAACCCATTTCCAACTAGGTCTTTGTGGAAGTGAGAAAATGCAGAGTTTTTGCTGGTCCTTGATAAAGCCAAGGCTCAGTATTCTCGACACCTTCTACATTCAGTTGTTTCATTATTTTTTTATCTTTTCTCCTTTTACTCACACAGGTAGATACATAACCTTTTCTATGTTGTATTAGGTGTGAGTCAAAATTATATATGTATTTTTTTGCTTAGGTATCTTCTTTATAGAATGTGAATTCTGAATTTTCAAAACTGCTGCGTTGCGCGTTTTGATTTTCAGGTTATTTTGCACCCTTCGTTTTAAATTCTAAAATTTTTTCCTTAGTCTTCAGTTTTGCTCTTAAGTAACTAATTTCAATTTATTATTTAGCAGCTCATGCGCAAATTCTAGTTGAAATGTTTTATTATTATTATTATTTTTTTATTTTTATTTTTTATTACTATTTTTTTCACTTGAGGTTTTTTTTCATTTTCTAATTTTTCTTTTTAGTATGTTTTGGATGCAGCTTTTTGGAGTGTAGTTTATACTCGAGTTTGGTCTTTTCTTGGACTGCTTATTTCTAAAAAGTTTTTCCTAGTTGGTTTGCTCAGAATTTGTATGTTTTGGCCCAAGTGGAGTTCTAAGGACGATGAAAGGATTGGAGGTCAGCTCAGATATTTTAAGTCCTCCCGCTCGGTTAGGCTAGCACCCTTTCCCATAGTGTATGAACTCGCTGGCAAAGGTAATCTAAAGTTATGAAATGACAAACGTTGTTTGACATGTAAATCTGCAGATCCTAACCTGTATTCTTCTGTTGAGGATAATTGCTCCAACAAGTTTTGCAAAGCCTACAATACCATCTATAAGCTCACCTGTACTGTCTGCAACCTTAGCTATATTGGCCAAAGTAAAAATCCTCTTCATCTTAGGATTAATGGTCACAGGTCTCTAGTAAACAAGTTCTCTAATTCAGGAGTGAACCCCTCCACAAACGCCAACCAGTACTCTACCTTTGAATTAGAGCATTTCCATACTCATGGTTTTGACAAAGTGAAAATAGAGGTACTACATATTATTCCTGACCTCTATGCTCGGCTAGAAACTGAATCCCTTGAAATTTTGCAGCATCAGTCTCTTTATCCCTATGGCCTTAATTCCACTCTATCTGACAATAAGCATAATCAGCATAAATTTTCAATTCGTGAACTCTTCTTTCTTGTTAATAATAAGAGCTGCTCTAGAGGTAATAGAGGACAGAGGTTATTTCGCACATCAAGCAAAGTTGATTTTGCTAACTTGCTAAAAACTCTGGAAAGCTTTAAAACTGGCACTAATTTTGTTAAAAATACTTACAAAATTCTCAAGTCCTTCAAGCACTCTGTCCTTAAATGTTTTTTCAAATTCTGGAATGAAACTGCTGACCATGTTGATAAGCATGTTTTTGCTTTGGTTCTGGACATTCTTAAACATATTCTTAAAGATAAAATTTCTCTTAAAGAATTTTCCAGTAATTTTGTTACCATCAGGTTCCTAAATAAAGCCTACGATAATCTCAATGTAAGGAAGCTGTTCTACAATAATGCAATTTTTTTCCCATCCACAGGCACCAGTCTATTGTAAGTTTTAAATATGTTAAGACCTTAGGGTCAATAGTTAAAAACTACAAACTTAACTCTTCGAGCTACATTCCTGTAATTACTTCTTGTTCTTGTGATGAACATAAAGAAACAGTTCACTATGATAAGAATTACAACCATATTATCACCGGAAACTTGAGTTATGTTGAAAATGAAAAGCTTAGGAATTTATTAGAGTATGGCTCTAAATTCAGACCTTCCTTCACAATTTCCAAAGAAAGGATTCTTGAGAGCTTCACTCAAGATGTAAATAAGTACATCGTAAAAACCAGTTTGACGTACAATCAGCCTATTGAGGCCTTCGCAGAATGGAAATATAATATAATCAATAGCTTCACCGGTGAGTTGGCAGGTCTGGACTTTTGTTTCGACAGAAATCTCTTTTTCTCTGGAGAAGCTAAAAGGTCACTCTCCAAACTACAAGACCAATTTATTTTTACCACTACGGATAAAGCTAGCAATAATTTTGCAATTATCTGTAAGAAGTTCTATTTTGAATTGTTAACTATGGAACTCAATAATAGAGTAACATACGAGCCCGTAAGTTATTCTACCAAGCAGTTAGAAAATCGGTTTAAGGCATTCTTCAAGAAACTTAAAATTCCACAAACTAGAAGATATGGGCCTGAATTTCCATTTCTTTTTGCAACGGTTAAGTTTCATAAGGATCCTGTGAAGTTCAGGTTCATAGCTAGTGGAGTAAGGAGTCATAAAAAGAAAATAGATCTTGCTTTTGAAGATGTCTTAAAGAAGGTTTTGAAACACATTAGAAACTGTTCTAACTTGATGTACAGAGATTTTTGGATAATTAATAATAATGCAGAAGTAATTTCTACTATACTCAAAGTTTGTCCCCTAGATATTAATAGTTATGATTTTGAAAACCTATATACTAATCTGCCTCTATCAGATATAATCACTACCTTTAAAGAGCTGTATGCAGAATTTAAACTTAACCAATTTGTTGATGTAGGAACTTGGAACTCTTATCTCAATTGCTGCATAAAAAATAACCATATCTTATATAATAATACTCTCTATAAGCAAGTGAACGGTATTCCAATGGGAACATCAACGTCCACAAATATCGCTAATCTATTCCTGTTCTTTAAGGAATATAAATTCATTAAAAATCACCCCACCTGCTCAGATAACTACCTTTACACTTTTAGATATATTGATGATCTGCTGTGTATCAATAATTCAGAAGTTATAGAGAGTGATTTTGATAATATCTATCCTAGCTCTCTTAACTTATGTAAAACCAACCACAGTAATCAGGAACTTGAGTTCCTAGACTTAAGCATTAAGCTCAACAGAGGTAACCCATCTATTAGCCTCTTTGATAAAAGAGTTAATTTTCCTTTCAAAGTAATTAAATATCTACACTGGAATAATAACATTTCAACCAAAGTAATTGAGAATGTACTAATTTCTCAGGTCCTAAGAATTTCAAGAATTTGCAGCAACAATTTGGATTTCAATTACCACATTAATATACTATTAGAAAGTTTTCTAGAGAACGAAATTCCTTCTTCTTTCATCAAAAGAACTTTAAGAAAAATTATTCTGAATAATAGAGTAAGGTTGGCAGATCTGCTTTAATTTTCTACACAGTTAATAATATGATTCTGACCAATCAAAGCCGTAAGGAAGTTGGCTAGAGGATGCCTATTAACTACCTAAAGGAACCTTAGTGCTATGGATATGACGGTCCTATTAAAACAAAAAATTAAATAATATAAACAAAATCACAAAAAAAGCTTAAAAATCTGTTTATAAAAGAAAATAAAAACAAATAAAAAAGAAAACTAGTTATTCATCACTAGGATAGCTATACTAAAAATAGTAAAACCAACATTAAAATTAATAAGATTCTGATTAATCTATAGAAGCTCACTAAGGTGATTTAATACATGCAAAGATTATTAAATAAACTGCTCGTGTATTTTATAATATTTCTCATGTATTCTGGAGAGTTAATTCTGCTCATTCTGATCATACAGATCCACAGTCTTAAGTTTATATATTTTTTTCTCTGGTTAAAATCTCCGCGCGTTGGTTTCTTGCTGTATGAGGAGGCCATCAGCCCCACCCTCACTGCCCCCCAGCGTCTAGGGAGTGGCGGAAGGGGTCAGCCATGTTCTCCTCTTGTGTGGAGAAAAGTTTTTGTCACACAAGAGGTAAGCTCTCTTCCTTGTTTTTGGGTTCTAGGTTTTATAAGTTCAATGTTTGTACTTTATGTACCTTTTCTCTGTCGTTTTTTAGCTTTTCAGCTTTTAAGCATTGGTTTGTCTGTTAACATTTATGCGGGTTTTAACTCTTACTTTTCTTTGTAACTTTGAGCGTCTTTTGAGGTACCTAGGAACAGAAGAAGGCTAAGCTTGTTCCTTTTCTATGCGCTGTCTATGCGCTGTTTTTTCAAAGTAGTTAAGTTCTTAATAACTAATTAATTATGCACTTAAAGCACTGCTGAAATACTTTGTACATATTGCAACTAACTGTTTAAGGTATATAACTTTCACAAAGTTTTCTTTAGTTAATTATTATCTTTAACTTATTCTCGTTTTCGTGCTGTCATAAGTTGTAGAGTAGGGGGTTTTAGACTCAAGTTTTCTTTCAAAAATCTGTTCGTTATAAATTAACATTTCCTTTTTTAATTGCAATGTAAAATTTGGATTTCTTTTGCAATGTTTTTCAGGTTTAAATTCTCTCTCAAACGAACTTGGAATTTCGTTATAGCTGAAAATCATTTCTATTTATTATGTCACTCTCACAGCTTGAGTTCTCTTTAATCTTCTTCTCTCTGTTTAATAGTAACAGATGAAGAGCATGGGTCGGGCCATGAAGGTTAATGGATGCAAGCGAAATTGTTAACTAGTGCTAGGTCATGCTACTCTACGGAGGACATGACTTATATATATATTTTTTAAACTATTTTAGGTGGGAATGTTACTTGCATCTATGGCCTTGCAGAAACCCATTTCCAACTAGGTCTTTGTGGAAGTGAGAAAATGCAGAGTTTTTGCTGGTCCTTGATAAAGCCAAGGCTCAGTATTCTCGACACCTTCTACATTCAGTTGTTTTATTTTATTTTTTTATCTTTTCTCCTTTTACTCACACAGGTAGATACATAACCTTTTCTATGTTGTATTAGGTGTGAGTCAAAATTATATATGTATTTTTTTGCTTAGGTATCTTCTTTATAGAATGTGAATTCTGAATTTTCAAAACTGCTGCGTTGCGCGTTTTGATTTTCAGGTTATTTTGCACCCTTCGTTTTAAATTCTAAAATTTTTTCCTTAGTCTTCAGTTTTGCTCTTAAGTAACTAATTTCAATTTATTATTTAGCAGCTCATGCGCAAATTCTAGTTGAAATGTTTTATTATTATTATTATTTTTTTTTTATTTTTATTTATTTTTTTCACTTGAGGTTTTTTTCATTTTCTAATTTTTCTTTTTAGTATGTTTTGGATGCAGCTTTTTGGAGTGTAGTTTATACTCGAGTTTGGTCTTTTCTTGGACTGCTTATTTCTAAAAAGTTTTTCCTAGTTGGTTTGCTCAGAATTTGTATGTTTTGGCCCAAGTGGAGTTCTAAGGACGATGAAAGGATTGGAGGTCAGCTCAGATATTTTAAGTCCTCCCGCTCGGTTAGGCTAGCACCCTTTCCCATAGTGTATGAACTCGCTGGCAAAGGTAATCTAAAGTTATGAAATGACAAACGTTGTTTGACATGTAAATCTGCAGATCCTAACCTGTATTCTTCTGTTGAGGATAATTGCTCCAACAAGTTTTGCAAAGCCTACAATACCATCTATAAGCTCACCTGTACTGTCTGCAACCTTAGCTATATTGGCCAAAGTAAAAATCCTCTTCATCTTAGGATTAATGGTCACAGGTCTCTAGTAAACAAGTTCTCTAATTCAGGAGTGAACCCCTCCACAAACGCCAACCAGTACTCTACCTTTGAATTAGAGCATTTCCATACTCATGGTTTTGACAAAGTGAAAATAGAGGTACTACATATTATTCCTGACCTCTATGCTCGGCTAGAAACTGAATCCCTTGAAATTTTGCAGCATCAGTCTCTTTATCCCTATGGCCTTAATTCCACTCTATCTGACAATAAGCATAATCAGCATAAATTTTCAATTCGTGAACTCTTCTTTCTTGTTAATAATAAGAGCTGCTCTAGAGGTAATAGAGGACAGAGGTTATTTCGCACATCAAGCAAAGTTGATTTTGCTAACTTGCTAAAAACTCTGGAAAGCTTTAAAACTGGCACTAATTTTGTTAAAAATACTTACAAAATTCTCAAGTCCTTCAAGCACTCTGTCCTTAAATGTTTTTTCAAATTCTGGAATGAAACTGCTGACCATGTTGATAAGCATGTTTTTGCTTTGGTTCTGGACATTCTTAAACATATTCTTAAAGATAAAATTTCTCTTAAAGAATTTTCCAGTAATTTTGTTACCATCAGGTTCCTAAATAAAGCCTACGATAATCTCAATGTAAGGAAGCTGTTCTACAATAATGCAATTTTTTTCCCATCCACAGGCACCAGTCTATTGTAAGTTTTAAATATGTTAAGACCTTAGGGTCAATAGTTAAAAACTACAAACTTAACTCTTCGAGCTACATTCCTGTAATTACTTCTTGTTCTTGTGATGAACATAAAGAAACAGTTCACTATGATAAGAATTACAACCATATTATCACCGGAAACTTGAGTTATGTTGAAAATGAAAAGCTTAGGAATTTATTAGAGTATGGCTCTAAATTCAGACCTTCCTTCACAATTTCCAAAGAAAGGATTCTTGAGAGCTTCACTCAAGATGTAAATAAGTACATCGTAAAAACCAGTTTGACGTACAATCAGCCTATTGAGGCCTTCGCAGAATGGAAATATAATATAATCAATAGCTTCACCGGTGAGTTGGCAGGTCTGGACTTTTGTTTCGACAGAAATCTCTTTTTCTCTGGAGAAGCTAAAAGGTCACTCTCCAAACTACAAGACCAATTTATTTTTACCACTACGGATAAAGCTAGCAATAATTTTGCAATTATCTGTAAGAAGTTCTATTTTGAATTGTTAACTATGGAACTCAATAATAGAGTAACATACGAGCCCGTAAGTTATTCTACCAAGCAGTTAGAAAATCGGTTTAAGGCATTCTTCAAGAAACTTAAAATTCCACAAACTAGAAGATATGGGCCTGAATTTCCATTTCTTTTTGCAACGGTTAAGTTTCATAAGGATCCTGTGAAGTTCAGGTTCATAGCTAGTGGAGTAAGGAGTCATAAAAAGAAAATAGATCTTGCTTTTGAAGATGTCTTAAAGAAGGTTTTGAAACACATTAGAAACTGTTCTAACTTGATGTACAGAGATTTTTGGATAATTAATAATAATGCAGAAGTAATTTCTACTATACTCAAAGTTTGTCCCCTAGATATTAATAGTTATGATTTTGAAAACCTATATACTAATCTGCCTCTATCAGATATAATCACTACCTTTAAAGAGCTGTATGCAGAATTTAAACTTAACCAATTTGTTGATGTAGGAACTTGGAACTCTTATCTCAATTGCTGCATAAAAAATAACCATATCTTATATAATAATACTCTCTATAAGCAAGTGAACGGTATTCCAATGGGAACATCAACGTCCACAAATATCGCTAATCTATTCCTGTTCTTTAAGGAATATAAATTCATTAAAAATCACCCCACCTGCTCAGATAACTACCTTTACACTTTTAGATATATTGATGATCTGCTGTGTATCAATAATTCAGAAGTTATAGAGAGTGATTTTGATAATATCTATCCTAGCTCTCTTAACTTATGTAAAACCAACCACAGTAATCAGGAACTTGAGTTCCTAGACTTAAGCATTAAGCTCAACAGAGGTAACCCATCTATTAGCCTCTTTGATAAAAGAGTTAATTTTCCTCTTTCAAAGTAACTAAATATCTACACTGGAATAATAACATTTCAACCAAAGTAATTGAGAATGTACTAATTTCCTCAGGTCCTAAGAATTTCAAGAATTTGCAGCAACAATTTGGACTTCAATTACCACATTAATATACTATTAGAAAGTTTTCTAGAGAACGAAAATTCCTTCTTCTTTCATCAAAAGAACTTTAAGAAAAATTATTCTGAATAATATAGTAAGCGCAGATCTGCTTTAATTTTCTACACAGTTAATAATATGATTCTGACCAATCAAAGCCGTAAGGAAGTTGGCTGGAGGATGCCTATTAACTACCTAAAGGAACCTTTAGTGCTATGGATAAGGACGGTCCTATTAAAACAAAAAAATTAAATAATATAAAAACAAAATCACAAAAAAAGCTTAAAAATCTGTTTATAAAAGAAAAATAAAAACAAATAAAAAAAGAAAACTAGTTATTCATCACTAGAATAGCTATACTAAAAATAGTAAAACCAACTTTAAAATTAATAAGATTCTGATTAATCTATAGAAGCTCACTAAGGTGATTTAATACATGCAAAGATTATTAAATACACTGCTCGTGTATTTTATAATATTTCTCATGTATTCTGGAGAGTTAATTCTGCTCTTTCTGATCATACAGATCCACAGTCTTAAGTTTATATATATTTTTTTTTCTCTGGTTAAAATCTCCGCGCGTTGGTTTCTTGCTGTATTGAGGAGGCTTTCATCATTCTACTCCCTCACTGCCCCCCAGCGTCTAGGGAGTGGCGGAAGAGGTCAGCCATGTTCTTCTCTTGTGAGGAGAAAAAAGTTTTTGTCACACAAGAGGTAAGCTCTCTTCCCTGTTTTTGGGTTCTAGGTTTTATAAGTGCAATGTTTGTACTTCTGCGTACTTTTTCTCTGTCGTTTTTTAGCTTTTCAGCTTTTTAGGCATTGGTTTGTCTGTTAACATTTATGCGGGTTTTAACTCTTACTTTTCTCTGTAACTTTGAGCGTCTTTTTGGGGTACCTAGGAACAGAAGCTGGCTAAGCTTGTTCCTTTTCTATGCGCTGTCTATGCGCTGTTTTTTCAAAGCAGTTAAGTTCTTAATAACTAATTAATTATGCACTTAAAGCACTGCTGAAATACTTTGTACATATTGCAACTAACTGTTTAAGGTATATAACTTTCACAAAGTTTTCTTTAGTTAATTATTATCTTTAACTTATTCTCGTTTTCGTGCTGTCATAAGTCGTAGAGTAGGGGGTTTTAGACTCCAGCTTTCTTTCAAAAATCTGTTCGTTAAAAATTAATATTTCCTTTTTTTAATTGCAATTTAAAATTTGGATTTCTTTTGCATTGATTTTCAGGTTTAAATTCTCTCTCAAACGAACTTAAATTTTATTATGGCTGAAAATCATTTCTAATTATTATGTCACTCTCACAGCTTGAGTTCTCTTTAATCTTCTTCTCTCTGTTTAATAGTAACAGTAGATGAAGAGCATGGGTCGGGCCAGGAAGGTTAATGGATGCAAGCGAAATTGTTAATTAGTGCTAGGTCATGCACCTCTACGGAGGACATGACTTATATATATATTTGTTAAACTATTTTAGGTGGGAATGTTACTTGCATCTATGGCCTTGCAGAAACCCATTTCCAACTAGGTCTTTGTGGAAGTGAGAAAATGCAAGAGTTTTTGCTGGTCCTACATAAAGCCAAGGCCTCAGTATTCTCATTAACACCTTCTACATTCAGTTGTTTTATTTTATTTTTTTATTCTTTTCTCCTTCTTTACTCACACAGGTAGATACATAACCTTTTCTATGTTGTACTAGGTGTGAGTCAAAATTATATATGTATTTTTTTGCTTAGGTATCTTCTTTATAGAATGTGAATTCTGAATTTTCAAAACTGCTGCGTTGCGCGTTTTGGATTTCTCAGGTTATTTTGCAACCTTCGTTTTAAATTCTAAAGTTTTTCCTTAGTCTTCAGTTTTGCTCTCTTAAGTAACTAATTTCAATTTATTATTTAGCAGCTCATGCGCAAATTCTAGTTGAAATGTTTTATTATTACTTTTTTTTTTTTTTTTTTTTTTTTTATTACTATTTTTTTTATTTGAGGTTTTTTTCATTTTCTAATTTTTATTTTTAGTATGTTTTGGATGCAGCTTTTTGGAGTGTAGTTTATACTCGAGTTTGGTCTTTTCTTGGACTGCTTATTTCTAAAAAGTTTTTCCTAGTTGGTTTGCTCAGAATTTGTATGTTTTGGCCCAAGTGGAGTTCTAAGGACGATGAAAGGATTGGAGGTCAGCTCAGATATTTTAAGTCCTCCCGCTCTCGGTTAGGCTAGCACCCTTCCCATAGTGTATGAACTCGCTGGCAAAGGTAATCTAAAGTTATGAAATGACAAACGTTGTTTGACATGTAAATCTGCAGATCCTAACCTGTATCTCTTCTTCTTGTTGAGGATAATTGCTCCAACAAGTTTTGCAAAGCCTACAATACCATCTATAAGCTCACCTGTACTGTCTGCAACCTTAGCTATATTGGCCAAAGTAAAATCCTCTTCATCTTAGGATTAATGGTCACAGATCTCTAGTAAAACAAGTTCTCTAATTCAGGAGTGAACCCTCCACAAACGTCAACCAGTACTCTACCTTTGAATTAGAGCATTTCCATACTCATGGTTTTGACAAAGTGAAAATAGAGATACTACATATTATCCCTGACCTCTATGCTCGGCTAGAAACTGAATCCCTCTGAAATTTTGCAGCATCAGTCTCTTTATCCCTATGGCCTTAATTCCACTCTATCTGACAATAAGCATAATCAGCATAAATTTTCAATTCGTGAACTCTCTTCTTTCTTGTTAATAATAAGAGCTGCTCTAGAGGTAATAGAGGACAGAGGTTATTTCGCACATCAAGCAAAGTTGATTTTGCTAACCTGCTAAAAACTCTGGAAAGCTTTAAAACTGGCACTAATTTTGTGGTTAAAAATACTTACAAAATTCTCAAGTCCTTCAAGCACTCTGTCCTTAAAAGTTTTTTTTCAAATTCTGGAATGAAACTGCTGACCATGTTGATAAGCATGTTTTTGCTTTGGTTCTGGACATTCTTAAACATATTCTTAAAGATAAAATCTTCTCTTAAAGAATTTTCCAGTAATTTTGTTACCATCAGGTTCCTAAATAAAGCCTACGATAATCTCAATGTTAGGAAGCTGTTCTACAATAATGCAATTTTTTTTCCCATCCACAGGCACCAGTCTATTGTAAGTTTTAAATATGTTAAGACCTTAGGGTCAATAGTTAAAAACTACAAACTTAACTCTTCGAGCTACATTCCTGTAATTACTACATGTTCTTGTGATGAACATAAAGAAACAGTTCACTATGATAAGAATTACAACCATATTATCACCGGAAACTTGAGTTTTGTTGAAAATGAAAAGCTTAGGATTTTATTAGAGTATGGCTCTAAATTCAGACCTTCCTTCACAATTTCCAAAGAAAGGATTCTTGAGAGCTTCACTCAAGATGTTAATAGGTACATCGTAAAAACCAGTTTAACGTACAATCAGCCTATTGAGGCCTTCGCAGAATGGAAATATAATATAATCAATAGCTTCACCGGTGAGTTGGCAGGTCTGGACTTTTGTTTCGACAGAAATCTCTTTTTCTCTGGAGAAGCTAAGGTCACTCTCCAAACTACAAGACCAATTTATTTTTACCACTACGGATAAAGCTAGCAATAATTTTGCAATTATCTGTAAGAAGTTCTATTTTGAATTGTTAACTATGGAACTCAATAATAGAGTAACATACGAGCCCGTAAGTTATTCTACCAAGCAGTTAGAAAATCGGTTTAAGGCATTCTTCAAGAAACTTAAAATTCCACAAACTAGAAGATATGAGCCTGAATTTCCATTTCTTTTTGCAACGGTTAAGTTTCATAAGGATCCTGTGAAGTTCAGGTTCATAGCTAGTGGAGTAAGGAGTCATAAAAAGAAAATAGATCTTGCTTTTGAAGATGTCTTAAAGAAGGTTTTGAAACACATTAGAAACTGTTCTAACTTGATGTACAGAGATTTTTGGATAATTAATAATAATGCAGAAGTAATTTCTACTATACTCAAAGTATGTCCCCTAGATATTAATAGTTATGATTTTGAAAACCTATATACTAATCTGCCTCTATCAGATATAATCACTACCTTTAAAGAGCTGTATGCAGAATTTAAACTTAACCAATTTGTTGATGTAGGAACTTGGAACTCTTATCTCAATTGCTGCATAAAAAATAACCATATCTTATATAATAATACTCTCTATAAGCAAGTGAACGGTATTCCCATGGGAACATCAACGTCCACGAATATCGCTAATCTATTCCTGTTCTTTAAGGAATATAAATTCATTAAAAATCACCCCACCTGCTCAGATAACTACCTTTACACTTTTAGATATATTGATGATCTGCTGTGTATCAATAATTCAGAAGTTATAGAGAGTGATTTTGATAATATCTATCCTAGCTCTCTTAACTTATGTAAAACCAACCACAGTAATCAGGAACTTGAGTTCCTAGACTTAAGCATTAAGCTCAACAGAGGTAACCCATCTATTAGCCTCTTTGATAAAAGAGTTAATTTTCCTTTCAAAGTAATTAAATATCTACACTGGAATAATAACATTTCAACCAAAGTAATTGAGAATGTACTAATTTCTCAGGTCCTAAGAATTTCAAGAATTTGCAGCAACAATTTGGACTTCAATTACCACATTAATATACTATTAGAAAGTTTTCTAGAGAACGAAATTCCTTCTTCTTTCATCAAAAGAACTTTAAGAAAAATTATTCTGAATAATAGAGTAAGGTTGGCAGATCTGCTTTAATTTTCTACACAGTTAATAATATGATTCTGACCAATCAAAGCCGTAAGGAAGTTGGCTAGAGGATGCCTATTAACTACCTAAAGGAACCTTAGTGCTATGGATATGACGGTCCTATTAAAACAAAAAATTAAATAATATAAACAAAATCACAAAAAAAGCTTAAAAATCTGTTTATAAAAGAAAATAAAAACAAATAAAAAAGAAAACTAGTTATTCATCACTAGAATAGCTATACTAAAAATAGTAAAACCAACTTTAAAATTAATAAGATTCTGATTAATCTATAGAAGCTCACTAAGGTGATTTAATACATGCAAAGATTATTAAATACACTGCTCGTGTATTTTATAATATTTCTCATGTATTCTGGAGAGTTAATTCTGCTCTTTCTGATCATACAGATCCACAGTCTTAAGTTTATATATATTTTTTTTCTCTGGTTAAAATCTCCGCGCGTTGGTTTCTTGCTGCATGAGGAGGCCATCAGCCCCACCCCCACTGCCCCCCAGCGTCTAGGGAGTGGCGGAAGAGGTCAGCCATGTTCTTCTCTTGTGAGGAGAAAAGTTTTTGTCACACAAGAGGTAAGCTCTCTTCCCTGTTTTTGGGTTCTAGGTTTTATAAGTGCAATGTTTGTACTTCATGTACTTTTTCTCTGTCGTTTTTTAGCTTTTCAGCTTTTAGGCATTGGTTTGTCTGTTAACATTTTTGCGGGTTTTAACTCTTTCTTTTCTCTGTAACTTTGAGCGTCTTTTTGGGGTACCTAGGAACAGAAGCTGGCTAAGCTTGTTCCTTTTCTATGCGCTGTCTATGCGCTGTTTTTTCAAAGTAGTTAAGTTCTTAATAACTAATTAATTATGCACTTAAAGCACTGCTGAAATACTTTGTACATATTGCAACTAACTGTTTAAGGTATATAACTTTCACAAGAAGTTTTCTTTAGTTAATTATTATCTTTAACTTATTCTCGTTTTCGTGCTGTCATAAGTCGTAGAGTAGGGGGTTTTAGACTCAAGTTTTCTTTCAAAAATCTGTTCGTTAAAAATTAATATTTCCTTTTTTAATTGCAATTTAAAAATTTGGATTTCTTTTGCATTGATTTTCAGGTTTAAATTCTCTCTCAAACGAACTTGGAATTTCGTTATGGCTGAAAATCATTTCTAATTATTATGTCACTCTCACAGCTTGAGTTCTCTTTAATCTTCTTCTCTCTGTTTAATAGTAACAGATGAAGAGCATGGGTCGGGCCAGGAAGGTTAATGGATGCAAGCGAAATTGTTAACTAGTGCTAGGTCATGCAACTCTACGGAGGACATGACATATATATATTTGTTAAACTATTTTAGGTGGGAATGTTACTTGCATCTATGGCCTTGCAGAAACCCATTTCCAACTAGGTCTTTGTGGAAGTGAGAAAATGCAGAGTTTTTGCCGGTCCTTGATAAAGCCAAGGCTCAGTATTCTCGACACCTTCTACATTCAGTTGTTTTATTTTATTTTTATCTTTTCTCCTTTTACTCACACAGGTAGATACATAACCTTTTCTATGTTGTACTAGGTGTGAGTCAAAATTATATATGTATTTTTTTGCTTAGGTATCTTCTTTATAGAATGTGAATTCTGAATTTTCAAAACTGCTGCGTTGCGCGTTTTGATTTTCAGGTTATTTTGCAACCTTCGTTTAAATTCTAAAGTTTTTTCCTTAGTCTTCAGTTTTGCTCTTAAGTAACTAATTTCAATTTATTATTTAGCAGCTCATGCGCAAATTCTAGTTGAAATGTTTTATTATTACTTTTTTTTTTTTTTTTTTTTTATTACTATTTTTTTATTTGAGGTTTTTTTCATTTTCTAATTTTTTATTTTTAGTATGTTTTGGATGCAGCTTTTTGGAGTGTAGTTTATACTCGAGTTTGGTCTTTTCTTGGACTGCTTATTTCTAAAAAGTTTTTCCTAGTTGGTTTGCTCAGAATTTGTATGTTTTGGCCCAAGTGGAGTTCTAAGGACGATGAAAGGATTGGAGGTCAGCTCAGATATTTTAAGTCCTCCCGCTCGGTTAGGCTAGCACCCTTTCCCATAGTGTATGAACTCGCTGGCAAAGGTAATCTAAAGTTATGAAATGACAAACGTTGTTTGACATGTAAATCTGCAGATCCTAACCTGTATTCTTCTGTTGAGGATAATTGCTCCAACAAGTTTTGCAAAGCCTACAATACCATCTATAAGCTCACCTGTACTGTCTGCAACCTTAGCTATATTGGCCAAAGTAAAAATCCTCTTCATCTTAGGATTAATGGTCACAGATCTCTAGTAAACAAGTTCTCTAATTCAGGAGTGAACCCCTCCACAAACGTCAACCAGTACTCTACCTTTGAATTAGAGCATTTCCATACTCATGGTTTTGACAAAGTGAAAATAGAGATACTACATATTATCCCTGACCTCTATGCTCGGCTAGAAACTGAATCCCTTGAAATTTTGCAGCATCAGTCTCTTTATCCCTATGGCCTTAATTCCACTCTATCTGACAATAAGCATAATCAGCATAAATTTTCAATTCGTGAACTCTTCTTTCTTGTTAATAATAAGAGCTGCTCTAGAGGTAATAGAGGACAGAGGTTATTTCGCACATCAAGCAAAGTTGATTTTGCTAACCTGCTAAAAACTCTGGAAAGCTTTAAAACTGGCACTAATTTTGTTAAAAATACTTACAAAATTCTCAAGTCCTTCAAGCACTCTGTCCTTAAAAGTTTTTTCAAATTCTGGAATGAAACTGCTGACCATGTTGATAAGCATGTTTTTGCTTTGGTTCTGGACATTCTTAAACACATTCTTAAAGATAAAATTTCTCTTAAAGAATTTTCCAGTAATTTTGTTACCATCAGGTTCCTAAATAAAGCCTACGATAATCTCAATGTTAGGAAGCTGTTCTACAATAATGCAATTTTTTTTCCCATCCACAGGCACCAGTCTATTGTAAAGTTTTAAATATGTTAAGACCTTAGGGTCAATAGTTAAAAACTACAAACTTAACTCTTCGAGCTACATTCCTGTAATTACTACATGTTCTTGTGATGAACATAAAGAAACAGTTCACTATGATAAGAATTACAACCATATTATCACCGGAAACTTGAGTTTTGTTGAAAATGAAAAGCTTAGGATTTTATTAGAGTATGGCTCTAAATTCAGACCTTCCTTCACAATTTCCAAAGAAAGGATTCTTGAGAGCTTCACTCAAGATGTTAATAGGTACATCGTAAAAACCAGTTTAACGTACAAATCAGCCTATTGAGGCCTTCGCAGAATGGAAATATAATATAATCAATAGCTTCACCGGTGAGTTGGCAGGTCTGGACTTTTGTTTCGACAGAAATCTCTTTTTCTCTGGAGAAGCTAAAAGGTCACTCTCCAAACTACAAGACCAATTTATTTTTACCACTACGGATAAAGCTAGCAATAATTTTGCAATTATCTGTAAGAAGTTCTATTTTGAATTGTTAACTATGGAACTCAATAATAGAGTAACATACGAGCCCGTAAGTTATTCTACCAAGCAGTTAGAAAATCGGTTTAAGGCATTCTTCAAGAAACTTAAAATTCCACAAACTAGAAGATATGAGCCTGAATTTCCATTTCTTTTTGCAACGGTTAAGTTTCATAAGGATCCTGTGAAGTTCAGGTTCATAGCTAGTGGAGTAAGGAGTCATAAAAAGAAAATAGATCTTGCTTTTGAAGATGTCTTAAAAGAAGGTTTTGAAACACATTAGAAACTGTTCTAACTTGATGTACAGAGATTTTTGGATAATTAATAATAATGCAGAAGTAATTTCTACTATACTCAAAGTATGTCCCCTAGATATTAATAGTTATGATTTTGAAAACCTATATATACTAATCTGCCTCTATCAGATATAATCACTACCTTTAAAGAGCTGTATGCAGAATTTAAACTTAACCAATTTGTTGATGTAGGAACTTGGAACTCTTTATCTCAATTGCTGCATAAAAAATAACCATATCTTATATAATAATACTCTCTATAAGCAAGTGAACGGTATTCCCAAGGGAACATCAACGTCCACGAATATCGCTAATCTATTCCTGTTCTTTAAGGAATATAAATTCATTAAAAATCACCCCACCTGCTCAGATAACTACCTTTACACTTTTAGATATATTGATGATCTGCTGTGTATCAATAATTCAGAAGTTATAGAGAGTGATTTTGATAATATCTATCCTAGCTCTCTTAACTTATGTAAAACCAACCACAGTAATCAGGAACTTGAGTTCCTAGACTTAAGCATTAAGCTCAACAGAGGTAACCCATCTATTAGCCTCTTTGATAAAAGAGTTAATTTTCCTTTCAAAGTAATTAAATATCTACACTGGAATAATAACATTTCAACCAAAGTAATTGAGAATGTACTAATTTCTCAGGTCCTAAGAATTTCAAGAATTTGCAGCAACAATTTGGACTTCAATTACCACATTACATATACTATTAGAAAGTTTTCTAGAGAACGAAATTCCTTCTTCTTTCATCAAAAGAACTTTAAGAAAAAATTATTCTGAATAATAGAGTAAGGTTGGCAGATCTGCTTTAATTTTCTACACAGTTAATAATATGATTCTGACCAATCAAAGCCGTAAGGAAGTTGGCTAGAGGATGCCTATTAACTACCTAAAGGAACCTTAGTGCTATGGATATGACGGTCCTATTAAAACAAAAATTAAATAATATAAACAAAATCACAAAAAGCTTAAAAATCTGTTTATAAAAGAAAATAAAAACAAATAAAAAAGAAAACTAGTTATTCATCACTAGAATAGCTATACTAAAAATAGTAAAACCAACTTTAAAATTAATAAGATTCTGATTAATCTATAGAAGCTCACTAAGGTGATTTAATACATGCAAAGATTATTAAATACACTGCTCGTGTATTTTATAATATTTCTCATGCATTCTGGAGAGTTAATTCTGCTCTTTCTGATCATACAGATCCACAGTCTTAAGTTTATATATATATTTTTTTTCTCTGGTTAAAATCTCCGCGCGTTGGTTTCTTGCTGCATGAGGAGGCCATCAGCCCCACCCCCACTGCCCCCAGCGTCTAGGGAGTGGCGGAAGAGGTCAGCCATGTTCTTCTCTTGTGAGGAGAAAAGTTTTTGTCACACAAGAGGTAAGCTCTCTTCCCTGTTTTTAGGTTCTAGGTTTTATAAGTGCAATGTTTGTACTTCATGTACTTTTTCTCTGTCGTTTTTTAGCTTTTTCAGCTTTTAGGCATTGGTTTGTCTGTTAACATTTTTGCGGGTTTTAACTCTTTCTTTTCTCTGTAACTTTGAGCGTCTTTTGGGGTACCTAGGAACAGAAGCTGGCTAAGCTTGTTCCTTTTCTATGCGCTGTCTATGCGCTGTTTTTTCAAAGTAGTTAAGTTCTTAATAACTAATTAATTATGCACTTAAAGCACTGCTGAAATACTTTGTACATATTGCAACTAACTGTTTAAGGTATGTAACTTTCACAAAGTTTTCTTTAGTTAATTATTATCTTTAACTTATTCTCGTTTTCGTGCTGTCATAAGTCGTAGAGTAGGGGGTTTTAGACTCAAGTTTTCTTTCAAAAATCTGTTCGTTAAAAATTAATATTTCCTTTTTTAATTGCAATTTAAAAATTTGGATTTCCTTTTGCATTGATTTTCAGGTTTAAATTCTCTCTCAAACGAACTTGGAATTTCGTTATGGCTGAAAATCATTTCTAATTATTATGTCACTCTCACAGCTTGAGTTCTCTTTAATCTTCTTCTCTCTGTTTAATAGTAACAGATGAAGAGCATGGGTCGGGCCAGGAAGGTTAATGGATGCAAGCGAAATTGTTAACTAGTGCTAGGTCATGCAACTCTACGGAGGACATGACATATATATATTTGTTAAACTATTTTAGGTGGGAATGTTACTTGCATCTATGGCCTTGCAGAAACCCATTTCCAACTAGGTCTTTCTGGAAGTGAGAAAATGCAGAGTTTTTGCCGGTCCTTGATAAAGCCAAGGCTCAGTATTCTCGACACCTTCTACATTCAGTTGTTTTATTTTATTTTTTTATCTTTTTCTCCTTTTACTCACACAGGTAGATACATAACCTTTTCTATGTTGTACTAGGTGTGAGTCAAAATTATATATGTATTTTTTTGCTTAGGTATCTTCTTTATAGAATATATATATATATATATATATATATATATATATTTATTTATATCATCATCATCATCATCCTTGTCAACCATTATCAATCCACTGCTGGACGAAGGTCTCCCCAAGTTTCCTCCACAACGGTCTGTCTTGTGCCAGTCTCCTCCATGTCACTCCCGCATACTTTCGAATTTCATCCACCCATCTTCCATGTGGTCTTCGTCTGGGTCTTTTCCTGTCCCTTGGAATCCAATCTAAAATTTCGGCTGTCCATCGATGGTCTGTCATTCTGGCCGTATGTCCAGCCCATTGCCATTTCAGGGATTTCAACTCTGATCATGATGTCTTCCACTCTTGTCATTTTTCGGATCCACGTGTTCCTCTTCTTATCTCTCCTGGTTATACCAAGCATGCACCTCTCCATGCTTCTTTGAGTTGTCTGCAGCCTTTGTATGTCTCTTTTAGTTAAGGTCCACGTCTCTGCACCATACGTAAGCACTGGAAGGATGCATTGATCAAACACTTTTCTTTTAAGACATAATGGCATATTGCTCTTGAAAATTATGCTGTTTCTTCCAAAGCTCTCCAGGCAAGTTTTGTACGCCGATTAATTTCTTCTACCAATGTGACCCTCACTTGATATCTGCTGTCCAAGATAAACGTACGTGTCTGTTATCTCCAGCTTTTCTCCATCAATCGATAAATCTTCATTTCTTGTAAAAGCATTGTACATCACTTTTGTCTTCTGAAAGTTCATTTTTAATCCCACTTCTTTACTCTTGTCAGCAAGTTCCTGGATCATACTCTGTAGCTCTGATGGGGTAGTTGCAAAAATGACTATGTCATCAGCAAAACGAAGGTGGGTTAGATAATCTCCATTAATCTTTATCCCTTTGTTTTCCCAGTTTAGTGATTGAAGGACATTTTCCAATGTGGCATTAAAGAGCTTCGGAGATATGGTGTCACCTTGTCTCACTCCTTTTCCAATTTTTATGTGTGTTGTATTTTCAAACAGCCGAATCTTTGCACTTGCATTTTCATAGATGTTATTAATAATATTAATGTATGCATCTTCAATACCGCAGGATTTCAGAGCCATTGCAACTGCTGATGGTTTCACCGAATCAAAGGCTTTTTCATAATCGATAAAAGCCATGCACAATGGAAGCTCATATTCCCTCGCTTTTTCAATTAGTTCTCTCAGTACGTGGATATGATCTATTGTGCTGTAGCCACTCCTGAATCCAGCTTGTTCTCTCGGTTGAGCCATGTCCAGTGTCACCTTCAAGCGGTGTGAAAGAACTTTAGTGAAGATTTTATAAACCACTGATAGGAGGCTGATAGGTCTGTAGTTCCTGAGATCCTCAATGTCACCTTTTTTATGTAGCAAGATCATTGTAGCGTTGTTCCAATCCTCAGGAATTTTCCCTTCATTAAGGCATCGAGGGAAAATTTGGGCGAGTACTGTTTCGATTTCTCCACTTGCTTCTTGTATGATGTCTATAGTAATTCCATCTTCTCCTGGAGCTTTTCCCCGCTTCATGTTCTTGATTGCATGTGCAACTTCTGCTGGAAGGACTGGAAGAACTCTGGTACTGGTACCTTTCATGATGTCTGGAGTACATGTATCATCCCTTTCATATAATTTGGAGTAGAAATCTTTCACTCTTGTCAAAATTTCGCCTCTATTTCTTGTTACAGAACCATCTTCTTTTCTCAGTGCCATAATCTGTTTTTTCCCCTTACTGAGATGTCCCTTTGCTATCTTTAGGCTTTGGTTGTTTTCAATTGCTTTCCTTACTAGTTCACAGTTGAATTTCCTTACGTCTTCAGTGATACTTTTTCGTACTGTCTTGCATAGCTCTATATATTCCACTTTGGAAGTCACATCTTCGTTAGTTGTCCTCATCACTCTTCTTTTTTGCATCAACATTTCGGTTTTTCCTGATAATTTGTTCACATGCAATTTGTTCTTAGACCCAGCTAATTTTGTTGCTGTTTCCATAAGAGCTTTGGTTACTTTTCTGTTAACTTCTGAAATATCCACTTCTTCCGATGTTAGGCCTTCTAAAGCAGAGAATTTGTTCTTCAGTTCCAATTTGAAGGTATTATGGTGTTTTTTAAGGTTGGTTATGTCAATACATTTTGTTTGTCTTATGAGCTTGCTACGTTCGAGTTTAGTGTTGAGGTGCATCTTACATCTCACCAATCTATGGTCACTGCCTGTGTTGAACTTGTTTAGCACACTGCAGTCTTCTATGATGAATTTTTTGTTACACATAATAAAATCAATTTCACTTGTCGTCCCATTTGGATGTCTCCATGTCCATTTCCTGTGTGGCTTTTTCTTGAAAAAGGAGTTCAAGATGAAAAACCCTTCTGCCTCTGCAAACTCTACGAGAGTATTTCCACGCTGGTTTCTGTTGCCGTGACCGAATTTACCTACTGAAGTTTCATTCTGTTGCTGTTGCCCTATTTTTGCATTGAAATCTCCCATAATTATCTTCAAGTGCTGCTTACCTTTATTATTTAGATCACGAATTTCCTCATAAAATTCTTCAATTTCTTCTTCAGCATGACTTGTGGTGGGTGCATAAGTTTGAATAATCTGAGCCTGGTATCTTCTCGAGAGTTGGATAACGAGTCGTGCAGCTCTGTCAGAGGAACTTTCAACTTCTACAACTTTATCCTTTAGTTTCTTGTTTATTATAAATCCAACACCACTAGTTCTGCCAGTATCTGTCCCACGATAGTAGAAGAGATGTCCACTTTTCAGTTCAATGAGATCTTCTCCTTTTCTCCTTACCTCACTTAGCCCGACGATGTCCCACTTGATCCTTTGTAGTTCCTCTTCCAATTCAAGAAGCCTTGAATCAGAAGATAGGGAGCGTCCGTTGTACGTAGCCAAGGTCAGCATCAGATGGCAGCCTAGTCCGGTCCTCCGGGGATTCTTAGCACCCTCTGCCTTCATGTCGCACTGGCCGCTGCCTTGGCCAGGTACATTCCAGCTGCCGGAGACTTAGGGCCAAGATTTAAGTTGTGGAGTCATTTTGGAGGGGTTTGGCCATAACTCACCACGCTGGCCAAGCGGGTTGGTGAGTGTGTGATAGAATTTCCTCTAATCCCGATGGTATAGTTATACCGCTATTGGCGGTCGTCAGAGCCCCTTTAGTAGGAACAGGATGCACCACGAGAAGGCGGGGTTGACATTTGTCAAGGAGAGGCTGTGATGTTACGCATCACCTGACCTTACATCCTATATATATATATATATATATATATATATATATATACAGTCGAACCTCGTTAAAACCACAACTGTCTTTTTTTCATATGCTTTTCTAGTGGTAAGCGAGGCTGGCAGTACAACGAGGGTAAGTGACAATGCTGGTGATTCTGTAACGAAATATTGAGTGGGAAATATGTGTTTCTTAAGTATTGTTCATCTTTATTTTGAAATAATAAGACAATAATTCTTCCTGTAATTCTATAAGTTTTATTTAGCAGTGATTTTAATTTTTTTCCCCTTCGCATCGAAAATTTGGAGAAGCAAAGCATGAATTTTCTGAACAACATTTCCATCAGGACACAAAACCCCGTCCCGATAGGTATCGCCGCCAATAGTGGGTGACAACTTAAAAATGTATCTCGGCTTCCTGGAGACGTATATGAAAAGTTCTTTTTCCTTAGCATGTTTTTTTTTTTTTTTTCCTATATCATGTTTCCTCCTACATTTTTCTTTAGACTGTTCGATTTGAAAATTTGTTTCGGATACCCTATTTCTGCTATGAGAAAATATTTATGTGCCATTGTTCGATTGAAAATCTGTTTCCGATACCTTCCTTCTGGTATGAGAAACTACATGCGCCATTTGTTAATTTTCATAACATACCTTTTTAGCCGCTGGTAGAAGTAAGTAGTTGTTTCTAGGAGTACTTGTAAATGTTTTATAGATTGTAGAAATCCGGTTGTGCATTTTTCTAACCGGTTGCAACTAGTTGTGGTTTTAACGTAGGACAACGTCTAACTCCGCGGATAGTATCAGGAGACTTACGGTCTACCGCTTGCAACAAAAATAGGTCCCAATTGAAATCATTATAGCGTTAAAAATACGCGCCGCACCCTAATCGTGTTAGTATATTCGTAAACAGCATGGAGTCCAAGTCGCGTACTGCGCAGTACATCGTGCGCGCGGTACGCGACTGAGTCAATCTCAATTTGTATGCGTCCATTGTGCCTCTACGTTTGACTGAGTCTATCTCGGCAACCGTGGGCGCAACACGACTGTGCGGGGTATCGTTTTAAAGCTCTCGACGAGATCTATTCAAATATACGAAGAACATTTCGCAGTGGTTTGAACTGAACATTTTAAATATTGTTTTCTTGTGAAACAATGCACTCGACAATATCGCGGTTTATCTGGTCAACCGTGAATGCAAAACAACTGTGCGTGGTATCGTTTTAAAGCTCTCGACGAGATCTATTCAAATATACGAAGAACATTTCGCAGTGATTTAAACTGAACATTTTAAATATTGTTTTCTTGTGAACCGGTGAACACTTTCGACAATATCGCGGTTTATCTGGACAACCGTGAATGCAAACGACTGTGCGTGGTATCTTTTTAAAGTTCCCGAAGAGATCTATTCAAATATACGAAGAACATTTCGCAGTGGTTTGAACTGAACATTTTAAATATTGTTTTCTTGTGAATTAGTGAACACTTTCGACAATATCGCGGTTTACCTGGACAACCGTGAATGCAAAACAACTGTGCGTGGTATCGTTTTAAAACTCTCGACGAGATCTGTTTGAACACATAAAGAACATACAGCAATGGTTTAAACTAAAATTAAAAAATACTGTTTTCGTGTGAACGTGTTAACATTTTCGACAATGCCGCGGAATTCGCAGAATGAACGCAATCAAAAGTGGATAAAATCGAAACGAGAGACATGGAAGAAGCCCAAGAAGACAGAGCACCACGTTGTGTAATTAGTGCATCGATTTGCTGTGTGTTCCCAATGTATCTCATTATTCGTAAAAATTATGTAAGCCACTTTTCATATCATATACCTGTGTGGGCTATATGAAATTAAATAAACGCTTTGAAACCATACCCGACTAGCTTATTTCAACTCTCCGATCTGCAAGACGTTCCAAACTGACGGCTCAATCAGAACTGAACCTACCAGTATTTTTTTAACCAGTTGCACTGACTGTGAATAACTTTGATAAATTTAATTCGCTTTAGAAAGGATTCAAAAGACGCATTCATTACAACCAAAAATTTGGTGTCATCTTTCATGTTTAATCCAGTTTTCAGAAGCTCAGATTTTGCTGCAAATACATCAGAAACAGAAATAAACGCCTACGCCTGCTGGTGGCCAAATTATTCTGTACCGAAAAAATTACAAATTATATGTTGATCATTTAAAACCAGGAACTGTATGCGATGCAGAAGAAATTTTTGTAATAGAACTTTAATAAGCAGAGATATCTGGGAAATCGCAATTTACATTCATGCACCCTCGCGGAAAGTCTATCATTATTTGAAAACGAAACTACCCAAAATAGTATAAATGGCATCGAAAGGAGGAAAACATTTTATCAACCGGATATTTAGAAGCAAATATATGGAATACGCTTTCGCCGCCCCAGTGGCCTAAGCGATGGCTTCCGATCGTTCGTCCGAAAGGGGTCCGGGTTCGAATCCCGGTGAGGCATGGATGTTGTGTTTGTCTTACGGCACTGGCTGTTTCCCTTCCCTGGAACCAGTGACCTTAGAGACGGGCGACTGCTCATAGCCCATTGAGTGGCTCACGGTGGTCTTTAAAGCTCCAATCAAAAAAAGAAAACAATTTATTTTGAATTCGATAGCATCTGAATATACACCCTCTAGCGGCGAATTTATGCATCAGAAAAAAACCGGAATGCAGATATCATCTTTCTCACATTTCAAGCTTTCCAATGCAGAAGGATTTCTCAAATCGGAGACATAACTGCATAGATATGGTGTCCACAGGTGGACGGACAGACGGAGGCAGAGACGGACGAACAGAGTGGTAGTTTAAGCCCGTGCCTTTTAAAAGAGTGGCGTGAGGGAAAGGAGGAAAGATTTTATCTAAAGTTGTTATGCAAAATAAGGGCATTCCCATTGTCCGGCGTTAACCATAACAAATTTAATAAATCCCAAAATGCAAGTTACAGCTGACCAAATGCCGTTATTATCACGACAAAACGATGGCCCGCTTACTGGAGAAAGAATTTTAATGCTCTTTAAATATCCACATCTGAAAAAAAAATTAAAAAAATAGAATTTGATCCCTCGTTTCTTTTAATATTAACAAGATTCCAGCTTCATACATAATTGAAACTTTTGAAGGACAATTTTTCTTCACTTTCCGTTCACACGACCGGATTGCCAATTGCTACAAAAAGATATTCTTATTCGGAGGGAGGGGGAGTCAATGACACCGTGAGCAGGTCGATGGGTTATAAGAAGTCGCCAGTCCCTAATTCAGAGCTACTGGTTCCAAGGAAGGGTGCGAGCCAGTGCTGTGAGATAAATACAGTTCATGGTCTACGCGCATCCTGTGGCCGATGAGTTGTTTCAGTCGGACAATGTGCCACCCGACCGGGCTGCAACCGTCCAAGCGTGGCACGAGGAACCCTCATCTGAGTTTGGAACCATCCATTCCCCCCCACCCAGTGTACCCGGATTTAAACCCTGCGGAAGCTCTCTGGGATGCCGTGGAGTGAAGCGTCAGATTCATGGATCCTGCACCGACGTCTCGGGCAGAGATGAAAACGGGTCACAGGTCAGTGGGTCAACGGGTCGACAATTAATTTATAGCGGGTCAAACGGGTCGGGTCAAGGTGTACCTGACCCTATTTCGACCCGGTTTTATTTCCGTTTTATTTTTGAGAGAAAAAAAATGTTGCAAAGAACACTTTAAAGGTCTTTGAAATAATACCTATCTGAGCTGCAAAGTATGATCCAGGAACTTGCTGAAAAGGTAAAGAAATGGGATTAACTTTCAGAAGACAAAACTGAAGTACAGAACTTTTACAAGAAATGAAAGCTTACCAACTGACGGGGAAAAGCTGGAGAACCCCAATTCCTACATTTATCTTTGGCAACAGATAAAATGCGAGGGTCACTATGATGAAGAAATTAATTGGGGTGAAAATCTTGGTTGGAGAGCTTTTGGAAGAAACAGTACAATTTTTAAGAGCAATATGCCATTATACACTGAGTGGCCACTTTATTATGACCACGTGACAGTTTTAAGCAAATGAGCTATGGCTGCACGCTGTTGCCGCCAAAGGGCGAGTCTAGTATAAAAACGGAAAGCTTAGTGCTTGCGACAGTAGTAGAAGTGATTTTTGTGTGACGAAATGGGTAAAGAATTCGATTTGACGGACTTTCAACGTGGGATGATTGTAGGAGCTCGGAGCCATGGAGCGAGTAGCACCGAAACCGCCGCATTCGTAAAATGTTCCAGAGCAGCTGTTGTTAAAGTGTTTAAAGACTGGACTGTCTGCCAAACAACTGGGTCTCTACGTGCAACGTGCGGTCGTCATCGACTAGTGACTGCTTGGACGGAACAAAGAGTGTCCAGACTGGTAACAGACAACAGAAAAACAGCTGTGCAGCAAATTACAGACCATCTTAATCAAGGATCCTCTCAAATGATCCTTGCACGCACTGTTCGCCGTACACTGCATTGGATGGGATATGGCAGCCGAAGGACTGTTCGAACACCTTTGCTGTCTGCAGTTAACAAGAGAAAACGTCTCCAGTTCGCACAGGAGCACAAGGATTGGACAGTCGATAATTGGAAGCAAATTATGCGGTCCGATGAATCACGTTTTCAGTTGCATAATGCCGATGGCCGAGTGAGAATTTGGCAGAAACAGCACGAAAGCATGGACCCCAAATGCATTGCTACAACCCTTCAAGCTGGTGGAGGTAACGTTAGGGTTTGGGGAATGTTTTCCTGGCATGCTTTGAGCGCTTTAATTCGTGTTGATCAACGTCCGACTGGCACATCATATCTAGACATCGTTGCGGACCAAGTGCATCCTGTCATGTGGATGGTTTATCCCAATGGTGATGGCTACTTTCAACAAGATAATGCGTCCTGTCATAGTGCTCGTATTGTACAGGATTGGTTTCAGGAACATGCCGGTGAGTTTACTTTGCTTAGGTGGCCCCCACAATCTTCAGATCTCAACCCCATTGCGAATTTGTGGGATGAAGTTGAACGAGCCATCACACAGCTGGATCCACCACCCTGCAATCTCGCACTACTGGAAAGTGCTGTTCATCAAGCATGGTCTCAGATTCCACAAACCACTTATCAACATCTCGTGGAGTCCATGCCACGAAGAATCTACGCATAATCAAAGGCAAAAGGTGGCCCAACGAAGTACTGAGGGAGTGGTCATAATAAAGTGGCCACTCGGTGTATAAGTCTTAAAAGAACAGTGTTCAATCAGTGAATCCTTCCAGTGCTTACGTTCCAGGCAGAGACGTGGACCTTAACTAAAAAAAGACACACAAAGACTGCAGGCAACTGAAAGCAACATAGAGAGATGCATGCTTAGTGTAACCAAGAAAGATAAAAATAGGAATTCGTGGATAAGGAAAATCACAAGACTCATGATCAGAGTACAATCCTTGAAATGGCATTGGGCTGGATATATTGCCAGAAGAACGGACCACCGATGAACAATCGAAATTTTAGACTGGATTCCAAGGGACAGAAAAAGACTCCAGAAGATCACGTGGGAGATGGGATGATGGAGGAGACTGGCCCAAGACAGTCAGTTGTTGAAGAAACTTGGGGAGACCTTCATCCATCAGTGGATTGATAATGATTGACAATGATAATGATGATATATTCGAATTTATATTTCAAAGCAGATTTTTCCGAGCCTGGTCAGGTCTAATTAGGTGACAACCGGGTCCGGGTTGGGTCCAATTATGTGACGGCCGGGTTCGGGTCGGGTCCGGGTCCAAACATTTTGACCCGCTTCCAACTTTGGTCTCAGGCGGCGTTGTGGATAATACTGCAAAAATCATGGCTGGCATTACCTCCATTAATGCTCTGGCATCTGATGGAGTCGATGCCTCAGCGTGTACAGGCTGTTATTTGCAATAGAGGAAGACCAACACGCTATTAGGTGGGGATCTCTAATGCTTTGTCCATTGAGTGTATGTCAGTTAAATTTAGAAGATAACGTAAAATTTGTAATAGCACGCGCAATACTATTTTCAGGGCTGTTGACGTCTTTCGAATAAATGGTTCCGATTCCGTTTTCAGTTTTCTGATATAGTGTGAGAATGAATTTCGTGCCGCCCCGGTGGCGCAGTGGTCTAAGCGATGGCCTCTGATCATCCGCCCGAAAGGTATCCGGGTTCGAATCCCGGTTAGGCATGGATGTTGTGTTTGTCTTACGGCACTGGTTCTCTTGCTTCCCTATAACCAGTGACTCAAAATTAGGGACGGAAGACTGCTTTTAGCCATTGAGTTGTTCACGATGGACGTTAAACTTCCACTCAAGAAAATAATAAAAATTCATCCATTCCGACGTGTTCCGATGCAAAAAAAGTTTTTTTTCCGTTGTGAAGCTTCTCTGCCGACGTAGTGCGTGACGACCTTTAGAGAGAGAGAGATCTTCTTGAACGAATGATTACTGGAGGTGACACGTGAGGCTTCATTACAATTCTAAGAAGGAAGCTTCCTGGTTCTTCTTCTTTTTTTTTTTTATACATGGAAGCTTCCTGGTCTTCTGTCAGACAGAAATTCCGAACACTGTCAAGCTCGAGAAAAGGCACTAGCGATGCACTGTAAAGAAAAATTCTAAAATTCACGATCCACTTTCCGTGACTCCTTTCGTGAATTAACGAAGCATATTTCTGATACAGCCTTTTCCTTGAAATGACGGAATGGAACCTGAATTTCAAAGGTTTAACATACCCCAGAAAATTCTGAATTTTCAGAAACCTTTCCGCGATTTCTTTCTTATAATAACTATAAATTTCCGTTTTTAAGGTGTGCTAACAAAAAAATTCTGAATTTTCAAAAACCTTTCCGTAATTGCTTTCTTATATTGACAGTAAATTTCCGTTTTGAGATGTGATAACGGAAAATTCTGAATTTTCAGAAACCTTTCCGCAATCCCTTTCTTATGTTGACGGTAAATTTCCGTTTAAAGGTGTGTTATCTGAAAATTCTGAATTTTAAGACACCTTTCCGCAATTGCTTTCTTATATTGACAGTAAATTTCCGTTTTTAAGATGTGTTAACGGAAAGTTCTGAATTTTCCAGAACCTTTCCGCGATTTCTTTTTTATATTAACTATACATTTTCTTTTTTAAGGTGTGTTAGCGGAAAATATTGAATTTTCAGAAACCTTTCCGCAATTCCTTTCTTATATTGACGGTAAATTTCCGTTTATAAGATGCGCTATTGGAAAATTCTGAATTTTCAGAAACCGTTCCGCAGTTGCTTTCTTATACTAACGGAAAAACTCCGTTCTCACTTTCACCTATGCATGTGACGAAAACATTCTGGAAACAGTAGAGATTTGCGGGAATACTTGAGATTTTATTAACTGTTAAATTTCAATCGTCTGTCAAAGGAATTGATTTTGAAGTTCTGTAGCGAGATCAGAAATTGTGGGTTGCATATCGAATGAAGTTTGGTTAATGTGGCGTAGGACATTTGTCCTCTTCTTCCCTATTTTGTACACCAGCTCTTATATATTGAGTTACCGTAAGAAACCGGGTATTTAAATTATTGTACAGGTGATTGTACGATGTCTATGTATCAGTCTGTGGAGAACTTAAAACGAAAGCTATTACAGCTATGAAGAGTAAATTTTATATTTAGAAGTTTTAAGAAATGTTACTATGAAACAGTACAACTCACCATTTCTTAAAGATAATTAAAAATCTTTTTCAGTTTAAAAAAATCCCAGGTTTCAAAAGATTATGTTGCTTTGAATTATTACGTTGAAAAAAAAACTAAACGTAATCTGTGGTAAGTTCTCGTACGAAAAAGAAAATATTTTTTTTTTTGCAAATGTATTCAAAAACCAATCAGTTGCAACAGAAAATAAAATGATAAAATCATTCGCATTAATGAAAAAAAAAAAACTGGTTTGCTCAGTTCTGATTGAGCGGTCAGTTTGGAACGTAGGTCTACGACTTGTAGGATCGGAGAGTTGAAATGAGCTACTTGAGTATGCTTTCAATCGGCTGCTTTTGCTCTGAAGTAATTTCTGTCGATTTATGTTTCTTTGCACGAGTTCGAGATAAGCCAGGTACGGGTTCTATCGGTGTCTTGGATATTTGTTTGGCGGCGGTTACTTTCAGGCGTTCTCGATACTCTCTAATTCGTTGGGCTGCAGTCTTCTTGGGCTTCTTACACTGTAAAAAATAAGTGGTGTGAATTCTCGGAAAATTTCTGAAAATAACGTGCAGCAAAGTTGCCGGTAAGTATCCGTGTTTTTCAGAAATGTCCGTTTTTAAAAGTGCCCGTTTATTTTTTAACTTTCGTATTTTCACAGATTTTTTCCGTAGTCAGAAATTCCATTTATTTCAGAAAAAAAACCCATTTCAGGTTTTTCCGTAACTAAACTGAAATTTCGCAAAACCAACAACCCAGCACTTTGCCTACGTAATCCTTTCACTCTAGTCAGAATTAAATCCGGGCCACTTGAACAAGCTACGCACGCGTTTACCCACTGAGCCACAGACACTCGGTAATTCGAGTGACGTACATCGTAAAACAAACTACGCGAAAATGAATTTTTTTATCTCATTAATAAGATTGATTAAGTCATTTTTTTTTCTTTTGGAGTTCTTTTTCTTTCTGAATAGGTTTGTAGTAATTTCTTTTTCTGTAGGAGTACTTTTCACAAATTAAGCATTTTTCATCTTGATTTTTCGAAGCAACAAAATGCGTTGCAACTTAATTTTTTAAACTGACAATGACTTTCAGTTATCTTTAAAAAAATGGTGAAATGGACTTTTTTTATAGAATAATTTCACCCCCCCCCAACAAAAATTATCCCCTAAATATGAAATTTACTCTTGATAGCTTCAATAGATTGTGTTTTTAACTGTCCAAAGACTGATATAGAAACATCGCATAACCATCTGTACACTATGTACAGTATCCGGTTTGTTATACGGTAATAACGCAATGTACTATAATAAATAGCTGGTGCACAAAATAGGGGAGAGAAGAAGAAATATCCTGTGACACAATAAACAATATTCATGTGATATGCTATCCACAATATCCGATCTCCCTACGGAACTTCAAAATCAGTTCCTTTGACGGACGATTGAAATTTAACAGTTAATCAAACCTCAATTATTCTCACCAATCGCTCCTATTACCGGTAATTTCTCGACATCATCATCATCATCATTGTCAACCATTATCAATCCACTCCTGGACGAAGGTCTCCCCAAGTTTCCTCCACAACGGTCTGTCTTGTGCCAGTCTCCTCCATGTCACTCCCGCATACTTTCGAATTTCATCCACCCATCTTCCATGTGGTCTTCTTCTGGGTCTTTTCCTGTCCCTTGGAATCCAATCTAAAATTTCGGCTGCCCATCGATGGTCTGTTCTTCTGGCAGTATGTCCAGCCCATTGCCATTTCAGGGATTTAACTCTGATCATGATGTCTTCCACTCTTGTCATTTTTCGGATCCACGTGTTCCTCTTCTTATCTCTCCTGGTTACACCAAGCATGCACCTCTCCATGCTGCTTTGAGTTGTCTGCAGCCTTTGTATGTCTCTTTTAGCTAAGGTCCACGTCTTCTGCACCATACGTAAGCACTGGAAGGATGCATTGATCAAACACTTTTCTTTTAAGACATAATGGCATATTGTTCTTGAAAGTTATACTGTTTCTTCCAAAAGCTCTCCAGGCAAGTTTTATACGCCGATTAATTTCTTCACCAATGTGACCCTCACTTGATATCTGCTGTCCAAGATAAACGTACGTGTCTGTTATCTCCAGCTTTTCTCCATCAATCGATAAATCTTCATTTCTTGTAAAAGCATTGTACATCACTTTTGTCTTCTGAAAGTTCATTTTTAATCCCACTTCTTTACTCTTGTCAGCAAGTTCCTGGATCATACCCTGTAGCTCTGATGGGGTAGTTGCAAAAATGACTATGTCATCAGCAAAACGAAGGTGGGTTAGATAATCTCCATTAATCTTTATCCCTTTGTTTTCCCAGTTTAGTGATTGAAAGACATTTTCCAATATGGCATTAAAGAGCTTCGGAGATATGGTGTCACCTTGTCTCACTCCTTTTCCAATTTTTATGTGTGTTGTATTTTCAAACAGCCGAATCTTTGCACTTGCATTTTCATAGATGTTATTAATAATATTAATGTATGCATCTTCAATACCGCAGGATTTCAGAGCCATTGCAACTGCTGATGGTTTCACCGAATCAAAGGCTTTTTCATAATCGATAAAAGCCATGCACAATGGAAGTTCATATTCCCTCGCTCTTTCAATTAGTTCTCTCAGTACGTGGATATGATCTATTGTGCTGTAGCTACTCCGGAATCCAGCTTGTTCTCTCGGTTGAGCCATGTCCAGTGTCACCTTCAAGCGGTGTGAAAGAACTTTAGTGAAGATTTTATAAACCACTGATAGGAGGCTGATAGGTCTGTAGTTCCTGAGATCCTCAATGTCACCTTTTTTATGTAGCAAGATCATTGTAGCGTTGTTCCAATCCTCAGGAATTTTCCCTTCATTAAGGCATCGAGGGAAAATTTGGGCGAGTACTGTTTCGATTTCTCCACTTGCTTCTTGTATGATGTCTACAGTAATTCCATCTTCTCCTGGAGCTTTTCCCCGCTTCATGTTCTTGATTGCATGTGCAACTTCTGCTGGAAGGACTGGAAGAACTCTGGTACTGGTACCTTTCATGATGTCTGGAGTACATGTATCATCCCTTTCATATAATTTGGAGTAGAAATCTTTCACTCTTGTCAAAATTCTCGCCTCTATTTCTTGTTACAGAACCATCTTCTTTTCTCAGTGCCATAATCTGTTTTTTCCCCTCACTGAGATGTCCCTTTGCTATCTTTAGGCTTTGGTTGTTTTCAATTGCTTTCCTTACTAGTTCACAGTTGAATTTTCTTACGTCCTCAGTGATACTTTTTTCGTACTGTCTTGCATAGCTCTATATATTCCACTTTGGAAGTCACATCTTCTTTAGTTGTCCTCATCACTCTTCTTTTTTGCCTCAACATTTTGGTTTTTCCTGATAATTTGTTCACATGCAATTTGTTCTTAGACCCAGCTAATTTTGTTGCTGTTTCCATAAGAGCTTTGGTTACTTTTCTGTTAACTTCAGAAATATCCACTTCTTCCGATGTTAGGCCTTCTAAAGCAGAGAATCTGTTCTTCAGTTCCAATTTGAAGGTATTATGGTGTTTTTTTAAGGTTGGTTATGTCAATACATTTTGTTTGTCTTATGAGCTTGCTACGTTCGAGTTTAGAGTTGAGGTGCATCTTACATCTCACCAATCTATGGTCACTGCCTGTGTTGAACTTGTTTAGCACACTGCAGTCTTCTATGACGAATTTTTTGTTACACATAATAAAATCAATTTCACTTGTCGTCCCATTTGGATGTCTCCTTGTCCATTTCCTGTGTGTTCCTTTAGCACATCTCTAAAACGGTAATTCACCGTCAATATAACAAAGAAACTGAGGGAAAGTTTCTGAAAATTCAGAATTTTCCGTTAGCACATCTCTAAAACGCTAATTCACCGTCAATATAATAAAGAAACTGAGGGAAGGTTTCTGAAAATTCAATATTTTCCGTTAGCTCATCTCTAAAACGGTAATTCACCGTCAATATAACAAAGAAACTGAGGGAAAGTTTCTATAAATTCAGAATTTTCCGTTAGCACATCTCTAAAACGCTAATTCACCGTCAATGTAACAAAGAAACTTAGGGAAGGTTTCTGAAAATTCAGAATTTTCCGTTAGCACATCTCTAAAACGGTAATTCACCGTCAGTATAACAAAGAAACTGAGGGAAGGTTTCTGAAAATTCAAAATTTTCCTTTAGCACATCTCTAAAACGGTAATTCACCGTCAATATAACAAAGAAACTGAGAGAAGTTTTCTGAAAATTCAGAATTTTCCGTTAGCACATCTCTAAAACGGCAATTCACCGTCAATATAACAAAAAACTGAGGGAAGGTTTCTGAAAATTCACAATTTTCGTTTAGCACATCTCTAAAACGGTAATTCACCGTCAATATAAAGAAACTGAGGGAAGGTTTCTGAAAATTCAGATTTTCCCGTGGCACGAAAAATCCGTGAAATTCAGGTTTCTTTCCGTCATTTCACTGAAAGAGTTGTATCAGAAATATCCATCGTTAATGCACGAAAGAAATGACTGAAAGTGGCTCGTGAATTTCAGAAAATTGTTTACAGTGTACATTTCTCATCACTTGCTCTTGCCTCTCGTTTTGATTCTCTCCAGTTTTGCTTGCGTTCATTCTGCGAATTCCGCGGCATAGTCGAAAATGTTAACCCGTTCACAGGAAAACAATTTAAAAATTTTAGTTTAAACCACTGCGATATGTTCTTCATATATTTGAATAGATTTCGTCGAGAGCTTTAAAACGGTATCACGGACAGTCGTTTTGCCATCACGGTTGTCCAGATAAACCGCGATATTGTCAAAAGTGTTCACAGGTTTACAAGGAAACAATTTCTAAAATGTTCAGTTCAAACCACTGCGAAATTTTCTTTGTATATTTGAATAGATCTCGTCGAGTGCTTTAAAACGATACCACGCACAGTAGTGTTGCGCTCACGGTTGTCGAGATAGACTGAATCAAACGCGGCGGAACGTCCAGAAATATTGTATTATCCAGTGGCACACCCAGGAATTCCTGTTGGAAGGGGCTACATATATATATATATATATATATATATATATATAATTCTATCCCACACTCACCAACCCGCTTGGCCAGCGTGGTGAGTTATGGCCAAACCCCCCAAAACGATTCCACAACTTAAATCTTGGCCCTCAGTCTCCGGCAGCTGGAATGTACCTGGCCAAGGCAGCGGCCAGTGCGACATGAAGGCAGAGGGTGCTAAGAATCCCCGGAGGACCGGACTAGGCTGCCATCTGATGCTGACCTTGGCTACTTACAATGGACGCTCCCTATCTTCTGATTCAAGGCTTCTTGAATTGGAAGAGGAACTACAAAGGATCAGGAGGGACATCGTGGGGCTAAGTGAGGTAAGGAGAAAAGGAGAAGATCTCATCGAACTGAAAAGTGGACATCTCTTCTACTATCGTGGGACAGATACTGGCAGAACTAGTGGTGTTGGATTTATAATAAACAAGAAACTGAAGGATAAAGTTGTAGAAGTTGAAAGTTCCTCTGACAGAGCTGCACGACTTGTTATCCAACTCTCGAACAGATACCAGGCTCAGATTATTCAAACTTATGCACCCACCACAAGTCATCCTGAAGAAGAAATTGAAGAATTTTATGAGGAAATTTGTCATCTAAATAATAAAGGTAAGCAGCACTTGAAAATAATTATGGGAGATTTCAATGCAAAAATAGGGCAACAGCAACAGAATGAAACTTCAGTAGGTAAATTCGGTCACGGCAACAGAAACCAGCGTGGAAATACTCTCGTTGAGTTTGCAGAGGCAGAAGGGTTTTTCATCTTGAACTCCTTCTTCAAGAAAAAGCCACACAGGAAATGGACATGGAGACATCCAAATGGGACGACAAGTGAAATTGATTTTATTATGTGTAACAAAAAATTCGTCATAGAAGACTGCAGTGTGCTAAACAAGTTCAACACAGGTAGTGACCATAGATTGGTGAGATGTAAGATGCACCTCAACACTAAACTTGAACGTGGCAAGCTCATAAGACAAACAAAATCTATTGACATAACCAACCTTAAAAAACACCATAATACCTTCAAGTTAGAACTGAAGAACAGGTTTTCTGCTTTAGAAGGCCTAACATCGGAAGAAGTGGACATCTCTGAAGTTAACAGAAAAGTAACCAAAGCTCTTATGGAAACAGCAACAAAATTAGCTGGGTCTAAGAACAAAATGCATATGAACAAATTATCAGGAAAAACCAAAATGTTGATGCAAAAAAGAAGAGAGATGAGGACAACTAAAGAAGATGTGACTTCCAAAGTGGAATATATAGAGCTATGCAAGACAGTAAGAAAAAGTATCACTGAAGACGTAAAAAAATTCAACTGTGAACTAGTGAGGAAAGCAATTGAAAACAACCAAAGCCTAAAGATAGCAAAGGGACATCTCAGTAAGGGAAGAAAACAGATTATGGCACTGAGAAAAGAAGATGGTTCTGTAACAAGAAATAGAGGCGAAATTTTGACAAGAGTGAAAGATTTCTACTCCAAATTATATGAAAGCGATGATATATGCACTCCAGACATCATGAAAGATACCAGTACCAGTGTTCCTCCAGTCCTTCCAGCAGAAGTTGCACATGCAATCAAGAACATGAAGCGAGGAAAAGCTCCAGGAGAAGATGGAATTACTGTAGACATCATACAAGAAGCAAGTGGAGAAATCAAAACAGTACTCGCCCAATTTTTCACTCGATGCCTTAATGAAGGAAAGATTCCTGAGGATTGGAACAGCGCTACAATGATCCTGCTACATAAGAAAGGTGACATTGAGGATCTCGGAAACTACAGACCTATCAGCCTCCTATCAGTAGTTTATAAAATCTTCACTAAAGTTCTTTCACACCGCTTGAAGGAAACACTGGACATGGCTCAACCGAGAGAACAAGCTGGATTCAGGAGTGGCTACAGCACAATAGATCATATCCACGTGCTGAGAGAACTAATTGAAAGAGCGAGGGAATATGAACTTCCATTGTGCATGGCTTTTATCGATTATGAAAAAGCCTTTGATTCGGTGAAACCATCAGCAGTTACAATGGCTCTGAAAACCTGCGGTATTGAAGATGCATACATTAATATTATTAATAACATCTATGAAAATGCAAGTGCAAAGATTAGGCTGTTTGAAAATACAACACAAGTAAAAATTGGAAAGGGAGTGAGACAAGGTGACACCATATCTCCGAAGCTCTTTAATGCCACATTGGAGGGTGTTTTTCAGTCGCTGAGCTGGGAAAACAAGGGGATAAAGATTAATGGAGATTATCTAACCCACCTTCGTTTTGCTGATGACGTAGTCATTTTTGCAACTACCCCATCAGAGCTGCAGAGTATGATCCAGGAACGTGCTGACAAGAGTAAAGAAGTGGGATTAAAAATGAACTTTCAGAAGACAAAAGTGATGTTCAATGCTTTTACAAGAAATGAAGATTTATCGATTGATGGAGAAAAGCTGTAGATAACAGACACGTACGTTTATCTTGGACAGCAGATATCAAGTGAGGGTCACATTGATGAAGAAATTAATCGGCGTACAAAACTTGCCTGGAGAGCTTTTGGAAGAAACAGCATAATTTTCAAGAGCAATATGCCATTATGTCTTAAAAGAAAAGTGTTTAATCAATGCATCCTTCCAGTGCTTACGTATGGTGCAGAGACGTGGACCTTAACTAAAAGAGACATACAAAGGCTGCAGACAACTCAAAGCAGCATGGAGAGGTGCATACTTGGTGTAACCTGGAGAGATAAGAAGAGGAACTCGTGGATCCGAAAAATGACAAGAGTGGAAGACATCATGATCAGAGTTAAATCCCTGAAATGGCAATGGGCTGGACATACTGCCAGAAGGACAGATCATCGATGGACAGCCGAAATTTTAGATTGGACTCCAAGGGACAGGAAAAGACCCAGAAGAAGACCACATGGGAGATGGGTGGATGAAATTCGAAAGTATGCGGGAGTGACATGGAGGAGACTGGCACAAGACAGACCGTTGTGGAGGAAACTTGGGGAGACCTTCGTCCAGCAGTGGATTGATAATGGTTGACAATGATGATGATGATGATATATATTTATATATATATTTACATATATATATATAGGTAAGGCGAAAAGGAGAAGATCTCATTCAACTGAAAAGTGGACATCTCTTCTATTATCGTGGGACAGATACTGGCAGAACTAGTGGTGTTGGATTTATAATAAACAAGAAACTGAAGGATAAAGTGGTAGAAGTTGAAAGTTCCTCTGACAGAGCTGCACGACTCGTTATCCAACTATCGAGAAGATACCAGGCTCAGATTATTCAAACTTATGCACCCACCACAAGTCATCCTGAAGAAGAAATTGAAGAATTTTATGAGGAAATTCGTGATCTAAATAATAAAGGTAAGCAGCACTTGAAGATAATTATGGGAGATTTCAATGCAAAAATAGGGCAACGGCAACAGAATGAAACTTCAGTAGGTAAATTCGGTCACGGCAACAGAAACCAGCGTGGAAATACTCTCGTTGAGTTTGCAGAGGCAGAAGGATTTTTCATCTTGAACTCCTTTTTCAAGAAAAAGCCACACAGGAAATGGACATGGAGACATCCAATTGGAACGACAAGTGAAATTGATTTTATTATGTGTAACAAAAAATTCGTCATCGAAGACTGCAGTGTGCTGAACAAGTTCAACACAGGTAGTGACCATAGATTGGTGAGATGTAAGATGCACCTCAACACTAAACTGGAACGTGGCAAGCTCATAAGACAAACAAAATGTATTGACATAACCAACCTTAAAAAACACCATAATACTTTCAAGTTGGAACTGAAGAACAGATTCTCTGCTTTAGAAATCCTAACATCGGAAGAAGTGGATATTTCGGAAGTTAACAGAAAAGTAACCAAAGCTCTAATGGAAACAGCAACAAAATTAGCTGGGTCTAAGAACAAGTTGCATGTGAACAAATTATCAGGAAAAACCAAAATGTTGATGCAAAAAAGAAGAGAGATGAGGACAACTAAAGAAGATGTGACTTCCAAAGTGGAATATATAGAGCTATGCAAGACAACACGAAAAAGTATCACTGAAGACGTAAGGAAATTCAACTGTGAGCTAGTGAGGAAAGCAATTGAAAACAACCAAAGCCTTAAGATAGCAAAGGGACATCTCAGTAAGGGAAGAAAACAGATTATGGCTCTGAGAAAAGAAGATGGTTCTATAACAAGAAATAGAGGCGAAATTATGACAAGAGTGAAAGATTTCTACTCCAAATTATATGAAAGGGATGATACATGTACTCCAGACATCATGAAAGGTACCAGAGTTCTTCCAGTCCTCCCAGCAGAAGTTGCTCATGCAATCAAGAACATGAAGCTGGGGAAAGCTCCAGGAGAAGATGGAATTACTATAGACATCATACAAGAAGCAAGTGGAGAAATCGAAACAGTACTCGCCCAAATTTTCACTCGATGCCTTAATGAAGGGAAGATTCCTGAGGATTGGAACAATGCTACAATGATCCTGCTACATAAAAAAGGTGACATTGAGGATCTCAGGAACTACAGACCTATCAGCCTCCTATCAGTGGTTTATAAAATCTTCACTAAAGTTCTTTCACACCGCTTGAAGGTAACACTGGACATGGCTCAACCGTGAGAACAAGCTGGATTCGGGAGTGGCTACAGCACAATAGATCATATCCATGTACTGAGAGAACTAATTGAAAGAGCGAGGGAATATGAACTTCCATTGTGCATGGCTTTTATCGATTATGAAAAATCCTTTGATTCGGTGAAACCATCAGCAGTTACCACGGCTCTGAAATCCTGCGGTATTGAAGATGCATACATTAATATTATTAATAACATCTATGAAAATGCAAGTGCAAAGATTCGGCTGTTTGAAAATACAACACACATAAAAATTGGAAAGGGAGTGAGACAAGGTGACACCATATCTCCGAAGCTCTTTAATGCCACATTGGAAAATGTCTTTCAATCACTGAACTGGGAAAACAAATGGATAAAGATTAATGGAGATTATCTAACCCACCTTCGTTTTGCTGATGACGTAGTCATTTTTGCAACTACCCCATCAGAGCTGCAGAGTATGATCCAGGAACTTGCTGACAAGAGTAAAGAAGTGGGATTAAAAATGAACTTTCAGAAGACAAAAGTGATGTTCAATGCTTTTACAAGAAATGAAGATTTATCGATTGATGGAGAAAAACTGGAGATAACAGATACGTATGTTTATCTTGGACAGCAGATATCAAGTGAGGGTCACATTGATGAAGAAATTAATCGGCGTACAAAACTTGCCTGGAGAGCTTTTTAAAGAAACAGCATAATTTTCAAGAGCAATATGCCATTATGTCTTAAAAGAAAAGTGTTTGATCAATGCATCCTTCCAGTGCTTACGTATGGGGCAGAGACGTGGACCTTAACTAAAAGAGACATACAAAGGCTGCAGACAACTCAAAGCAGCATGGAGAGGTGCATGCTTGGTATAACCAGGAGAGATAAGAAGAGAAACTCGTGGATCCGAAAAATGACGAGAGTGGAAGACATCATGATCAGGGTTAAATCCCTGAAATGGCAATGGGCTGGACATACTGCCAGAAGGACAGACCATAGATGGACAGCCGAAATTTTAGATTGGATTCCAAGGGACAGGAAAAGACCCAGAAAAAGACCACATGGGAGATGGGTGGATGAAATTCGTAAATATGCGGGAGTGACATGGAGGAGACTGGCACAAGACAGACCGTTGTGGAGGAAACTTGGGGAGACCTTCGTCCAGCAGTGGATTGATAATGGTTGACAATGATGATGATGATGATGATATACACTGACGGAAAGTGAAAAAAGAACACCAAGAAGGAGACGTCTGATGCCAACGAAATTTATACAGCATAATAACGGAATACAGAGGATAACGTGATCAAAACATTATGGTAAAATACAGCTGTATTTGCTGGTAAACTGAAAATAACATTTCCATGTAACATGGTTAGTACGAGGTCAAACCGCCATGAACTGCGTCACACTGTGCAATTCTGGCATGGAGTCTGTCGTCCAGATGCTGGATGTAAGTTTGGGGTATTGAGTTCCAAGCATCCTCAACCTGGACGCGTAAATCGGGGATGGTCGTGGCTGGCCGTGGAGACCGGATAAGTCGTTGTCCCATAAAATCCCACACGTGCTCAATGGGGGACAAATCCGGTGAACGTGCAGGCCATGGAAGTTGTCTCACACCCTGAAGTGCATGTTGCGTTGCACGTGCCGTGTGTGGGCGTGCGTCATCTTGCTGGAAAACATCACGATGGACCGACCTTACAAATGGCACAACAACGGGATGAATGATGTTGTTGATGTAGGAGGTGCTGTTTAACGTACCCGGTACAAACACTAGTCGTGTACGGGAGTGATAGCTGATCGCTCCCCACACCAGGAGACCAGATGTAGGCCCTGTGTGTCGCTGGCGGATGCAATAAGGGTGGAGACGCTCCCCTGTGCGTCTGCGAACACGCATACGGCCATCGAAGGCTCCCAAGCAGAATCTGCTTTCATCGCTGAACACGACAGATCGCCATTGCGTTCTCCAGTGCGGACGTTGGCGACACCACTGCAGCCCTTCCTGACGGTGGGCTGGAGTCAGAGGTACACATGCCAGAGGCACACGTGCATATAGTCCTGCATCCAGTAGACGGTTGCGGATTGTTTGCACAGTAACCTCAGGTGCAACGGCAGCTCGGATTTGCGTCGCAGTGGATGTTCTGCTTGACAACGCCGCTCTTCTTATGCGTCGATCGGTCCGCTCATCAGTCCGTCTGTGACTCCAGGTTCCACGTCTTCTCGTGTGGGAATGTTCCTCGGACCATCTGCACCACCATCGTACCACCATCGATACTTCCTGTCCAATTCGCTTCGCAATACGACCACCCGGGCTCGCGGAGTCCGACTAGACGACCTCGCTCAAAGTTAGATAACTGCTGAAATCGTTCACGTCTTCCATGTCCAGGCATTGCAGCTTCTTCAGGGTCTTCGCACGTGCCCGTACGCCGACGACTGATTACATTCACTTCGCCGTACTACTTAAGTACCACCGACGATAATTTGCATATTATGCCGTGATGTCGCGTTAGCGCTCACCGGTTAGTCCCGAAATTAACATCACACCTACGTAAACTCGACCCCATTAACATATGTATGTAAATTTCATGATCGTCCGCCAATTCCTTCTTGGTGTTCTTTTTTCACTTTCCGCCAGTATATATATATATATAGTATACGTACACAATGTGTGTACATATATATATATAGTTTACAGTGTACGCCCATAGTTCATATACGGTTGTGACGTACGTCGCTCTTAATATCTTTGTGGCTTTGGGAAGAAGACACCATGTAACAGAAAACACTATGTCAGACACTATGTAATTTTGAACATGTAAAATTATATTTTTTAATGTTTAATTTATGACGTATGTCGCTCTCAATCTCTTTGGCGCTTTGGGAAGAAGACACTGTGTAATGTTTTGAACATGTAAAATAATATTTTTGAATGCTTAATTTGTGACGTACGTCGCTCTTAATCTCTTTTTTTTTTTTTTTTTTTTGATTGGAGGTTTTTTTTTTTTTTTTTTTTTTTTTTTTTTTGATTGGAGGTTTAACGACCACCGTTAACAACTCAATGGGCTATAAGCAGTCGCCCATCCCTAATTTAGGGTCACTGGTTCCAGGGAAGGGAGAGAGCCAGTGCCGTAAGACAAACACAACATCCATGCCTCACCGGGATTCGAACCCGGACCCCGTTCGGACGAATGATCAGAGGCCATCGCTTAGACCACTGCGCCACCGGGGCGGCGATTGGAGGTTTAACGACCACCGTGAGCAACTCAATGGGCTATAAGCAGTCGCCCGTCCCTAATTTAGGGTCACTGGTTCCAGGGAAGGGAGAGAGCCAGTGCCGTAAGACAAACACAACATCCATGCCTCACCGGGATTCGAACCCGGACCCCTTACGGACGAATGATCAGAGGCCATCGCTTAGACCACTGCGCCACCGGGGCGGCCCTTAATCTCTTTAAGGCTATGGGAAGAAGACACCATGTAATAGAAGACCCTGTGTAATGTTTTGCATATGTAAAGTAATATTTTTGAATGTTTAATTTGTAAGGTACATGGGCTCTTAATCTCCTTGGAGCAGGTTTGCGCCCCCATAGCCCCCTCCGTGGGTGCGCCAATGGCATCATCTCCCCCACGCACAAGGAGTGAGGGAAGCGTCCTGCGCAGGATGTATTGCGCAGTACGCGAGTTGGACTCCATGCTGTTTACGAGTATGCCAACACGATTGGTGTGCGACACGTATTTTTAACGTTATAATGATTTCAGTTGGGACCTATTTTTTGTCACAGGCGGTCGGCCGTAAGTCACCCCATACTATCAGCGGACTTAGACCTAGTCCTACGTAAAAAAAAAAAAATGAAAGAAATTAAAGAAATTCATCATCGCGAGATTAGTTTTACATTGAACATGTGTGCAACTCCTAAGACTTTCTGGCTTAGTGGTGAAGACGCGCGTTGTGTAGCCCCAATCGATACCGAGTTCGATTACCGGCACGAAAGGATTCTCTGGCGTAAGGGCTGAAAAAATCATCGGCTTCTTCGATTTTGCAAAATGTCTGTATAAATGCGGAAAAACTCGTAACAGATGTTTCTGAAACAAACGGATTTACTGACTACGTAAATTCTGTGAAAATAAGGAAGTTAAAAAAGAAAACAGGCACTTTTAAAAACGGAAATTTCGTTACAAGACGGACACTTACCGGTAACTTTGCTGCACTTTTTACAGTATGTTTTTTCAGGACATCGAAGCATGCTCTTGATGGATTTCATTCCTCGACGTGCAATGATCAATACAGCTGTTTATCAGGGCACAGCATTGACCACACTGAAGAAGGCTGTTTGCCGCAGAAACCTTGGGCTGCTGTTAAAGGAAGTATTTCTATTGGACGGTAATGCCCCACGGTAAAAACCATTGTGACTCGCTTGATCCCTTAACTCTGGGAAGTTATTTCCCATCCCCTAGTATCCCTACTTTGACACCATAAGATTTCCACATTTTATATAAATTGAAGAAGCACCCGCTGACATCAAAGTTTCCAATTTTCTAATGAATTCCAAACAGAGTTCAAAGGTCTGTAGAACGTATCTTTTTAACGCCAAGGCTTTGATTCCTTGATCTTCCGCTATGATACGCATCTCAACTGACTTTGTATCTATGTTGAAAAGTAAACTACATACAGGGTTTGGACAGAATAATGTGAACACCACGCTCAGAGACGTGACTTTTAATGCAGTTGCGTACGTCGCAATAAGCTAAGGTATTCACCACGTTTTGGTTGTAACAGCTTTGTTTAGAATCTCCAGGTCCTGTTTAAGCGCATTTAAAGTGTCTCGTTGCAAAATTTTTTTCAGGGTGACGACGAAATGAGCGACCTAACGGACTTCGAAAAAAGGCTAATTGTTGGTGGCCGGCTAGTTGGTGCCTCCAAGACAACAGTCGCCAATGTAGTGGGGGTATCGAGAGCTACCGTGGCTATAGCGTCATGATAGCATACCGTGTTCGTGGTAAAACCTCGTCTGCGAAACCCAAGAGCGGCCGGAAAACTACCCTGACTGATAGAGACAGGAGAACATTAAAAAGGATTGTTACCGTAATAAAAAGATCACGGCGCTGCAAATTATTTTGGTGCACAATCTCCATCTCCAGACGCCAGTATTAACAAAAACAGTGCGCAGAGAACTGTATAAACAAGATATTCCTGGCAGAGTTGCTATTGCAAAACCTATCGAGATCCGGGTGAATGCACAACTGCGACGAAAGTGGTGCCAGGAGCATACAACGTGGACTGCCGATGCATGTAAGCGTGTAATGTGGTCGGATGAATCCACATTCACACTATTCCCCACCGCAGGACGTTTTACGTGTGAAGAACACCGTCAGAAGAGTACAACCCAGAGTGTCTGCCCCAGCGGTACAGCATGGTGATGGTTCTATCATGCTCTGGGCGGTCCTTTTGTGGTTTTCAGCAGGTCACCAGATCAGTTTGAAAGGACATATGACTGGCAGGGTGTATGAAACCATTTTGGGCTGATCAAGTTTATCCAATGGATTCGGCATTGTTTCCTGCCGGGGATGCTATATATCAAGATGATAACGCCCCAATTCTCAGAGCTTTGAATGTCCAATGAAGGTTTGAGGAACATGAGGACGAACTTTCACACCTTCCTTGGCCTCCCCAATTCCCAGGCTTTAACATCATGGAACCCTCTGATCTGTGTTGGAAAACAGAGTAAGATCCTGTTATCCTCCTCCTGCATCTCTCAAGGACCTGGAGTAGTTTCTGCATGAAGAATGGTGTAACGTCTCACTAACCACAATCCAGGATTTGTATGCTTCCATTACAAGGAGAATTCAGGAGGTTTTGAATGCTTAAGGTGGTTCCACACCCTACTAAGTACGTAAAACCTGCTTTTCCTAGGTTTTCACATTATTCTGTCCAACTTCTGTATGTGTTTATATCTAACCCATGCCGCCCTTGACGCGCTGTGGTCTAAGTCTGGCTTTGACCAACATGTGTCCTAGATGTCTTCGGGTTTGAATCCCAGGGGTGAGATATGGATGTTGTGTTTGTCTTACAGCGATGATTTTCTTTGTTCCCTGGAACTAGTGGCTCTAGATCAGAAACGGGTGACTGCCACCCTCCCCTTTTTTTTTTTTTTTTGATTGAAGGTATAACCAAAGAATATGCTTAAAGAAGGCCAACTCTTATAGAGATAACGTAAAACAGGCGGCAACAGCGCCACCACATCTTAAAAGGTAATATGCTCTGCGAGTAAGTTAACATTCAGGAGCAAAACACGTTAGGGGGGGACTACGGCAGTGAAGCTTTTCTTTGATCCACTATGGTTTCCTTCTGCTCTGATGACTATTTGCTTAGAGCAGTTTTTTGTTGTTGTTGTTGCTGTTTTCTGATATCCCGCCCATCCCTTATTTTGGTGAGACAAATATGCAATAACATTAGTATTACTATTTAAATTAAATTTCAGCAAATATTACAGTTAGGCCTAAGGAACCGTACAAAATGCAGACACTCCCTAGTATTTGGCATTACTGAAAATGTTTCTGAAAAACTCAAGAACAAACAAAAGCCTTAACTAACCCGATTGACGTAACAAAGCTAACATATCCTATGTGCGAAGTGATTATGCTACCGAGAAGATTACAATCACGTGCTGCAAGTAGCTCGACTGACTGTTCTTTACCCAAAGAATTGAAGTCAACAGAAATACACATGCGCAGTCTGCTGTGTCTGCTCCGGCATCAGCCTGTATGTTGGCTTCTGTGCACTGCATTTTTTCACTGAAAATATGGTGGCGCTAGTTACGTCTCGCTGAGCCTTAACTTCTTCTCGTTAGATATTCTCTGGTTTAACGACCACCGTGAGCAACTCAATGGGCCATAAGCGGTAACTCGTCCCAATTTAAGGCCACTAATTCCAGGGAAGTGGGAGAGAGCCAGTGCCGTAAGACAAACACAACATCCATGCCTCACCGGGATTCGAACCCGGACCCTTCTCGGACGAATGGTCAGAAGCCAGCGCTTAGACCACTGCGCCAGGGTGATTTCCCTAATTTTAAATGGATGACTTCCCCAATTTAAAATAGGTGACTTTCCTCATCTAAATGAGGGAAGTTTAATGACAACCGTGAGCAATCCATTAAATCACGCACGGTGGTCGTTAAACCGAAAAAAAAAAAATCTGACGCATCTCTTACATTACATGGGATTCCTTCTACATTTGCGAAATAAAAATATAGGGAACATTTTTTTCTGACTTTCCCGCATACATCATTGTGAAAAGTTATTGTAAAGCGTTAAAAAGCGGCTTCAGACTTGTGTCCTCGGTCCGAAATTTGTATATACATTTAGCAACAGGGGGTGGTCAGCGTCATTTTCTTGTAGGACTTCCGTCCACAGGTAGTAGAGTTTAGGTCCCAGCCACCTACAGCGAGATCGCCTTTTGGGCAGGACACAGAAACGGAAGGAATGAGAGCAAGTCTAGCGACTTTGACAGAACAGTTTGTAGTGAGATTAGAGTACAGTAGATGGCGCCACCGTACAAGTACGATATTGCACATAGATGGGTGAGAGAATTTCAGGGAGGACATAGGAAAGGATACCCATTTAACCAGTAGGTCCAGCCTGGGGGCCGTCACTTTACGTGCTCGTCCGATGCACGGCGGATATTCAGCGATTGTTAGTAAATCACGCCATCTCTGAAAGATCAGCCCAGGCTTGAACCTGGGGACCCAGCATCGATAGCCTGAAACACTAACCACTAAGCCATCCGCGGCTCTTGTATATACATTTTTTTACGTAGTTTACTTTAAAATCTAATGTTTCAAACACAATTACGATCGGTAAAATTTATATTTGTTGGAAAAGGTTATTGTTCTTGAACTATTGCTGAATGTTTTCGTGTCTGCAGAACGTGTTAATACCAAATTATTGACGGGAGTCTTCTTAGCCTTCTCTGAAAGTAGTAAAATGAAAGTTTTTCTTTCATTTTACTACTTTCACCAGTAGTAAAATGAAATAAAAAAAAACCCCAGCATTTTTCTAAGTAACAAAATTTAATACCAATCGTCCGTCTAAAATTGCGCATACAATCGGCATTAACTCCTGCTGCAGTCACATCAGATACCCTGAAATTTTTGACGCATACCGCTTTAAAAAAAGAACCATTAAAATTTAATATGAAATATTTTCAGGAAATTTAATGATATGTGATTTATTTGACAGTTCGTAAATTAGGTCTCAATAGTTAGATAAATTGGTGAGATCAGCAGCTTAAAATTAAATGGTTTTCTTCGTCGTCTCCGAGACAAACTTCCCAAAATTGAAATTTATATTATTGAGGAGACATTTAAGCGATTAATACGTTATTGTCGCCTATGCATTTCATAATTTTAAAGGCAAACACTGAAACACATTTGTTAACTACTGTATTTATCTTCAGAGGGGGAGGGGGGGGGTATTGATGCCATTTATTCAGATATTTAGACCGCTGCACTTTTTCTCAGAGCAAAAATTGCACATGTCAGGCGAACTGATTTCTCTTTTTGGTTTCAACTGCATGTATTGATTCCTTTTTATCAATTGATAAGTGTTCGATAAGCTTGAGAATACACTGCTGTGCCTCTTGTGTGACAAATCAAAGCTAGTTAGACAGCACCGTAAGCGCAGGAGGCTTATCGCTAAACCAATGGATGACTCTGGGAATTTTTTCTATTCAAAGGATGCTTGCGTTTCAGACGATTTTGTTATACACATATGTCAAAAATATTAAAATGTATCTCGTTTTAAATTCCCTTTTTTTATATAAAGAAAACACTCTTTACAAATATGCAAAACCCATCCTGAGACACAAACGGTTGAGATATTATCTCTCCGTCCGATGTCATGCGTGTGAAATAGGTTTTTCTGTTAGTCTTTCTTATCTGGAAGTCAAAATATTTGCCCGGGGCTCAAGAATCTGTAAAAGGGCGTTCCTGCCCTTACATTAATTTCACGCGAAAGTCCGCAAATCCAGATACCGAGTTAGACTTTTCGCGTTGAAACTGCGATTTTTTTTTTTTTTTTTTTGGATTGGAATTTTAACGCCACCGTGAGCAACTCAATGGGCTATAAGCAGTCGCCCGTCCCTAATTTAGGGTCACTGGTTCCAGGGAAGGGAGAGAGCCAGTGCCGTAAGACAAACACAACATCCATGCCTCACCGGGATTGGAACCCGGGCCCCGTTCGGACGAATGATCAGAGGCCATCGCTTAGACCACTGCGCCACCGGAGCGGCCCTGCGATAAATGACCACCAATAATGCTCCACTGTATTATCGAGTATTTTTTGTTTGTTTTTCTTTTAAGATTTGATTTAGTCATCCAACTAAAGAAAAACCGAAGGCCCCCATTGTTGTTGATGAAGATCGTGCTTCTTGATTTTAGTTGGATGGAATTCATTTTCAAATAATTCATAGACGGGGAAGGGGGGGTTAAGGTAAATTGCGTTTCCCACGATATCTGTGCTCCTAAAACTCAGTTGAATGTTGCTGGAGCCAATTGGTCGCCACTCGGGAAATAAGCGCTGTGGCGTTTCTCAGCGTTGAAAAGTATTATCGATTTAGTTTTAAGAATTGATTGTAAGTTCTCAAATCTGAGCAATAGAATGAAAGCAAAATGACTTCATAATCAATCTCCGGTGACTATAGTAATTCTGCCTTCGTCTTTATATGTTTACAGTGATTCAATCACTGTAAACATTTTTATTTCTTATGACTACTGCACTTAGTGGTTTGCCATTTGCTTGACTTTTTTCTTCAAAGATGGAGGAAAACCTACAACCTTATTAGAGAAATATTAAGGTAGGCTAAAAGATAATACACCCTAATAGCTGAAAAGACAACAAGTCTCGAAGATCCGTAGTTGCTTTAGAAACAAAGATATTTTAATTCCCCGAGATTTCACCTGCCAAAGGGAAGCTTTATCAAAGCAAGTTACATTAGCAGTGCCAAAACATTATGACCAGCGCGTCTTTATGCAAATCGAAGCAACTGCAGGTAAAGAACGGTGCGTGTTGCATAAATAACACCTGTTATGAGCTCTGCTAACTAGTGTTTTATTCTTGTTCTTCAGATGGAGAAAGGCAGCGGAACTAAGCGGTTTTTTGTTTGGTTTTTTTATTGGACGTTTTTTTTTCTTTGATTCGAGGTCTTTTTATTTCTCTTATTGGAGGTTCAATGACCACCGTGAGCAACTCAATGGGCTAGAAGCAGTCGGACGTCCTTTATTTAGGGCCAATAGTTCCAGGGAATGGAGAGAGTCAGCGCCGTAAGACAAACACAACATCTATGCCTCACCGGGATTCAAACCCGGACCACTTTCGGACGAATGATCAGAGGCCATCGCTTAGACCACTGCGCCACCGTGGCGACGTTTGGAGGTTTAACGACCACCGTGAGCAACTCAATGGGCTATAAGCAGTCGCCCATCCCTAATTTAGGGTCACTGTTTCCAGGGAAGGGAGAGAGCCAGTGCCGTAACACAAACACAACATCCATGCATCACCGGGATTCAAACACGGACCACTTTCGGACGAATGATCAGAGGCCATCGCTTAGACCACTGCACCACCGGGGCGACGTTTGGAGGTTTAATGACTACCGTGAGCAACTCAATGGGCTATAAGCAGTCACCCGTCCCTAATTTAGGGTCACTGGTTCCAGGGAAGGGAGAGAGCCAGTGCCGTAAGACAAACACAACATCCATGCCTCACCGGGATTCAAACGCGGACCACTTTCGGACGAATGATCAGAGGCCATCGCTTAGACCACTGCGCCACCGGGGCGACGTTTGGAGGTTTAATGGCTACCGTGAGCAACTCAATGGGCTATAAGGAGTCTCCCGTCGCTAATTTAAGGTCACTGGTTCCAGGGAAGGGAGAGAGCCAGTGCCGTTAGACAAACACAACACCCATGCCTCACCGGGATTCGAACCCATCTTTCCTTCAGACGAATGATCAGGAAAACTTCGCTTAGACCACTGCGCCACTGGGGCGGCCAAGCGAGTTTAACAAAGGCCATATTGCAATGGCCAGATGACCATTTTCGAGACGGCAAAGGCTTGTGAGGTACTCACGGTTAGCCGTGGTTAGTACCTTCAAAAAGTGTTCCGATGACGGAAAAACCACGAACCGCCTGCAAGGTTCATCGATGCTAAAGGTCAGCGAGTTACCCCGCATGGTACGGACCAAGAGAAGGGATACCGTGGAGTAACTCGCCGGAAATTTGAATGCTGGTGACGGAAGTAATGTGTTACAACACACAATACATCAAACCCTTCGGAAAAAGGGGCTGCGTGGCCGCATGTTGCTCCGAGTGCCCATGCTTGCCTCGGTTAACCGTCGAATAAGCCTATAATAGGCACGCAAGCGTCAAGACTGTGCCTTGAATGATTGGAAGAAGGTCGTCTTGTCCGCTGAATCTCGTTTCATGTTGCACTATGTGGACGGCCAGGTACGTATGTGTGGTGTAGATTTGGCACCAGATTGTACCGTAGGACGAAAACAAGCAGATGGAGGAAGTAATTCTTGGGACAATGTTCCATTGGGAATCCCTAGCTTCAATCGTTCATGCATAGGAAACTATGACATATATCACCTACTTAAACGTCATTGACATCCTTTCACGGCAACGGTATTCCCCTCTTTTAGTGCTTTCTTTTAGCAGGGTAAAAAATGAAATAAAAAAATACCTGAAATAAAAAAATACCTACATGTAGAATGATATAAAAAAATACTACAAGACACTTTTCTCGGAATAGAATAATAATGCGCCATGCCCACACTGCCTGAGAGTGGTTCGCGGAGATTTAATCCCAGAGTGGGACAATGCCAAAATTTTGATAACCCCAGCCTCTACATACATGCTACTGATGACTGAGAGTTTGTTCATTTCTGCGTTCCAAGGAAGTTGCTGTAATGATAATTGCCCTTGGGATCCACCTGATATTTGGAGACGTTTTTGTCTGGAAGTGTTGGACAATCCTCAGATTTATCTTCCTTTTTTAGACTTTAATACTTAATATTGCAGTTATATTCATGTCTTCGATTTGTGATGTGGTGTCGCTCTGATCGTGGTTTAACCGCCGGGACAGATGGAGCATATATCGCGAGATTCTGTTACGTCGATTGCTGTTATGGTGCATTACTGATATTTATACTGAACGGTTTGGGAAATCCGATCGACACCTGATGATGGGGCGACTGTCGCCTTGAAAGTGCTAGTGTGTTTTAGAGTATTTTAATTGAATATATATTTCATATTTTAAGATAATTAAAATCGTGTTAAGACAGTATTCATCCTAATAGCTTTTTAGCTGTTCGTCCCAGTAGGCCCGGGTTGGATTCCCAGTTGGGGTATGGGGTGGTGAGTTTTTCTTATGACACCGACTCGTTCCCCTTCCTGGAACCATTGGCCCGAAATTAGGGACACGCGACTTCTTATATAGCCTTTAGAAATGCTCTCACTATTCGTTCAGCCTCAAAAATAACCAAATGCGCGTCTCTGATCTCGCGTTTCTAAAGTTTATGCAGTTAGCAATTTGAATGTTTTATACTGGAGTACAAAACATCCAGACTTTCTGTAGTTGCCTTTTCTTTTGAATTACCTCAGCACGAGCAAGGAGTCATCTACACGGAAAGCGCATCATACGAACGCATAAAAAGAAGAAAACAACTGCTGCAAAAGATGTACAAAAAAGGGTGTACCTGAGAAAACCATACCTGTCTAATCGCTTCAGCGTTGTTGCTTGATCATTTGTTTGATGCATGCGTAATCTGTGCCCAGGTTATGTGCAAAAATAATAAAAAAAGTATCAAGCTCTTTTGGCTTCTCAGACCCAGATTTATTGGAGTTTATTTACTTTGACTTGTCATCATCTGAGAAAATCATCTTGTTTTAGTAAGGGGAAACCTCTTTCAACCTTCAGGAACCCTTTTCTCAAACGAAAAAAAGAAAAACAACACTCTCTCACTTAGAAGTAAGCTGGAAGACATAAACATGAACCTGAAATTACTGCTGCCACCATTAAAGCTTACCATCATTAGTTGAATTGATGAAATATAGGATATTTTTATATTAGATGAATTGATGTGTATCTTCCCTTTCATGAGAAATTGCTTCATTTACGATTTCATGTTTTTTAAAGAACACATATTGTTCCGTTTGCTCTTTTTCAAAACTAAAACATTAAGTGTTGAATTCTTAAAAAAAATTTCATTTTAGGTTTCTCCTGCTAACGAAAATGGAATACTATGGGAGCCCTTCTGGAACAAAGATGTAAAGAGGCCATGGTTCGAAAGATATCAGCCTGTCAGTTACAAAATAGCTACTCGAAGTGGGAACGAGCAGGAATTTCGTGAAATGGTTAGAAGATGCAACAACGCTGGAGTCAGGTCCGGTATTTCATTTTATTTAATAAGGATTTAATGCTGATACAAAACTTTGTGTTGCTTAGTCAAAAGGATCGTGAGATAGCAACAAAATTGTGCACTTGTATGCTTGCTGTAAATAATAAGGCCGAAAACCCCTTTTAATATCTTTGCGAACTTATAAAAAAGCCAATTTTTATAAAATCCGATGCATACTTGAGAGCAACGTAAAGATATCTCAAGCATAAATACATGATACACATTTGTTTCCGAAAAATTAAAACCACAAATAGCGCTGTGAATTGATGGCACCGTAGCGTAAAGAAAACGCACTCGGCTAGTTATCGAGAGATCTGGAGTTCCATCCCAGGGGTGTCGGATGAACAATTTTTCAGTTGCTATTCGTTGTTTATAAAATAAAGTGGACAGAGCGATGACATCGTATATTTACATTTATCTCCACGTATTTGAAATATATTCACCAAAGGCTTTCAGTTACGGGTGGCGTTGGCTATGCACACCAGCATCTGTCATACCATTCAGTCTGATGAATTCCTGAATGAAAATCGTAATATGGCTGTGACTCCGTTCGAGGCTAGTGAATCTTGATGATCTCATAAATGCCGCCCCGGTGGCGCAGTGGTCTAAGGCGTTGGCCTCTGATCATTCTTCCGTAAGGGGTCCGGGTTCGAATCCCGGTCAGGCATGGATGTTGTGTTTGTCTTACGGCACTGGCTCTCTCCCTTCCCTGGAACCAGTGACCCTAAATTAGGGACGGGCGACTGCTTATAGCCCATTGAGTTGCTCACGGTGGTCGTTAAAAGTCCAATCAAAAAAAAAAAAATCTCATAAATACCGTACAAAGAAGATTTTCAATTCGACGATGTTTAAGCCTCTGTACGTGGCATCGAAATACTTCTTTTAACATTGAACAGGAAATCGATATTATGCGCGCATTCTATGAGCTTTGGGAGGCAGCTTTTCTTGCTTGCTGATAATTCAGGCGTGCACATGCTTGCCGTCATAACAGCAAGATGATAGTGAGCATAAATACACCTAGAAGAAAACTCTAATACTGAGCGAAATTATCTCTGAATTTTCCTGTTTTCTTTCTCGAAAAATTTTCCTTCTGATCGGGGTACTGCATGGTTGAAATTCAGTACGATATTTCCGCGTGTAGATCCCACACGGAGAAGAATTCATCTTTCATCGGTCGATAATATTCTTAACGATTTCTCTAGCTTTTAATCATGTGCTGAGTTTTCTAGCTAAATGCCACAACAGCACATTTCTGCTCAAGCTTCGCATCTAGACGGAATAAAATTTATCTTTCTTTCTTTTTTTTTTTTTTTTAATGGGTAGGTGACATAGGTGATCGGGATTATCTACATAGGTAGATCGATCAGATAAGACTCTGACGTCGTTGAAACCTCAAATGCGATTGATTAGATGCTGTAGTGTGTAACATCACCTGAGGGGAGTCCTGTACACAGCAGAAAATGTGCTGCGCACTTAAATATGGCGATCCGCTTAGAAAACTAGTATCTCGTACTTTTTCTGTAGGAAAAGAAAATGTCCGTAACAGATATCCATGTACAGCTTTTCGACGTGTACGGAAATACAGCGATGTCAAGGCAATAGATTGCCAAATAGTGTCGTGTCTTTGAGTTAGGCAGGGATAATGTGACAAACGACACTATGCATCGAAATGGCCGACCGTGCTTCTGGACAACGGAGATCAACGCTGCATGCGTCGAGGAAATCCTTCAATAAGACAGACAAGTAAATTTGCGGCGTATGGTACCAGATATGGTATTATCACATGGCACTATGCAGCTTATCGTGGTGGATATCTTACAGCCAGCGAAGATTTGTGAATGATAGGTGCTTCTTGCGTTAACTGATGACCATGGAAGGACACCAATAATGGCTTGTTTGAATATTCAGGAGAGAGACACTACTTTCTCTGCCGAATCGTTACTGTTGATGATTCTTGGCTCCATCGCTTCATTCTTACCAATGGGCGATCAAGTATAGAGTGGAAACACACCGTCTTACCAAGGAAGAATTTTAATTCAACTTACTCAGCTACAAAAAGGATGGCCATTGTCATTTGGGACTCGTCTATTTATTTGTGGGTTTAACGACCACCGTAAGCAGTCGATGGTCGATGAGCAGTCGGCCAGCAATAATTTAGAGCCACTGGTTCCAGGGAACGCAAAGAGCCAGTGCCTTAAGAAAAACACATCATCCATGCCTCACTGGGATTAGAACCCACACGCATCTCAGACGAATGGTCAGAGACCAGTACTTAAAGCACTGCCCGCCGGGACAATGGTCTAAGTACTGGTTTGTCTTTTTGGTACTCATCTGGTGTGTTACTGATGGATTGTGTGTTTGACGCTCTGTGAGCTGCGATAGGTACTGCACCACGCTGAAAAAACAATGAGATAGAAGATCAGGAAAACGTTGAGTGGTCCTCTTAACGACGGGTGATCCTCCTTCACGACAACGTGAGAGGGCACACAGTACAACAAACATGGAATATGTGTCGAGATTTTCATTAGGAATTGTTGGGACATCCACCCTACAATCCGGATTTGGTCCCCAGCTACTTTCATCGGATCTCATTCTTCACGGAGCACTTGTCGAGACATTGTTTCATGTGAGATGAAGAGGACTTTCATCTGAATGCGAGATGAAGACGACTTTTATCAGGATGTAAGATGAAGACGATTCTGATCAGGATGTTAGATGAAGACGACTTTTATCAAGATGTGAGATGAAGACGACTTTCATCAGGATGTGAGATGAAGACGACTTTCATCTGGATGTGAGATAAAGACGACTTTTATCTGGATGTGAGATGAAGACGACTTTGATCTGGTTGACTTCGACGATCGACTTTCATCGGTTTCCAGTCTTGACGGAGCAGAGCACTTGCCGGGACATCGTTTTCACCTGAGATAAAGACGGCTTTCATCTGGTTGAATTCATTCAGCGACTTTCACTGGTGCACGGTATTGACGGAGAACTTGTCGGGCATTGTTTCACCTAAAATGAAAACGACTTTCATCGAGTTGTCTTCGATTATCGACTTGCATCAGGTTGTCTTCGATTATCGACGTTCATCGGTTCTCAATCTTAACGGAGAACTTCTCGGGACATCGTTTGGGGTGGAGATGAAGACGTCAAACGTGCTTCTGTGAAGTGACTGCAACAACAGGTATTCTTCTATGCTTCCGAGGTGGACATACTTATCACATACTGAGATAAGTGCCTCGGTCTCAGTGGTGATTATGTTGAAATGTAATGTATCAGTGACACTTTCACTGTGCGTTGTAGGTATCCTCTACCAAAATCTTACCTTTGGTTTATGAACATTGTAAAACTTTTTTCAATAAACATTTTTCTCCCCATATGCTTGTAAAAGCTGTAACGTACCAGGAGATGTGACGTACCTGCCAGAAGGACGCACACGACATAAAGGCAGATAGGAATCAGAATAAAAATGTCCGCGTAGCTCAATTGGTAGAGTAACTTATTCCGGAATGAGTGGACCCGGGTTCGAATCCTGGCGCGGATAGAAATGACGGAGAAATTCACTTCGTTATAATGGCGCCCGAACTATCCGGATGACCCGACCGTTCACAATCTCGCAATGGTGTGATGTTATTTCCACACCGCGAGATAGGAAAAATAAGAGCAGCACTTCGAAAAAAAAAAAAAAAAAAAAAAAAAAAATAAGGGGGAGATGATGTAACGTACCAGGAGATGTGACGTACCTGCCAGAAGGACGCACACGACATAAAGGCAGATAGGAATCAGAATAAAAATGTCCGCGTAGCTCAATTGGTAGAGTAACTTATTCCGGAATGAGTGGACCCGGGTTCGAATCCTGGCGCGGATAGAAATGACGGAGAAATTCACTTCGTTATAATGGCGCCCGAACTATCCGGATGACCCGACCGTTCACAATCTCGCAATGGTGTGATGTTATTTCCACGCCGCGAGATAGGAAAAATAAGAGCAGCACTTCGAAAAAAAAAAAAAAAAAAAAAAAAATAAGGGGGAGATGATGTAACGTACCAGGAGATGTGACGTACCTGCCAGAAGGACGCACACGACATAAAGGCAGATAGGAATCAGAATAAAAATGTCCGCGTAGCTCAATTGGTAGAGTAACTTATTCCGGAATGAGTGGACCCGGGTTCGAATCCTGGCGCGGATAAAATGACGGAGAAATTCACTTCGTTATAAAGCTTATTCCTCCAGGTGAAGAAATGCAAATTTATCTAACATTTAAAGAAGATAAATTGCCACTGAACTTTTGTTACTTTGAAATGGAAAAACTCTTTCATATTTTATTCATCAGACATTTATAATTATTACTAAGATTTCTCATACGTTTCCCAGCTTTTTCTAACACAAATTTATCTACTTTAATGAATATGTAAATATCGGCATTCAGGACTGCATTTGTGCTACCCAAATCGTATTCAAGAAAATTTTTACATTTGATATTAAGGCAGTGTGCCCTCTTGGTGCCTTGAAAATATTCAGACTTCAGAAAACTACCTATTAACACTTTTAACTAGCTTAAAATATCTTTTGTATTCTGGATTAGATTCTTTCTACCTAAAACATGTGCATTTCACCTAAAACGTGTTGTGTAATTCCTGTTTCTTCCTTGTTTGGTAGTTTTGCCGACCCAATGATGCATTTTTTCATGTTTCTTTTTTGTTTGTACCTCTCCAGTAGGCTGCGGCTTGCTGGAAAAAGAAGTATTACATTTTTAGAAGCATACCAATGATAAATCATAACGCATTAATTTGTACATTACAACAGCTCAGGCGAAATCATACTGTACTCAACGAGAAAAAAATGTGCGTATATAATTAGTTCCTTGAGAGAAAACTGACGACCATACACTGAGGGGCCAAATAATTATGATCACCTGGTTAGCACGCTGTTGGACCACCTTTGGCCCTGGATACTGCTTGAATTCTTCTTGATATGGACTCTATTAAATGTCGATATTGGGATACATTGAACCAAATGAGATGAACTGTACCTTCAAGCTCTTGAAGGATCCAGCTATCTGATGCCCTTTTCAACTTTATCCCACAAATGCTCCATTGGATTGAAACCCGGTGATTGAGGAGGCCAATGTAGCAGGAAAAAGTCTCCGTAATGCTATTCAATCAATTCGCTTTCAAAGGGTCCAAACAGCCCCCATGAAAACATGCCCCAAACCATAACGTTTCCTCCGCCAGCTTGAAAAGTAATGCCGATACACGATGAGTCCATGCTGTCTCCATATCTTCAGCCTTCCATGTACATGGTGTAGTTGAAAAAGGGATTCGTCGGACCACTTTACCCTTTCTCATTCATTTACTGTCCAATTCTTGTGTTCCTGAACGAACTCGAGGCGTTTCTACTTGTACATCGCAGATAGCACTGGATTACGGACAGGCCATCTGCTTCTGTATCCCATACGAAATAAAGTGAGGCGAACTGTACATTCAGAGGCCATCGTACTTGGTCCCTGATTCAGATTATCTGTAATCTGAAAAAGTGTTGCCCGTCTGTTGGACTGAACAAGTCTGCCAACTCTCCGCTCAGCTGGAGCATCCAGTAAATGTTGACGACCCAACATTCTTTTTGACTGTTTGTCTACTCTCTGTACATTACAACAACTGCTGCCCTCGAGCATTTCACAAGATCAGCTATTTTGTTAATGCTCGCACCAATGCGTCGAACACCTACGATCATTCAAGTCAGTCAGATCGCGTCTTTTACCCATATTTCTTGCCCAGTGCACTTCATTAATCTCTGCATGCCATGAGCGTTCCCTTTTTTTTTTTTTTTTTTTTTACCGATTCAGCCATCTTTCGTCAACAGCAAAACAAAAAGGGCTGCATTTTTAATGAGATGGTCATGCGGTCATGATAATTCTGTCACTTGTTGTATTTTGGCCACATCGTAGCATTGATTGTTTTGCGTTTCATCAAGCGTGATTGAAAATTGCATTCCTCTGTGTTAAATTTCCTGTTATTCTGCTTGTCAGTCCCTTATTTGATTATTATTAATTTAACCGTTTTTAGAATCTACGTGGACTGCGTTATTAACCACATGACGGGCGATATAGGAAAAGGTCATGGAACAGGAGGAAGTTATTTCGATCCCTCAGTTCCGAAGTATGACGGCGTTCCTTATGGGCCGGAACACTTTAATGACAACAACAAATGCGGAACTAACAGTGGTAACATCGAAAGCTACAACGACGCACATCAGGTAAATGAATATTAGTTTTATACTTTGTTTTAGAACATATATACGTTTCAGAATACACGTTTTCATATACTTTTTTGACATTATCACGTATCTAACCGCCGTTTTGCATACTTGATCTCTCTGCATCTAGAAAAGACTCAGTTGTATGCAAAAACACGGTCGAGTCACATTATTGTGACCACCAGCTTTCCAGAGTAACCACTGTATGCAGCCCAGACAGCAGCTACACGGGCTGGGAGTGACTCAGTAAGGTACTGAAAGGTGTTCACAGGTATGTGGAGCTATGTTGAACGCAGTGCTTCTGACAGCTGCTAGACGTTGCGTGGTGGAGGATCAATAGAGCAAACAACACGATCGAGGTGGTCCCGCAGATGCCCAATTGGGTTTAAGTCTTGGGAATTAGGGGGCCAGGGAAGTAGTTTGAAGTCTTCATCGTGCTCTCCCGATCACTCTCGGATATTTCTACCTGTGTGACACATCCCATTGCTATGCTGGAAGATCCCATCTGCCCCAGGGAAGACAATCAGCATGTATGGATGTACGTGGTCTTCAAGGATGGATTGATGACGATATTGATTCCATAGGTATGAATGGACCCAGAGAATGCCACGAAGACATTCCCCAGACCATAACGCTGCTCCCACCAGCTTGTGTTCTTTCCAGCAATGGTTGAAGAGTGTTTGTTCTCCGGTGTTTCTCCCTTTATACGCCAAAGTTCATCCGTTCAATGAAGCAGAAAACGTGACTCATCGCAGAAGGCAATCCTTTGCCAATCAGCGGAGGTCCGATTCCGATACTTCCGTGTAAATGCAAGCCTTTTCTGCCGATGCACCTTTCTTAGGATAGGTGCAATGACCACGCGTCTGCATCGGAGACCCATACGCAGCAGAGTTCACTGAAATGTCGTTTTAGACACACTTACGGTAGCCCCATGGTTCATTCGGCCAGTGAGTTTCTCCATTGTAGCGTTTCGATCGGCCCTCACGTACCTTCGCAGCCAACGTTTACCTGTCACATCAATGGCACGTGGTGCTCCGCAGTTTCCACATCGCTTATTCGCAATGGTGCCATTTCTCCAATGACGATACACTTTAACCACAGCAGCACGCGAACAGTTCACAAACTGCGCTGTTTCAAAAATACTGCCATCCTCTGCCCGAAAGTCGAAAACATCCCTTTTTCCAAATCTGATAAATCGATCGTTTTATCCATGACAGCAACGAGTGGTATGTTTTCAGAATGTCTACAGTACGTCTTATATACCCTCCAAACCAGCTCACGACATGTGCCTTCTTTCATTGGCTACGTGCTGTGGACGTCAAAAGTAGAAGGTGGTCACAATAATGTGACTCGACTGTGTAAATCGTAAAACAGTTATGAATCTTAAATTACTTTTCTTTACTCTAACTACTTTTCCCTTTTTTTTATGTTAAAAAAAATATCGATGTACCGTTCGGAGAACGGGCGTAACTGCTAGTTTTCTATACAAGAATACAAGAGATTATTAAAGGACTGCGAGTCTTTTTGTCGAGTTGCGACATGCAGCTACGGCCACATGAAAAGTTACATCTGGAGAGAGCGTAGAATGAGAAATCATTCAGCCAATATCACGGAACGGAATGCTTATGAAGGGTGTGCCGTGTTAGTGTGTGCAATCAACGGTTGTACTCTTCTTCATATGTTCTATCGCGGCCCCGTACATAGTGAGATATATCAAAAATATGTTCATACTCCTGAATTTTCTGTGCGCTGTCCACCCCGATTTGTCCCGACGAAGTGACTGGCTCTAAAGGACACCAGAACTAAATCCCACTGATCACGTATCCGGAAAACGCCTGCCAAGTTCACAGCCATCTCGTTGAACCCTTCGTGATCTCAAGGTAGCTAATGTAGCGTAATGGAACTCTTCTGCACACTAATTTCCAACATGGAACGCCAGTGTCCTGCTATATAGCTGTCAGAGGACACAATACGCCATATTGACTTCGTTTGACTTTTATGCTTGACCAACTGCCTTCATGTGGAGATACTTACATACTATGAGTTGTCTTGATGCCTTCCACTCTTGTAACTTTCCTGATCCACGAGCCCTCGTCTAATTTTCCTGGTTACAGCAAGAATGCATATCTAAATGCTTCTTTCAGCTATCTGCATCCTCTTAATGTCGAGCCCTCGTCTCATTTTTCCTGGTTACAGCAAGAATGCATATCTAAATGCTTCTTTCAGTTATCTGCATCCTCTTAATGTGTTTTTAGTTAAATTCCTTGTCTTTGCTCAGTGCGTAGAACTAACTAGAAGGTTGCATCAATTAAACGTTCTCTTTTAGAACTTATTAGTAAATTGCTCTTGAAAACTGCACTGTTTCTTTCAAATGCTCTTCTGAAACAGCACAATTTTCAAGAGCAACTGAAAGTTGATTTAGGAAAATGACAACAGCGGAAGACATCACGATCAAAGTAACATTTCTGAAATGGTATTGGGCTAGACATATTACTAAAAGAATGGACCGTCGATTAACAACTAAAACATTAGACTGGATACCGAGGGACAGAAAAAGACCAGAAAGAAGTCACGTAGGAGATTTTCTATAGTATCCCGAGCGATCTGCAGAGTATAATCCAGGAACTTCCTGACAAGCATAATAAAGCTAGATTAAAAATGAACTTACAGGAAACAAAATAGATGTACGATATTTTTACAAGAACTTAAGTTTTACTAGTTCATTAGGGACATCTACAAATAACCGATACGTCCATTTACCTTGGACAACCGATATCAAGAGAGGACCACATCGAAGAAAAAATTAATCGGTGGTTTAAACTTGTTTGGAGAGCGTTTGGGAGAAGCAGTACAACTTTCAAGAACAATTTTGAATTATGGTTTAAAAGAAAAGTGCTTATTCAATGTATTCTTCGAGTTGTTATTCATAGATCAGATACATGGGCTTAACTAAAAAAGACATACACAGGGTGTGGACAGCTCAAATAAACATCGGTAGGTGCATGCTTGTTGTAACCAGGAAGGTAGGAAGAGGAACACACGGATTGGGAAAACGTCAGGAGTTGATAGCATCAGACTCAAAATAAAGACACTCCAGGCTGGACTTATTTTTAGAACTGGTGACAGCTGAAATACCGTATACCTGAAATACGTTGGACAGCTGAAATACTACCCTGGAAAACAGAACCCAGAACACTATTTGGATGTTGGATGGATGGAATTCTAAAGCACGTTGGAGTGGAATGGAGAATATTGGCTCAAGACATAAAGTTCTATCAAACCTACATGCAGCAGTGGATTGACCATGGTTGTTGATGATGATATATACAGTATGTATTAAAACATATTTGCCATATATACATGCAGTATCTGTATATATTGAGTGATCACTGAAGTATGACCTCCCACCTACCTCCTTTCGCCCTCAGCACAGCAGCTATCCCACGTAGCATCGATTCAACATACACTGAGAGATCACATAATTATGACCACCTACCCAATACTTCGTAGGTCATCCTTTCGCCCTCAGTAGAGCTGCTATCCCAGGTGGCATCGATTCAACATACACTGAGCGATCACTGAATTTTGACCACCTACCTAATACTTCGTAGGTCATCCTTTCCCCCTCAGTAGAGCTGCTATCCCAGGTGGCATCGATTCAACATACACAGAGCGATCACTGAATTTTGACCACCTACCTAATACTTCGTAGGTCATCCTTTCCCCCTCAGTAGAGCTGCTATCCCAGGTGGCATCGATTCAACATACACAGAGCGATCACTGAATTTTGACCACCTACCTAATACTTCGTAGGTCCTCCTTTCGCCCTCAGTACAGCAGGTACCCGACGTGGCATCGATTCAACATACACTGAGTGATCACTGAATAATGACCACCTACCTAATACTTCGTGGGTCCTCCTTTCGCCCTCAGTAGAGCAGCTATCCGACGTGGCATCGATTTAACATACGCTGAGTGATCACTGAAGTATGACCACCTACCTAATACTTCGTAGGTCCTCCTTTCGCCCTCAGTACAGCAGCTATCCGACGTGGCATCGATTTAACATACGCTGAGTGATCACTGAAGTATGACCACCTACCTAATACTTCGTAGGTCCTCCTTTCGCCCTCAGTACAGCAGCTATCCCACGTGGCATCATTTCAACATACACTGAGTGATCAGTGAATTATGACCACCTACCTAATACTTCGTAGGTCTATCTGTCGTCTTCAGTACAGCAGCTGGCATCGATTCATTAAGATGCCGGAAGCACGTGAGAGGTATGGCCAACCAAGCTTTGTGTGTGACGCGACCTTCAATTATTTTAGACACCTGACGTGCCGTTCTATAGCATCCCGCAAGTGCTCTATAGCATTGATATCGGGGGATTTCGGAGACCGTTCGATATCCTGGAAGTCTGAACTGTGTTCCTCAAACCATTCCTGCACTATATCGGACCGACGCATTGTCATCTTGGAAGGCACCATCGCCATTCGGAAAAAATGCAACATTGTATGGTTGTACAGAGTCGGCAAGCAATTCACGATAGCGGACAGCAGTCGTACGTTGTTCCGCATGCAACAGGGGTCCACGTTTCTGACAGGTAAACGTGCACCACATCATATAACCGCCTGCAACTGCTTGCACAGTGGAGACCATGCAGGATGGATCGAGTGCCTCATGTTGTTTGCGCCAAAAACGTACACAACCATCGAGGGAAGGAAATAAAACACGCGACTCGTCAGATTAGCACACCTTTTTTTCCAGTCATCCGACTTCCAACTTCCATGATCTTTGCACCAGGAGAGTCTTTTGCGCCGATGAACGTGTGGTTAGGAGAGGATGTCGTCGGGGTCCGTCTGCTGTTATAACCCATACGTGCAAGCGTGCGACGCTTTGTCATGACAGATACTGTTCCAGGTTGACCTCTATTGTATTGGGTAGTCAACTGTTGAGCAGTACCGCGTCTGTTGACCTGTACGAGGCATCGGACCCAGCGCTCACTTCTCGCATCAACGTTTCGCTGCCCTTTACATAATTTTTACGCCAGTTTTGATACACTTACGGCGCTCGCCAGCAACCCACCATTTCAGCCGTTTTGGAAATCGGGACATTTGCTGCTGTCCGAGCTTCCACAATTTTTCCTTTCTCAAAGTCTGATAAATCCTTCCGTTTACCAATCACGCTCCGAATTGTACTACCTACTGCTCCACTCACACCTTATATCTATGAAATGTAGTCGACTAATAGCGCCCTCTCGGAAATCGCGTGGTCAGCAGGCCGTATTCACTTTTGATAGGGGTGATCATAATTCAGTTATCACTCGGTATATATGTGTACCGCATTCATATAATCCGCGGATTATCTGTTAAAATGTATTAAATTTAAGTTCTGCAGAATATACACCAATGCGGATAATATGCGGCTTTAAAAATAATTACCTCTTTTGTGGCACTTCGATTTTTAAGCAAACCGTCGTACTTGTCAGGTGAGGTCGTACATTTGGAAAATTTCCAGAAATGCGCTAACAGAAAAGGCAAAAGAAGATAGAGGTCGGCAAACGGTGTGAATTATTCATTTATTTATTCATTCATTTTTTTACTGACTAACATTGTGGACAGAAAACACGTTGCAATGAAGACGGTATTAATTATTATCATGGATTACCACGTGCTCTGGGAAGATTAGCGTCACACAATTCCGAGGGTGCAGCAGGTCTATCTATGGAACTAAGGTAGTATCGAAAAAAAAAAAAAACCTCATAATTTCTATTATTTATTTGAAAATAACAGAAAATCATTTTTTAATGACAAGGTTCTTTCCTTAATAAGAAAATTGTTCTTTTCCTCAATTACTTCAACTGCTAGGTCACCTTGGGAATCGCGGCTTCTCTCTATGAAATTAGGTTCAATATCAACATCGCCGGTAACGGATTGCACGGCGAGTTTTTCCCCTTGAATTTCAATTATTGCGGATCCTGCGCCTTCGTGGATCTTACGAAGGAATTCCTTTTCTTTTCCTCAATTTCACGATCTGAGGATTACACGAAGAAAACAAAGTATATATATTTATAATACATAATTGTTATAAAAGTGCATGTAAGCAACTCCACCCCCCTCCCCCCGCGCTCCTTTTAAAACGTTCCGGAGCTTCCAATGTTCAGAATATATTCTTTCATTTCCTTGGAATTGCTCTTAATGCTGCAACTGCGAAAAAAAAACAATTACTGTTTCTTTCTTCCCAGAGGTGTTGAATTTTTATTTGCAAATATATCAGACCTTTTCTTTTAAATTTCCTACCAGTAGGTACTACTGCCCTCTCGGATGGACACATCTGCTATTATGTAATTTTTCCTCAACAACATTAATACCAGATATACACAGTTGTATCAGGTCAGGTGATGTGTAAAATCACAGCCTCTCCTTGACAAATGTCAACCCCGCCTTCTCGTGGTACATCCTGTTCCCACTAAAGTTGCTCTGACCACCGCCAATAGCGGTATAACTATACCATCGGGATGAGAGGAAATGCTATCCCACACTCACCATCCCGCTTGGCCAGCGTGGTGAGTTATGGCCAAACCCCTCCAAAATGACTCCACAACTTAAATCTTGGCTCTCAGTCTCCGGCAGCTGGAATGTACCTGGCCAAGTCAGCGGCCAGTGCGACATGAAGGCAGAGGGTGCTATGAAATTCGAAAGTATGCGGGAGTGACATAGAGGAGACTGGCACAAGACAGACCGTTGTGGAGGAAACTTGGGGAGACCTTCGTCCAGCAGTGGATTGATAATGGTTGACAATGATGATGATGATCAGAATAATATGACCACTTATCTAATAATGGGAATAACCACACCTGGCCCGGATGACAGCGGCGAGACAGCGTGGCCATCTCGCCGTAATTATTTTTATTTTCAACGCAATCTCGCCGTAATTATAATTATATAAAGAATCAATACCGTTTTCCTCTGGTGGTGTTGAGACCTCCAAATAGATGGAGCCACATGTATATGTGACTAGGCAAATGCAATCACGTTGCATTTTTTTTTTCAATAATTTTATTAGGTTTCGAAATGAAATCAACATTTCAGTCTAACCATCTCTGGAATGTTTAGAATGAATTGAGACCCTTAGATTGAATTTCCTGACAAAAATTTAGCTGCAAATGTTAACAGAACTGTTGATGCTACTGATTTTTAATTCTGATATAACACAGGCAGATCACTCTGCGACATTTTCACCTAAATTATTATCAGAAAATTTAATCGAAGCGGCTCAAATCAGTCTGAACATTTCAGACTATCGCATGGTTAAGACTCAAGAGTTGATTCCATTCCAAAAATTAATAAAAATATTGAAAACAAAATGCGACGTGATTGAATTTAACAAGTCGCATATACATGTGGCGCGATCTATTTCCAGGGGTTAACACCGCCAAAAGAAAAGTAATTGATTTTTAATATAATTATTGTTAAATTTTAGCAAATATTAAGCATACTAGGCTATAATATGAAGTTACTTTTATCGATCTGGAAAGTTTCAACCTTGGGAATGCATTAATTGAGAAGAAAATATCTACATAAGTTTTTAGGATTGGAAACATAGGGCAAAGTTTTTAGGTGGATCCAACTTAAAATCACATAAAAAAAATTAGCAGTTACCTCAGTTTGTTTATAAGTTATTGCTATTGCTATCATTATTTTTATCATAATTGAACATATGAGTTTGTCACATAAGGAAGACCCATTTTTATTTGTTTGTAGATACGGAACTGTCGACTTTCGGGTCTGCTCGACTTAGACCAAAGCCAGGAGTATGTGAGAAACAAGATCGCCACCTATCTCAACCATCTCATTGACATGGGAGTAGCAGGATTTCGCGTTGATGCCGCTAAGCACATGTGGCCAGGAGATCTTTCGGCAATCTACTCTCGACTACATGAGTTAAACATCGCACATTTTCCCAGAGGATCAAAACCTTTCATCTACCAAGAAGTTATAGATATGGGTGGAGAACCTATCAAATCTACTGAATACACTAAATTGGGGAAGGTCACCGAATTCAGATATGGAAAAGAGCTAGGTAAGTGAGGTAAAACTATTAATAAATTATACCTGCTCCACAGGCGACGTGATAAATTTGTATTAAAAGCTGTAAATAAATTTGTATTAAAAGCTGTAATTTGTATTAAAAGCAATGCTTTCGAACCGTAGGCTACTTAATGGGATCGTCTGGTAGTGGCCGTTACTTCAATATTACCTATCTTTTGATCGTCTATACGTAAAACGTCGTATCAAAGTAGATATCAAATCAATGTCAGCCGTCATGACACGATAGATATTTCTTTAATGAGTATTTAAGATCACTTTACAAAAGCTAGTAACATTAAAAACCCCACAAGACGCCATGGGTTTCTTCATCAAAACGCCATGGGTTTCTTCATCAAAACGCCATGGGTTTCTTCATCAGGTGGTATGAACACTGGGGTTGTACCACATACCCCGAGCATGTGTTACAGGGCTTGGTGCTGAGTTCTATTACAGGGCTTGGTGCTGAGTTCTATTACAGGGCTTGGTGCTGAGTTCTATTACAGGGCTTTGTGCTGAGTTCTATTACAGGGCTTGGTGCTGAGTTCTATTACAGGACTTGGTGCTGAGTTCTATTACAGGGCTTGGTGCTGAGTTCTATTACAGCGCCCTGTGTGTAGGGTTCGTTTGATACTTCCTTTACAGTAAGTTCGGCATCGGTGGTATAATCCGTAATTCTCCCAACTGGAGCAGATAAATACAATACAAAGTATAGAAAATTGAATCGACTGAGGCTAAATTTTGAAGTGAGGAAAACTTTTATTCAGATGTTACAAGGAATGTCTTTAAGCCTTGTCCTGATCTCCGTTCTTTCTACATATTAACCCCTCATGATCTCCTTCCGTCTCCTCTATCATCGTCCTCATTCCTTCCTACCTCCCTTTTCCCCTCGATACTGCACCCCCACTCAAGATCTCCTGCTTCGTCGACCTTCTGCCACCGAGCTCTCTCAGCCACACCCTAAGAATGCCTCCTCTCCGAAAACGCAAGATTCATTAATTGGCTCGCTGCCCCCTCTACTCGCTTCGCTGCTTTGCTTGGGACAGCTGAAAAGCAATAGTGTCCAGTTTTAGTCTTCTCACATCGACGAAACTATAAATCTAACACCCCTCTGCTGCGACGCGTGGGAAAAAAAGTACTTTGCCTGTCGCTGCTCTTCCCATCCAAATGGCGGGAATTGAAAGAAAATGACTACAATTCACTATCTCTAAAAATGGCTACAGAGTCTCGCGTCTGATAAATATGGAAGTCCCGATTACACATGCGTAGACTCTCACCCATTATACATTATCTATTTAAACAGGAAGTGTCTATTGTACAACCCCAGTGTTCATACCACCTGATGGAGAAACACATGGGGTTTTGAAAGATCTTGTGGGGGTTTTAGCTTTTATTGTAAAGTGATTTTAAGTACTTATTAAAGAAATATCTTTTGTGCTATGACGGCTGACATTGATTTCATATATATCTTCTGATATGCACCAAAACACTAGAGATACCTGCGTGTTGGTTCTCCTCTAGCGCGAATAACAGCCTGTACACGCCAAAGCATCGGCTCCACTAGGTGCCGGGGGTTTCCGGAGGTAACGCCAGCTATTCTTGTTGCAGCATTGTCCACAACTCCACCCGAGACGTCGGTCCAGGATCCATGGATCTGACGTTTCGCTAAACGGCATTCCAGAGAGCTTTCACAGGGTTAAACTCTGGGGACTTTAGTGGCTACCGGATGGTACCAAACTCAGATGAGTGTTCCTCGAGCCATGCCCGGGTGGCTGCGGCCCGGTGGTGCCGCGCATTATCCTGCTGAAACGGTTCATCTGCCACAGGATGCACGATGGCGATGAAAGCGTGTAGGTGATTGGCCAGCACATGCTGCTAGCGCGCAGCGGGTAAGGACCTCTCCAGACACGCTAAGGAACTTAATGTGTCCCATGCGAAGGCTGCCCAGACCATCATAGAGTCACCACCGCCTTGAACAAAGTCGATCTGGCACGACGGGGCCTTAGCTTCATGTGTCGACGCCACACCGCTACCCTCGCGTCAGCTCGGTGCATCTGAAAACGGGATTCGTCTGACCACACCACGTGGTGCCAGTCTGCAGAGGTGCATCTGAAGACGGGATTCGTCTGACCACACCACGTAGTGCCAGTCTGCAGAGGTGCGCATCTGAAGACGGGATTCGTCTGACCACACCCCGTGGTGCCAGTCTGCAGAGGTGCATCTGAAGACGGGATTCGCCTGACCACACCACGTAGTGCCAGTCTGCAGAGGTCCAGTTTTGATGTTCCCGGGACCAGGTGAGGCGTAATGTCTGAAAAAGATCCGTATACAGTGGCAAACGAATGAGGCGTCCGCGCCCGTTGCCCAGGGCATGCAAAGGGCGCCGCACCATTCGCTCCCGAAGGCGACATAAAGTTCTTGATTGTATTTTCTTCATTCTCCCGTTTCTTCAACTTTGATGGGCCCAAATATTTTCCTTAGAATCCAGTTTTCAAAACACTGAAATGATATTTCATAGATGTCTTCAAATTTCGGCGCCATATACGAGTAAAATCACCGGTTTAATAACATTTTTTAAAAATACGTATTGAGATCAGAAAATTCCGAGACTAGGTACGTAGCGCGCCAACAGATGGCAGTACGCAGATGCGCGATCAACGGTAGAGGGCAGTGACTTTCATGAGTCATTGTGCCGAGTGGCGCCGTTTTGCGAACATCGGGAGCTGTGCTACACGATATTTGGTAACTACATGGAGAACACAGCTGCGACTTCGGTATGGACTTCAAACTAAAGCAGCGAGTGAACATCAAATTCTACGTCAAACTCTGCAAATCTGGAACGGAGACGCACGAAATGTTGCAGCAGGCTTATAGCAATGAAGCAATGAGTCGTGCGAGGTGTTTTGAATGGCACTCGCGCTTCAAGAGCGGCAGAAAGGCACTGGAAAACGACGAGAGGTCAGGAACACCGTCCACGAGCAAAATCCCCGAAAATGTGGACAAAATTAGGTAACTGGTGCATGAGGGATCGTCGGAGAAACATTGCTACCATCGTCAACGTGTCATACGGAAGATTGCAAGAAATTCTGACATAGGTTTTGAACATACACCGCATTGCTGCAAAGTTTGTGCCAAAGATTCTGAACTTCGAACAAAAGGCGCTCCGTGTCGAACTCTGTCAAGATCTTCGTCAGCAGGTGGTGAATGAATTTCACCACCTGCTGACGAAGATCTTGACAGAGTTCGACTAGCGGGTCATCACTGGGGACGAGACTTGAGTCTACGGTTACGACCCGGAGACCAAACAACAGTCGTCGCAGTGGAAGAGCCCGGAATCTCCACGATCGAAGAAGGTCCGACATGTCCGGAGAGCAACCAAAAGCATGCTCATCATTTTCTTCGACATTCGTGGGGTTGTGCGCTGTGAATTAACCTACCCTCCCAGGGCCAGACTGTCACCCCCTTTTTCTACTGCAATTTTCTGCGGCATCTTAGGGAGGACATTCGTCGCAAACGATCTGAAATGTGGCGCAGGGGCGATTTCCTGCCCCATCACGACAATGCAGCAGCTCACAGAGCGTTAGCAAAACGCCAGTTTTGAAGCCGCAACAGCATGACTGCCCTTCCCCCCTGCGACTTCTTTCTGTTTCCGAAGATGGAGCTGAAGTTCAAGAGTCGCCGTTTTGATACCGTGGACGAGATCCAGCGCGAATCGCAGACGGTGCGCGACACGATTCGCGAACAAGACTTTCAGGTAGCGTTACTACAGTGGCAAAAAACGCTGGCAGCGGAGTATCGCTTCCCAAGGAGACTACTTTGAGGGAGATCATAGCCAGATTTAAGTAACGTAAGTACTTTGTTGTATATCTGCCTAGTCTAGGAACTTTTTGATCGGACTTCGATAACTTGATGCGGTATGGTAAACACTGGCAATTCGCGTGATAATTTCAGAAATTTCCATTTTGACCACAAAAATCTATCGCCCATGTTTATCAAACCCCAGTACCCCGTAAGCAACACATTTGTACATAATGCTAGTAACTTGTAGAACAGTAGGACTGTTTGTTTGTGTTCCAAAATGCACGTTTTCGCATAATGCTTACCAGTGTTTTTCTATGATAACCTTGATAACTTCGTGATAATACCTTGCTAAGTTTGTGATAGCGAACAAGCTGTCAACATTGCGTGAATGTAAAGAAATATAGAAATAATAGTATACATGATATATTGCACAGTTTACTCTAATCAAACATGAAAAGAAATGCATATTTTTTATCAATAAAATGCTCTCTCTTTCCATAAAGTGTCATTTTCGCATTTTAATTTCAGACATTATCAGAAACTTTTAGAGGCGTCGCACATGAACACGTCTTCATTTTCATCGTAAGAGTTTTGGCATTTCATGTGGTACTATATCGTGCAAAAGCAACACTAAGCCCTCTGAGCTCCACGTTTTTCTTTGACATCCTCCTTATAAAAATTTTGAAGATGAGAATCCGATTTTTGGTGTAAATGTGACAAGGATAATGATGGTAAGTCAGACAATATCCGAAAACTTGAAAATTTAATCGTTCTGGAGCGGGACCCGAACCCGCCTCTCCCAGATAGCGCCCTTGTATGCTAACCACTACACCACCTAGAACGACCAAGTCTCAAGTTTCCGATTAATTTGAATATAACCATCACAGGATTCGCTAGTCGAAGAAACCGGCATTCATGTTTAGCGAATCTGGAGGTTAAGAATCCTATCCCGTGATTGCCCGGAGGAGCAGATAAATCATAAAGAAATACGGGATTACACCATATAATACAAATTTTGAAGATGACAATCCGTTTTTTCATGTAAATAGCATACCCGGGCGCTATCTGGGGGACGCGGATTCGAGTCCCGCTCCAGGACGATGAAATTTTCAAGTTTTCGGATATTATCTGACTTGCCATCCTTGTCACATTTATACCAAAAATCGGATTGTCTTCTTCAAAATTTGTGTCATATGGTCTAATCCCGTATTTCTTTCATGATCCTCGTTATAGTTGTGTCCACAAAATTCGCCATCCTAGATATAGTCTTCTCTTTGCACGGGCCTGTTCATAAAAGCTGTATATATGAGCTACATCTTGTTACATTTCAATGACATCAACCATTACGGATCACGTAGTTACCACCTGTAGGTGATATATTCGTGATATCTTGGGTACTTCGTTACAGGCTAAAATTAATTAAAAACCCAAACTGAAGTGTTCAGTTGAACCCCGACTATCATTATTACGATTCAAAAATAGTCTAAATCATGGAAAAAAAAGTTATTTTTTAAATCAGCACTAATGCCTGAAAAAAACGAACTACCCGAAGCTAAGGATCATGCGTCTATGGCTAAGCCTCTACATGCTAAAGAATGCTGATAATTGACTTGCTAGTTCATTTTTAAATAAGATAGGAATCTAATCAATAACTTGGTTAAATATTGTTTGCTTACCTCTATTTTCCTTCTTGAAATCACTCTTTTGTCTCGTACACTAAACACCAGCACAAAAGACTATTCAATTCCGTTGAATAATTTTCTCTGTGATACGAACAACACAACTTACTGACGATCTCCTTCAGATTTTAGAAACTGGACATCTGCTGCCATTTATGATAAAAAGTTAAAACTAATTAAGACAGTAGTTAATCTACGAATAGCCGCTTACGCTCTATCGCGAATTTACTAATGCCATGAAATTATCAATGTTTACCCTATATGATAATTTAGTGAATGACAACAGATACTACGATAAATGACCAATGCTGTAGGTCATAAATGAGGAAGAGATAAACAGATTACTCTACTTACAGCACCATGAATTTTATTTCATAAATTATGTATTTATTTATTCATTCATTTTTCTCCTTTTTCAGTTATCCAATGTCTATAATATAATTCATTTATTAACTCTGATGAAATGTGCAAATATATAAAAGAATCTTTTTTTTTTTCGGTAGGTGATGTGATTCGTAAAAATTACGGTCAGAGGCTGATGCATCTCAAAAATTTTGGCGAGGGATGGTCTTTCGTTTCGGGGTATGACGCCGTGACCTTCGTGGACAACCACGATAATCAGAGAGGACACGGAGCTGGAGGATTCGGCAGTATTCTGACTCACATGGAGTCCCGTATGTACAAGATGGCCAATGCCTTCATGCTGGCATGGCCATATGGGGTCACCAGAGTCATGAGCAGCTACAGCTGGCCTCGTAGCATCCAGGGAAGTAAAGACGTTAATGACTGGATCGGACCACCGAGTGACAGCAATTACAATATCAAGTCAGTGATTCGGAACCCTGATCTTACGTGCGGTAACGGATGGGTGTGTGAGCACAGGTAAGAATTTGTATTTCATTAAAACCGAAATCCTTACTTTTCAGTAGAAACAAGTTAGTAAAAGCATGCAATGCATTGATTATGATACGTTTTCCAATACCAGAAATCATTACTCAAGTTACGAGGATAATGGCTGTGAAATAAATCTCGCTCCGGTGTCCTGACCTTTGACCCCATTCAGTGGCGTAACTACCACAACCTGCGCCCCCGCCCCCCTCCCGCAAGATTTACTTCCGTGCCCCTTAACGCCGTAATTTTCCCAGGATTTTAAGCACGAGGAAAGAGGTATTTTTGAAGTCAGAGAAAGTGTCTGTAAAAGTAATGCCAGTACTTACAGCTCTGTAGTTTTAACCTTTTAAGTAATAGATTTCACAATACATGTAATTTTTTGTACAAAACTAAAATAAATCACTTGAACAAATCACCCTCTTGTACAGGGCAGATCTGCGGCTGCTGTGAATAAACGCTGGCGCTTGTCGTGTATGCAATCCTAGGTGACTGATTGACTGTTTCCCCACTGTGTTCCCACATCCTCCATGGGGAATCCCCATGTGACCTCACGCTTTTCCTGAGCAGCGCAGAGAGAGGGCGATTGGAGAGCGATCGTATTACAGCTCGAAGACAAAGGGCCGAATAGCTTCAATCTGTAGGACATCGAGTGCTTTAAAAATGAAACTCGGCATTTATTTAGACAAAGTTAAATGTACCTTAAAAGAAAATATCAACCTTTGGGTTGATTAAATTATTTGTTTGCTTGTCTTAGTGCGTGTTCGAATTTTTTCAAAAAACTATAACTGGAAGCTGCGGTACCACCCCTTGGTTACCTGCGCTGCCGCCCCCAGCAGCTGCGGGGTGGTAGTTACGCCACTGACCCCATTTCGATTATATTAAACAGAATTGGTTCAGTATACCTTCGGAACAACATACTAAAGTTTAGTCGCAATAGCAACATTTTTCGTCAAGTTATGAGGATAATGGCTGTGGAATAAATCTCGCTCCTGTGCCATGACCTTTGACCCCATTTCGATTATATTCAACAGAACCGGTTCAGCATACCTCCGGAACAACATGATGAAGTTTTCTCGCAATCGAAACATTTTTACGTAAGTTATGGAGCATAAGGGCTATGATCATGATCATATGTAGATAATTTTAGGTAGGGAGTGTCTGATCCCAGGTCTTAAACAACCCTTAGAAATAGGAAACTAGGAGATTTGGGCTAGAGCGCCCGATAGGAAAGTGATACGGAAGCGAAGTAGAAAGGGGGAGGAAGACGCTTTTATTTATTACCGGGGGCCAGTACCCGGGGTCCGACGGCTTAACGTGCCCATCCGACCCACGGTGGATATTTAGTGAATCGAGCGTTCGTACCTGCCTTGGATCGAACCTGAGGCCCTTTCCGCCGCAGTCACGAACGTTGCCCACTAGGCCACCCGCGGCCCTGCATAAGGGCGATGGAATGGATCCCGTTCCTATGTCCTGACCTTTGACCCTATAAAAACAGACAAACAGACGGAAAAAACTGGAGCATATACGCTTCTTTAACCTACGGTTGGAAAGCGCAAAAAAAAAAAAAAAAAAAAAAAAAAACAGAAGGTTAGACCAAATTCACATCGAATCATTCATTTTTTGTTTAAAATTAGCGTGTTTCTCTGTTATAGCTATATCTGTTCGTCCGTTGGTGCACACGCAATCCCTATTTTTTTATATCAGTTGGAAAAAATTCTTTCTGTAACGGATTGTTTTAAGTTTGACCCAATGCTTTAATTATTGTTATAGTGCACAGGTGGGGAACCTTTTCATGTTGGAAGGTCACATTAAGTTAGTTGTAATGTAACAATACCGCATTCAAGAAACTTCAATTGGATATACACTGAAGTGCCAGAAAAACTGGTACACCAGTCTAATACTTGGTAGGTTCCCCACGGGAGCGCAGGACTGCAGAAATACGACGGGGCATGAACTCCACTAGCTTCTGGAAATATGATGTAAGCAATGCACACCATACTTCTTGCAGAGCGTTCCACAATTCGGGTGTATTCCAAGGTCTCGGATTTCTGTGTTCGATAGCGCGTTGCATGGCATCCCAAGTGTGTTCTATCACGTTCACATCTCGGGACTTGGGTGGAAATAGCAACAGACCAAACTCAGATGAATACTCCTCTAACCATAATGGGGCGTCCCGACACTTGTGTGGAGGTGCATTGTTTTGTTGGAACAGGCCCAACCCATCAGCATGAATGCAGCACGTGAACGGGTGTACCTCGTCAAAAAGGATGCGCACATAGCGTTGGCCGGTCACAGACGTTCCAGGGGTCACAGTGAAGTCCAGATAAACACACCATTACGGACCCCCACCAGCCGGTAAAGTTCCCTGCTCACATGCGGGATCCATGGCTTCATGGGGTTTGCGCCACACAAGAATCCTTCCATCTGCCCGATACAGTTGGAAACGCGACTCGTCAGACCAGGCTACTCGTTTCCAGTCATCAGGTGTCCAGTAGCGGTGTTTCCGTGCCCAAGCCAGACGCATAGCTCTGTGTCGTGCACACATCAAGGAGACTCTAGTTGGGCGTCGGCTCCCAAAGCCCACATCGTGCTGGGTACGTTGCACTGTCCGGACGCTGATGCTTGTTGAGGCTCCAGCATTGAATTCCGATGATACCCGCGAGAGTGTTGCACGCCTATCGCGTGAAACGGTTCTTGACAGCCGACGGTTGTCACGTTCACCCAATGCCTTTTTACGGCCACACTGGTATCGTAGGTTGGAGGTTTTGCCGGAATTCTTGTAGTCACGGTACACCCTTGCAATTGTCGTTCGTGAAAATCCGAACTTCGTTTCTACCTCCGAAATACTATGGCCCATCTCACGAGCGCCAACTATGACACCGCGTTGAAAATCGCTTAAATAGTTATTACTTGTTATTCTCATGCCGAAAACAGCTCTGACAACTGGCAAGGATGTCTATCGCTTTATATACGCACTGGCGGACGCAACCAAGTACGCGCATAGGTGACGTTGCTATGTATTTTGCATAAGCTCGTCTGTACCAGTTTTTCTGGCACTTCAGTGTACTTCAAAATGTACATTATTTTGTAAAAATCTTGCTTACTAACTAACTTCAAAAAATGAAAAAGAAATTGTTAATACTAAAGTTTACTTACCTTTTAATGACTTCATTGTGACTGCTTTTTGTTGGAAAGCATTTGAATATTTGGTTACAACATGGAGGTCCGCACTTTTTTAGATGTTCCTCTAGATGGGTATCCGTCATTTGTGGCCTAAAGGGCGTCTTGATTTGGGTTAGGTAGGAAAATTTAGATTCGCAGCAATAAGTGTTTGAAAAGCAAGAAAGCATTTTCCGTACATATCAGATTAGATCAGATCATATGTTGAGGATTTTAGGAAGGGAGTGTCTGACCCCAGGTCTTAAACAACCCTTAGAAATATGAAGCTAGGAGATTTGGGCTAGAGTGCCCAATAGGAAAGTGACACGGAAGCGAAGTAGAAAGGAGGAGGAAGACGCCCTTATTTATTACCGGGGGGGCAGTACTCGGGGTCCGACGGCTTAACGTGCCCATCCGACGCACGGCGGATATTTAGTGGTTCGAGCGTTCGTACCTGCTTGGGATCGAAGCTGAGGTTTTATCCGTGTCAGTCACGAACGTTGACCACTAGGCCACCCGCGGTAATTTTTTCGTTCATGTTGTCAAAGGCGTGGGTATTGTGTTGCATTTTTCCATATTTCAACTGGATCTTTCTTAGCGTCAAATAAGGACTTTAAATTTTCATCTTCTGAGAGCTCAATCAATTCCATCTATGGTTCATAATTGGCCATATAACGAAATCATTAGCATGCGTGAAAATAGCCCTTATGACTTACTAACGTTTTAATTGCGGCTGCCAGTCCGGGAGCATTATTTCGTCGAATCTTCTAAATCTTCTTTTACTCTTTGGTACTTTAAATACGGTCATTTTAAGATTAAAAAAAATAATAATGAAAGACAAACAAAAACATAGTAATAAAAATAAAAGGATTTGTTCTGCAAAATTTGGATTTACGTAAAAGGCCGCTCTTAATGGCCTAGAATGCCGCAGGTTCTCCACCCCTGTTATAGTGCGATATCAGACGGAATTTTTATGTTTCTACACTTACCTTTGGTATATAATTATAGAGCTATGTTCCATTGGACCGACTTCATACTTGTACGCCAATAAAGTGATTCGCCTTTAAATAAGATAATCCAATACATGAAGATGATATTTGCACTTGAGAATATATCTTTGATACAGGAACCGGTACACCGAATAGAAATAAATTGATTTTCTGAAGTAGATGACTTTAAAAAATGAACATGGAGTATCAGGGACACAACACGCACACCGCTTGCGAAACACATCGCAGCAAGAGGAGCGATACAAGGTGTGTGGGAACATTATGAGACCTCCTCTCTTACCAGTTGTTTTCCCAGAGGTACGTATGACTTACTTTTCCAACATTATTATAGACTACTCGATACAGAAAATAGCCACCAGGAAGAATTTGCCGGAGCTTCATGCAAATTGGTGGGTATGTGTCGACACTTGGATTTTGTATATGATTGCAGTTGCGAACCAATCACTTGATAGGTGAAGGAGATAAAAGAGCAAAACGGCTGAGGTGTGACTAAGCTTGGTGGTCCTCCCTTGAGTGTACTACTGCATCGGAGTGATCTCGGTGGTAAGAGTACGTGCAAGGAGTGAAAATGACTAGGTGACGTCATCAGGAGTTCTGCAATTATATGTATATACCTTTAATAGAAACTTCATCATAGAGTTACGTACGGTTGGTTAGTCGCTGCGTTGCACCGCACCGAAAGGCATCGTAATGGAACAACTGTTGGCCGAACGTGACGACAGTGGTTGAAGGAAGGTAACGTGCGTCGCCTTAGTGGGACTGGTGCAGGTAGGCTGAAGTGCAAAAGCCTAGATCACCGCATTCGACGGCAAGCAATAGCACCACACAGTTCACAGCGAACGACATTCGACGGCAAGCAATAGCACCTCAGAGTTCATAGCGAACGACATTCGACGTGGTGTACTGTGCACAGGCAGCTATGGGGATCGCCATATCGACACTAGAGATCAGCACGGGCCGGTTCGGGCTTTTAATCGTTTCTAGAACAAAGCAACGGGCTGGGCCGGGTTTTTTAACCTTTCGAGAACAAAGCAATGGGCAAATTAGGGGGGAGTGATGAAACGAAAAGTGACGACTAGAGAGCAGTGCCAACTAACTTTTCATTTTATGCTATTGCCTTACACCTAGATGAATCCAAGCTGGATCTGCAAGTTATCTGTTTCTTCCTTCAGGAAATAAACTGCACACAAAACAAAAGACAGCATCTTTTGCAATGCTATATTCGATGTGAGGAAATTCCTTATACCAGAGCGTGTTGAAATGCGTTTGTTTGTGTTGCGGAATACTTTCATTTGCTGGAAATCTGGCGACTTTAGGCTGATAAGGGCCAGTATATATCAAATTTCGTTGGTTTCCTGAGTAAATTTTAGATCGCTTTCCAGGCTCATGCTGCACCAAATCATCACTTTCATTTCCACTACTTTTGTCACATGATTTAAGCATTTGCTCATTCGCCATTTTTTCTAAAACTCTTGTAGCAATTTTTAAGAACTGCTTGCTTTTATCTCGAATGATTTTCATAACTTGAATAGCATCCATCAAGAACAAAAGTGGATTCGGAACTTTATCGTTTCTAACCTTAAGTAAAATTGATTTACAGTCTTCAAAATCATCTACAATTGTTGAAATCTGTCCAGCGCATGTTATTCAGGTGTTCTTCATAACCTAAGCACTGTCAGGGTCATTAGTATTATTGTTACCTCCAAAATTTGCGACGTTTACTTCGTTATCACTTTCTTCATCTTGTGCGCTTTAATTGCATGGCTTAAAGCTATCTCCACATCTCATCCCATCTGCCGATGGTGTTGGTGCACTTGGAGTGTCATTGGACGATATTTCGTTAGTTTCACATATTTCGTGGATGACTTCTTTTACAGCAGTGTTAAAATCCTTGATTTCACTGGCTTTGTCTGATGATACCAAAGATGAAGATAGCTGGTACTGCTTCGAAGGCTCATTATCTTCCTAGAAAAAAAAACGGAAAAGATATGTCACGTGTTTGCACATGAGACGTCTCTGTTTTGTTTTTAATATCAGTATTTACACATTTTAGCAATTTTTACATTTCCTCAGGTTTGAAAATCAAGGAGGTTAAAATAAGAGATCTGGAGATGCCCTAGTCTCTTAACCATGAAGCCACAAAGTGTGGGAATTTTGATTTGTTTATATGATACCCATCAGTTTCAGCTGTGTCTATTTTTGAATAGTGTGGTTGTAGAAATCGTGTTAATATCAAACCGGAATGAATTATAATTCATACACGAGTGAAGTTTTCAATTTTAAAGTTATGTTTTATTTTGAATTAGCACTGACACTCATGTAATTCAATTTTAAATAAAAATAGGAAGGTCTCAAAATTATTAAAATTTTTATAAATCCAGCATTTTCTAACGCATCGGCAGCTGACTACGAAGCAAAAGCAGAAACATTTGCGAAGAAAGAATGCTATTCGGCCAACACAAAATGCATTGCAATAGCCTTGAAAACCAAGAGCTTTCCCACACTTTAACGGCTGTCGCTCGCGGTTATAGGCTTCACACAAAGTGGTACTGCTCCGTTAACAAAGCCATCTCCAGATATCTTATTCTAACCTCCTTGTTGAAAATGAACAACAACTGTTGCGATGGAAACCAATTGCGACAGGGAGTTGAACAATGCCTAAAACTGTTGCACATAAATGAGGAATGCAATTCAGGTTTTTAAAATTCGCAAAATAATGGTGCCCATAACCTTAATTCTGAGACAAATCGAAATTCGAAAATAGGACACATAAAATTTTTTGAATAAATATTTTATTGGTCGTCTTTCAGTGAACCTAGTTTATTTGACGTGACTCTACACCGATAAGCCAAAATATTAAAACCACCTCTGCGTTATGCAAATAAGCGCGCGTGTAGCCAATCAGCGTGACGTGCCAAGGTCGCTAATGTTATATATTTACACTAGCGGAAAGTGAAAAAAAAAACACTAAGAAGGAGACGTCTGATTCCAACGAAATTTATACAGCATAATAACGGAATACACAGGATAACGTGATCAAAACATTATGGCAAAATACAGCTGCATTTGCTGGTAAAATGAAAAATAACATTTTTCATGTAACATGGTTAGTACGAGGTTGAACCGCCATGAACGGCGTCACACTGTGCAATTCTGGCATGGAGTCTGTCATACAGATGTTGGATGTAAGTTTGGGGTATTGAATTCCAAGCATCCTCAACCTGGACGCGTAAATCGGGGATGGTCGTGGCTGGCCGTGGAGACCAGATAAGGCGTTGTCCCATAAAACCCCACACGTGCTCAATGGGGGACAAATCCGGTGAACGTGCAGGCCATGGAAGTTGTCTCACACCCTGAAGTGCATGTTGCGTTGCACGTGCCATGTGTGGGCGTGCGTTACTTTGCTGGAAAACACCACGATGGACCGACCTTACAAATGGCACAACAACGGGCTGGATGATGTTGTTGATGTAGGAGGTGCTGTTTAACGTACCCGGTGCAAACACTAGTTGTGTACGGAAGCGATAGCTGATCGCTCCCCACACCAGGAGACTATACGTAGGCCCTGTGTGTCGCTGGCGATGCAAGAAGGGTGGCGACGCTCCTCTGTGCGTCTGCGAACACGCATACGGCCATCGGAGGCTCCCAAGCAGAATCTGGTTTCATCGCTGAACACGACAGATCGCCATTGCGTTCTCCAGTGCGGACGTTGGCGACACCACTGCAGCCGTTCCTGACGGTGGGCTGGAGTCAGAGGTACACATGCCAGAGGCACACGTACACGTAGTCCTGCATCCAGTAGACGGTTGCGGATTGTTTGCACAGTAACCTCAGGTGCAACGGCAGCTCGGATTTCTATCGCAGTGGATGTTCTGCTTGACAACGCCGCTCTTCTTATGCGTCGATCGGTCCGCTCATAAGTCCGTCTGTGACTCCCGGTTCCACGTCTTCTAGTGTGCGAATGTTCCTCGCACCATCTACACCACCATCGTACCACCAGCGATACTTCCTGTCCAATTCGCTCCGCAATGCGACGATACGACCACCCGGGCTCGCGGAGTCCGACTAGACGACCTCGCTCAAAGTTCGATAACTGCTGAAATCGTTCACGTCTTCCATGTCCAGGCATTGCAGCTTCTTCAGGGTCTTCGCACGTGCCCGTACGCCGACGACCGATTACATTCACTTCGCCGTACTCCTTAAATACCACCGACGATAATTTGCATATTATGCCGTGCTGTGACGTAAGCGCTCACCGGTTGGTCCCGAAATTAAAATCACACGTACGTTAACTCGACCCCCATTAACATATGTAAATTTCATGATCGTCCGCCAATTCCTTCTTGGTGTTCTTTTTTCACTTTCCGCCAGTGTATAATACCTGTGCTGGAGCTCTCTCAATCAGTATTTCGTTTCGTCTCAACATGGGAAAAGCAAAGGGTTTATCTGATTTCGACAAAGGCCAGATCGTTAAGGTAAGACGCCTTGGTAAGAACATCTCCGAAACAGCGACGCTAATAGGCTGCTCACGCCATGCAGTAGTCAGTACGTATCAAACACGGTCCGAAACAGGTAACACTTCGAGCCGTCGACAAGACGTGGGCAGGCTACGCCCCATTGATGCCAGCGATCAGTGCAGGGTATCTCGTCTTCTCCGCAGCAACAGAAAGGCTACCGTGGCTAGCATTACCCATAATTTCAACTGCGGTGAAGGGCCCAATGTGTCCAAACACACGGTTCATCGTACCCTTTTGGGTATGGCCTATGGGTTTCAGTAACCGCAGACCCATTTGTATGCCTATGTCGCAGCCGTTCACCGTCGTCAAAGCTCGATGTGGGCACGGAATCATCATCATTGGACCATAGAAGACTGGAAGAGGGTCTCATGATCACACGAATCCCGTTTTCTCTTACACCATGTTGACGCTGTATGATGAACAGCTGAGGATATAAACTTGCTCTATGATATCATCATCATCATCATCATTGTCAACCATTATCAATCCACTGCTGGACGAAGGTCTCCCCAAGTTTCCTCCACAACGGTCTGTCTTGTGCCAGTCTCCTCCATGTCACCCCTGCATACTTTCGAATTTCATCCACCCATCTCCCATGTGGTCTTCTTCTGGGTCTTTTCCTGTCCCTTGGAATCCAATCTAAAATTTCGGCTGTCCATCGATGATCTGTCCTTTTGGCAGTATGTCCAGCCCATTGCCATTTCAGGGATTTAACTCTGATCATGATGTCTTCCACTCTTGTCATTTTTCGGATCCACGAGTTCCTCTTCTTATCTCTCCTGGTTACACCAAGTATGCACCTGTCCATGCTTCTTTGAGTTGTCTGCAGCCTTTGAATGTCTCTTTTAGCTAAGGTCCACGTCTCTGCACCATATGTAAGCACTGGAAGGATGCATTGATCAAACACTTTTCTTTTAAGACATAATGGCATATTGCTCTTGAAAATTATGCTGTTTCTTCCAAAAGCTCTCCAGGCAAGTTTTGTACGCCGATTAATTTCTTCACCAATGTGACCCTCACTTGATATCTGCTGTCCAAGATAAACGTACGTGTCTGTTATCTCCAGCTTTTCTCCATCAATCGATAAATCTTCATTTCTTGCAAAAGCATTGAACATCACTTTTGTCTTCTGAAAGTTCATTTTTAATCCCACTTCTTTACTCTTGTCAGCAAGTTCCTGGATCATACTCTGCAGCTCTGATGGGCTAGTTGCAAAAATGACTACGTCATCAGCAAAACGAAGGTGGGTTAGATAATCTCCATTAATCTTTATCCCCTTGTTTTCCCAGCTCAGTGACTGAAAAACACCCTCCAATGTGGCATTAAAGAGCTTCGGAGATATGGTGTCACCTTGTCTCACTCCCTTTCCAATTTTTACGTGTGTTGTATTTTCAAACAGCCTAATCTTTGCACTTGCATTTTCATAGATGTTATTAATAATATTAATGTACGCATCTTCAATACCGCAGGTTTTCAGAGCCATTGTAACTGCTGATGGTTTCACCGAATCAAAGGCTTTTTCATAATCGATAAAAGCCATGCACAATGGAAGCTCATATTCCCTCGCTCTTTCAATTAGTTCTCTCAGTACGTGGATATGATCTATTGTGCTGTAGCCACTCCTGAATCCAGCTTGTTCTCTCGGTTGAGCCATGTCCAGTGTTACCTTCAAGCGGTGTGAAAGAACTTTAGTGAAGATTTTATAAACTACTGATAGGAGGCTGATAGGCCTGTAGTTTCCGAGATCCTCAATGTCACCTTTCTTATGTAGCAGGATCATTGTAGTGGTGTTCCAATCCTCAGGAATCTTTCCTTCATTAAGGCATCGAGTGAAAATTTGGGCGAGTACTGTTTCGATTTCTCCACTTGCTTCTTGTATGATGTCTACAGTAATTCCATCTTCTCCTGGAGCTTTTCCCCGCTTCATGTTCTTGATTGCATGTGCAACTTCTGCTGGAAGGACTGGAGGAACTCTGGTACTGGTATCTTTCATGATGTCTGGAGTGCATGTATCATCCCTTTCATATAATTTGGAGTAGAAATCTTTCACTCTTGTCAAAATTTCGCCTCTATTTCTTGTTACAGAACCATCTTCTTTTCTCAGTGCCATAATATGTTTTCTTCCCTTACTGAGATGTCCCTTTGCTATCTTTAGGCTTTGGTTGTTTTCAATTGCTTTCCTCACTAGTTCACAGTTTAATTTTCTTACGTCTTCAGTGATACTTTTTCGTACTGTCTTGCATAGCTGTATATATTCCACTTTGGAAGTCACATCATCTTTAGTTGTCCTCATCTCTCTTCTTTTTTGCATCAACATTTTCGTTTTTCCTGATAATTTATTTACATGCAACTTGTTCTTAGACCCAGCTAATTTTGTTGCTGTTTCCATAAGAGCTTTGGTTACTTTTCTGTTAACTTCAGAGATGTCCACTTCTTCCGATGTTAGGCCTTCTAAAGCAGAGAACCTGTTCTTCAGTTCCAACTTGAAGGTATTATGGTGTTTTTTAAGGTTGGTTATGTCAATAGATTTTGTTTGTCTTATGAGCTTGCCACGTTCAAGTTTAGTGTTGAGGTGCATCTTACATCTCACCAATCTATGGTCACTACCTGTGTTGAACTTGTTTAGCACACTGCAGTCTTCTATGACGAATTTTTTGTTACACATAATAAAATCAATTTCACTTGTCGTCCCATTTGGATGTCTCCATGTCCATTTCCTGTGTGGCTTTTTCTTGAAGAAGGAGTTCAAGATGAAAAACCCTTCTGCCTCTGCAAACTCAACGAGAGTATTTCCACGCTGGTTTCTGTTGCCGTGACCGAATTTACCTACTGAAGTTTCATTCTGTTGCCGTTGCCCTATTTTTGCATTGAAATCTCCCATAATTATTTTCAAGTGCTGCTTACCTTTATTATTTAGATGACAAATTTCCTCATAAAATTCTTCAATTTCTTCTTCAGGATGACTTGTGGTGGGTGCATAAGTTTGAATAATCTGAGCCTGGTATCTTTTCGAGAGTTGGATAACAAGTCGTGCAGCTCTAGAGGAACTTTCAACTTCTACAACTTTATCCTTCAGTTTCTTGTTTATTATAAATCCAACACCACTAGTTCTGCCAGTAACTGTCCCACGATAGTCACAAATATCTATGATATACAGCTGAGGATATAAACTTGCTCTATGATATACAGCTGAGGATATACGTATACTTGCTGTATGATGTACAGCTGAGGATATGTACGTATAATCAATGATATAACAAATTGCAGTACAGCACCTTCCAGTCTTATCTGCTGTTCCCATCTTTAAGTTACCATAAAACTTTAAACCTAAGACGTTTAAATCGTCAATATGAAACACATAGATGGAAAATGTTAATTGCACACCTCAGACAACATGCCTTAGCTTGTGTCTTGTAACGGTGAGCAATATGCTTTTATACAAGAAAGGAACATGGTTGTAAACCCCAGAACGCATTTCTTGCCTCGAAGTCTGCCTCTACTCGCTTTCCCGAGTCACCACCACGTTGACGACTGATTTTTTTCCCGAAGAACAACTAAACTCACAATGGTAGAGGCTGAAAAGGGTGAAAACGTGCGATTTAAATACGCATACATATTGCTTCAGGTTTCAAAATGGGCGGCACTTCCACATCGCATTTTTCCAGTGATTTACAGATAACTATTTATCCTGTTTTTCCAGCATGCATATGCCATAAATGTCTGATCTGTCCTTCCTCTGAATAAGAAAAAACGTTGGATCTGGTTGCCGTATGCCAACTTCCTGTTATTGTCTTGTGTCTTAACATGCAGAATTTCCCGATTTTACTTGTACATGATCTAATAAATTTGCCGACTTTAATTTTGAGTGAGGGGTTAGTCACCCCCCACACCCTGCTTCGAACTGGCCCTGGCAACGGACAGGGCCGGCCCGAAGCGGTTTTATATCGTTTCGAAAACAAAGCAACGGGCTGGGCTGGGATTTTTATCATTTTTAAAGCATAGCAACAGGCCGGATCGGGCTTTCCGTCGCTTCGAGAACAAAGCAAAGAGCCAGGCCGGACCGGGCTTTTTTTAGTTTAGAGAACAAAGCAACGGTCCGTGCCAATCAAGCCATTCTTTTTATCCCAATGGTAAAGAAAGAAGCATTCATGTTTCCAAATTTCCTGGCCTGTTTAACTTTTTTCCTGACTTTACTTACCTCCATGACATAGCACAGGGAGTAATCACATAGGCGAGGAGAGGCAGTCAAAGTGTTTTTGCCATCTGTGTAGGTATTAAGATGGCAAAACCACTTTGGAGCCTGTTGACAACAAAAAGATTCGACACCGAGCGGGTGTGTGGGTTGTATGGAGCGGAGGAAGAAGTGTGTGCGTGCGTACGCGAGCGCGCGCTTTTGTGTGTTTGCATGAGAGAGTGGAACGACATCGATTGCTTCTCCTATCCCTAATGTCTATAGGGATTGTAATGTTACCGTTTACTACACTGGCGTGCAAAAATTAAGGGACGAGACGGTTTTTCGACTGTAACGTCGTGCAGATGTACTCCACATCGACTCAAATCATACCATAAGATCCCCAAGATGTAAGAGTATGGGATAAGTGAGAAAAACCGTCCAAACAAGGAATCCAAAGGCACTTTATTAAAAAGGTAGCTTCGAGCACAACTGGACATAAGACAGAAACGTCTATGTGACAGGCGGCTGCCAAGAAAAATCCAGTCTTTAGTAGGGTATATGATCACCGCTTGACTGCGTTGCAGGATTTACAACGTCTTCCATGCTGAGGACAAGGTTGTCAATGAGCTATTGAGGCATCGCGACCCATTCCTCTTGTAGCGCCAATCGCAGCTGCAGAATCGTTGCTGGCGGCTGGTGACGTGCTGCCAAGCGTCTCCCGAGAAGTTTTCACACGTGTTCGATTGGATTTAGGTCCGGGGACCTTGCGGGCTAATCCATACGTTGAATATCTTCACTCTCCAAGAGCTCTGCGACAGCCACTGTACGATGAGGTGTAGCGTTGTCGTCCATGAAGAGGAACGCAGGACCCACAGCCCCTCTAAACAGACGCACGTGAGGCAGGAGAACCTTGGTACAATAGCGGACACCAGTGACTGAACCTCCTTGGAAGATGTGGAGGTCTGTACGGCTACCAAGCATGATACCGCCCCAAGCGAGAACTCCACCACCTCCAAACCGGTCCCTTTCTATGATGTTTGAGGTGTGATTGCGTGTTTCCTGCTCTCTCCAGATGTGTATACGTCCAGATTCGCTCGTCAGACTAAATCGGCTCTCATCTGTAAAGAGAACTCGACCCCATTGCTGAGTGTCCAGTTCTTGTGTTCCTGGCACCGCAGAAACCGTCGTCTCTGATGAGCAGGCGTTAATGGCACACACCGTACTGGTCGTCGTGCAAACAGACCACCTTTATGCAGCCTCCTGGCCACGGTAAAACGCGATAACGGACGTCCAGTTGTCTGTTGCATGTGCCTTTTGATTTCTTCCGCTGTTTGCCGTCTGTCTCTTATCGCCTGTAGGACAATATACCAGTCGTCCGTCGCCGTGGTTGCTCGTGGACGACCACTGCTAAACTCTCGGACAGCTGTTCCTGTCGTTTGAAATGCTCTCCAAGCTCTTGAAGCGATGCTGTGAGCGATCCCGAACTCCTCGGCCACACTAGTCACACTTCGACCTTCTTCCAACTTCCCAATGACGCGACCTCGGGTAAAGTAATCCAGATGTCTGATTGCCTGTTGTCCATATCACACGGTGGCAGCAACTCGACGTCGTTCAAACCGGTGTACACCGTGCAATAGCTTTCACCGAATTGCTGAGCGTACACCGCCCGTGTGCTTTATGCCCTTCCGACACCCCCTTCCTACTTCATGCTGTATATATGCGCATGCCCTACCTTACCGGACCCTAGTCTATCTCCTGAGTGGTATTTCGGTCTGTTCTGTTATTCGTTCCGCTGTTATGCCAATTTCTCCTCTTCGTCCTTAATTTTTGCACTGCAGTGTAATATTAGCAGATACCCATACGCATTACAAGAAAGAGGTCAATTGTAGTACTTGCAGATACGTTACATTTTGCTAGCATGGCTTGTACTCCACGCTTACGTCCGGTTTATTGGCGTACTCAATATACTATAAGTGATTTCACATCCAATCGCAGTATAACAGCACGTCTATTATCACTAACATCAATCCCCCGTAAACCATCGCTGCATTCCTTTTAATTTATTTTTCTTATCGGGTCAGACATACGTCACTCTTATTTTTTTTTATTTTTTTTTTTTGAGCAACTCAATGGGCTATGAGCAGTCGCCCGTCCCTAATTTAGGGCCGCTGATTCCAGGGAAAGAAGAAAGCCAGTGCCGTAAGACAAACACAACACCCATGCCTCACCGTAATTCGAACCCGGACTCCTCCCGGACGAATGGTCATAAGCCATCGCTTAGACCACTAACAGGTTTGGAATGGATTTTTTTTTTATTATACTGTAGCTTTTTCGTTCTTTAGCATAAATAGCTATTAACGCGAGTTTTAATCTCTCAGTGAATGATTTTGTTTATGTACGTTTACCAGTTTGATTCATTTTTAAGTAATTTTAAATGTATTGATTGAGAGGAAGACAGCAGATCACTGTTCCTCTTCGAATTTCACGTTACCCATTAATATTTTCAGATGGAGACAGATATATAACATGGTTAAGTTCCGTAACGTCGTCGTCGGTTCTGAAGTCGCAGACTGGTGGGACAATGGTTTTCAGCAGATTGCATTCGCACGGAAGCAAAAGGGTTTCTTAGCCATGAACAACGAGAATTATGCCCTCAATCAACGCCTGCAGACATCACTTCCTGCAGGCACATATTGCGATGTCATTTCCGGAAACAAGGTTGACGGAAAGTGTACAGGAAGAAGTGTGGAGGTGGACTCGTCTGGGCATGCTCAAGTTTCCGTCGACAATACTTGGGATGATCCAATGATTGCTATTCATATCGAAGTAAGTTTCCTTCCTTGAGTGATGTAGTTTCTTTTGTTGTTGTGTTTTTTAATAATCAAAACAGTGTATTATTTCGAAAGTAAATTTTCTTTTTTCCGTAGCAGCTCAACTGTAATCACCACTACCCTAGGGCGCCCATAAGCCTCCCCTCTCCCCCGCGCCGTTGGTATAGCCGCCAAATTTTTGATAAATTTAAAACACTAAAATAGACGAAACCTTTTTTTAAAGCATTTTTAAAAATAATAAGATATTAATGATTGATTGTATCAACTATTTTTGTTGTATTTTAGTATCTGGAACATTTACAAAAATGTTTGAGAGCCTTGGAGGAGGTAAGGATTTTTCTTAGCCTCCCCCCCCCCCAAGTACTTGTATGAGCTTCACTGCCACTACCGGAGTATAATACTATAACGTTACGTCTTTTTCGTGAGCAAGATTGGTTTTACGTTATGTCTAAACCTTGACTAAGAAATGTTGAAATAAATAAGAATACGATGCAATAGTCCTAATTAAGCTTTTACGGCCAGACGAAAAATAAACAGAACTCAGATTTACTATAACCTTTTATTGGTGCAGCAAGAATTTCAGTAGAATTCCACAATATAAGACAGCAGATTACAATTTTTCTAATTGAACGTCTACACCCACACGAGCAACTGTAGTATTGTCGTTTTTATCTATAGTTCTTATCACAGTCATTCGCCACTTTCTCTCTCACCTCAAATGTGTTGCCAACAGTATTCTCGTGAGAGAATTGTTACGTTAAGTTTGGAAGTAAAAAGGAGAACAAACTCAAATTTACATAGGAAAAGGAATAAAAAATGAAAGTTGTATTAAAATATACGTCACAATATTTAAAATGCAAAATATTCTGACTTTTACTTCAGCAAATGATTGTGTTGTACAACTCTACGTGTACAAATTTTGCCAGCAGTACATTAGTGGCGATGCCATCCGTTCAAGACTGGGTGGGCTATTAGGAGGGCTAAGCATGGTGGGGGGCATAAATTTTGAGAAATAAAAATCCTTTTATGTGCATTTTACCCGACGCTGATAATGTTATCCCTAGTAAAAAATATTTCAACTGATCATTGTAGTATTATTAAAACTGCCCACTAGGGACAGCATGCTTTAATAAAATATGAATCTCCCGCCCTCCGCAAAATAATACAAAACAATTAAGGCATTTCACCGGACCTAGGTAATTGGGGAACTGCAAGTGACGTTTCTTACAAGCCTCTGCTGGTGTCAGTAATGTTTCTCCTAAAGTCTGGTAAGTTTCACTGCATGTCTGATGTTCTTTTTTTTTGTTGTTGTTGTTTTTTTTTTTTTTTTGCAAGAGAGGATTATTCAGCATGAAAATCTTTATTGAATGATTAAATATTATCGTATCTTTATTGAATGATTAAATATTAAAATAATTTAGTGAAATTAGCTGTCTCCATTCGCACAAACTGCCTTGTTTTTAATGCTAATTTTTGTTCGCTTAGTTTCGGTGTTTTGAATCATTTTGCAAAGTTTAAATGTGAACTGTATGTTTTGACTTTTTCTTAGTATGCCTATATAAAATATTTCCTTGATCTTTCATTGTAGGCAAAACTATAAACAATGGAATGCATGTGCCGAAGGAACAGTGGAAGAATTTGTTGCTCTAATACTGCATAATATATTTTTGTTACTTTGAAAAAAAAAATGTAATATAGAAAGGTTAAATAAATAAAATATAGAAATGCAATACTCGTTTTCTTCGAAAATAGAAATACAAACAATGTGGAAAAGTCCTGGTGCAAAGATGTAACTGTTGTAGTTGGAAAACTGGTATCAAATGTTCTAATAAAAGCGAACGTTCTTGGTACCGGTTTTAATAGTTAAAAAAGTAATTAAATCTATCACAGTAAAAAAAACTCTCTTCATACGTTTATCTAATGGTCTTGATACGATTTTGATTCGATTCCATAATACAGATTATTGAGTTCAAACACACAAATCAAGCTGCGCAGTCTATGCTTATTTTATCAAAAAAAAAAAAAAAGATGGTTTAAAGTTCGCGATGATTCCACGTCATACATCTGTCTACATAGAGCAATATCAACAAACGCTTACATTTTTGTTTCTTCTTCAAAGCAGACGAATTCTGTGTACGAGTTCATTAATCTTATGCGCAGCTTTCGACACGCAACTGCAGTTGTGCTCAAAATCAAAACAACAAGAAAAATATCCTAGTTAAGAGACGATCCCTGCGCCGTAACCACACGTAAATGGTGCACAAGAAGTCGGTTATGTAAAGCAGTAAACACTGTGTCCAATGAAAGAATAACGGCACTGTATGAAGCCATAGGGCAGGAAAATTTTCATATGCTACACAGAAATGGATTCTGTATCTAAGCGACTGGTGTCGAATACGTGAACAGTTTTGGACTTTGCACTCTCAAATGTAGTAATAAAATGTCATAATGTCTCAGAGAGTCAGCTTATATATCTATTTATATACCGGGTGATCCAAAAGTCTTGCACATTTTGAAAACGTAATAACTCGCGTAGTTTTGAGAGCAGGGCAACGCGGTTTGCGTAGAAATGATCAGAATGACATCGGGTTTTTATGAAATCACATGAAGTTTTACTCATTTTACTTACATTTTTCATCGCCAGATGGCGCAGCAACCACAGGTTGGAAGTGTCGAGAAAAATGGACACCTGATTCGCACAATAAGATGTTTATTATACATCGACTATACGTTCACAAAGCGTTTGGCTTTGCTTCCTCAGGACGAACGGAGCGTAAACATTCAAATCATTGTGACATCATCAAAATTCTGACGGTCCCCGGTTTTGGTGAGTTGTTTCCTCGCGAATATATAATCGAGTCTGGTTTATCAATAAGTGTAGCGTTTCCAAACAAAAATTTATGGTTATTTTCGTGACAATGTTGAGCTATAGACGACTTCTTCAGTTCACAGTTCCGTACATAGGTCTTGTGTTCCTTCACACGGAAACTTAAAGCCCTGCGGGTCTGTCCTATATATGAAAATCCACATTCACAAGGTATCTGATAAATTCCCTAGCAGTTTAAGTTTTCGACGTAGTCTTTTGATCCGTAAAAAATCACCTTGTTTATGGGTTTGAAAATAACTTTGAAATTAAAACTCTTAAGGATTTTTGAAATTCCGAAGCAAATCCGAGGAACAAATGGGATAACTGCCCAATTCTTTAGTATTGGGAGGTCTACAGGCATGAGCGTGCAGACAGGCTTTGGTTTCCTAAATTTTTGGACAGCTTTGTCTATAACGGAAGGGCTGTATCCTCTGTGTGCTGCAATTCGTTTAAGAAAATAAAGCTCTCTCTGATTGTACCAGATTGTACCAGGTTAGACACCTCATTTGTTCAATGTAATGGCCGTTCTGTTCCAGCACTGCCAGCAGACGAGAGAAAACACCATGGACGGCACTGAAGAGCATGTCCGGTGGTATAGCTGCCACATGGTGTCGAATGGCATCTTTCAGCATGGCCAATGAAGTGGGTCGACATCTGTACACTTGTGATTTTAGGTAACCCCAGAGTCACAAATCGAAGGGTGTTAGGTCTGGTGACCGAAGAGGCCAGACCTTCGGAAAATGTCGGCTCAACACACGATTTGCGCCAAACGTCTCTTGCAGCAGTTGCTTAACGGAAAGTGCGATGTGGGGTGGTGCTCCATCCTGAATAAATGTGCACAGATTCACTGCATCTCGCTCTTGCAAGCTAGGGATAAGGTACGTTCGTAACATGTTCGCATAACGTGCACCTATCACTGAAACTGTTTCGAAGGAGGTGCCGCGGACCTCTTCAAAAGAAAAAAAAAAAAAAAAAGACCGATAATGAAGGAAGCCTTGAATCCACACCACTCTGTCACTTTCGGATGATGAAGTGGCGCTTCAACGACTTCTCGGGGATGTTCCGTGGCCCAGATGCGGCAGTTGTGCGTGCTTACTGCTCCGTTTAGGGAAAAGTGTGCCTCATCAGTCCATAAAACGTTCATCAGCCAGTTCTCGTCGACATCCATTTGTCGAAAAAACGATGCTGCGAACTCCTGACGCTGCACGAAATCGCCAGTTTGCAGTTCGTGATGCCGTTGCAGTTTGTACGGGTATATGTGCAGAATCCGTCTTAGTGTTCGCCATACAGTCCCGTATGGAATGCCAGTTTGCCGAGAAACATGGCGAGCACCGGAGTCGCCATGTGCGGATGACATTGCAATCACACCCATTTCCTGCGTAATCGTCTCTGCTGCAGCAGCACGTTTTCGTGGTCTACCGCTTCGTGGGCGTGCTACCAAAGATCCCGTTTACTCAAATTTTTTCACCATTCGCCGCAGCGCAGCACTTTCCATTGGTCCTTTCCCATTGCGATCACCTTTCAGTGACCGGTAGGCTCTCAACGCAGCACTCACACATTCAGCGTTGCAATAGAGCAATTTCACCAAGAGCGCTTTGGCTGACACGGACCGCTGTGACTGACACGGACCGCTGTGACTTGTGGTTCGTATCATAGATCAGATCATATGTAGAGGGTTTTAGGAAGGGAGTGTCTGACCCTAGGCCTTAAACAACCTTTAGAAATAAGAAGCTAGGAGATTTGGGGTAGAGTGCCCGATAGGAAAGTGACACGGAAACGAAGTAGAAAGAGGGAGGAAGACGCCTTTATTTATTACCGGGGGCCAGTACCCGGGGTCCGACATCTTAACGTGTCCATCCGACGCACGGCGAATATTTAGTGGATCGAGCGTTCGTACCTGCCTGGCATCGAACCTGAGGTCTTCTCAATGGCAGTCACGAACGTTGCCCACTAGGCCATCCGCGGCTCATGACTTTTGGTTGCTTCCCAGCTGCTGCTTTTATACCCACTCTCCCAGACATGTTCGCCTGTGGCGCCATCTGGCGATGGAAAATGTAAGTAAAATGAGTAAAAATTTATGTGATTTCATAAAAAAATCCATGTCATTCTGATCATTTCTACGCAAACCATGTTGCCGTACTCTCAAAACTCCGCAAGTTATTACGTTTTCAAAATGTGCAAGACTTTTTGGATCACCCGGTATATAGGAAGTAAACTAATTTTAGTTTTTTCTCGTATGATTTCCACTCAATCACAAAAAGTGGCTAGAAGACGAACATATTTCAAAGCAGTGCCTCAGTAAGGGTAAACGTTTCGTGTCGCTGTATACAGTAAGTTCGGCGAAACAGCTTTTTCACTACCATGCACACACATCTTCCTATTTGCACTTGGGACAGTTAATGGTCGAAGTTCTCTGTGACTTCACATCGCATAACAAAAAAGATGCACCAAAAAAAGTATACAATGCTAAATTATTAAAAATTCCAAGATGAAATCTAGGAATCCTTTAACTCATATTTTCATGAGAACAGTGGAAAACACAGGAACTTGTTATGAAAACTTTGCAGGTAATTTATTAGTTTGAAGAATGCACTACGCATTAATTTTCTCGAGAATATTGCTAGAGTTTCGTGTTTTAACGGACTTCAATAATGATTGTCTGTCACAAGTTCTTTGGGAGCCCACTTAGGTGCCTTAGCCATGGTAGCTCACTGAGATGTCTTAGCCTAGGGGCCTATTAAGATCTTAATCCGGCCCTGCAGAGAGTTCGTTTACATGATTCATTGTGGTGGAGATATACTGGAAGATTAGATGCAAAACAGACTCAACTTGTAATAGCCAGATGGTTAAGTGTGGATCGATCCGCTGTCTTCCACCTCTGGAGAAAATTTCAGGATGATGAAAACGTTAGAAGAAGACCTGGGCAAGGACGTCGGAGGGTTACTTCTTCTCGACAAGACTGCTTATTGGTGTTAATCACTAGGCCTAATCCAAGCAACATGGCACTCCAATTGGTCCAAACACTATTTGTGACAACTTGGGGGACTGTATCTCGATATCATCATTGTCAACCATTATCAATCCACTGCTGGACGAAGGTCTCCCCAAGTTTTCTCCACAACGGTCTGTCTTGTGCCAGTCTCCTCCATGTCACTCCCGCATATTTACGAATTTCATCCACCCATCTCCCATGTGGTCTTTTTCTGGGTCTTTTCCTGTCCCTTGGAATCCAATCTAAAATTTCGGCTGTCCATCTATGGTCTGTCCTTCTGGCAGTATGTCCAGCCCATTGCCATTTCAGGGATTTAACTCTGATCATGATGTCTTCCACTCTTGTCATTTTTCGGATCCACGAGTTCCTCTTCTTATCTCTCCTGGTTATACCAAGCATGCACCTCTCCATGCTACTTTGAGTTGTCTGCAGCCTTTGTATGTCTCTTTTAGTTAAGGTCCACGTCTCTGCACCATACGTAAGCACTGGAAGGATGCATTGATCAAACACTTTTCTTTTAAGACATAATGGCATATTGCTCTTGAAAATTATGCTGTTTCTTCCAAAAGCTCTCCAGGCAAGTTTTGTACGCCGATTAATTTCTTCATCAATGTGACCCTCACTTGATATCTGCTGTCCAAGATAAACATACGTATCTGTTATCTCCAGTTTTTCTCCATCAATCGATAAATCTTCATTTCTTGTAAAAGCATTGAACATCACTTTTGTCTTCTGAAAGTTCATTTTTAATCCCACTTCTTTACTCTTGTCAGCAAGTTCCTGGATCATACTCTGCAGCTCTGATGGGGTAGTTGCAAAAATGACTACGTCATCAGCAAAACGAAGGTGGGTTAGATAATCTCCATTAATCTTTATCCCTTTGTTTTCCCAGTTCAGTGATTGAAAGACATTTTCCAATGTGGCATTAAAGAGCTTCGGAGATATGGTGTCACCTTTGTCTCACTCCCCTTTCCAATTTTTATGTGTGTTGTATTTTCAAACAGCCGAATCTTTGCACTTGCATTTTCATAGATGTTATTAATAATATTAATGTATGCATCTTCAATACCGCAGGATTTCAGAGCCATTGTAACTGCTGATGGTTTCACCGAATCAAAGGCTTTTTCATAATCGATAAAAGCCATGCACAATGGAAGTTCATATTCCCTCGCTCTTTCAATTAGTTCTCTCAGTACGTGGATATGATCTATTGTGCTGTAGCCACTCCTGAATCCAGCTTGTTCTCTCGGTTGAGCCATGTCCAGTGTTACCTTCAAGCGGTGTGAAAGAACTTTAGTGAAGATTTTATAAACCACTGATAGGAGGCTGATAGGTCTGTAGTTCCTGAGATCCTCAATGTCACCTTTTTTATGTAGCAGGATCATTGTAGCATTGTTCCAATCCTCAGGAATCTTCCCTTCATTAAGGCATCGAGTGAAAATTTGGGCGAGTACTGTTTCCATTTCTCCACTTGCTTCTTGTATGATGTCTATAGTAATTCCATCTTCTCCTGGAGCTTTCCCCCGCTTCATGTTCTTGATTGCATGTGCAACTTCTGCTGGGAGGACTGGAAGAACTCTGGTACCTTTCATGATGTCTGGAGTACATGTATCATCCCTTTCATATAATTTGGAGTAGAAATCTTTCACTCTTGTCAAAATTTCACCTCTATTTCTTGTTATAGAACCATCTTCTTTTCTCAGAGCCATAATCTGTTTTCTTCCCTTACTGAGATGTCCCTTTGCTATCTTTAGGCTTTGGTTGTTTTCAATTGCTTTCCTCACTAGCTCACAGTTGAATTTCCTTACGTCTTCAGTGATACTTTTTCTTACTGTCTTGCATAGCTCTATATATTCCACTTTGGAAGTCACATCTTCTTTAGTTGTCCTCATCTCTCTTCTTTTTTGCATCAACATTTTGGTTTTTCCTGATAATTTGTTTACATGCAACTTGTTCTTAGACCCAGCTAATTTTGTTGCTGTTTCCATAAGAGCTTTGGTTACTTTTCTGTTAACTTCAGAAATATCCACTTCTTCCGATGTTAGGCCTTCTAAAGCAGAGAATCTGTTCTTCAGTTCCAACTTGAAAGTATTATGGTGTTTTTTAAGGTTGGTTATGTCAATACATTTTGTTTGTCTCATGAGCTTGCCACGTTCCAGTTTAGTGTTGAGGTGCATCTTACATCTCACCAATCTATGGTCACTACCTGTGTTGAACTTGTTTAGCACACTGCAGTCTTCGATGACGAATTTTTTGTTACACATAATAAAATCAATTTCACTTGTCGTCCCAATTGGATGTCTCCATGTCCATTTCCTGTGTGGCTTTTTCTTGAAAAAGGAATTCAAGATGAAAAATCCTTCTGCCTCTGCAAACTCAACGAGAGTATTTCCACGCTGGTTTCTGTTGCCGTGACCGAATTTACCTACTGAAGTTTCATTCTGTTGCCGGTGCCCTATTTTTGCATTGAAATCTCCCATAATTATCTTCAAGTGCTGCTTACCTTTATTATTTAGATGACGAATTTCCTCATAAAATTCTTCAATTTCTTCTTCAGGATGACTTGTGGTGGGTGCATAAGTTTGAATAATCTGAGCCTGGTATCTTCTCGATAGTTGGATAACGAGTCGTGCAGCTCTGTCCGAGGAACTTTCAACTTCTACCACTTTATCCTTCAGTTTCTTGTTTATTATAAATCCAACACCACTAGTTCTGCCAGTATCTGTCCCACGATAATAGAAGAGATGTCCACTTTTCAGTTCAATGAGATCTTCTCCTTTTCTCCTTACCTCACTTAGCCCGACGATGTCCCACTTGATCCTTTGTAGTTCCTCTTCCAATTCAAGAAGCCTTGAATCAGAAGATAGGGAGCGTGCGTTGTAGGTAGCCAAGGTCAGCATCAAATGGCAGCCTAGTCCGGTCCTCCGGGGATTCTTAGCACCCTCTGCCTTCATGTCGCACTGGCCGCTGCCTTGGCCAGGTACATTCCAGCTGCCGGAGACTGAGGGCCAAGATTTAAGTTGTAGAGTCATTTTGGAGGTGTTTGGCCATAACTCACCACGCTGGCCAAGCGGGTTGGTGAGTGTGGGATAGCATTTCCTCTGATCCCGATGGTATAGTTATACCGCTATTTGCGGTCGTCAGAGCCCCTTTAGTGGGAACAGGATGCACCACGAGAAGGCGGGGTTGACATTTGTCAAGGAGAGGCTGTGATGTTACGCATCACCTGACCTTACATGACCTTACATCTCGATATAGGTATACCGAAGATTGTATAACAGTAGTCTGTTTGCAAGGTGGCTTGCTGTGCGTATTCCCTATAGTGTACCAAAGAGAAGAGCTGTTTTTGGTCGTTCACATGATCATTGGACTCACCAAGAAATGGCCCGCGTATTCTGTTGCTAAATGGTGTTTCCAAACAAAAATTGCATCGTCAAACTGAAGTGTCTGGTTTTAAACAGAATCAGCTTTGATAGCAGAATAGACACTCGGGAAACATTCATATGGAGAGAACGTGGGATACGATATTGGCCGATGAACTATTTTGAACTGCACCGTTTCGGAGGTGGTAGATTAATGATTTGGGCCGGAATCTTTATCAGCAATCGTTCGCTTCTCCATGTAATAACCATGGAAAACTGTTGAGAATTAACGGCTGCTGGACACCGCGACGAGATCCAGGATCGTCATTTTCGATTTTTTAGAGGAGCAGTAAGCCTGGATTTCCTGTTAATGACGATGAAGCTAGACTTCACAGAGCTTTGCTGATCAATAAATATCTTGAAAGGGTAGGTATTGCTTGTATGGAATGGCCGGTACAATCACCAGATCTAAATCTGATTAAGAATGTTTGCGACACTTTAGGTCGGCAAATTGCTGCTTAGTTCCCTCCTTCTACAGATCTACAGGAATTTTAGTGTGGAAGAATGGGACTTAGTCCCATAGTCTCTTGTGGACACCCTCATTCAAAGCATGATTCGACCCTATTGAGCTGTCCCATCTGTACCGAAGACTGTGGTACCATTTCTTTTTCTTTGCTGATTTACGTAATATCGTTTCATGACTTATTTAACTGATTTCTTTTTCACAGTACCATGATTTGGGCACATCTGCGCACCTCTTAGTTCTTTTTCGAGTTCACATGCTTGAAACACTGTGCTACAAAGCATACATAAAATTCCTTTCCTTATGTTCATTTCTTCGTCAGTTGTTTTCTGTAAACTAGGTTTTTGTGGCTGTGGTTTAAATTTTGAGCACTACCGTGTGTTCCATTCTCACTCACACGGGGAGCATTATGGATTGAAAATGGGGATCCGCGATATGAAAACAATTTTTCGCTGTTGCTAAATGATATTTCCAAACAAAAATTGCATCGTCAAACTGAAGTACATTCATACAAATAAAAGACGCACGATGGTCCTCGATTCGCTGTAAAGGTGTTAAACAAAATCGAATGCAAGAAATAATTCTCACCGAAAAACTGCCCACATAAAAAATGCCCAGAAGAAAACTGCCCATTTCTCGAAAACGAAAAAATGTCTTCATTTAGATAACAGGAAAATACGCCAGTTGTTGATTGATATTTTCTTATGCTTGTTACAAACAAGAAGTTTTTTTGTTTTGTTTTTAATTTGACGAAGAAAAATCTTAATTTCAACGAAGCAATCGACAAAACTGGTCTGAACATTTCCCACGCTCAACCGCATAACGTTAACTAGAATTACAAGGACATCGTACTTTGTTCCCAAAATGGCAGAAGTCTCATTGGAACACGTGCATGTCTCATCCACGAACCAGTGTTGCCAGATAGTTCAAAGAGATAGTAGCAGACTTAGCTCTGAAGAGTAGCCAAATTAATTCAAAAGTACCCCAACTTTTATTATTGTTTTTTCAATACAAAAAAATTAAGGTTCCCTCCTTTGTTCATTACCAATGAAAATTTAACAGTTTTTAAAAAGTTTACTTGAGAAATAAAATGGGTAAATGTAGTAAAAATTACCTGTTGTAGTAAACGAAATTTTACTAAACTGTATATAGTATATACGTAGTAGTCCATATACGTAGATATTTATAGCCGCCCTGTGGCGCAGTGGTCTGAGCGCTGGCTTAAGACCATTCATCCGAGAAGGGTCCAGGTTTGTATCCCGGTGAGGCATGGATGCTGTGTTCGTCTCACGGTGCTGGTTTTCGGTTCTCTCCCTTTCTTGCAGTCTGTGGCCCTAAATAAGAAACGAGCGACTGCTTGTAGCGAGTTACTCACGGTGGTCGTTAATCCCCAATACAAAAATAAAAAAAGCATTTACCAATATGTTTATATATGTTTGGGACAGTTCAGTAAAAATCTGTGTCATATTAAACAAAAATATACACAAATGAGGTAAAAATCCATTTTAAAATTTAAAAAAAAATTAAATTAATTTACTATCTAATTAATTCATTATATGATTGGCAAATAAATAAACTTATGTATGCCGCCCCGGTGGCGCAGTGGTCTAAGGCGTTGGCCTCTGATCATTCGTCCGTAAGGGGTCCGGGTTCGAATCCCGGTCAGGCATGGATGTTGTGTTTGTCTTACGGCACTGGCTCTCTCCCTTCCCTGGAACCAGTGACCCTAAATTAGGGACGGGCGACTGCTTATAGCCCATTGAGTTGCTCACGGTAGTCGTTAAACCTCCAATCAAAAAAAAAAAAAAAAAAAAAAAAAACTTATGTATTTTCGATTGGAGGATTAACGACCACCGTATGCAACTCAATGTTCTACAAGCAGTCGCCCGTCCCTAATTTAGGGTCACTGGTTCCAGGGAAGGGAGAGAGCCAGTGCCATGGTCGTCGATAAACATCCATACCTAAAAATCCATGCCTAAAAACAACAGCGTGTGGAGAAACTGGGTCATCGTCGGCTAGCTCGCATTGTAACAGCGGATAGACGGGCCACAGTGCAAGAAATCACTCGGCAATTTAACGCTGGTGTACAAAAACGTGTAAGCAGCCACACCATCCAGAACCATCTCCTCGCTATGGGGTACAGAAGTCATCGTCCGACGAGGGTCGCGCTGCTGACCGCACATCACAGGGTACAAAGATTAGCATGGGCACGAGAACATCTCCACTGGACCCTAGACATGTTGAAAACTTTTGCCTGGACTGATGAGTCGAGATTCACGTTGGTACATGCTGATGGCAGGATACGAGTACGGCGCAAACCACATGAAGCGATGGATCCTTCTTGCCAGCAGGGTACTCTTCAAGCTGGTTCTCGTCTGAGGACTGTTTACGTGGACTGAAATGGAACCCCTGGTACGTGTGACATCGTCCCTCACAGGTCAACGCTACCGGGATATCCTGGAGGACCATTTGATCCCGTTTGTGCGTCTTCAACATCCCACTGGGAACCTCATCCTGAAACAAGACAATGCACCGTGCCATCACTCCCGAATTGTATCCGAATGGTTGGATGAACACTCCACCGATGTGACCTTGTTTCCTTGGCCAGCTAGGTCACCTGACCCCAATCCCATCGAGCACATCTGGGATGCCATCGAGAGAGATGTTCGAGGCTCTGACCTCCCTCCATCAAATCTTCGTGAACTGTGGGAGCTTGTTCAGGTGTCGTGGATCCGTATGGCTTCCCAACGCTTCCGGTATCTTGTCGAGTCCATGCCGAGACAAATCGCCGCCGTCATCACGGCGAAAGGTAGTGCTACACGTTACTAGACAGGTATCTCTAATTCAATTGCTCTTCAGTGTACATGCCTCCCAGGATTTGAACTCGCACACATCTCGGACAAATGGTCTGAAGCAAACGTTTAGACTACTGCGCTACCGAGGGCGGCTCAATATCGCGTTTTCTACTCGAGATTTTTAAATCTGCAGTAAAAAATACTTAAAACACGCAGGAAAAAAAGTAGCCCAAAAAGTAGCCAAGTAGCAGACTGGAAAAAACAGCAGCAGATTGGTTTTCAAAGTAGCCCAATCTGGCAACACTGCCACGAACAGTAACTAATCCTTTTGGTTAATGGCTCATTACAGGGGAAGCAACTTTAACTAAACTTTCCAACTGCATCTTAGACACGCGATACAATCAAAAGAACGCCCACCTCATAAACAAAGCATCGCATAGGTTAGTAGCAGACTTCATTTAAGAGGGGGTTTAGGGAGGCTGCAGCCCCGGGCCCCGTATTTTCAAGGGGCCCCAGAATTATGCAGTATGCTTGAAGAATTGAGAATTCTACAGTTTTTTGGTAGTTTTTTTCGGATAGCACAGCAAAAGCTGTAAAAAACTGCCATATGATTTTTTTTTCTATTTCTTTAAGCTTTTTTAGGAGTCCGAAAAAAGTATAGTCGCCCCTACCAGTCCATCCTCAAATCTTTCTCCGATGTTTTTTGTGCATATCTGTCATTGGGGGAAATTTTCATACATTAAGAATTCGTTTTAATCACATTATCTCATTATTCTGTCAACTTTGATCACATTATTCGTTCCACTACCTCAATATAATTTGAACAAACTGAACCGAACTCTGGGGAGGGGAGAGGGGTGTAAAACAGAACTGCACTGCGACTCATTTGTGAATCATGCATTTTTACGCGTACATGTTCTTGCTATCCGTGATTTGTCAATGTATCATTGGATACACACATCAATACTGCGGGTGGGGATATTTTTATAGCTTTCTCATCATACTTTGGGAATGTTTTCACCTGGGTATTTTTACATCCAAGAGAAAACATTCCCAAAATATGATGAATATAAATTATTATAAATTGGTGTTATCCGCGGATGGCTTAGTGGTTAGCGATTCAGACTATCGATGCAAGGTCCTCAGGTTCGAGCCTTAGCTGATCTTTCAGAGATGGTGTGATTTACTAACAATCGCTGAATATCCGCCGTGCAACCGACGAGCACGTTAAGTGACGGCCCCCAGGCTGGACCCACTGGTGAAATCCCTTTCCTATGTGCCCCCTGAAATTCTCTCACCCCTCTATGTGCAATATCGTACTTGTACGGTGGCGCCATCTACTGTACTCTAATCTCACTACAAACTGTTCTGTCAAAGTCGCTAGATTTGCTCTCATTCCTTCCGTTTCTGTGTAATGCCCAAAAGGCGATCTCGCTGTAGGTGGCTGGGACCTAAACTCTACTCACTGTGGATGGAAGTCCTACAAGAAAATGACAAATACTGTAGCGTAAAAAAAAAAAAAAAATTATGCAAGCACATACTTCTTCCATCTTAAATATATTTAGTTCGATTATTGGTGCAATAAATGGATACTAGTACAATAATATTTAAATAAATAGAAGTACAGCCTTAGTACTAGAGTGTACTCTCGATGTAAGTCACAAAGAAGTGATATCTATTGTGTACAATCTGTACATTTAAAAAACAAAACAACAAAATGTAACGTTGATAACATTCTTTAGGATTTTATTCAGTAATAGATACAGCCAGTCAAAGACTAATTACATTTTTGCTAAATTATATTCAATACAAAAATCTGAGTATTAAGTTATACATATTAACAAAATTGTTTCTTTCTTGACATCTCTTTCCCCACCGTTCAGTAGGCTTGAATAGGGAAATCAAATGAGTCTGTTTCGTTAAAATCCCCGCCAGCTCTGTAACACCTCTTCCTGTCCCCTAATTTCACCGCTGCCCCTATTTGCCCGCGAAATCCACAATCATCTCGCATATATAATCAGATTCCAGCCCACTGACAATTCTAAAGACCCCGAACGTTAATGAAATCAATTAGCGCGTATCGTAAAATCATCCTTTCCAAGGACATTTTATTAGTCGGGCAACTGCCTCGTGATTTCCGTAAGACCAAACAGAAGTCATCGCTCTTTCCACGTTAATAAGTGAGTCTCGGAAAAATTATCATCGGCCACCACCGGGAATCGAACCCAGGGTCTTCCAGTTACGCGCCGGACGTGCTACCACTGCACCATAGCGGCCTCTAATTCTCCAGACTCACATGAGATTAACTGCCAAACCACATGGCAGGTTGCTCCATGGAGCCCTGCATAATGCTGGGGATTCACCAAAGATGGAAAGCAGCAACTGAACAAATAACTAGGAGGCGAATAAGTAATTAATTCATACACTCGACGTGGATCAGGAACACCAAACAGAAGTCATCGCTCTGTCCACGTTAATAAGTGATTCACGGAAAAATTCTCATCGGCCGCCACTGGGAATCGAACCCAGGTCTTCCAGTTACGCCCCGGACATGCTACCACTGCACCACGACGGCCTCGAATTATCCAGACTCGCATGAGATTAACTGCCATATATAACCTGTGTTCGTTTCCCGGTGACGGCCGATGAGAATTTGGTGTTTCTGATCCACGGTGAGTGTATGAATTAATTGCTTATTTCCGTTAGGTTTTACGTAAAATGAGGAAAAATAAATTTTAATGGGAATCTGGGCAACCATGTTAAATATCGAATTAAAGAGCAAATTGTTCCTTATATTTTAAGCAAATCTGTCAGAAATCTCTGATCGCATTTGCGACTCCAGCAGCTGAGAACTGAAGAGGGGCTATTAGTGGGGTTAATAGTGTTAACTTGGTCAGTTCTTTCAGGTTAATGTAGCAAAAATAAGAATAATAATAAGAGTTGCATTCACTTTTTGGTGCATAACCTTAGCATACTCGTTGTTAATAGCGAGCACAGTTTCTACGTGGTTGAAAATAATGATAACTATGAGCAATAATTTTTATGCAATCCTTTTAGAACTCTTAAAACACTTTATTATCTTCTTTACTGAAGTGCAGAAGTTTGTCCTCAGCTTTTCAATTCTTCCTCCCTGTTCCTCTGAAACAAACATTTTCTTCCCTAAATCGCTTTTTCGTTGCCTTCCTCCTTCTTCGGTCATCTACTCGTCTATCCCTCGCGCACGTGGAGAAAACCCGCCATTACCCCGGCTAGCTTAAGACGTGCCTGCCAACACCTAAAGCGTTTCCTCGCCTGCACTACCTGCGACCGCTCGTACCCAATTCCACGAGTCGACTGTCCGAGCTCTCCCCTTGTTCCCATTCAAACTCACCCCCTTCGGTCCACAAAAATAATGGGAAACACCGGCGTCAGTTTCACAAAACTTCAAGGTTGAAATTAAAATGGCTTGAGCCTTAAGTCGGCTGCTTTGAAATGAAGAAAGTAAAATCGCTAAATGAGCTCGACAATACCAATGCGTCTACGAAATACAAAGGCCCAGATCCTTAAGATGCGACAACCTGGCGCCTCTAAAGAAACCGTGCTTCCGATGTTTCTATACCTGGGTAACGAAGCAAAATTTTCTCACGCATCGTGGAAACAAAAGAAATTGTTCTGTTTGAAAGAAAATTAAAAGTTGCGAAATGAGATTTAATATCTTTGCCTAAAATTCTAGTATTAAATATCTGTAACAACAGCATCATACCGGAAGGCACAAATTTTGAAGTGCTTGGAAGAAATATTGAGGAAAAAATTCCGTTCATATGGATTTTACAAACGTAGATGATGTTATTCTCAGTAAAAAAAAGTTGTCAGGTACAAATTTTGGGTAGTATTTATTCTGTGTATTATGTAGAACTGAGGACAAATCTTTAGGCCTATAACAAGTTAGTTTTTTTTTTTTTTTGGGGGGGGGGGTCTTTACAATTTTACCTTATTTACGTCGGGTTTTTTTTTTATCTTATTTTAATATTTGCCCTCATAATGTCGTTTCTGAATTTTAATTTTAGTTTGCAACCTGACAAGGAATCTCTCTCTGTCTCTCAACTACAATTACGAAAATAGTGTCTTTCCACTACTACGAGTATTTTCTTAATCATTTGCTCCGAAGACTCCGTCCATTTCCCAGAAGGGCAAACACTAAATTTTACAAAAAAATTCATTTTAGATAAAAAAAAAATAAAATCGATGAATTCGTTCTATAATTAGGACTACCACTTCCTATACGTTTTTCAACATCTGTAATTGAAATTTGATTTTTGTTCTGTTAGAAAATTGTTAACTACTCAGTTTAAAATTGGGAAAAGAGCTGCCTAAATCTATCGTATTAGATATGAACATCTTTTCGAAATACTTACTAATTACATCAGATAATTTGGTGCCATCCTCATTTTTCTAATCAAGGAATTTTTTTCTGCACTCATAGGACATGTGCGAATTTATAAAACAGCATGCACTTCTTTTCCATTTTTTTTTAGTTTTGAGAATCAACGTGCTTCCAAGTTTTCTAAACTCTTTGATGGTTGCATTCGCCATATTTTCAAACAGCTTAAAGATATTTGGGGAAAGGGGCTAAAGGATGGACCCAAAGAAAAAAAAAAAAACATCTGTCTTATCATCCCTGCTCGCTTGTAGTGTAATGTTAAGCAGAGGCGTAACTAGATATTTCTGCGCCCAGGGCAAACTATGAAATATTAAGCCCTCCCCCCATCTATCTATCTCATATGTATACAGGTATTACTGATAATAGTTTGATATATATATTATAAATTTTGATAATTACATATATATGTATATAATAGTGTTAATTTAATAGTTACACATACACTCATATGTATAACTGATTTAATAGTTTAATAGTTATATATACTCTATATGTATACCATGCTCGACAAAACAAGATTAACGTGATATCAAACTGTGAGTTTTTCTACAGCTTTTGCCAACTGTTTCGGAGTTCGGACCTTACGTACCGTATCAAATGGACCGAATGCAGCAGACAGTAGTGACTCGCAGTCACAGTAATGATCAAATAGCTGCCCCCCCCCCCCCACACACACAAAATATTCAGCAATGTGAACAACAACCTTATCTTGCAACGTACGTATAGTTCATCTAACCGAAGAGAAACCTCTGCCGCCATTGTTGTCGACGAAGATTGTGGTTATTCTTTACTTGTACTGACTATACATCCGCGACTTCATTTCTGAATGGGATCAACTAACACTCCCTTAACATTTTGAGGAAGAAGTGCAAATTTAAAGTTGTTATTGCTTACGAACTGGCAGAACATATTATAAGCAAATTATGTAAGTGGACAACTGGCAAAGTATGGCACTTAAAAACCGCACCGAAAACTGATGCAAAAGTTTCAATTCCAGTTTTAATCAGATTGCAAGCAATGATTCTTGCGCAGCTCCTTATGTTGAGTAATATTACTCTCAAACTGATAAATACCTCGTTTCGAGTTCGGTCTGAATAAACCCATAAGAGCAAATTTATCCCTCACTATATGACATTGGGGGGGGGAGGGGGAATGGAAAAATTAAAAAAAAATCTTTGTTTTTGTAGCCCTCTAACATCGTGCGGAAGGGGAAACAACGGAAAAAATTCGTTATTTTCGTAGCCATCCACTCTGTTAACATCTATATATTGCCGCCCCGGTGGCGCAGTGGTCTAAGCGATGACCTCTGATCATTCGTCCGAACGGGGTACGGGTTCGAATCCCGGTGAGGCATGGATGTTGTGTTTGTCTTACGGCACTGGCTCTCTCCCTTCCCTGGAACCAGTGACCCTAAATTAGGGACGGGCGACTGCTTATAGCCCATTGAGTTGCTCACGGTGGTCGTTAAACCTCCAATAAAAAAAAACAAAAAAAACATCTATATATTAATTCTATAAGTTTTTTTACCGTGAGTCCTGTTTTGAGAGAATGGCTGAACGTAAAGATATGGTTGAGGTATCAAAATAAAGGTTTTACCATGTAGATATGCCAGTCGAAGAGAAAAATGAGATTGAGGCAACGGTTTGAGCGTTGTGGGGTGGCAAAGTTCCAATGTAAAGTCTATGAGAGAAGCCTGCGGTTGACTCACGCGCTGTTAAAAGCGGAAGCATGGAGGGACTGAGATAGCCCAAAGTCCGAAGTCTCTTTTCTGAGCTAACCGTTGCGACAAGCAATGCTACCAGACATTCGTATTAAAGTTCTTCTCATCGGAACAGCGAACATTCTCGAAGACCTTCTTGCGTTATGCCGTTGGACTGTGTGATGTATATATACAATTTAATATTCATTCGATCCAGTTTATTCACGTAGGTAAGACGTTTCCCATTATGCAAAGATGTAAATAAACATTCCGTTGACCATTGTTAGTGAAAATATTACAGTCGACTGCTTATAGCCCATTGAGTTCTTCACGGTGGTCGTTAAACCTTCAGTCAAAAAAAAAAAAAATTAAAAAATCACGAACCTGGACTATTGTCTTTACTGAAGTGGTTGACTAAATTTGTCAATCAAAAAAGTTAACATTTGTTGTTTCATATGAGTTTATTCTTTTCAAAAAACAACATAAAAAAAAAAAAAAAAAAAAAAAAGAAAACTAACCGTCGTTTCCGACGGGTGAAGAATATTCGCAACGCGAATCTCATTCCAACAACATTTAGAAACACAGTTGTGACTGAAGACGAGAGTGAAAGAGTGCGCTATCCAGTTGAATTTTTGCACACGATCGAGATGAGTGCAGTTCCGCCTCACGTTTTGCGACTAAAAAAGGGTGCAGTCGTGATGCTCATCACGGACCTGGCCGCCCCGGTGGCGCGGTGGTCTAAGCGCTGGCTTATGATGATTCGTTCATAAAAGGTCCGGGTCCGAATCTCGGTGAGGCATGGATGTTGTGTTTGTCTTACGGCACTGGCTCTCTCCCTTCCCTGGAACCAGTGACCCTAAATTAGGGACTGGCGACTGCTTATAGCCCATTAAGTTGCTCACGGTGGTCATTAACCCTTTCAGTCAAAAAAAAAAAAAAAAATCACGAACCTGGACTATTGTCTTTACTGAAGTGGTTAAATGAATTTGTCAATCAAATAGAGTTTACATTTGTTGTCTCATATGAGTTTATACTTGTCAAAAAAAAAAAAAAAAAAAAAAAAAAAAAGCTAACTGTCGTTTCCGACGGGTTTCGTCTAGTTTGTATTAATTGTGACAGTTAAAGCAATGGGACCCAAGTATTTCTGCGTCCGTCATCCACTTTAGAAATCAACTATGGCTAAGTCGGTGACCTTTGTTATACCAAGAATCACCTGAAGGTTCGACTTAAGCTATATTTTGTAGTTTGTATCTATCAATGCAAGATAACGAAAGGCTCAACAAACCAAGGGGAAAACATGTCAATACAGAAGGAATAAAAAGAGAAAGAACAAGAAGGATTATGCGTCCCTTGGCGGGGAATTCGGAAGTCCGCATCTGGTGGTCACCCCCACCTTTCCCCATCTTTCCCCCGTTTGCACGTCAGGTGGCGACTCACAACCTTCCATCTCTGACATTCCTTCTTAAAGTTGACCAGTGAACGGATACTGAAAAAAAAAAAAATAATAAATAAAAAAATGCAAGCGAAAAAGAACCCTTGTCGGCAAACACGTATGTCATGGACCCCTCTAATCCGATCAGTCGCCGGGCAGAGGTCACGCAGCCCACGTGTGTGTCTGAGCCCTTAGAAGAACAAAATGGAAAGAAGACAGGACAGAGACCTCCTGGAAGAACAGACATGATAGCTGCCGTGTCTGCACTTCAGTTGTCAACTGATCTTCCTTTTCATGGAGGAATTCGTTTTGTGTTATGGAAAGAAAGGAGTTAATCCTTAGTGTCCAAAGGATGGTACAAATCTCAGCAACTGCGAAGACGGGGAAGATTAATTGGCACAAACCCTGAGAAAAAGAAAAAAACAAGCCAGCGTTGCGAATCTGACGTGCTGTTTAAATTTCTTCAGCCAGCCCTATGTGATGATTCAATAGAGGAGCAGAAAGACCCAGCAAAGTTCACTTTGTGCTGCAGTATTAGAATGGACGATAGGTTTACGAGAGGGAAAGAGCACTAAAAATACTGCTGGATATTTTATTAGAACCGAGAGCTGTAGCTATACTCTGAGTCAACCTAAAAGAGTGTAGCACTATGAAGGGTACGAAACAACTACCTCCGCTACGAAAAATAGTTCCTAGCGTTTAGAGCGAAAAGCAGTAGAATTATTGCTTAGAATCCATTTTTGTTTGCTCAACAGTTTATCAGACAAAATTGCTATCTGAAAAAAAAAAATTGCAGAAGATAGAGCTCCTTTAGAAATAAATTTGTTGTGGGAAGTTGCTGAATCCAGAGCTTCGCACTTTCGGCTATTTCTGCCCACTTGGGATACAACTCGGACAGGAGGAAGGGGTGGAAGACCTCTCCCAACATTAACAATACAGAGACAATAAATTGACAATCGGGAAAACTCGAAGGATGCGTTACTTAAACAAGCTTTAGGGGAAGCAGTTCGGCCTCCTGGGCCGTGGGTGGCCTAGTGGTCAACGTTCGTGACCTCCACGGAGAAGATCTAGGGTTCGATCCCAGTCAGGTACAAACACTCAAACCATTAAATATCCGCCGTGCGTTGGATGGGCGCGTTAAGCCGTCGGGCCCCGGGTACTGGCCCCCCGGTAATAAATAAGGGCGTCTTCCTCTCACTTTCTATCTCCCTTCTGTATCACTTTCCTATCGGGCGCTCTAGCCCAAATCTCCTAGCTTCCTATTTCTAAGGGTTGTTTAAGACCTGGGGTCAGACAAACTCCGTTCCTAAAATCAATCTCAAATCTAAACCTTTAGATTTTGAAAGAGAACAAAAACAGTGAGAGAAAAGAGCCGAAGCCCAATGGCTGCATGAATCTACCATAAATTGCAACTAAAATAGGGCCAAGGAAGTGGTGCAGCAGAGCCTTACAGCGGCTTAGCGGCGCTAAGGCACTTTTCTGGTTAGTTGTGAAGGAAAACAGCGCAAAGACATTTTTTTTACATGATCATGTAAAAGGAACACTGTGATAACTACGACGTGGAGCATTATCCTGCTGGAAGTGTCCATTTCCACTGGGATATACACTGAGTGGCCAATTTATTATGACCACCTGACAGTTTCAACCAAATGAGCTATCGCTGCACGCAGTTGCTGCCAGAGGGCGAGGCCAGTATATGAAGGGAAAGCTTAGTACTTGCGACAGTAGTAGAAGTGATTTTTGAGTGACGAGATGGGTGAAAAATGCGATTTGACGGACTTTCAACTTGGGATGATTGTCACCGAAACCGCGGCATTCGTGAAATGTTAAACAGCAGCTGTTGTTAAAGTGTTTAAAGACAGGACTGCCAGCCAAAAAACTGGGTTTCTAAGTGCAACGTGTGGTCGTCATCGACTAGTGACTGCTTGGGCGGAACGGAGAGTGTCCAGACTGGTAACAGACAACAGAAGGGCAACGGTGCAGCAAATTACAGACCATCTTAATCAAGGATCCCCTCAAATGATCTCACTCAATCGGATGGGATATGACAGCCGAAGGCCTGTTCGAACACCTTTGCTGTCTGTAGTTAACAAGAGAAAACGTCTCCAGTTCGCACAGGAGCACAAGGATTGGACAAACGATATTAGGAAACAAATTATGTGCTCCGATGAATCACGTTTACAGTTGCATAATGCCGATGGCCGAGTGAGAATTTGGCGGAAACGGCACGAAAGCAAGGACCCCAAATGCATTGCTACAACCCTTCAAGCTGGTGGAGGCAACGTTATGGTTTGGGGAATGTTTTCCTGGCATGCTTTGAGCGCTTTAATTCGTGTTGATCAACGTCCGACTGGCACATCATATCTAAACATCGTTTCGGACCAAGTGCATCCTGTCATGTGGATGGTTCATCCCAATGGGGATGGCATAGTGCTCGTATTGTACAGGATTGGTTTAAGGAACATGCCGGTGAGTTTACTTTGCTTAAGTGGCCCTCACAATCTCCAGATCTCAACACCATTGAGAATCTGTGGGATGAAGTTGAATGATTTGTGGGATGAGGCCGAGTGAGAATTTGGCGGAAACAGCACCAAAGCATGGGCCCCAAATGCATTGCTACAACCCTTCGAGCTGGTGGAGGCAACGTTATGGTTTGGGGATAAACCATCCACATGAAAACATTGGGGAATGTTTTCCTGGCATGCTTTGAGCCCTTTAATTCGTGTTGATCAACATATGAAGTTGAATGAGCCATCAGACAGCTGAATCCACAACCCTGCAATCTCACACTCCTGGAAAGTGCTATTCATCAATTTAGGGCCACTGGTTCCAGGGAAGAAAGAGATCCAGTGCCGTAAGACAAACACAACATTCATGTCTCACCGTAATTCGAAACCGGACCCTTCTAGGACGAATGGAAATAAGCCAGCGCTTAGACCACTGAACCACCGGGGCGGCTCCATTGGGTAAACTATCAACATCACTGGGCGAACTTGATCGGCAACGATATTTAAATACCTTTGGGAGTGCAGACGTTGTTCCACACGAATCAAAGGGCCCAAACACTCCCACGAAAACATGTCCTAGACCATAACGTTGCCTCCGCCAACTTGAAGAATAGTAACGATGCAGGATTGGTCCATGCTTTCTTGCTGCACTCATCATATCCTCAGCTTTACATCAGCATGGTAGCGAAAACATGATTCGTCGGACCACATTACCGTTTTCCCTGTCCAATTACTGTGCTCTTGAGCAAACTGGAAGGCGATTCTTCTCGTTCGCCCCAGATAGCAATGTCCTACGGACAGGCCGTCTGCTTCTGTAGCCCATACGATGTAATGTGCGGCGAATTGTACGTTGAGAGGCCATCGGTCCCTGATTCAGATTATCTGTAACCTGACGAAGTGTTGCCCGTCTGTTGGACAGAACAAGTCTGCCTACCCTGCGATCAGCTTGAGCATCCAGTAACCGTTGACGACCACACAACTTGCGCTCTGACCCGGTTTTTTGACTAATGGTCGACCACTCTCTGTGAACTTTAACAACTGCTGTCCTTGAATATTTCAGAAGTGCAGCCGTTTTGTCGAGCACCCACGATCATTCCACGTTCAAAGTCCGTGAGATCGTATATTCTTTATTTCTTCCGCAATGCACTTCATTAGTGTCTGCATGCCTTCAGCTTTCCTTTTTTTATACTACACTGCTGGCCACCGAGAAGCACTATAGGAAGGGTGCACAGAAAGCGGAGTGTAAGTAGTGGAAGTGTGTTGTCCTGCCGGACCTGTGCGATGGAAAGCTTCCTGCTACCTCGTCGCAGAATACGGCAGTCATTCGAGCACATTTCGGAGTTCGACAGTGGACGAATGGTGGCTTATCGCGACAGCGATTTATCGTACTGAGACATCGGCGCCCGTGTTGGACGACATCCAGTCACAGTGAGGCGAGTATGGATTCGGTGGGTGCAAGAGGGACGGACGGATCGACGTGAGCGAATGCCGCAGCCGCGGCACACCACCAAGCGAGAGGACCGTCATGTTGTGCGGCGGGCATTGACGTCTTGCACCGCCACATCACAAACGTTACCGCAGGAATTAGGGTGTGTTGCGCAACAATCTGTGTCAGCACCTACTGTTCGACGTCGTCTGCAGGAGCGGGGAATTGTCGCACGGCGTTCATTGCTCCAATTACCATTGACGTTACACCACCGGCGAGTGCGGCGGCAATGGGCCGTTGAACGCGCACCTGGACTACGAAATGGCACGACATTATCTTCTCCGACGAATCCCACTTCTGCCTGCAACACCACGATGGTCGGATCCGCGTGTGGCGGCGCCGTGGCGAGAGACTGCATGACCCTTGCATTATGCATCGCCATACCGGTCCGTCGCCTGGCATTATGGTTTGGAGCGCAATTGGATATTATGGTTTGGAGCGCAATTGGATATTATGGTTTGGAGCGCAATTGGATATTATGGTTTGGAGCGCACTCAACAGCCACCATTACATCTCCGACGTTTTGGAGCCTCCCTTACCTGCAGGACCTGCCAGTGGTCACGTTTGAACAGTACAATGCGCCCTCTACACGTGGAACGCATCGTGCAATAATTCTTCACGGTCCACTAGGTGTCACTGCTGCCGTGGCCCGCTTGTTCTCCCAATATGTCGCCCATCGAACACGTATGGTCGCTGATCGGCAACCGAGTGGCCCGGCAAGCACCACCCGCGGCTACGCCTGATGAACTGGTGGCAACGTGTGGAAGCAGCCTGGACCGACATACCCCAAGCCCACATCCAAAGCCTCTTTCGTTCGATGCCGCGGCGTGTAGCGGCCGTTATTGCCAGCCATTGAGGCCACACGAACTATTGATGTCTGCGTGTTCCGCAAGTCGCACGGGCCTGTAAGCTGAATCGTTTCATCTTTGTATCTGTTGTTATGTGTCCAGTAAATCTGGCTTTGCTATCTCGTGTCCTTTTTGGTGTTGCATTTTGGGTGGCCAGCAGTGTAATTCAGCCATCTAGCGTCAGCAGCACTTGCGGGATAGCTGTTTGCATAAAATGATTTGGTGGTCATAATAATTTTTCCACCCGGTGTATTTAAGCGCGCACACGCGCGCCCTCTCTCTCTCTCTGTGTGTGTGTGTGTGTGTGTGTGTGTGTGTGTGTGTGTGTGTGTGTGTGTGTTACACCCTTTCAAATAGAGGGGTTTGGGAATGTGTTATGTGGTGTGTCTGAAGAAATTTAGGTGATGCAGGGAAATTGGATCCATAGTACTACTGGCGGAAGTGGATCAAAATATCTAATATCTGGAATTTCTAGTAATATCCCCATTAAGTCTGAAGCAGTTCCTGTGTTTATTTCGCAGCACTATTTGATTTTCCTCCATGTTTCTGAACCCCTGTTCACACTCCACTGACGTGCAAAGATTAGAACATAAATTATCAATCACAGCCAAATATTTCCATGCCACGAATTGATCTCCTCCCATAACAATTTACAAGGCTAGCTAAATTACAAGAATTTAATGACTTTTTTAAGAAAATCCACTAAGTTTCAATACTAGCTGTCTGAAATTTCAATTTTCATGCCCCGCACTTTGGAGAGGATGCGCTGATAACTGGTAAACTGTTCACTATCTACCATGAAGGAAATATACTTTGCAAATTCTCTTCATGGTAAAATAAAAATGACACACCTCCTTCTCGAGACGAATGTCATTATACTTGATGGAAAAAAAGTGACCGGCGTCATCTTGATTTTAGTGGTCCAACTAGTGGCCTTGGACCTTGCGGATCACATAATAATTCACACGCAGATGGAAAGCATGGTCTTCTACACATATAGCAATGATAAATTGCGTTGAAAATAGCTAAAATTTGAAAGGTTACCTTTTTTTACGCTTTCCAACCGTAGGTTGAAGAAGCGTATATGCTCCTGCTTTGTCCGTCCGTTCGCACGATAACTGGCGTAAAAATGGTTCGATTTCGATGAAATTTTAGTATGTGGTAGAGGACCACCTGGGGACAAACCCTATTGAAAATGGGACAAATGGGGTCAAAGGTCACGACGTAGGAGCGGGATCCATTCCATTGCACTTATACGTCATAACTTGCGTAAATATGGTTCGATTTCAATGAAATTTTACTATGTGGTAGGGGACCACCTGGAGACGAACCCTATTTAAAATGGGTAAATCGGGGTCAAAGGTCAGGACATAAGAGCGGGATGCATTCCATTGCCTTTATGCGCCATAACGTGCGTAAAAATGGTTCGATTTCGATGAAATTTCAGTATGTGGTAGGGGACCACCTGGGGACGAACCCTATTGAAAATGGACGAAATGGGGTCAAAGGTCAGGACATAGGATTGCGATCCATTCCATCGCTCTTATCTCATATTATTAAGGTGGACGTCAAGTAATTTTGCTTCCTATACTTCCAATGGAAAAACTTTTGTACACATTTCCTTCATAATAATTGTGTTCCTAAGGATGAAAATTTGAACATCGATTAAAATTACTTTATATTGTAACTTGGAATACTTAATATTTTCTAAAACATAACCATAATTATATTAAAAATCAATAACTTTTCCTTTGGTGGTGTTGAAACCAGAAAAAGAATGGCGCGACCTGTACTTTGATGACGTCAGCAGACAAACAAATGTTGGATTGCACAATTATGGTTATTTTTTTAGAAAATATTAGGTATTCGAAGTTATAAAATGAAGCTATTTTAATCGATGTTCAAATTTTCATCCGCCGCCCCCGGTGGCGCAGTGGTCTAAGCGATGGCCTCTGATCATTCGTCCGAAAGGGGTCCGGGTCCGAATTCGGTGAGGCATGGATGTTGTGTTTGTCTTACGGCACTGGCCCTGGAACCTTCCCTGGAACCAGTGACCCTAAATTAGGGACGGGCGACTGCTTACAGCCCATTGAGTTGCTCACGGTGGTCGTTAAACCTCCAATCAAAAAAAAAAAAAAAAAAAAAAAAAAAAAAATTCATCCTTGGGAACGCATTACTTGGACGCATTACTTGGGAAGAAAAAAGATGGCGCGACCTGTATTTTCATGACGTCAGCAGTCAAACAAATGTGCGGATCCTATTAAAGTTTAATGACGTCACACTTTTGCTAGCAGATGCCCGCGATTCTCATCTGCCTCATTACGTCACGCGTTGTGTGAGTATGTTCGTCTGCACGATAACTCGCGTAAAAATTGTTCGATTTCGATGAAATTTTAGTATGAGTAAGGGACTCACCTGGGAAGGAACCCTATTGAAAGTGAACAAAATGGGGTCAAAGGTGAGGACATAGGAGCAGGATCCATTCCACTGTTCTTATGCGTCATAACTAACTTTAAAAAGGCTCGATTTCGATTAAATATTAGTATGTGGTAGGGGATCACCTGGGGACAAACCCTATTGAAAATTGGCGAATTGAGGGTCAAAGGTCAGGAGATAGGAGCGGAATCACTTCGATCGCTATTATGCACCATAACTTACGTAAAAATGTTTCGATTTGGATGAAATGTTAGTATGTTGTAGCGGCCTGCGCCTGGGAGCGAATCTTATTGAAAATGGGCGAAATGGGTCAAAGGTTAGGACAAAGAAGCGGGTCTATTCCATAGCCCTTATACATCATAACTTACGTAAAATTGCTTCGATTGCGACAAAACTTTATCATGTTAATTCGGAGGTATACTGAACCAGTTCTGTTGAATATAATCGAAATGGAATTAAAGGTCAGGGCGTAGGAGTGAGATTTATTCCACAGCCATTTTATGATTTCTAGTATGTTGGAAAGCGTATCATAATCAATGCATTGCATGATTTTACTAACTTGTTTAATTCTCTTCCGTGTAGGGGTAATATTGGCATAGTTCTCCGACAAGCCCTACCCTCCCTCTCTCTCTCTCTCTCTTTTCTTTTTTTTTACTGAATTCATAGTAGGTATTCTAAGCCTAATGCTTCAGAGAGTACACCTCACTTCTATGAATAAGCATTCTTTAAAAAAAAAACTTTTCAAATTAATAACGAGGAAATATACACCAACTATGCAGAAAATAGTACAACTATACTAGTAATCTGAATCTATTGGCGTAGGATAAAAATCAGTTTTCCAAGCTTTCACACATCAACCAGATGGCTTTTTTCACAGAAACTGCAGTCTGAATAATACGTGTAGAACGCTTCAACAATACAAATTTTGAAGATGACAATCCGATTTTTGGTGTGAATGTGACAAGGATAGAAAGTCAGATTATATCAAAAAACTTAAAAATTTTCATCATCCTGTAGCGGGGCTCGAACCGTCGTCTCCCAGATAGCGCCCGGGTATGCTAACCACACAGAACGACCAAGTTCCAAGTTTCCGATTAATTTAAACGCGATGATTTGACTTGACAATAAATAGATACGAATTAATGTTCATTTAAAGACACGAGAAATCACGTTGGTTGTGCACGCGGTATCCTAGTAAAAAAAAGAAGCGTTACTTAAAGAACTGGTTCCAAATTTGTAGCAACTCCAGACAGATGCTATCATTTTTTTGTTGTTGTTGAAGGTTTAACGACCACCGTGGGCAACTCAGTGGACCATGCAGAAAATAGTATAACTACACTAATAGTCGTCCGTCCCTAATTTGGGGCCACTGGCTCCACGGAATGGAGAGAGCCAGCGCCGTAAGACAAACACAACATCCATGCCACACCGGGATTCGAACCCGGACCCAACTCGAACGAATTTTTATAAGCTACCGCTTAGACCACTGCCCCATCTGGGTGGCATGCTATCATTGCAAGGGTCACTGATGATACTGATCTCCAAAGTTTCTGGAGTGGCTGTAGATTTAGGGATAGAACAGGTATAGCTATAATTTCTTCGTATCATCCCATATAGGAGTATGGGACTTAAATTTGACATCTATGAATAGGGCTGTGGTTACTTTACCATGTTCAAGTCCGCTACTCCTGTATGGGATGATACAAAGAAATTTGTTCTATCCCTTTCGAGAAACTTTGGAGATCACCCCTGCAATGATAGCGTCTCTGGATTTGATTCAAATTGGGAACCAGTTCTTCAAGTAATACCTTTTTCCTACACGTGCATGATAAACGTGATGCCTCGTGTCTTTAAATGAACATTACTCCGTATTTATTTGTCGTCAAATCAAGTCATTGCGTTCAAATTGTTGAAACGTCCTATTCAGATTGCAGTTTCTGTCTGTCTTCCTTGAAAAGGCCATCTAGTTGATGTGCAAAAGCTTGGAATACTGATTTTCATCATACGCCAATAAATTCGGATTAATAGTATAGTTATACTATTTCCTAAAAGCTTTTCTTTAAATCGCAAATTTCTCAGTCCTGATTTCACGGAGAGGAATGTCATTAAAGCAACAGTTTGATTTCTTGACATCACGAACTACGGATTTTAGAACAGATAAGAAGTGATCAAACCAAAAGGGGGCAAAAATCAAGACATGGATTTCCTTTTTAATCACCTATTAACAAGTCTCTCAATTAGTGCTGAGTTGACCTGATCTGGTCGCTGGATTGATTTTACGGCTTATGAATAGACCTTGCATCTATATATACACTTATGTATTTATTTAATCTTTCAGTTATATTCAATGTGCCTTTGACTTGTCTTTTGTATTGCTATTTGTTGCTCGTGTCCCCCTTTTTTTTTTTTTTTAGTACTAGGGGTGGGAGGGCTATGTCTGGCCTTACGGCCATTTCCCTCCTCCTCCTGGTTGCTACGGTTTTTGTAATTGATTATATTGTTTGTATTTTGAATTGTAATATGTAGCAACTGAAAAATGAATAAATGAAATGAAAAGCAGCTGCTTTTAAGAGAGGATGTCAAAAATTCCTCACTGTCACAGAAGCCAGAGAAATTTTAGACTTTGAACGACTAATTTAATTTAGATTGTTTATCTATTTATAGAAAATTGTGTGTGTATGTTTGTCTGAAACGAATTAAGTAAATGGAACAGAACCCCAATGGTATGACTTCAGGCCATAGTTTCAGGTGCGTTTTTTGTAATGCAGGACCACACTGAGGTCATGAATATGTGAACGGCTACAAAAGATTATGAAGAATATTTCCGCATAATTTTTGTTTGAACGATTTTGCGAGAGCTGACCTGAATAAAAGATACCATATGAAGATATGATCGTCGAATTTTTCTTCTTCTTCCCTTTCTTTTTCTTCTTCTTCTTCGTATTTTTTTCTTTTTTTCTTTTAGACTTTATTTCTTAAACATCTGTGCTCTCGGGACACTGAAAACTATATATCGTGACCTCGTTTGAAGTCAAAGAGGTCACAAAAGCTGTGAAAAGCTATCTATCCATCTGTTACTTTGAGAGATCCTACGCTGAAGGAACATTTCTGTACCTCAAAGAATCCGACGCACGCAGCATTTAAGAGCAGAAGCAACGCAGCGCACGTCTTGACCAGAAAAAGCGGTGAGAAAGAAAAGAAAGAAAAACTAAAAAAAAAAGAAAAAGCCCGCAGTTCTTCAACTTGTAATTGGCTAAGCTTAACAACCAATGAAATAAATGCGATCAGTCACCTTGCTTTTAGGTTGGGCCTTCTGTTCTAAGAAGTTGCTCTGATTTTGTAATAGCTCCAGCATGCTAAGAAAATGGAATAGTAATTATTTTTTGATTTCCAGTTTTTAAAGTACATTTTCCTTTTACCCCCCCCTCTTTTAAACTGAAGTCGTGAGACTAATTAAGACCGTAGCCCCGATGGGGCAACACAAGCGCCTCTCTCGTCCATCAAAATGGCGGAAGTTGACCTCGGGGTGGTAATTAAGTTATTGTGCCCTAAGAAGGGCGGTGAAGATGTTTAAGGGGAGTGGAAGAAAGGGGGGAATGACGGGACCACACCAGACATTCGTGGTTTCCTAAGGTAAACCATGACAACCACCAAGGTGGCCTAAGGTTGCCCTGAGGGGGTCGACACCACTTTAACTTGCTTACTTAGACATAAGTTATGATCCCCGAAATCCAGGGAGCATTTCACTAGGTAATCAACGGCAAGAACAGCGAACAATCTTCTTGGAAGCTAAAAGGGTTTGATATGAATTCTTTTGCAGACAGTGTTTTTTTTTTTTATGCTGGCTGACAAATTGAAACGCGTGGTTCGGGTACTGAACCCGCGAATTATGGAGTGTTAATGTCTGCAAAACGAAAGTCTCGCTGCTGGGGACAAAAAAAAAAAAAAAATACTTCAGATAAAAATAGGCATTATTTTGTAAATAATACTATGGTAAGACATCTGTGTTTTGTTGCATTAAATGAATTACGGTGTTTAAGGATAATTACTCTCGATCATTAAGAGCAAAAATGTTCATCATTGAGGAAACTAGCGTATAAAATGGATTATACACAACAGCGGATTATAACTTTCACTGCAAAGTTTGTTTTTCTGTCCGTTATGAATTGAGACCTCACGTGAATAGCTGCTGTCAAGTTCTTCCTCAGCGGACAAAGTTAAGACATATAACAAAACGCCGAGTTCTGTTAGATGTACACCTACAATTTAGATCAAACATGGCTCTTTAGTTGTCTTCAGATGAACAGGATTCATGAAATTTCTAATTATGTCATATTTATCGGAACAAAAGCTAAAGAAGCCGCTGACTCAGGGATTTACTCACACTCTCCCCCCCCAAAAAATAATTTCTTCAGACACCTGTTACGGAGATTTAATGCTAGAATTTTAGGCAACGATATTACATCTCATTTTGCAACTTTTATTTCGCTTTCGTGCTCAGTTACCTTTATTTCCATGATGCGTGAGAAAATTTTGCTTCGTCACCCAGGTATAGAAACATCGAAAGCACGGTTTCTTTAGAGACGCCAGGTTGTCGCATCTTAAGGGTCTGGGCTTTTGTATTTCGTAGACGCACTGGTATTGTGGAGCTCATTTACCGCTTTTACTTTCTTCATTTCAAAGCAACCGACTTAAAGCGCAAGCCCTTTTAATTTCAACCTTGAAATTTTGTGAAACCGACGCCGGTGTTTCCCATTATTTTTGTGAACGGAAGGGGATGAGTTTGAAAGGGAGCAAGGCTAATTATGTCATATTATCGGAACAAAAAGGACAGTAGACTCGGACTCGGGGAATTGGGTACGAGCGGTCGCAGGTAGTGCAGGCGAGGAAACGCCTTAGGTGTTGGCAGGCACGTCTTAAGCTAGCCGGGAGAATGGCGGTTTTTCTCCATGTAAGCGAGGGATAGACCAGGAGATAACCGAGAAAGGAGGAAGGCAACGAAAAAGCAATTTAGGGAAGGAAATGTTTGTTTCAGAGGAACAGGGAGAAAGAATTGAAAAGCTGAGGACAACCTTCTGCACTTAAGTAAAGAAAAGAATAAAGTGTTTTAAGAGATCTAAAAGGATTGCATAGAAATTATTGCTCACAGTGATTGCTATCTTCAATCACGGAGGACTGTGCTTGCCATTAACAAAGAGTATGCTAAGATTATGCACCAAAAAGTTGATAAACCTGCTATTATTATTATTCTTACCTTACTGCGATAACTTGGAAGAACAAACCAAGTTAACACACCACCCATAGAAAATTCTCAACACCCCTCCATATGATCGTATGCAGGAGGGTATTTAGGGGGACCCTTGGCCCACCCGAAAGTGTTCCATTTCTTTGTTAAAATGCGACTTACATTAGAAAAATTGTTTTAATTTAGCAAAAAATGCATCAACTCACAATACAAAATAAAAATAATGCTTTAATTTTTTCTTCTATTTTTCATTTGCTTTTACTTTGTCTTGATGGATTCCAAAAACTTCGATTTTGGGTCGCCCCTCCGCCAAATTATACATACGCCACTGATCGTATGCAACACTCGCACACGCAGACACAATACGCATATATATATATACTGAAGAGCAAGTGAATTAGAGATACCTGTCTAGTAACGTGTAACACCACCTTTCGCCTTGGTGACGGCGATTCGTCTCGGCATGGACTCGACAAGACACCGGAAGCGTTGGGACCCAAAACATGCTCCCACAGTTCATGAAGATTTCATGGAGGGTGGTCAGAGCCTCGAACATCTCTCTCGATGGCATCCAGATGTGCTCGATGGGATTGAGGTCAGGTGAACTAGCTGGGCAAGGAAGCGAGATCACGTCGGTGGAGTGTTCATCCTACCATTCGGATGCAATTCGGGAGCGATGGCACGGTGCATTGTCTTGTTGCAGGATGAGGTCCCCAGTAGGATGTTGAAGACGCACAAACGGGAGCAAATGGTCATCCAGGATATCCCGGTAACATTGACCTGTGAGGGACGATGTCACACGTGCCAGGGATCCATTTCAGTCCACGTAAACAGTCCCCAGACGAGAATGCCACCCCCACCAGCTTGAAGAGTACCCTGCTGGCAAAAAGGATCTATCACTTCATGTGGTTTGCGCCGTACTCGTATCCTGCCATCCGCATGTACCAACGCGAATCTCGACTCATGAATCCAGGCAACATTTTCCCACATGTCTAGGGTCCAGTGGCGATGTTCCCGCGCCCATGCTAATCTTTGCACCCTGTGATGTGCGGTCAGCAGCGGTACCCTCGTGGGACGATGGCTTCCGTACCCCATACCGAGGAGACGGTTCTGGATGGTGTGGCTGCTTACACGTTTTTGTGCACCAGCGTTAAATTGCCGAGTGATTTCTTGCACTGTGTCCCGTCTATCCGCAGTTACAATGCGAGCTAGCCGACGATGACCCCGCTCATCCACCCGCTGTTGTCCACGGCAGTTGGCCTTTGCAGGGATGGTTTTACCGGATTCGATGTACTCACGGTGCACCCGTGACACAGCGGCTCGTGAAAATACCAGTGCTTGCACGATTTCCGAGATGGAGTGACCCATACGTCGGGTCCCGACAATTTTCCCACTATCAAATGAGCTTAGATCCTTCGTCTTACCCAGTGGTTAGAAAAACTACTTTTTATTTGTAGCGAACTACAACTAGAAGTACTTTATGATAAATGCAGTTAACTACAACTATAACTACATTTTTAACAAAGTAGTGACTGTAAACTACTTTGAAAATGTAGTCACTACTTCACTACTTTTTTCTTATTACAAACATTTTTAATAGTACTTAGTATATTGCAGTTTCAATTAATATATTAATATCTGTAAATATGGCATTGAAAATTTTCTGTTTTAAAATGTACCTGACATTTTAAAACAGAAAATTTTCAAATATGAGGAAGAAAGTAGAAAACCAAAGTTTTTCTACTTTTCCGTTATTTAAAGTGTAAAAATTTGGTTATGACATATAATTAGGGTTACCAGTCGTCCGGGATTGGTCCGGACAGTCCTGGTTATGTAATGACATTCGGGGCTGTGTCCGGGAGTGAAAAAAGTCCGGGATTTTTAAATGAGTGGTTATAAAGATAGCGAAACATACATATAATTAATTATTTACTTCATTACTATTAGTACTGAAAATTTTGACTTACCTCTATGTGTAATTTCAAATTAGAGGCGGATGACTTTGAAACCGACGGCTTCTTATTTAACGGGCAAAGTTTGCACACGTAACTGTAAAATTCCCGTTTACTTGCTTCTCGAGCACTGTGAAATAATGCTTATACACCGACCAAGGCAGTTCAATTCTTTTTTCATCAAGCTGGACAGTAGCTGCCATATTTCAGGAAAACAGAAAAATTTATAATCACCTGGAAACATAAGTTAAGTTTTTTTCTTTTTTGAGATTTTAATATATAATTATTCATAACAATCAATGGATAAAAAATATGATTAAGCTATTTTCGATTTACCCGTAAGATTGTGCTTAGCCGGGGGCTTTTCTTTCACTTTTACTTTAAAATAAAACTGCCGTACTTTTCCTCGTATAATCCGCTGATTATCTGTTAGAAAATTTATAAATTTAGGTTCTGCGGATTATATTCCGGCGCAGATAATACCCAGCTGTAGATAAAAAAAAAAAAGAAAGGTTTTCGCGGCACTTCAATTTTTAAGAAAACCCGCTTAGTAATTGCCGGAGGACTTCGAATATTTGGATAATTCCCAGAAATGCGTTAATAACAGCAAAACGAAGATGGATGGATGCAAATAGTTGAAAAGAAGCTTTTTTCTTTTACTTACGCGCGTCTTGACAGAAAATACGATGCAACGAATGTGATATTATTTGCTCTCGCGGACGACCACGTGCTACGGGAAGCTCAGCGTCACACACGTTCGTGAGTGCTGCAGGTTTAACTAGGGAACTGCATACACCGGAATCTAACTAAGGAACTGTCAGGTCTAAGTGCGAAACTATCATGTCTAAGTGCGGAACTACCATGTCTTACTACGGAACTGTCAGGTCTAACTTCCTAACTATCATGTCTTACTACGGAACTATATGAGACTACGAAACTGTCAGATCTAACTACGGAACTATCATGTCTTACTACGGAACTGTCAGGTATAACTACGGAACTATCATGTCTTACTACGGATCTATCCCGTCTAACTATCAAACTATTATAACTATCATGTCTATCACGTCTTACTACGAAACTACCAGGTCTAACTCTGCGTTACTATCATGTTTTACTACGGAACTATAAGGTACTACAGAGCTGTCAGGGCTAACTACGGAAGTGTCATGTCTTATTACGGAAGTATCATGTCTTACTACGGAAGTATCATGTCTTACTACGGAACTATCAGGTCTAACTGCGGAACTCTAAGGTCTAACTGCCGCCCTGGTGGCGCAGTGGTCTACGCGATGGCCTCTGATCATTCGTCCGAAAGGGGTCCGGGTTCGAATCCTGGTGAGGCATGGATGTTGTGTTTGTCTTACGGCACTGGCTCTCTCCCTTCCCTGGAACCAGTGACCCTAAATTAGGGACGGGCGACTGCTTATAGCCCATTGAGTTGCTCACGGTGGTCGTTAAACATTTAATAAAAAAATAAAAAATAAAATAAAAAAACAACAACGAGACATGTGTTGGTTTTGCCAACCTATGCTAGAAAACTCTGTGCTTTGAAACACCAAACGTTCTTATTCCGAGACCATCGTTCGTCATAACCTGTCCATTTTAATCCGCTCCATAGCCGATATCATGAAAGAAATGCTCGCTAGATGGCGATACTTAGCGCTGGTGCTGTGCAGTTCAAACGAGAAGTATTAGCGTTGTGTCGCAAACACACGTGACGATCACGTGATATGTAGAAGGGCACCTTGTGTGTTTACTGAAGTAACGTTAAAAGTAGTGTCGAAACTCGCTACAAACTATAGAGGTTTGCATCGCGCTACTCGCTACTCTACTTTTTGTTAAAGTAGCGCGTTACACTACAAACTACGCGGAAAAGTAGCGACTACAGTAGTTTCGCTACTTGTAGCGCACTACTTCTGACCACTGGTCTTACCCATACTGCGTCCGACTCTTACTGATTACCGTCGCATCACACCTTATATTGTCGGATCGCTGCATACGTCATGTCGTTTCCGTTTACAGGGCCGCCCACAACGCCACATTTGCATACCGCCAGCTGTCTCTAAATCAATTGCTCTTCAGTGTACACTGAAGTGCCAGAAAAACTGGTACAGACGAGCTCCTGCAAAATACATAGCAACGTCACCTATGCTCGTACTCGTTTGCGTCCGCCAGTGTGTATATAAAGCGATAGACATCCTTGCCAGCTGTCAGAGCTGCTTTCGGCATGAGAATGACAAGTAATAACGATTTAAACGATTTTCAGCGCGGTGTCTTAGTTGGCGCTCGTGAGATGGACCATAGTATTTCGGAGGTAGAAACGAAGTTCGGATTTTCCCGGACGACCATTGCAAGGGTGTACCAAAACCTCCAACTTACGGTATCAGTGTGGCCGTAAAAAGACATTGGGTGCACAAGACCATCGTAGGCTGTCAAGAATCGTTTCACGCGATAGGCGTGCAACACTCTCGCAGGTATTATCGGAATTCAATCCTGGAGCCTCAACAAGCATCAGCGTCCGGACTGTGCAACGTACCCTGCACGATATGGGCTTTGGGAGCTGACGCCCAACTCGAGTCACCTTGATGGCTGCACGACGCAGAGCTGTGCGCCTCACTTGGGCACAGCAACACCGCCACTGGACACTTGATGACTGGAAGCACGTAGCCTGGTCTGACGAGTCGCGTTTTCAACTGTATCGGGCAGATGGAAAGATTCGTGTGTGGCGTAAACCCCAAGAAGCCATGGATCCCGCCTGTCAACAGGGAACTGTTCCGGCTGGTGTGGGGTCCGTAATGGTATTGGGTGTGTTTAGCTGGATTTCAGTGGGACCCCTGGTACGTCTACAAACGTCTGTGACCGGCCAACGCCATGTTCGCATCCTTTCTGACGAGGTACACCCGTTCATGTCCTGCATTCATGCTGATGGGTTGAGTCTGTTCCAACAGGACAATGCACCTCCACACAAGTGTCAGGACGCCACATTATGGTTAGAGGAACATTCATCTGTGTTTGGGGTGTTGCCATTTCCTCTCAAATACCCAGATCTGAACGTGATAGAACACATTTGGGATGCCATGCAACGAGCTATCGAATACAGGAATCCGAGACCTCGGAATACACCCGAATTGTGGAACGCTCTGCATGAAGTATGGTGTTCATTGCCCACAGCATATTTCCAGAAGCTAGAGGAGTCCATGACCCGTCGTATTTCTGCAGTCCTGCGCTCCCGTGGGGGACCTACCAAGTATTAGACTAGTGTACCAGTTTTTCTGGCACTTCAGTGTACATATACACGGTCGAGTCACATTACTGTGACCACCAGCTAATATCCAGAGATGCAGCGCGGACAGCAGTTAGACGGGTTGGGAGGGACTCAATAAGGTGCTGGAAGGTATTCACAAGTATGTGCAGCCATGCTGACTGCAGTGTATCTGACAGCTGCTGGAGGGTGGGTGGTGGAGGATTCGTAGAGCGAACAACACGATCGAGGTAGTTCCACAGATGCTCAATTGTGTTTAAGTCTGGGGAATTAGGGGGCCAAGGAAATACTTTGAAATCTTCATCGTGTTCTTCCAACCACTCTCGGACATTTCTAGCTGTATGGCACGTCGCATTGTCGTGCTGGAAGATACCATCCGCCCGAGGAACGTCAATCAGCATGTATGGGTGTACGTAGTCTGCAAGAATGAATTCCTTACCAATTCGGTCCATAGTGCCTTAAACAGATATGAGGGAACCCGGAGAATGCCACGAAAACATTCCCCAGACGATAACGCTGCCCCCACCAGCTTGTGTTCTTCCAGCAATGGTTGAAGAGAGTTTGCTCTGCGATGTTTCTTGTCTTGTACGCCAACGTCCATCCGTTCGATCAAACAGAAAACGTGTCTCATTGGAGAAAGCAATCCTTTGCCAATCAGCGGAGGTGCAATTCCGATACTGCCTTGCAAATGTAAGCCTTTTCTGACGACGCACCTTCATTAGCATAGGTGCAGTGACCATCAGTCTGCATCGGAGTTCCATACGCAGCAGGGTTCGCTGAACTGTCGTTTTAGACACACTTCAGGTAGCCCCCTAGTTCATTCGGCCAGTGAGTTGCTCCTCTGTAGCGCGTCGATCGGTTCTCACGCACCTTTGCAGCCGACATTCGCCTCTCACATCAATGGCACGTGTTGCTCCACAGTTTGCACATCGCTTATTCGCAATGGTGCCATTTCTACAATCACGATGAACTTTAACCACAGCAGCAAGCTAAAAGTTCACAAACTGCGCTGTTTCAGAAATACTGCCACCCTTGGCCCGAAAGCCGGTAATCATCCCTTTTTGCAAATCTGATAAATCGCTCCTTTTATCCACGACAGCAACGAGTGATATACTTTCAGAATGCCTGCAGCACACTTTTAATATCCTCCAAGCCAGCTCACGACACGTGCCTTCTTTCATTGGCTACGCGCTGTTGACGTCAAAAGTAGGAGGTGGTCACAATAATGTGACTCGACTGTGTATATATATATAAAGACCGTTCCATAAAGAGTGAGAGTAATTTTTTTTGAGTTGGCAACAGTGCGAAGCGGAAAAAGTAGCCACGCTGACGACTAATTGAACTAAGGAAGTATCTGTGGCAACAGTTATCTGCCGTGGCAGACGATTCTAGTTTTGCTTTTGCGCAGTTATTTAAGGTACGTATGCATTTCGCCATACAGCAAATGGAGGTAAGTGATTCATAATTAAGAAGCGAAATGCGTTGTGCGATGAAATTTTGCTATCGTTTGGGTAAAACGGCTCCAGAAACAATTCATTTAATGGAAAAAGCGTACAAACATAAACGTTTGGTTGAGTGAACGATTTTTAGATGGCACCATGATTTCCAAAAAGGGCCTTTGTCCGCAAATCTTGCTCTTAGGCCTTGTCGACCTGAAAGTGTTGTTACGGAGCGTATTGTTAACACTATTTGGGCAATCTTGCAAGAAGATCGACGAATTACGTTTGAAGACATAGCGGCGTCAACTAATGTTTCAAAAACGTCGGCACTCCGCATTCTTCGCGACAAATTACTGCTGCATCGTGTGTATTCCAGATGGGTACCTCATCACCTGACGAGACAACAATTGTTTGCACAAATGATTGTAAAGGATCCAAACTTTCTAAACACAGTAATAACTGCCGATTAAACATGGGTCCACTATTTCGACCCCCTCACGAAGCGCGCGACGAGTGCCTAGAAATACACTCCTCCGAAAAACGTCTGCCAAACCAAATCAGCTGGGAAGGTGATGATAGTAATTTTCTTTGATCATAAAAGTGTATTCTACCAGCATGCATTTCCTCCACAAATTACTTTATTACACTTCAGTCTTGAAGCGTCGGCGACGACACATTGATTAAGCGACCGGAACTGGAGGGCAAGTGGACCCTACACCATATGTGACATACCTGCCAGCAGGACGCGCACGACATAAAGACAGATAGCAGTCAGAACGAAAGTCCGCGTAGCTCAATTGGTAGAGTAACTTATTCCGGAATGAGGGGACTCGGGTTCATGCCCCGGCGTGGACCAAAAAATAACGGAGAAATTTACTTAGTGTTAATGGCGCCCGAACTTCCCGGATGACCCGGCCGTTCAAGATCTCGCAATGATGTGATGATTTTTCCACACCGCGAGATAGGAAAAAATAAGAGAATCCCTTCTTCAGCCCTTTGAAAACTAAAAGTGTGTGATTTTGCATTCCACACACTAGATTGACTGGGAGTTCTCATGTACACGTTCTACAGAGGATGGCTGCCTACGACGATTCATGGTCACGGCTGACCCGTGGGCCATGCCCCCGGCCCTCTTTCGGGGGGGAGATGTGACGTACCTGCCAGCAGGACGCACACGACATGAAGGCAGATATCAGTCAGAACGAACGTCCGCGTAGCTCAATTGGTAGAGTGACTTATTCCGGAATGAAGGGACCCGGGTTCGAGCCCCGGCGTGGACAAAAATGACGGATAAATTTACTTCGTTATACATGATAATGTCCTCCCGCATGTGGCTGTTTGTATTCACCAGTTTCTTATGATATGTAGTATTGAAATCATACCACAGCCTGCCAACAGTCCTGGCCTCACCACGAGTGATTTCTCGTTGTTTCCAACAATGATGGAGAAGTTTCGTGCCGCAACATTCAACACAGATGCTGACGTTATTCAAGCTGTACAGGGGTCACTAAAGCTCCACAAAACGTCTTCCCCAAATGCTTTGAAAAGTGGACTGAACGATAGGACCGTTGCATATTATCCGAGGGAAAATACTTTGAGGAAGAATAACATACATTTCTCTGTACCTATATATCGTCACTTTGTGTGATTTTACTCTCAGTTTTTATGGAACGGGTGTTGTATATATATATATATATATACAGTAGATTCCGGTTAATTGGGACGTCGGGTAGCTGCGGCAGCCGTTTATTTGGAACAATTCTTGAAGAACATCTCAAATTAGTTCTTTGGAATAAAGCTTCCAAAGTGTTCTAGCCCCTATGTGTCCCAATAAACCGAAATTCACTGTATATTATTTGATTTTTAAGTATTAGTCTATGTTATTATCATATGGCATAGTTGTGAATGACAGTTATAGTATTTACATATTTACACGAATTCTTCAGCTTTACCTTGAAGTACTTTCTACCATAAAACAATAATTTTATTTTTTATTTATGTATTTATTGGTTACTTTTCTTTTAAAATGACGATCTCTTATGTAACATATGTAGCGTTTTAATTTTTCACTTGTTTGAAGCATAAGTTTAAATTCAGTCATTGCAGCCACAAAATACATACACTGTGTGATCACTGAATTATGACCACCTACCTAATACTTCGTAAGTCCTCCTTCCGCCCCCAGCCTCAGGACAGGAGCAATCCGACGTGGTATCAATTCAACATACACTGAGTGATCACTGAATTATGACCACCTACCTAATACTTCGTAGGTTTTCCTTTCACACTTAGTACAGCAGCTATCATACGTGGCATCGATTCAACATACACTGAGTGATCACTGAATTATGACCACCTACCTAATACTTCGTAGGTCTTCCTTTCACCCTTAGTACAGCAGCTATCCTACGTGGCATCGATTCAACATACCCTGAGTGATCACTGAATTATGACCACCTACCTAATACTTCTTAGGTCCTCCTTTCGCCTTCAGAACAGCAGCTACCCGACACGGTATCGATTCAACATGCACTGAATGATCACTGAATTATGACCAAATACCTAATACTTCGTAGGTCCTCCTTTCGACCTCGTACATCAGCTATCCTACGTGGCATCATTTCAACATACACCGAATGATCACTGAATTATGATCACCTACCTAATATTTCGTAGGTATTCCTTTCACCCTCAGTACAGCATCTATCCTACGTGGCATCGATTCAATATACACTGAGTGATCACTGAATTTTGACCACCTACCTAATACTTCGTAGGTCCTTCTTTCGCCCTCAGTAGAGCAGCTATCCGACGTGGCATCGATTCAACATACACTGAGTGATCACTGAATTATGACCACCTACCTAATAATACGTAGGTCCTCCTTTCGACCTCAATACAGCAGCTATAAGACGTGGCATCGATTCAACATACACTGAATGATCACTGAAATATGACCACCTACCTAATACTTCTTATGTCCTCCTTTCGCCCACAGTACAGCACCTATCTGACGCGTTATCGATTCAACATACACTGAATAATCACTGAATTATGACCACCTGCTTAATACTTCTTATGTCCTCCTTTCGCCCTCATTACAGCACCTATCCAATGCGGCATCGATTCAACATACACTGAGTGATCACTGAATTATGACCACCTACCTAATACTTCGTAGGTCTTCCTTTCACCCTTAGTACAGCAGCTATTCTACGTGGCATCGATTCAACATACCCTGAGTGATCACTGAATTATGACCATCTACCTAATACTTCGTAGGTCCTCCTTTCGCCTTCAGAACAGCAGCTACCCGACACGGTATCGATTCTACATACACTGAATGATCACTGAATTATGACCACCTACCTAATACTTCGTAGGTCCTCCTTTCGACCTCGTACAGCAGCTATCCTACGTGGCATCGATTCAGCATACACTGAGTGATCACTGAATTATGACCATTTACCTAATACTTCGTAGGTCTTCCTTTCACCCACAGTACAGCATCTATCCTACGTGGCATCGATTCAACATACACTGAGTGATCACTGAATTTTGACCACCTACCTAATATTTCGTAGGTCCTCCTTCCGACCTCAATACAGCAGCTATCATACGTGGCATCGATTCAACATACACTGAGTGATCACTGAATTATGACCACCTACCTAATACTTCGTAGGTCCTCCTTCCGCCCCCAGCCTCAGGACAGGAGCAATCCGACGTGGTATCAATTCAACATACACTGAATGATCACTGAATTATGACCACCTACCTAATACTTCGTAGGTTTTCCTTTCACACTTAGTACAGCAGCTATCATACGTGGCATCGATTCAACATACACTGAGTGATCACTGAATTATGACCACCTACCTAATACTTCTTAGGTCCTCCTTTCGCCTTCAGAACAGCAGCTACCCGACGCGGTATCGATTCAACATGCACTGAATGATCACTGAATTATGACCAAATACCTAATACTTCGTAGGTCCTCCTTTCGACCTCGTACATCAGCTATCCTACGTGGCATCATTTCAACATACACCGAATGATCACTGAATTATGATCACCTACCTAATATTTCGTAGGTATTCCTTTCACCCTCAGTACAGCATCTATCCTACGTGGCATCGATTCAACATACACTGAGTGATCACTGAATTTTGACCACCTACCTAATACTTCGTAGGTCCTTCTTTCGCCCTCAGTAGAGCAGCTATCCGACGTGGCATCGATTCAACATACACTGAGTGATCACTGAATTATGACCACCTACCTAATAATACGTAGGTCCTCCTTTCGACCTCAATACAGCAGCTATAAGACGTGGCATCGATTCAACATACACTGAATGATCACTGAAATATGACCACCTACCTAATACTTCTTATGTCCTCCTTTCGCCCACAGTACAGCACCTATCTGACGCGTTATCGATTCAACATACACTGAATAATCACTGAATTATGACCACCTGCTTAATACTTCTTATGTCCTCCTTTCGCCCTCATTACAGCACCTATCCAATGCGGCATCGATTCAACATACACTGAGTGATCACTGAATTATGACCACCTACCTAATACTTCGTAGGTCTTCCTTTCACCCTTAGTACAGCAGCTATCCTACGTGGCATCGATTCAACATACCCTGAGTGATCACTGAATTATGACCACCTACCTAATACTTCGTAGGTCCTCCTTTCGCCTTCAGAACAGCAGCTACCCGACACGGTATCGATTCAACATACACTGAATGATCACTGAATTATGACCACCTACCTAATACTTCGAGGTCCTCCTTTCGACCTCGTACAGCAGCTATCCTACGTGGCATCGATTCAGCATACACTGAGTGATCACTGAATTATGACCATTTACCTAATACTTCGTAGGTCTTTCCTTTCACCCACAGTACAGCATCTATCCTACGTGGCATCGATTCAACATACACTGAGTGATCACTGAATTTTGACCACCTACCTAATATTTCGCAGGTCCTCCTTTCGACATCAATACAGCAGCTATCAGACGTGGCATCGATTCAACATACACTGAATGATCACTGAATTATGACCACCTACCTAATACTTCTTATGTCCTCCTTTCGCCCTCATTACAGCACCTATCAGACGTGGCATCGATTCCAAATACACTGAATGATCACTGAATTATGACCACCTACCTAATACTTCGTAGGTCCTCCTTTCTCCCTGAGTACAGCAGCTATCCGACGTGGCATCGATTCAACATACACTGAATGATCACTGAATTATGACCACCTACCTAATACTTTGGAGGTCCTCCTTTCATCCTCAGTACAGCACCTATCCGACGTGGCATCTATTCAACATACACTGAATGATCACTGAATTATGACCTTCTACCTAATACTTCTTATGTCCTCCTTTCGCCCTCAGTACAGCAGCTATCCGACGTGGCATCGATTCAACATACACTGAATGATCACTGAATTATGACCACCAACCTACTATTTCGTAGGTCCTATGTTCGCCCTCAGAACAGCAGCTATCCGACGTGGCATCGATTCAACATACGCTCAATGATCACTGAATTATGACCACCTACCTCCTTCCGCCCTCAGGACAGGAGCAATCCGACGTGGTATCAATTCAACATACACTGAGTGATCACTGAATTATGACCACCTACCTAATACTTCGTAGGTCCTCCTTTCGCCCTCGATGCAGGAGCTTTCCGATGTGGCATCGATTCAATAAGATGCCGGAAGCAGTTGGGAGGTATGGCCAACCAAGCTGTGTGTGATGCATTCAGACTTCTGATTTGCCGTTCTATTGTGTTCCACAATTGTTCTATCCCAGCAAAATCAGTCTTGCTGGGCCAACACTCAAGCCAGCAGTGCCAATAGTGGCTCAGCACTATGTTGCAGCTACCCAACGGTCAATGAAATGCCCTGGTGGCCAGCACATGGGCCAGCAATTCGGGGCAGCAGCTGGTTAACAGTTGGCACCCCATCAATTGTCATATGCCAGAACAGGATCATCAGTTATCTATCACAGGCATTGACTTCCACAAGCAGCCCTCAAGCGGTCATGCAAGCACGTGCCATAAATGGTAGATAACCTAATGTAGTCCGCCAGTTTCCTTGCGGTGCAGCCCGCAGTCCCGTGACGTCACTGATGGCTCCCCGTCTTGTCCGCCACCTTCTCAGTATTAGCCATAAAAAAAGTTGTTAAATACGGTACCCAAAGGCACAACTCCTCTTTCTTTCACAATTAAACGTCTGCATGACTGCACAGCGTTGGGGAAATTTCCTCAAAAGGTCCGGAAAAACGCCCGTTGGATCAGGTAGCATCAAACCTATGACAGCTTGTTTTTAGCCACTACACTATAGGTTATAGGTTGCCACGTACGTCTGCATGAAGGTAAGCCTCTTTCCTGCGCGATGTGAAACTAAGGGTTCTCTTTTAATTTTACAATATTGCGAGTTATTTTTCATAAATATCAGTTTCATATAATTCATAAATTTTCTTTTTCAATGTAACCTTGTTTGTTATTTTCCTTAAGGGAAGTTCATTCACTTTCGACGAGTGAACCAACTTAAAAACGTTTTCCAAAGTTTTGTACTGTCTTTGTGGTCTTGAAAGGCGATCGTTTAATTACGCAACAAAAACAGCGTTGTTGGACTTGCACTCAAGCCAGTACTGGCAGCCACAGTGCCAGCAGTGGCCCAGCACTATGTTGCCGCTGCCCAACTGTCAATAAAATGTCCCGGCGGCCACCACATGGGCCAAAAAATTCAGGGCAGCAGCTCGCCAACAGTTGGCACCCCATCAGTTATCATATGCCAGAACAGGGCCATCAGTTATTGACCACAGGCAGTGGCTTCCACAAACAGCCCTGCAAGCAAGTGCCATAAATGACGGCTAGCCTAATGTGGTCCGCGAGTTTCCCGGCAGTGGCAGCCGGCAATCACGTAACGTAACTGATGGCTTTCGAATCTTGTCCGCCAATTTCCCAGTAGTAGCCATAAAAACAAAGATATACAAAAAATAAATTAAATAAATAACCACAATTCCCCAAAGGCACAACTCCTCTTTCTTTCCCAACGAAATTTCTGCATGACGGCACCACATTGGGAAAATTTATGTCGCGGGTGGCCTTGTAGGCAACGTTCATGACTGCCGCGGAAAGGACCTCAGGTTCGATCCCAGGCTGGTACAAACGCTCGATCCACTAAATATCCGCCGTGCGTCGGATGGGCACGTTAAGCCGTCGGACCCCGGGCACTGGCCCCCAGGAATAAATAAGGGCGTCTTCCTCCCCTTTTCTACTTCGCTTCCGTGTCACTTTCCTATCGGGTACTCTAGCCCAAATCTCTTAGCTTCATATTTCTAAGGGTTGTTTAAGACCTGCAGTCAGACACTCCCTTCCTAAAATCCTCTACATATGCTCATGATCTGGGGAAATTATCTCAACAGGCCCTGAAAAACTCCCGATTGGATCAGTGTAGCCCGGAAACGAAAACAACCTGTTTGCAAAGCAGACGCTTTATCCACTTCACCAGTTTGCAATGCACGAGCGTTTTCTTGAAGGCGAGCCTCTTTCCTTCGCGATGTGAAACGAATGGTTATCTTTTTAACTTTACTATATTGCGAGTTATTTTCCATAAATCTCCGTTCCATATAATTCATAAATTAATTTTTTCAAAGTAATGATTCTTTTTATTTACCTTAAGGGAACTTCACCCATTTTCAACGAGTGTACCAATTTAAAGACGTTTTCCAAAGTTTTGTGCTGTCCTCGTGGTCTTGGAAGGCGATAGTTTAATGAATATATCTATCCGTTCATGTCACATTCTCTTACAGTGTTAACGCTGTAACTTTTTTATCCAGGGTACAAAGTTCCTTTTGTTCTAAAGCGGAAAGATCTTTTATTTTACTCGTCGTTATTTTTAGCAGTAAATTCCTTTAATCTTGTGTATTCAGTCCATGGATAAATATATTACATCCACATAGCGTTGCATTTTTCTCCTTTTTTCAAATGATAAATTTTGTGGGCGTGTAATTCTTATTTTTTTTCCGAATTAACGATTTTTTAATATATTACCAGGACTTTTGTTTGAAGCGGTTTAGTGTATGAGAGGATAGACGTCGACAAACGTGTTTTTTGGAGCACCCAAACAGCACGTTTGTCGACGTCTATCCTCTTCTCACTTGATAACTCAGTGTGGGTCCGTGCTAAATGCACGATATCTCGGCACCCAGTGTGTTTTGGATTGGAAGTGAGGCCCATCATGATGCGTAACCCAAAATGGGACGAACTTTTGACTCAGGCTGTTATATGCACCTGATCGGGTGGAAACCGAGAGGAGGATTTTGAAGTTAATCTCCGGAACACAAAAAAGACTTGTGTATATCTGTTCAATAGGCATTCGAACAAGAGGGAGCAATTCATCATTGGTAGAGATAAGGAAAGAGTTTCCTGCCGAGGCACCATAATGTGTATAACAACCATTAATATTGGGTGTGTGCAAAAGTTCTACCCATTTCTGCAATAAATGCAAATTGCGATCGGAGTAGTTACGTCACAGATGACGCTGCGATGCCGAATTTTTGGCCAATAAAGCGTGGAGCAGTAGAGCATACAGAGATACTAGGTTTGCCCGAGTAAGTCATTCGTAACGGAAATCACGGACAGCGTAACACGGAATGCGATAAGGAGCACATTAGACATTGTTTACTGTACGAGTTTGATAAAGACAAATACTGCAGTCGCGGTTTGCCGCAACATCTGTCAAGTGTATGGTGAGGATGCAGTTTATGATAGCACGTGCCGCCGTTGGTTTCGGGAATTCCGGGACGGAGACAGAAGCTGTAAAAATCAACCATGTCCTGGACGCCCATCCGTGGTTTCTGACGAGGATGTGAACCAAGTCTAAACAAAAGGACCCACATCCAACCGTTCAGGAAATAGCGGAAATGTTGTCGGTACATAGAAAAACAGTCGAAAGACGGATGCATGCCCTTGAGTTCATCACGAAGTTCAATAACTGGGATTCGCACCAACTTTCTGCAAAGCAACAAGAGGAGAGAATCCGTACCTGTGTTTCTTTGCTTTCTCGTCACAGAAATGAAGCGTTTTTGGGACGAATTGTAACGGGTGATGAGAAATGGGTACTGCACCGCAATGTAAAGCGTCAACGGACTGTGTGCCAAGGTGAGGAGCCTAATCCATCGACCTCAAAAGGAGGACTGCATCCCCAAAAGGTTTTGTTGAGTGTTTGGTGGGATGTCTAGTGAATAATCCACTGGGAGGTGTTGGCACCTAACCGAACGATAAATGCTGACCTCTATTGCCAACAGTTGGACAGATTGCGAGAACAACTGACATCGAAGCGGCTAGCCCTCGTCAATCGTAAAGGCGTGATCCTTCATCATGATAAAGCCAGACCTCGTGCTGCTTTAATCACTCGGTAAAAATTACTGGACTTTGGTTGGGAAGTGTTATCTCACTCGGCGTATTCTCCTCACCTGGCACCTACGGACTACCACCTTTTTCGATCGTTACAGAACACCTTCGCTCTCCAAACCTTCGATGATGTGCACGATGTGAAAACGGCATTACATGACTTTTTTTACTCTAAAACACAGGAGTTTTCCGGCGTGGGATTCACGCACTCATAGACAGATGGCAAGAGGTCATACAGAATGCAATTTTGTTGTGTTCTCCTCCTTTCTTTGTAGCCTAGAAAAGCTCGTAGAACTTATGCACACACCCAATATAAGTCAACCTCGGCCAAGAATGTTGGAAAGGAGATTTTAGCTCCTTATATCGAGTGTATTCGACTCCGATGCCATACACTTCAATGGTGTCCCGAATCATTCCCCACGAACCGGCTCGGGAAAAATCAGTCACCGTGAACGGTGAATGGTGAACAGCTAGCGCCGTTCTTGGCCTTTTGCCAAAAGAGGCTTTGAAAGCGCAAAACGATATCCCTGAATGATTTACTCAGTGAGCGTAGTGACAACCTGAAAATCGGATAATTCGCTTGAATGATCATTCGCGAATGACTGTTTTGCGAGAATGATGAAAGAACTCTCAAGAAAGAATGTTCTATACCATCACTAGAGTACAGATAATCAATAATATATACAAACACCCAGATCTGTCTGTCTCTCTGGAACGCTTGACGTCACAGCAACGTCCGCATTGTTGCGCCGTCCCTTAACGATCAATTCGTGTGTGCTCTTGCGATATCAAAATGATTTCCTGCTATATAATAAGCACGCGATCACGTTGAGATGTCAAGGTGATCGCGTGCTAATTTAAAAACATTGCATTATCAATGACTCGAATTCTATTTATCCGATCTACAAAATTCGAATTGAACTCTTAATATAACAGCAAGATAGTTTAAATGCGACTACATTCAAATGTCAAGGTGATCGTGCGCTAATTTAAAAACATTGGATTATCAATGGTAAAAATTTCTTCTTTTCGTGCTTTAAAACGATACACGTTTAAAATAACAACTGTCTCGCACGATTAAAAACATCTCCACCATGTACAATTGAGTCATTGGCAGTAAGTTTAATACAGTCAGGTCACAAAGTACAAATAACAGATGATAAGTTAAAAAGGCAAGATTTTTCGAGCTCCCACTGGAACTCATTCTCAAGCTCTAATGCCGTGTGCACTCTCAGAGACACGCACTTATATACAAAAGTTTACTTCGCGTTGTCCTGACAACATAATGCTGTGAAGTTATAAACAGGCTGCGCCACTCTCAGGGAACAACAAGCATTTCGAATTTTAAGATGTTAAACAAGCTAATTTGTAAAGATATAATTGCACACATTATGCAATGCAGTGATAGTAATAATGAATATATAATTATCAATGTAGGTCTAATTTTAAGTCAATCACGTGTCATCAAGAGTGTTAGATCGATATATATATATGTTCATGAATAGGCGCTGGCATACTACGTATGAATTGTCTCCATGATGAAGGTATTATTGTTGGTAAATCCTCATTACAACAATGGGTACCATATATAAGAATGCACATTACCTCCGTGAACCACGTATCACTCTAATTCGTTGTGGTTGATAGATGTCTTATGTCTTCCCATTAAGGACTGTAACTTCATCTTTTACAAACTTGGCCAAAGCTGTATTCATATTGTCTTTTCTGATATCATATTGGTGCTCCTTGCACCGTACTCCCAATGTTCTTGTAGTTGATCCAATATATACCCTGGGTTCTTGACCCGATATACTTGGCAATAATTGTATCATATATACACCATGTCTATTTATATATGGAATCGGGTCGCGGTCGCACTTTATCATTTCGAAAATTTTTGTTGTTTTAACCCCAAAGGCCAACTTATGTTTTTTACATATATTATGTAAATGTTGATTTACCACCGTATTATCAATGACTGGAGTTCTGTTTATCCGATCTACAAAATTCGGATTGAATTTTTAATATCACAGCAAGTTGAGTTTGCACGCGATCAATTTCAGATGTCAAGGTGATCGTGTGCAAATTTAAAAACATTGGATTATCAATGACTCGAGTTCTCTTTATCCGATCTACAAAATTTGAATTAAAATCTTAATATCACGGCGAGTTGCGTTTGTATATTAATTTAATGTAGCAAAATTCGAATATTAATTTGAACGCTTTAATTATTTTTTTACTTTTTAATTTAACTAACTTTCCGAGTTTAGTTCTGATTATATTATACATTTTGCAAAATATCGATTTATCTAAACGCTCTGATCTACAATAAAAACTGAAATCTGGAGATGTCAAAGTGAGCAAGATTGTATCTAAAAAATAAATGTTGCCCCAATAGCACATTGTCGAGAATTTAGGTAGTTCCTGGTTTGTAATACCAGATGTCGCATTGTTTTGCAGAAAAACTTTGGTATGAAGTTTCAGGCTAACAGTCGAATAGGACAGTCTAAAACAAGCCGTGGAGGTAATAACAAGTGTGCCGGAGAAAAAGTAATTTAACGCGAAAAATCAAAGTAAAAATTATTAAGGTAAGTTTACACGAAAACGACTTTCCGAATTCATTGCTGATTATATTACATATTTTGCAAAATATCGATCTATCTAAACGCTCCGATCTACAGTTGCTAAACAACAAATATTTTACACATAATGTTATTTATCGCGAGGTCTTTTGAAAAACGGAAATAAATAGCATATAATTTTTAGTTCTAACATGAATGAGTTCTTACTATATGAGTTTTTACTATGTTTCCTTACAGAAATCCGGCGTCTATTTGATTTGTTTTCAATCTTCTTCAATTAAAAATTTCACTTCGTCACAGGACGGGCAACATCCCCTATATATTAACATTTATTTAAAGCTTAAAAACAAACGTCCTAGGACGGTAGTATGATATATTGATTCAATATTTAATCTGATGGTCATTTTCTTGAACTTAAAACTTTTCAGTGTTTTTAATGTATAGTTGTAAGTCATCTGCACCTTTTTACGTTCACAATTCCATGGTATGACTTAATTTGCAAGTATGTGTTACCCCGATTAATCTTATATGGCCGCTTATGTTAATAAAATTCAGAAGAACAATTTATATCTCCATAAGATTAATGCCTGAAGAGTAGACATCCAAAAAAAATTTTTTTATCTCCATAAAGTCTATACTTGTCAATAAACAACCTTATATAATCACATAAATTTTAGCAGAAAATCTCCATTTCTCAGGCATTCTGTTGCTATCGGTTTGCCGATCTCTATGTACTTTTCCCTCTCCATTTTTTTTCCTTTTTTCTTTGTTTTGAAAAGACAACGGAGAACTTCCTGATCTTGTCAATAAAACTGATGAGGTAGTTTTGGTGAAAGGCCCGGGAGGGGGGAGAGCGGAACATTCCCTCTGTTGCAAAGATTACAAATCTAGATTTAGGAACTATTTCGAAATTGCCAAATTTTTGCCTTAAGGAAATATTACCTCTAAAAAACTTTTTCTGGTTTGTCAAGACTCCCAGTCTAGAATTAGGAACTATTTCGAAAGTGCCAGATTTTCGCCTCAAGGAAATATTGCATACAAAGGTGCTTCGGAGGAGTCAACAATGATTTGTGACTTTGAAGAACGGAACATGTAATTGATTTGCCCTCATCATTCAACGCTTGAAAGTTTCATTTTTCACTCTGTTCGATGAGGAATTACGTACGCAGATGGATAGACAAAGTGATGAGTTGTAGTACCTTGGGAAAGAAAATCCGCTTCATAAAACGAAAGTACACACTATTATTACGATGCTCCATCTTCTCCATCCGTATCAGATGTGAATAAATATCTGAATTTTATTCCGAGGTATTTTGAGGCTCATTATGGGAATTATACTAGGCGAAACTAGTTAGAGGCGCATCAAGTGCTTTTAAAAAGCAGGAAACACTAAGGAATTGCTATGATCATCTGCTCGCGAATAATACCACTGTTCGACAAGGTCTTTATAACATGAACAAATGTAGTTGCTTTTAACTAATTTTTGGGTGTTGATTTCAGATCTGACCTTAAAAAATGGCCACTACGTAACGTTTTTCTATTATGGGGCATTAAACATGTATTATTGTTCCACATCAGCGCTTGTAGGCATGTAAAAGGACACTATATCATTTTAATTTTATATTTCGGCACCGGATATGTTTTGAGTGGCAACACTGATTTTTTCAAAGGTAGAGAATATGTAACCGCAACCGAACCGCCATTGCTGTTTTTTACATTGAAAGAGAAACACGTGCTGTATGCTTATGAGCAAAAGTTGGCGAAATGGAGAAAAGGGAACGTTGCTGATGTATTAATGTTCCGTATAAGTTTTGCTTTGTGTGTGGAGTATATTATAAAATCGCAGAGTTGTCCATTGACAAAGACTTTGAGGAAAGCCTATTATTTGTACTTTGGGTGTCATATTGGAGATCAAAATAAATCGTGTGCTCAACATGTCTGCTGCATTTGCTACTTTTTTAGTCTCAGTGAATGGTTGAAAGGTAAGCTGAAATCCACGCCTTTCGCAGTTCGGATGATCTGGCATGAGCCAACTGATCACGTTGAAGATCGTTATTTTTGTTTAACCAAAGTGAGTAACTTTCAAAGAAGAATAAAAGTAAAATACACTATCTGAATTTGTCATCAACCTTAAGGACTGTTCCGCATGGGGTTTTTTCCGTACCAAAACCTCCTCTGAACTGTGAAGAGATAGATTCAAATTCATCCAATGAAGATATGGATGCACATGAAGATCCGGATCCTACATACACACCTAAACACTTAAACGAGTCCCACTTGGTTGAGCAAAATGAACTGACTGATCTCGTTCGAGACCTACATCTTCCCAAACAACAAGCTGAACTTTTAGGTTCCCGACTACAAGAGTGGAACCTGCTAGCGAAGAGTACACACGTGTGTCTGTCTTTAGAATTAGAAATTTGGATCTGCGTTCTTTCTGTGAAATGCAGGATGGTATTTATTTTTGTTCAGATATTTCAAGCTAATGACAGATTTAGGAATATCTCACAATCCTACGGAATGTCATCTATTTATCGACTCATCCAAAGTTAGTTTAAAAGCTGTCCTTTGTCCAACGGAAACCAGAAGCCTTCTATTCCAGTAACACATGTGTAGGAATGAAGGAAACGTATGAAAACATGGACAAAATTCTTACTGCAATATAATATGATCAGTTTAGGTTGTGTGACGTATATTCTAGATTAACTTTCCTTTTTTAGTTTATTTCCCTATGTAAATCTTGAGTTTATTCTCAGTATTCTTCACGCTTAACGAAATATCTTTTCTCTCAAACGAATACGTTTGGCAACAATTGAAGTTGAATGCACGTGACGTATGCCTGATCTTGATAAGAACAAGAGATAAAAACGACGACTGATTTATTGCTTGAGAGCGGCCGCGAATGGTTGAGTAGTTAGCAGTTCAGACTACCAATGCAAGGTCCTCAGGTTCGTTCCTGGGCTGATCTTGCGGAGGTGGTGTGTTTTGCTAACAATCACTGAATATTCGCAGTGCATCGGACGAGCACGTTTAGTGGCGGCCCCCAGGTTGGATCCCCTGGTTAAATGGGTATCTTTTCCTATGCCCCCCCCTGAAATTCTCTCACCCCTCTATGTGCAACATCGTATGTATACGGTGGCGCCATCTACTGTACTCTAATCTCACTACAAACTGTTCTGTCAAAGTCGCTAGACTTGCTCTCATTACTTCCGTCTCTGTGTCATGCCCAAAAGGCTAGGTGGCTGGGACCTAAAATCTACTCAGTGTAGACGGAAGTTCTACAAGAAAATGACTCATACTTGAGAGCGTTGTACCGTCGAGATCGTTGTAAGAGAGTGATTATTACGAGCGTTGGATTGTAAACTATATTATTATTAATAGGAGTGTTGTGATAGTGTGTGGAGTACATTGTGATGTTATGGAAGTGCTACTACAGCCTGAATAAAGCTATGAATTCCGTAAGTTGACTTCTGTTATTTACATGTAAAGGTTTCTTTCATTTAGGAACTATTTCTTACTATGTTGATGTGTTAAAACAGGGTAGAAGTAGAAAATATTTTTTCGCTACAGTTGTCAATATGCCGTGATCTGAAAGTGATATATCTCTTGATGTGGCTTCACTACATTTTTTTGTTTTCACAGAAAAAAAAAAAAGAAAAAAAAAAAAAAAAAAAGAAAACTACGAACGGACAGACTGGCCTAAGCAACGTGTTTTAATTCCTGAAGAGAGAGTAACGTTCGTCACAAGCCCCTAGTTAATCCCTCTGATGTGCTGCTTCCACCTCTTCTTATTAATGAAAAACTTTATAAAGGCTATGGACAAATCTGGCGCAGGTTTCTTGCACTTAAACTAAACATTTCCACAATTAAGTTATGCAAAACTCAGAGAAGGCATCTTCGTTTGTCCTCAGATAAGGAAATTACTGAGTGATTCTGTTTTTACCGAAAAGCTAAACAGCACGGAGCTCGCCGCACGGCAATCTTTCGCATCTGTGGTTGAAGGATTTAGAGGTAACCACAAAGAGGGCAAATACAAACAGTTGTTTCACAACCTTCACAAGAACTACAAAAACGTTTGGTGCCGGATATCCTTAAAAATACGTTTTCTCCGTTCGCATCTGGAATTCTTTCTTGACAACGTAGGAACAATCAGCGATGAAAAAGGAGGAAGGTTCCACCAAGATATCCGAACGATGAGAGAGAGGTATCAAGGCATGAAAGAGAGGTTATATTGGCATGAGGTACGAGAGATATCAAAGCATGAAAGAAAGGTTGTAATGGCATGAGGTATGAGAGATATCAAAGCATGAAAGAAAGATTGTATTGGCATGAGATGTGAGAGGTATCAAAGCATTAAAGAAAGGTATCAAAGCAGATGGGATCCCTCAATGATGAGTGATTACTGCTGGTTTTTGCAGAACGAGGACAGCACGATACATAAGAAAAAACTGAACTATTTGTACGTGTACACGAGTATGTGTGTATAAATTTACATTTGTTTTAATATTGCTCACCTAATTTTTTTTCTTTTACTGTCTCATATGCAGTGATGTATGAATATGGTATTTATACTTTGTAACACTAATTCTATAGCTAACAAGACACATAAATGCTGTAATACATTACCATGCACAGCTGTAATACATTACAATTCGAAGCTGTAATACCTTACAATGCGAAGCTTCAATGCATTACAATGTAAAGCTGTAATGGTGGCTCAGTGGTCTAAGCGCTGGCTTCTGATCATTCGTCCGAGATGGATCCGGGTTCGAATCCCAGTGAGGCATGGATGTTGTGATTGTCTCACAGCACCGGCTCTCTCCCTTCCCTGAAACAAGTGGCCCTAAATTAGGGACGGGCGACTGCATGTAGCCCACTGAGTTGCTCACAGTGGTCGTTAAATCTCCAATCAAAAAAAAAAAAAAAATCTCATCCCCCTAAAGGAGATGAACGATGAACATAAAGACATCTGAACACCTGTTTGTAAACGCCCTGCATTTCTCCGGCACAGGAGACTAATAATTCGAGACAGCAAGAGTTTTGAAGCAAATGCTTCGATCTAACTATGGGAAATACACTGACTTAATGCCTAAAGTGAAGGCGAAAAATAGATTTTCGAGATACCGATTGATTCGAGATAAAGAGGTTCGACTGTATTTGCTTCTAAACATCCGATTGAAAAAAATATTTTACCTTTCGATTCCATTTATGTCGAAGAGTCTTTTAGGTATAGTCAGTTTTTCAAGTTACGCAGAGATATTCCGCTTGGGGGCGTAAAAGCAAATTGTGTTTTCTCAGATATCTCTACTTTTAAAACTCCAAATTGAAAAATTATTTCTCCAGCGGATGCAGTTTTTGATGGAAAATCTTTTGCATATAATTCCTAACTTTTGGCAAAAAATGGTTTGGCCACCATGAGGCGTAAGTGTGAATTTCTGCTTCTGATGTATTTGCGACAAAACCTGAGTTTTTTAAAATCTAGACTGAAAAAATTCGTTCGTGAACCGATGCCACTCACATCGATAAACCTTCTCGGAATATTTTCTTCTTAAAATATTGCATGGTTTCTCCGTCAGAGGGCGTAGATATATATTTTATTTTTGTCAATATCTCTACTTCTAAGAGTCCGCTTTGAAAAATTCCTTCTATATTGGATAGCGGTTCCGGCGAGAAATGTTTTTCATATAATTTTAAAATTTTCAAGTTCTTCATAGACTTTCCGCTAGGCGGCGTAAACAAAAATTGCGTTTCCCCCGATATCTCTGCTTCTAAAACTCCGATTTGAAGAATTCTTTCTGCACCGGATACATATTATGATGAGAAATTTTTGCGTATAATATCTAATTTTTGGTAAAAAAACAGTTTGGCCACCAAGGGGCGTAAAGTTTAATTTCCGCTCCTGATGTATTTGAAGCAAAATCTGAGTTTCAAAATTCTCGATTGAAAAAAAAATTCATTTGCGGACCCATACTACTCGCGTCGATAAATCTTTTCAGGAATATTTTCTTCTCAAAATAATGCATAAGTTCTCCGCTAGGGGTCGTAGATATATATTTTATTTTTGGCAATATCTCTACTACTAATAGTCCGATGTGAAAAATTCCTTGTTTGTTGGTTAACGTTTCATGTGCGAAATGTTTTTCATATAATTCCAAAACTTTCAAGTAAATCATAGACTTTCCGCTAAGGGGAGTTAAGGTAAATTGCGTTTTCCCAGATGTTTCTGTTTCTAAAGCTCCGATTTGAAAAATTCTTCATGTATCGCATACAGCTTCCTGATCGGAAATGTTTTTCATATATTTTCTCATATTTGATAAAGAATGGTTTGTCCACCATGGGTTTTACGTTCGTAAGTGTTAATTTCTGCTTCTGATGTATTTGCAGCAAAATCTGAGCTCCTGAAAACTCGATTGAAGAAATTCTTCCGTTGACCGACACCGCTCACATCGAAAAATCTTTTGAGAATACTTTCTTCTTAAAATAATGCATGTTTTTCCCGCCGGGGGGCGTAGATAAATATGTTATATCTGCCGATACCTCTGCTTCTAAGTGTCCGATTTGAAACATTCTTTCTCTCTTGGAGAGCGTTTCCGCTGTGAAATGTTCCTCGTATAATTTCAAGTTTTTCTTAACGCACAAGCCTGCAACCAGAGGGCATAAGCTTACGAATCCGTTTGCAGCAGTATCTGCGTGATTAAAAACCCCATTGAAAAACTTCTTTCTTAGGTCAGATACTATTGCTTTCCATACCGGTTCCATTGACTTTGAATAGCTTTGATAAGCTTAATTCGCGTCAGAACGGATTAAGAAGACGTGCTCATTACATCCGAAAATTCGATGTCATCTTTCTTGTTTTTCTTTTTCTTTATCTTTTTCATTTACTTCGCGATAATTTCATTATCAGCGTCGGGAAAAATTTAGATGAACAGAATTTTTTGTCAAAATTTCTGCCGAAGCACTTTAAATTTTGCGCTCCCCCGTACCTGCCACCTAATAGCACCCCCCTCCCTCCCCCTCCTAGTTCTGGAAAGTTGGCGTCGCCACTGTCAAGGGGCAGGAAAAGACCCAGAAGAAGAACACGTAGGAAATTTGTAGATGAAATTCGAAAGCATGCTGGAGTGACTGGAGAAAACCTGCTCAAAATGGATAGTTCTTTTTTTTTTTTTTTTTTTTTTTTTTGAGGTTTAACGACCACCGTGAGCAACTCAATGGGCTATAAGCAGTCGCCCGTCCCTAATTTAGGGTCACTGGTTCCAGGGAAGGGAGAGAGCCAGTGCCGTAAGACAAACACAACATCCATGCCTCACCGGGATTCGAACCCGGACCCCTTACGGACGAATGATCAGAGGCTAACGCCTTAGACCACTGCGCCACCGGGGCGGCTGGATAGTTCTGGATGCGACTTGGGAGACCTTCATCCGGCAGTGGATTAATAATGGCTGATGATTATTATCATATTCATTTATAAAGATTGCTAGCACACGTAGTTCAAACAGCAATAAAGATACAAAATATAAGCCGAGCAACTCTTAACATTCGTCACGTTAAAAACATACTTTTTTTTTAAAGTGAAAACTTATTTCCGTTTCCTGAAATTACTAGTAAACTAAATGTATGTTCACAAACCGTTTTATTTAAATTTGGAACATATCTACCTCTCCTTCGTTTCCTCGCGTGAAGTTAAATAACTGATATTAATTTATGCTATTAAAACAAGTTGGTAAAATCATGCAACGCATTGATTACGATACGCTTTCCAAGATACCAGAAATCCCGCGAAGACAAACTCTCCTCACTGCCCTGACTGTTGATTTGTTTAGCATACCTCCTGAACAAGAGACTAAAATTTTGTCGCAATAGAAGCATTTTTACTCAAGTTATTACTCAAATTATAAGGATAATGGCGGTGGAATAAATCTCGCTCCTATGCCCTGACCTTTGATCCCATTTCGATGATATTAAACAGAATTGGTTCAGCATACCTTCGCAACAACATACTAAAGTTTTGTCGCAATACAAGCATTTTTAGTCAAGCTATGAGGATAATGGCTGTCGAATAAATCTTGCTCCTGTGCTCTGACCTTATTTTGATGATATTCAATAGAACCGGTTCAGTATACCTCCGGAACAACATGATAATGTTTTGTCGCAATCGAAGATCTTTTACGTAAGCTATGACGCATAAGGGCGATGGAATGGATCCCGCTCCTATGTCCTGACCTTGTACCCCATTTCATCTGTTTTCAATAGGGTTAATCGTCCCCAGGTTGTACCTTACCACATAATAAAATTTCATCGAAATCGAACCATTTTTACACCAGTTATCGTGCGACAGAGAGACGGACAAAGTTGGAGCATACACGCTTCTTCAACCTACGGTTGGAAAGTGTAAAAAATATTAAAAACTGAAAGTGCTTGAAACTCGTGACACAAACAAGTACACACGAAAATGAAAACGAAAAAGGAAAGAAAATGAAGAAAAAATTGGAGAGTCGCCAGTCAGTGTAAGTGCCCTTCTTTGAAAACTTTTTTATTAATTCCTATTGAGTACGTAGAACAGCATGCTTTTCAGAGACGTAGCGTTATCAGTACAATTAAAAATTTCATGGGCAATACATTTCATACCTACAAATTTTTTAATTAATTGCATCTATTGTATGCGGATGGAGCTTAATTTCTTTCTTACTTTTTATTTTGGTGCTTAAACAATAAATTGTTCTGCGAATCACTTCTACCCAGTAATTACATGCAAAGTCACATGTGTGCACAATCATCTCATAAATAGCATTTGGATCATTTGTTTCGTAACCCCTGTCTGTGTCGGAGAAAATAAAAAAAGTTTGTTAACGTATTTGCTCTCCTTTCTTCTTACTTTCCTTTTGCAAGCAACTGCAATTTTACTTGAGCATTGTCGGCATCTAGTTACAGCGGAGTTCCCTTGACGGATGAGTACCTATTTGAAATGGGACAGCCACTTTTCCTTACCTTAGAAGACTCGCGCGTGGAATATTTGAACCACAACTTGAGATAATTGCCTCCATCTGTACAAAAAAAGACAAAAAAAAAAAAAAAAATCCCTCGATTTTGATTTACTAAGATGACTGTAATTATGAGTAATTTTGCGCCACGCTGCGTAAGATGTAAAAGCGGAATGTATTCTGTTGTTCTATGTCCCGTTTTTTTTTTTGTAAGAGTGCAATTAATATCAATAAAGACATCTTAACCTGTGACACGGAAACACCTGGAGGCCAAAAGGGCATCGTTTAAATCATCGGTAGAGCATAAAAGTCTTCGTTCTTAGAATTGGGATCGGAATATCAACTAAGTTTTAAAAAGCTAGATTAAAGACGGTGAGATGTTTTGCGCAAAGTTACAAGCAGGGGGAAAATTAAAAACGTATACATCATTCTGTGGGAAAGTTTTTGTGTACCAAAACGGCCGAAATTTCTAAGATAATGCTTGTACGTACATGTGTCGTAATAGAAAGATGTCATTACGCAGCAGACGAGATAAAAAAAAAAAAAAAAGAAACTGCATTTTTTGAGGCTGACATTTTTATTAGATTAGAGTAATTTGATTATATTGCGTTTCTTACAGTTTATTGTCCATGCGTGGCAAGTCCTTAACACCTGAAGTAGCTCTGAAATCCTACGATTGGGAGTAATGAAAGTAGCAATAAAAGTATTGATGAATTCATTTCTTCTCACTGAAAGAGAAAATGAGAGGGGGAAGGGGAAAAGGAGGAAGAGAGTAGAACGCAATAAAACGAATGAAAGGTACAGAAAAGCAAATAGGGAGCAATCAAGATGTAAGCAAATATCGTAAAACAGAAAGTAGAAACAGTGATGCAGCATAGAAACACGAAACCGAAGAAAAAGAGACGAAGCAAAGAAATATCATGTGAAAAACAAAGGACTCGAGTTAAAATTAGGTTGAGGGACATAAGAGCCCATAGCTTTGCTTCCAAGAGGGGGAAACAGAAACTGTGACAGTAAGTAATACGTACAAACGCGATATGCAGGTTTCTATGTGCCTTCGAGATATCTAACCATTTTTATCACTCTCGACACATAAGTTTAATTGGAAGCCCGAAGACCTAAGAACTACATAAAAAAGATGGACAAAATGAAACCAGACAGCATGTTAGGACACTTAGAAAATTTCTTTGTCGGTCTTTTGATAGGGTCGCATATTACACGAAACCCTGTAAGATTACTCAACTGACTAAAGTGTTGAATTGCAGGCATTGCATAATTTTATTACAATTCAGACAAAACGTTATTTGCCGTCTTTACACGATTTAAAAAAAATACGGTTAAAATGATATATAGATTAAAACATGAGCACTTTCAAGTCCACTGCGGACCCGTCATCAGATGGTGTGGTTGCACTATGCCCTGGGAGGGTATATATTATATAGTATGCACACCGACAAAACAGTATGTTTTGGCATGCGCATGCTCACTACACAATCATGTCGTTTCACTGGATCAGCCGGTATTGTCTCTTTCACTGTAATAGTTACAAAGTAGTTTCCATGGCAACGGTATAATGATAGGGGTATCGTCTTTACAGCATTCTGCCCTATGTTTATGTATCAATAGGCTTTCTAACAGGAGGATAGATGAACAGGTAGTCGGCGTATGTAACATAGTAACATCGTCCCAGATAGGTTGGTGTTGACCCTTCAGGCATAGTCTTGAAAGGGCGGTGGAGGTGGAGCATGTTTTAACATTGTATCTATGTTCAGATACACATAAATTAATATTGCGACGAGCCGAACCGATGTATTTCTGGTCGGTTACATCAGCATTCATAGTTTTTAGTGGTATTGCGTACACACCGAATTTTGAATGGGGAATCTGATCCCTGTCATTTTTAATATGGGAGAGAATGTTGCACGTTTTTATGCCAAAATCAAAATTAAACGGACGACATGCGTTTTTTAGAGTATTTGTGACAGCAGGGATGTATGGTAGTTTGCCGACATATGAAGTGGTTGGTCTTGTTCTTGGTAATGTTGAGTATGATGCATTAAAGACACGGCGCATTATGGAATTAACTGTGGTAGATGGATAATTATATAATGCTGCAATATCCATAATTTTTGCAACTTCTAGGTCTCTTTGATCGGTTGAGGATGAACGTATAACTGCTCGGTGAAACATAAAGTGAAGGGCTCAGAGTTTTTGCCTGAGTGGGTGGTTTATGAATACAATTTTTACAAATTCAAAGTCTACTATTTCACTGAAACTATGGTTCAGTTTCGTCAGAACTAAGAGTTTTTATTTCTTACTTCTGACGAAGTTACTAATTCCACGCGTCAAACAAACGCCTCATGCGGTATCAGATTGCAGATTGATGAGTGATTTCCATGCGCTTGATAGGTATGGAGATGAAGATAGATCATTTTACGAGGTTATTACGGTTTTGAAATATATGAAAGGCTTTTAAGAGGTCTAGATCAAATATTGATTTTGGTCTCTCCAGCAATTTGGCGTCCTTAAACATAAACCGGTGGTTATTTCCTCAACAGTGCTGGGCTACATAAGATTTTTGATTTCACATTTTTTAGTTTATGATTGGTGTTCCTTTAATCTGAATTTAAGCGATTTCCGTGTCTGACCTATGTATGACAGACCACATTGACACTGGGTGCGCTAGATTCCCCTAGAATTTATGTCAGGAATTAGGTCTTTTTTTTTGCAGAGTAAATCATCGTAGATACAGGAGTGAATATAACTTTGAAATTTGATGACTTAAGGATTTTTTTTTTGGCAGAGGCTTCAAACATTCATTACTAAACTCAGCAGTCAAAACTTTTTTTTAAACCTCAGTACAAATCTACCTTGATCCCGATTTCTCCAAATTCTCAACGAAACTTGGCGGTTCTTCCATTTATTCTTAAAATTCGTTTCCAAATTTAAAAAATCTTTAAGTCATCAAATTTCGAAGTTATCTTCACTCCTGTATATCTACGATGATTTACTCTGAAAAAAAAAAAGACCTAATTCCTGACATAAATTCTTGGGGAAACTATCGCATCCAGTGTCAGTGTGGTCTGTCATACATAGGTCAGACACGGAGATCGCTTAAATTCAGATAAAAAGAACACGAATCATATATTAAAAAATGTTAAATCAGAACATCTTCTATAGCCCAGCACTGCTGGGAAAATAACAGCCAATTTCTGTTTAAGGACGCCAAATTGTTAGAGAGACTAAAATCAATATTAGACCTAGACGTTTTAGAAGACTTTCATATACACTGAAGAGCAATTGAATTAGAGATACCTGTCTAGTAACGTGTAGCAACACATTTCGCCCGGATGACGGCGGCGATTCGTCTCGGCATGGGCTCGACAAGACACCGGAAGCGTTGGGAAACCAAACGGATCCATGTTTCCTGAACAAGCTCCCACAGTTCACGAAGATTTGATGGAGGTGGGTCAGAGCCTCGAACATTTCTCTTGATGGCATTCCAGATGTGCTCGATGGGATTGAGGTCACGTCGGTGGAGTGTTCATCCAACCATTCGGATACAATTTGGGAGCGATGGTACGGTGCATTGTCTTGTTGCAGGATGAGGTCCCAGTGGGATGTTGAAGACGCACAAACGGGAGCATATGGTCGTCCAGGATATTCCTGTAACCTTGACTTGTGAGGGACGATGTCACACGTACCAGGGATCCCATTTCAGTCCACGTAAACAGTCCCCAGATGAAAATGCCACCCCACCAGCTTGAAGAGTACCCTGCTGGCAAGAAGGATCCATCGCTTCATGTGGTTTGCGCCGTACTCGTATCCTGCCATCCGCATGTACTAACATGAATCTCGACTCATGTGTCCAAGCAACATTTTCCCACATGTCTAGGGTCCAGTGGCGAAGTTCCCGCGCCCATACTAATCTTTGCACTCTGTGATGTGCGGTCAGCAGCGGTACCCTCGTGGGACGATGGCTTCTATACCCCTATAGCGAGGAGATGGTTCTGGATGGTGTGGCTGCTTACACGTTTTTGGGCACCAGCGTTAAATTGCCGAGTGATTTCTTTCACTGTGGTACGTCTATCCGCTATTACAATGCGAGTTAGCCGACGATGACCCCACTCATCCACACGCTGTTGTCCACGGCAGTTGGCCCTTGCAGGCATGGTTTTACCGGATTCGATGTACTCATGGTACATCCGTAACACAGTGGCTCGTGAAAGTCCCAGTACCTGTGCCACTTCCGAGATGGAGTGACCCATTCGTCGGGCCCCGACAATTTGCCCACGATCAAATGCGCTTAGATTCTTCGTCTTACCCATACTGCGTCCGACTCTTACTAATTCCCGTCGCATCATTCCTTATATTGTCGGATCGCTGCATACGTCATGTCGTTTCCGTTTGCAGGGCCGCCCACAGCGCCACATTTGCATAACGCCAGCTGTTTCTAATTCAATTGCTCTTCAGTGAATTTCAAAACTGTAATAAACTGGTAAACGATTTATTTTCATCTCCATACCTAGCAAACGCATGAAAATCACTCATCAATCTGCAATCTGATACCGCACGAAACTTTTGACTCGTGGAATTTGTAACTTCGTCAGAAGCAAGAAATAAAAACGCTTAGTCCTGACGAAACGGAACCATAGCTTCAGCGGAACTATAGTAGATTTTGAATCTGTAAAAATTGTATTCATAAATGTTTTTTTTTTCTGAATTAAATGTAATCACTCAACTGGCCATCAAAAATGAAGAAATACATTCAAGATAAATTAAGAAGAAAAATTTCGAAAGATCTTCGTTATCTTTTATTATCCTACGCACCAGCAGTGAATAGCTGCTGCATAGGATAATATATATCTTTCATTTATTCGCTTTTCATATTTTTTCATAATGTACGTATGCACTCTGTTCTCTAACATGCAATGGGAAATTATATTATCACTTTCTACAGTAAATTTCAGCTTTTTCTACTGGAAATTCCCTTTCCTATTTTTACTGCATCATAGTTATCCAGAAATTCTACAGAAAAATTAGCAATCAGCGTTATCGAGAAGATATCTGTAGTACCTTCCAAGAGCATGGTCCGATTTTCAGGGGAGGGCAAATGCCCCCTCTTGCTTCCCTATTATGGGCGCCCATTCTGAGGGAAAGGGGATATTTATTAAAAGAAATGACAGAGAAAGCAAGTGAGCAATATTGCTTTTACGAGAAGAGGAAGAAAATTGAACAGACAACAGTAGAACGAAGAAATTTTGCGCGCAAGCGAGGTGCTTGTTGTACTGCTAAAAAATAATTGCTGTAAATTCACGGAAAATTTCTGAAAATAACGCGTAGCATAGTTGCCGGTTGGTATTCGTCTTTCAAAGAAAATTTCCGTTTTTGAAAGTCCCCACCCTTTTTTTTTACGCTTTTCAACCGTCGGTTGAAGAAGCGTATATGCTCCAGATTTGTCCGTCCGTTTGTCTGTCTGTCTGTCCTTCCGCACGATAACTCCCTTAAAAATGGTTCGATTTCGATGAAACTTTAGTATGTGGTAGCGGACAACCTGGAGACGAATCCTATCGAAAATAGAAGAAATTGGGTCAAAGGTCAGGACATAGGAGCGGGATTTATTTCCTTGCCTTTATGCGTCATAACTTACGTAAGAATGCTTCGATTGAGACAAAACTTTATTATGTTGTTCCCGAGGTATACTGAACCAATTCTTTTTTATATCATGGAAATGGGGTCAAAGGTCAGGACACAGGAGCGAGATTTATTCCACAGCCATTACCCTCATAACTTGACTAAAAATGCTTCTATTGCGACAAAACTTTTATCATGTTGTTCCGGAGGTATACTGAAGCACGTCTATTTAATATCATCGAAATGGGGTCAAAAGTCGAAGCACAGGAGCGATTCCACTGCTATTATCCTCATAACTTGACTAAAAATGCTTCTATTGCGACAAAACTTTGGTATGTTGTTCCGCAGCTGTACTGAACTAATTCTGTTTAATATCATCGAAATTTGGTCAAAAGTCAGGGCACAGGAGCGAGATTTATTCCACAGCCATTATTCTCATAACTTGACTATAAAAATGTTTCCATTGCGACAAAACTTTAGTATGTTGTTCCGGGGATATATTGAACCAATTCTGTTGAATATAATCGAAATGGGGTTAAAGGTCAGGGCACAGGAGCGAGATTTATTCCACAGCCATTATCCTCATAACTTGAGTAATGATTCCTGGTATGTTGGAAAGCGTATCATAATCAATGCGTTGCATGATTTTACTAACTTGTTTTTTTTTTTTTTTAACTTCTGTATTTTCACCGATTTTCCGTAGTCAGTAATTTCGTTTATTACAGAAAAGTTCGTTTCAGGATTCGCCGTAATGATACAGAAATTTCCCAAAATCGAACAATCTGAACATTTTCTGCTCCTAAGTCGCTCGTCTTGTTGCTGTGCTGCACAGACGTAGAAATCGAAGTTACGTTCTAGGTAGAACTGTAATTTTGCGATGATTAAGTGTTTCTTATTTGGTCATTAACGTGAGTGAATTAGCCATTTTATTTCTGTTGGAGCTTAATACTTTTTAATAGGTTTGTAACATGTAATAAGTCCTCTTACTGAAAAAATCTTAAAGAGCAAAGTTCGCACGCAGGGACAAATGAAGAGCTTGCATCAAAAGGGGGACAGCTCCCTTTTCGACATTTTGTGAGAAATAAGAAAAAACCGTTTATAAAAAGTACGGTTTAACTGAGGTTGGCAAAAAATTCCCCACTGTACAGATAACATTATCTGTAATAAATACATGCATTTTCTGAATATTTTTGTCCCTAAAATGAATATAGGATAAATATAAATAAATTGGAGCTGCCCCCTTTTGCGCCAAAATACTATAAATTTCATTAAATTTTGCATTTAGTAAAGGATTGAAAAGCTAAATAATGTTAATAAAATGTGTCATTAAACAACATTAAAAATATTTTTGTTGATAAACAAGTAAAATATTACAATTTCATTCATCGGCCTGTATCGTACTTGCACCAAACGGTGATGGGGGCAGCTCCCCAAACATTAACATCTCACCCATCGGATCTGCTTCGTTCTTGCACCAGTCGATCCGGCATATTTTTCTTAGATTAGTAAACATGTTAAGTAAAAATCGACCAAAAATAAAGCTACCCTCCTTTTTCAGCAAACTCCTCAATTGTGACTGCGGATTGAGGTTGCATTAACAACCATGCACTGTGAGGATGCCTCGAGGTCGGATCCGTGCTCAGTACGAGCAATTGATTGGGTTTGGGAGAGGACGTATAATTGGGCTGAGAGAGGCCGTTTGGCCAGGTCGGGTCGCCGTATTGCTAGGCATTCGAGTCGGAGTGAAGAGGAAATCGGTCGAATAGGGCACAAGCCAGCGGCACGCGAACAGTGGACGGCCGAGGGCAACGACAGAACGCAAGGAACAAGCTATTGTGAGAGCCGCAGGAACAGAACTGAATTTGTCCCTCTCAACCATCCGTGGTCATGTTGCGTCGTCTACAGGTATGGAAGTGGCCATACCTGTAGACGACGCCAGATGACTAGCATCACGGGGATTACATTCGAGGACGAAACTCCGTCGCCGGCCACAGAGAGCATTGCTGGCACCGGTTTCAGTGGAGTCGGGCGCGATCAACATGGCAGAGAGTCCAGTGGCGTCATGCTGTCGTCAGTGATGAGTAACAGTTTCCGCTTAATGCCGGTAACCAGCGCATATGTGTCTGGAGACGAGCCGGCCAGCACCGTGGTTATCGTGGAACGACGCACGGCTCACACACCGGAGTGACTGTCTGAGGAGACAGTTCTTGCGATAGCCGGGCACCCTTGGTAGTCCTCTGTACCACCCTCAACGGCTAAATGGTACGTTGACATTCCACGACCTGATGTGTTGCCATTCCTGTTGCAGTATCACCGAGAAATTTCTCAACACAATAATGCCTGGCGATACACGGCACGGATCTCTCAGGCCGGTTTCCGTAATATCGACATTTTCTCATGACCAGCCAGATCGCCTGATCTTTCACCGATCGCACATGTTTCGGACATGATGGTATGCCGCGTAAGCCCATCCCAAAATGTCGGCGAACTGGCCCGCAATTTGGACACCATCTGGCCTGCTATACTTCAGGACAGTATCCGTGAATTGTATGCGTCTATGCCACGGCAGGCAATAAGTTGTATCCAAGCAAAAGGTGGCGCTACACCGTGCTGACTTTTTCCACTCTTGTAGCGGTTCTATACGAATAAACGGCCCAACTGCTCTGAAATCACAGGCATTTCCTTTCATATACATGCACATTGCACGTACCAATTTGCGTCTAAATTGGAGATTCCGCTTCGTTTTTTTCGTTTCTCTTCCGTTTTTTTCCTTTTTTTTTTTTTTAGCAACAGGAGCTTGTCTTCATCCATATTCTGTCAACAATAAAGAAATAAGAGAGTGCCCGATTGCGATGTTTTATTTAACCATTTGATGTTAAAGGTTGATTTTATTCCATTTAAAGTTATTATTATTGAAAATTATATTTACTGGCGCAAAATTGTTTACCTATCTGTTACTATTACAAACACCTAAAGTTATCAAATCATGAAACAGAAATCATTGCTCTTTCCACGTTAGTAAGTGAGTCTCGGAAAAATTCTCATCGGCCGCCACCGTGAATCGAACCCAATGTCTTCCCGGTGGCGGCCGATAATAATTTTTTCCGAGACTCACTTATTAACGTGGAAAAGAGCGATTATTTCTCTTTGATGTTCCTGATCCACGTCCAGTGTTTGATTTAATTACCTAAAGTTATCATTTTAACTCTTCAAGTTTTGTGTAGTCTCTACCTGGAATACGGTTGATATGTAAAAGAGAAAGAGAGAGAGAGAGAGAGAGAGAGAGAGAGAGAGAAAGCACTTTATCAAACATCTAATATGTTCTTTTTTTTTCTAGGAAAATAATTTAATTAAAAAACGCAAATTTGCGGAGAAAACTCTTCTCTTTCTTCAGAAAGTCTTTTGTCGTCACTCTTTTCCCGCCAATATCGCAGTTACGGTTAACTCCGACGGTTACGGTTATTTTTAAACATATCTTGCCAGATGTTAGGCAGGGATAAACCTCTGGAGTCATTGATGGTGGAATTCTGATTTTTCTCAATTTCTATGCTGAAAACTGGCTTTCCAGTTACTTAAATTAAACACTTATTATATATTATTATTATTATTATTATTATTATTTGATTGGAGGTTTAACGACCACCGTGAGCAACTGAATGGGCTATTAGCAGTCGCCCGTCCCTAATTTAGGGTCACTGGTTTCAGGTAAGGGAGAGAGCCAGTGCCGTAAGACAAACACAACATCTATGCCTTCCTGGGATTCGAACCCGGACCCCTTTCGGACGAATGTTCAGAAGCCATCGCTTAGACCACTGCGCCCCCGAGGCGGCAATTAAACACTTCATCAAGCATATAATATGTTTTTTTTCTTTTACGAAAACAATTTAATTAAAAAACGCAAATTTTCGGAAAAAAACTCTTCTCCTTCTTCAAGCTGTCAGGCAGTCAGAGGTTTGCCCCTGGTAAAATTTGGTAAAAAAGAACCGTAACCGCGATAGTGACGGGAAAAAAAGTGCCAACAAAAGACTTCTTGGCCTACTCGGTGGCGCAGTGGTCTAAGTGATGATTCGTCCGTAAATGGTCCTGGTTCGAATCCCAGTGAGGCATGGATGTTGTGTTTGTCTGGATGTTGTGAACCAGTGACCCTAAATTGGGGACGGGCGACTGCTTATAGCGCATTGAGTTGCTCACGGTTGTCGTCAAACATTCAACGAACAAAAAAGAAAAAAAAAAAGACTACCTAAAGATGGAGGAGAGTTTTCTCCGAAAATTTGGGATTTTAATTAAGTTATTTTAGAAGAAGAAAAAACCCATATTAGATGTTTGGTTAAGTGTTTAATTTAAGTAACTAGGAAGCCAGTTTTTAGCATGAACTTTATTCAAAGGAAAGAAAGAAAGAAAGAAAGAAAGAAAGAAAAGAGTCCATTGTATTTCTTGCAAATTTATTTTCCACAAAAGCCACTGGCAGCAATATACATCATCACTCGGTTTAACGATGTAAATAAATGTCTTAAAAAAACAAAAATAATCGGCTCATCAAACAAACACAATAAAAATAAAAGAGCACACACAGCCACACAAAACAAGGAGAAGAAAACGGAACTTCCTGCGATTATCGCCAAAGCCATACCCTTTTTTGTCGTTGCACTAAGACTGATGAATAAATCATAGACTGCAGGGAGAGTTTAATGATACTTGCAAAACCGCAGAATAAATCATTTACATAAATTTGAGTTCCATGGCATTGGTACTTAATTTGCATTGCAAGAGCACATTACTTATCAATTAAAATCATGTTCGTCGACTTTTCTTTGGGCAACCTACTGTTTATCTTTCACGCATAAAATTAGACTACCGAAAGAGAAGTGCTGTCAATTTCAGGTTCACTTTCATCATCATCATTGTCAATCTCTGTCACGCTTCGTCCAGATGAGAGCTTCCTCTATCTGATATATTTTCTCGATATGACCTGCTTGTCTGCATATTGCAGACAAAAATATTGCCCATCGCTTTTCTGAGTCTGATAAATGACCGGTTTGCATTAAAAAATTTTAAAATGACCAAAAAAGAGTGCCTCAGAAGTTTAGGATATACAGAGGATGTTCACATATTTTTAGACATTTTTTTGATAAGAAATTACAGGAAATAAAAGAACTTGAAAGAATTGAAACTGGCAATAGCAACGACATCGAAGAATCATCTGCTGCAGTTAAACATCACCTGTTGAGAAAACGGCGCACGTAAACAAGCTGTGGATAGAAAGTTGTGTTTTTGCACTTTGCGAAGAGAAATATTCGTGTTCTGTAATTAAAAAACTCTGTGAAAATCATGGAATTAGCGTTTCTAAATGTAAAGTAAGCAATATTATTAATAATACCGGGGGAAATGTCAAGCATTGCTTTTAACGGGAAAAAGAATGCCAAACGAATATCCAGAGAAAGGAGGTACTTTTACGACTGTTTTGAAAGTAAGATCTTTGGTCTTAAAAAAATCCTCGGACCCAAAGAGCTATCGCTGTCATTAAAAATATCTGTGTCAGCTGTAAACAAGGTATTAAAGATTTGAATCAGAAAAAAACAGCAAAAAAGACATAGTGTTCACCGCCTTTTGCCTGGGGCCCGTAGCTGAGCGCAGAGCGCATTGTAGACTACAAACTTGGTTCCAAGAATCCAAAGAAAGCTTCAGTAAAGGATTCATGATTATTGCTAGTTTCTCGTACAATGGGAAATTAAAGTTAAGAAGAGTTGAAAAGAATGTTAAAATCAATTCCGCATATTATCAAAATAATGTTCTAACTCCGACATTTAAAGAGAAAGTACCATTCCTTTATCCACAGAGGGTATCATATCTATATATTTTGCTCATATTCCTTCAAAGTCTCTTGATGTGTCAGTAGTCACCAATGGACTACTATGCTTTCGGTCTGCTAAAAAGAGCGCTTCCTGAACGCTGCCCTAAAGCAATGATTGAATTATGAAAAAAAGCAGTGGAAGATGTGTAGAATAAAATACGGGTCTGGTTCATTTGCCCGACGTTTACTTCACCGAAGGGTCACTTGACCGAAAATCACTTCACCGAAAAGATTCTTTCACCGAAAGATCACTTGATCGAAAAGTTCATTTCACCGAAGGGTCACTTGATCGAAAGGTACATTTCACCGAAGGTTCACTTGATCGGAAAGTTCGTTTCCCCGAAAGATCACTTGATCGAAAAGTTCATTTCACCGAAGGGTCACTTGATCGAAAGGTACATTTCACCGAAGGTTCACTTGATCGGAAAGTTCGTTTCCCCGAAAGATCTCTTTACCTAAAAGTTCATTTCATCGAAGGGTTATTTCACCGAAGGGTCAGTTTACCGAAAACTTTGGATTTCATTACAGGATCTGTTGAAGCATGGTGCAAGTTCGGCAGACAGACCGCCGAAACGTTAGGGGATTATACTCAAATTGCACTTTTGATTTCTCCGCGTCACAGAAAACGCAAAGATTTAGTTTTTAAGACAAATCTTTTTTTTTTTTTAAGACAATAGGCTTCGGCTTAGGACTTTTTATGACATTTTAATCATGTTCATAAGATTTACATAAAAAGTTACTTTACATTTTATGTAAAGCTTATGAATATGAGTAGGGTCAAAATTTGTTAAAATGGGCTATATCTAGGCCTACGGTCAAAAAATTAATGTTCTGTGGTTGAGTAAAAATGGAACATTATTTACTTGATTTGCTCTGTAACCCTTATGAATATGAGCTCGGATGATTAAAATTTGACAAAAAGGCATAGATCTTGGCCTTATAATTAATGTTATATTTAGAAAAACCTACTCATGGGGAGGTGTTTCATAGAAAGTAAAAGTGTATCTTCTTTACAATCCTATAATGTTTAGATGGCCAGTTTTTCATAAACCCGCACCACACTCCAACATATTTCTAACAACAGAATTCTAAGTTTTCGATAAACTGACCGTTCGGTGAAATGATCTTTCGATATAATGAATTTTTAGGTAAAGTAATCCTTCGGTGAAATGAACTTTTCGATCAAATGTCCTTTCGTTGAAATTAACTTTTAGGTGAAGCGACCTTTCGGTGAAATGTTCTTTTCGATCAAGTGATTTTCGGCAAAGTGATTTTCGGTCAAGTGACCTTTCGATCAAGTGAACGATACCCATAAAATACCAATGCCAATTTTCAGAAATGCTGTGTTATTAGGTGTGCAACTTAATTCTCGGCCACAGGCACGACACGTTGACAGCAAATTATAGCAAATCGAATACGTACCTAATCAGGGAAATAATCCCCGTCGTGTTGGATACATTTGAGCCATTGGTCAGGGAACTGCCGAATGCCACTGCGGAAAAAAGAGGGCTGTTTGGAGTTGATAAAGTCATCAATACTTGTGTGGACCTCCTCGACAGAAGTGAAGTGCGTATCACTCAGGTGATGTTGTAGGAAGCGGAAGTGGTGATAATCCGACGGGACGAAGTCTGGAGAATACGCCGGGTGAAACAAAATCACCCATCCCTGGTCGGTGATCGTGTTTAAAGTCGTTTTCGCGGCGTGAGGACGCGCGTTATCCTAAAGCAACAGGACCGACCTTCTGCCCTTGCCGCTGTATGGCCTTTTCGCCTTCTTTGCGTCACTCACACGAATGAGTTGCTGACAATAACGCTCAGCATTTACCGTTTCACCAGGTTTGAGAAACTCATAGAGTACGACACCACGCTGATCCCACGATATTCACAGCAACAACATCCTGGCGTGGATATTCGGGTTGGCGGTGCTGGTGGTAGGCTGACCTGGATAAACCCACGATTTGCACCGCTTGAGATTATCGTTAAGGATCCACTTCTCATCACAGGTCAAAATCTTGTGGAGGAAATCCTTCTTGAATCTGGAGAGCAAGGATACAGCAGCATCGTAGCTCCTAGATTTGTATATTTGTTCGCAGCTGTGAGTTGATGGGGCATCCAACGTCCCTCCTTGTGAATCCGTCCAAGCTTGTGCAGGCACTTTGCAATGGTTTGCCGTGTTACTCCGAGTTCGTGGGCGAGTTCTGACTGTGTGCGACAGGGATCCGCGTTCAACAGTTGTTCCAGTTACTCATCGTCTACTTTCTGTGGTTGTCCCGGACTTTCTGCATCACGGAGATAAAAATTTCCCTGCTTAAACCGCTGGAACCACTTCTTACACGTACTGTAGGACACAGCAGCCTCACTCATAGCAGCACAAATCATTTGCAGGGCTTCCGCGGCACTTTTTTCCCGCTGAAACGGGAGCAGGAGGCATTGCCTCAAATGTTGCTTTTCGAACGATATTGCTTTCACCGTCAACTTTCGTTCCTTCTGTCACTACAGCTGTGAGCGGTTATGGTTGCCTGGAAAGCTGTTGGAATGCGCTGCAATCAGCCATTATCACACACAGTTATTTTCATTTGCCGATGTTCTATGATCGCTTGCTGTTAGGGTCCGAGAATTAAGTTGCACACCAAATATGTTTTAAATCTAGATCTAGGTTCATAGTCGGAGAAAGGACTGACAGACAGAACAATTTAAGAAAGAAATAATTTTGTTTTAACACATTAATTACATTGCTACAAAGTCGTTCTAAAAATGTGTGAACATCCTTCGTAACGAACACGTGTTAATAAAATTACACTCTTTGCAAAAAAAAAAAAAAAAATAAAAAAAATAAGACGAGGCTGTTTGATGGAATCATCCAATCATGATAAAAATTGGTTCATGCAATGTACATATATATGAAAGGAAATGATTGCAATTTCAGATAAAACTGAGGTTGTAATGATTTCAAGCATTGAACGATTTCAGTCTTTTTGTATTATCCGAATAAATGGCTATTCATTCGGATAAAACAGCCACACGAGTGAAACAAATCGGTACATTGTAGAGCCCCCTCTGGCTCCCATACAAGCAGTTAACTGGCGTGACATAGACGCATACAGTTCACGGATACTGTGCTGAGGCATAACGTACCATATGGTGTCCAAATTGCGGGCCAGTTCGCGGACGTTCTTGGACGAGCGTAGGTGGAGTCCCATCGTATCCCAATCATGTTGGACCGGTGAAAGGTCGGGTGATCGGGCTGGTCATCGAAGGGTGTTTTCATTACAGAAGAAGGACAGGGAGAGCCGTGCCGTGTGTCTCCGGGCATTATCCTGTTGAAAAATTGCTCGGTGATGCTGCGACACGAATAGCAAGGTGGTAGAATATCGTCGACATACCGTTCAATCGTGAGGGTGGTACAAAGGACTACCAAGGACGTCCGGATATCGTAAGAAATGGCTAAATTCACACAGTGTATGTGAGCCGTGTGCCGTTCGTCTGTAAAGGCGGGATCCGTGCGATAGCCGGCTCGTCTCCAGACACACATGCGCTCGTCATCTGCGCCAAGTGCAAACCGTGACTCATCAATGAGGACAACAGAACGTCATTGGACACTATCCCACGTTGTTCGGGCCCGATACCACTGCAAACGGTGCCGGCCATGCTTGCTGGTTAGTGGCAGGCTGCAGAATGGCCTTCTAGAATGTGGTTCGGTTAGTCATTTCTGTACCTGTAGACGACGCAGCATGGCTGCGGATGATTAAGAGCGAGGTATTCGGTTCTGTTCGTGCGGCTTTTGCAATCGCTTGATCCTTGCGCTCTGTTATAGCCCTCGTCCGTTTACTTCTCGCCTGTCGCTGGGTTGTGCCCTTCAGCACCTATTGGTGTCAACATCTACCGATGTCCTCTTCACTCCCATCCAAATGCCTGGCGATACGGCTATACTTGACCAACCGGGCTCTCTTAGCTCAATTATACGTTGTCTCTCAAACCAGCTCAATTGCTCGTATTGAGCACGGATCCGACGTCGAAGCATCCTCACAGTTTGTAGAGGTTAATGGAACCGCAATCCACTATCACAATTGTCCCTGCGTGTGAGTTTTGCTCTCAATATACCTTCCTTGATGAGCGGTTCACATGCGCTGTGGCGGACCATTATTTCGTCATTTTAAACATTTCTCTGAAGTACTTGGATCCGGAGTTTCATTATGATCGAAAGACTTTATGTTGTTGTTGCAAAGAAGGTATTTATAAAGAAAATTAAGCTGAAATATATACACTCATCGTCAAAAAAATAGTTGCACCTAGAAGGAAGCAACTGGCGGGTATGAAACTTGGTTGGCAGGTTTGACATCGTGAGATATTCAAAAGTTTCAAGTATCACGCTCGGCCGCGCATGTGACGCAAGCAAAGAGGTCGTAGCACTATGCCTGACGGGCTGTATAAAAATAAGGTCGTCCCGTTGCGCGAGCTTGCTATTTTGACTCGTGCTGTTGTGTTAGTTGCATCCTTTGCAAGTGAAGTACGCCTCGGAGAAAAGTTCGGAAGCATTTCGGGTAGTTGGAGGTGTTCGAGAGGGGCCGTGTCGTCGAGTTCAGGAATTCGGGATGGTCTTATCGCCGTATTGCGCACCATGCCGGTCGTGTGGATAGCGCCATAGCACGCTGTTGGCGGCAGTGGATAGAACAATGCACGGAGCATTGACAGGAAGAGTCTGGAACACCTGCACGAACCACGAAGAGAGAGGACCGAAGGGTCGTCCGACATGCGCGGAGTGACCAACAGCCACAATTGCAGATATTCAGCGAGCAGTGGTGCCCTCCATGCCAAAAAATATCTAACGAAGCGTTCATATTCTTTGTCCATGCATCGTCCGTTCACTGCCAGCACCAATGGCAGACGGCTGCACGATGTAGGACTAACAGTCGGATTACGCAGTAAGACGTGATCGACAGTTTAGTCTCGTTCCAGCAAAACGAACGTTCTGTTAAGGTACGAGTAGGCTTCCATATAAATCAGTGTTCCTTTTACCTAATCATCTAAAAGAATTACTTTGTCCTGATTTTCTTCCCAGCTAACCACAAAAAGTGTTTTAGGGCAGCCGCTAAGCCTAGACAAAAAAGGACTTATCGTAGCTGGGCCTCACTAAAGCTCTTCTACACTACTGATCCTTTGACCGGCCATGTTAAAAGTCACTGAGCTGTGATGTAGAGCTCATCTATTGTTGTAGCTTGTCTATATTGTTTGTGAGGCCACGTGTCTTTTTTCCTGTGTAGGCTATAATTAGGACTTGTACGGGCAAATCTACTACTCAAAAAAGGGTGTATGGATGCTTTTGATCATAGTATATTTGATAAACAGAGCACGTTTCGCACTATTTTTTTCTCTCAAAAGACATGACAAAGACACCTTTCTTGGAATTAATGCTTACGGGCACGTTGTTTAAGTTCCATACTTTTCTTCTCCACTCACGTTCTGTGGCATAGATTTTTTTTTTTTTTTCTGTTTTTCATATCACTGTTCAAATAACCAATTCATCTTGAAATTAGGGTTATTTGTCTGAAGTGAGATCCCGATTCGAATCTCCAATGAGGCACGGGTGGTGTGTTTGTCCATCTTTGCTAGTTGTCTTCCTATTCTGATACCAGCGGTCCTAAATTAAGGACGGGTCCCTTATAAACTAAGATGCTCACGGTGGTTACTAACCACCGGAAGAAAAAAATGCAAAATCGCTTAGAACCGATTCTACCAAATCTAGGTTAAACCTGCACTGACTGTTGCTTCAATTAATACAGCTCTAAAACGCCATCTAAAACACCTTCCTATGCGCAAATTTGTTGTTGAGTTTATTTTGGTGTCATTATGTTAATTAAGTACATAATTTTTATCTCATTTTTTGAAAATAATTTATAATGCATCTGCGTATACAACATTCTTTGCCTCAGTTCCAGTAGTTATCAAAATAAACTGATTGTCTGAATTTCCGGTTCTCGATAAGCTGACATATTAGTATAACTGTCCGTGCGAGAAACATTCTTGACGCAAATACAATCCCACGTGTTGGTAAATTTGGCCCTGGGATTTATTGATCGTTATAACGAAGGATAGTTTAATAAGAAACTATAATCTTTTGAACATCAAAGGCAAGTCCGTCGGAATCGTCGGGATCCTGGGCATATGTGCCATTTGTCCAGCTGCTGGTCCAGTTAATAAAATGACTTCAATAATATTATTACGTAACGCTTTGACCTGTAATCTTGTACCATTGCACAGGTTTGGAGGATTCAGGTTCCGTAATAATATTATAGGAATGCCAACTCTCAATTTTAGACAATGCGGTGGAAGTCCTGAGGGATTTAAGAATTTAAAAATTCATGTGGATGTATATTCCAAGTTAGCGGCAGTATCGATCGATGTGTAAATTCTGTATTCGACGAGCAGTTTTTGCAAAATCGGATCGTTTAGTTCATCAACAGATGCATTCTTGGAGACACGGTAGCTCGTTCACATATCCAATTGTGATTTCTTTTGAGCAAATTTTCTACATTAGGATAAATTTTGTCAACTAATTCATTAATAGATCTTGCAATGCTTCCAAGTTCACTATTACACTGGAATCAAACCGTTCTAATTAGGTACTTTGCCATCACCGACACGTAGTAACTGAGTAGGAAATTGGATATTTCCGACTCCTAAATGAGCTCTCATATTCGTTCAATATTGTTCTACATCAGTAAAAAAATTCCGTATATTATCGCGAACTACTTTTTTTCACGTTGGATGTGATCAGGATGTATGTAAACAAAGCGGAATGATACACGTGAAATCGGGAGCTACTTGAAAGCGATCTGATTTGTTAGTACAGCCCAAAATAATAAACAATAATAATAACAAAAATAAAGAAACGAAATAGCCTATATCCACCGGAACTAAATAAGCTTCTTAACGGCGAAAGAGTTATCCAAATCGGTTCAGTAGTTTTCGAGATTATATCAAACACACAAACAAACTTTCTCTCTTTATATATTAGTATAGAATATATATAGATGTTAACAGGAACAACTTGAACGAAAAACTAGTAACAACGCAAATAACTTTTGATTAACAAGGAAACAACAGAGTAACGTTGTACTAAATTACTGTAACTAAATTACTGGACCTCAGGGTTTCGCCAGCAGAACTTTGCGCAAAGCATTACTCTTCCTACAGCGGCTGGTTTTAGTCTCATTGTGCATCCTGGTATACCAACAGTTCCCCAGGTTCGCCAGGTAAACGATGCAAAGATACACGGCCGTTCACGTGGTGCAAAAAGGAAACAAGATTAATTGAAAACAACGACCTGTGACGTACTACAAAGGTAAAACACGTGTCAAGACGACAAATCTGCCGCGATACATTTCGTCCGGGTAGCTTAGTTGGGAGAGTAACTTACTCCGGAGAGAGCGGGGCGCGGTTCGATCCCCGTCACGGACAAACGTGTGTTTTCACGGACTTTCTTCCGTTTGTTCAAGGTGCGGTTTTGATGCTGCATGGCGTGCCTATTATAGGCGCTTTGGACGGTGAATCGATGTTAGCATGGATATTTGGACAACATGAGACTACCCAACTTCATTTTCAGCAGGTTTTATGAACTGTATGTTGAGACACATTACTCCCGTCACCAGCATTTAAATTACAGGCGAGTTGCCCCTCAGTATCTTTTTTTGCCAGTTCGTACCTTACGGGATAGCCTTTGCTCACCTCTAGCATCGATGAGATGTAGTCGGCACACACCTCGCCGGTGTGGTTCCTCCTCTGACTACTTTCTGAAGGTGCTAACCACGGATGTCCGTGAGCACCCCAAAAGACTTGCTGTCTCGGAAATGTCCTGACCCAGTTGCCTGGCCATTACGATTCCGCCTTTGCCGAACTCGCTTAAGTCCGCTGCCTTTCCCATCGAAGAAGAAGAATAACACTGATTAACAGAGCTCAGTATCAGGTGTTATTTATACCGTTTTATGACCTTCACGCGCGCAGTCGTTTACCTGCAGGTGCTTCGATTTGCATAAAATTGCGCTGGTCATAATGTTTTGGCTCTTCGGTGTATATCTTAAGTATAGCAAATATCTAGCTAGCATTGATGATTCGTAACAGTAAGACACTTCAAACCACGTTCTCGTCGTATTTATCTTAGCTAAGTCCTGCCCAGGGCCGGATGGAGCTTTTGCGGGGACCGGGACGAAATTTCATTGCTGGCAGTATAGAAAATAAATATCATATTTTAATAAAGTCGTTCCGTGAAAACTGTCTTCCGTAAGAGCACACACGAAAAATATCATAAAAACAAAATGGTTATCTAAAAGAAGTATTTCCTTTAAGCTTAAGAAAAAGATGATATTACGGTTTATAGCTCAGAGAGAGAGAGGAAGAAAGAGATAGAGAGAGAGAAAGAAAGACAGAGAGAGAGAAAGAAAGACAGAGACAGAAAGAAAGAAAGAAAGAAAGAGAGGGAGAAAGAGGGAAGACAGAGAGAAAGAAAGAAAGAGAGACAAAGAAAAGAGAGAAAGAAAAGAGAGAAAGGGAGAGAGAGAGAGACGGAAAAAGAGAGAACAGAGAGAGATAAAGAGGGAAAAGAGAGAAGAGAGAGAGATAAAGAGGGAAAGAAAGAGAAAGACAGAAGAAAGAGAGAGAGAGAGAGAGAGAGAGGAGGGAGAGAGAAAGGAAAGAGAGAGAACGATAAAGAGGGAAAAGAGAGAGAAGTGTGGGTGAGAGATAGAGAGAGAGATATAACAGAGAGAGATAAAGAGTGCAAAGAGAGATATAAAGAGGGAAAAGAGAAAGAGAGAGAGAGAGAGAGAGAGAGAGAGAAAGGGAAAAGAGAAAGAGTTATAGAGAGAGAGAGAGAGAGAGAGAGAGAGAGAGACGGAGGTGTTAAAATCTACGATTTTTCTCTCTGGGAGAGGGGGTTGAGGGTGTATTGTGTCTCATATAAGAACTTCTTCACAAAATTATATGAAGATACCTGCATAGAGAATATTTTTGCATTGCGAACATTTTTGTGTGGGAAATATATATAATAAAAAGCCGACAACAATAAATTTCTATGAACAGTTTTCCCCTCTGATAAATGCTTAGTGATTGATTTTTAATGCAAAATGGTGAAACTGACAAATTAATGACTTTTTAAATTTTTATAAGCGCTCTCATACATGAAAATTGCTTTATTTTTCTTAAATTTCTAATAACGTTTTCATAGTCACTGAATAATTGACCTCCATATATTGCCCGAAGCCAATTTTGTTATAGTTCTTTTTATTTCTTTAAATTTAAGTATCTAAGGCCATAAAATGATGAAATTTAATTTTGCTATTTCATGAATAGAAAATTTCTTAAGGTGTTTGCAATAATCATTTGAAATCTGCAAATCACAGTACGGCGATGGGTCATAACCCATTTGAAAATGGGGGATTGGAAATAAAGAAAAAAGAGCTTTAAAAAATATCTTTTAAAGGATCTCGCTCCCCAAAACTTATAAAAATAATAAGAATTATAAAAAAATCCACTGAAAAGGAGTTTGTTTTGTTTCTTCCTAAAATGATTTTGTTTTGTTTCTTCTTAAAGACGCGAGCGCGGACCCGGAGCGACCGCCCGATGCCCTTATGACCCAGCCGGCCGTGGTCCTGCCCTAACTGATTTCCAGTGTTACTACACGTAGAACAAAAATTCTGAAGTTCATACATGACGTTAAGTTCAAAAAGTTTAACAGAAGGAACTACCTTTACATAAGACAGTAAGCAAAGACGGCGAGCTAAGTGTTAATTAACCTATTATGATGCTATTATATACATAACAACAGGTTAATTAGTTACCTACCAATGGAAAAAAGTTTAGGTATAATCCGTTTTTCTTTTTTTGGGTACTGAGAGAAACAAAAGTACCTAATTTTTTTTTTTTTTTTTTTCATTTACGTTTTTTTTATGTAAAAGGGTTTCCAATTATTACTCTTGTAAGAACGAGAAATTGATTTCCTTCTAATGCATGCACACGACTGATTTATTTTATTTCTATTGAACTGCTGCTGGATGTATTAAAAAGTAAAACCGTTTAAAGACAGAAACCGAGTTGTTCACATACATAGATTTCCGTAAAAAAATATTATTACACTACCACACACGTTTTATTTTTTAATTACTTAACAGGTCAAATCTTGGCAACAGAAAACACCGATAAACCTTCATTCATTTATAAATCAAATCTCCGAAACAGTTATGCGATTTTATTTCCATTTTGTTTCTCATTATTAATTTCTTTGGAGGCTGCATTTCCAAAGAATTCCGGAGAAACAGAGACAATTAGTATTAGCCTCTTTTCGTTGCATTTTAAACTCCAAATGAAGTAAGGAACATAAAGAGGAAAACTGTGCTTATTTATATATTTATATACTTCGTTTAGTTTACATCTTCCTCCATTAATATGGGTGGGATAATTTGGGTTCCGGTACACAAATGTAAGTATACTTTAGAACACTGTAAAGAATAAGTGGTGTGAATTTCCGGAACATTTCTAAAAATTATGTGCAGCAAAGCTGCCGGTAGGATTCCGTCTTTTTCAGAAATTTCCGTTTTTAAAACTGCCCGTTTATTTTAATTTTCGTAATTTCACAGATTTTCCGTAGTCACAAATTCCCGTTTATTTCAGAAAAGTCCGTTTCAGGTTTTTCCGTATTTAAATTGAAATTTCGAAAAAAATATTAAAGAACCTTCGTTCCTTGCACTAAATAATTATTTTTTAGCAGTCAGGATTAAACCCCGTCGTTCGGGTTGGTTCAACAGCTAAGGCGCCTTTAACCACTCAGCCAGAAACACTCGGGAATTTAATTAACGCTCATCGGAAAACAAATTGCGCGACGATAAAAAAAATTTTTTCTCGTTATTAGCGCGAGTGATTTAGTCATTTTATTTTCTGTTGCAGCTTATTGTTTTTCTGAATCGGATTGTAATTTGTTTTTCTGTAGGAGAACTTTTCAGAAATTAAGCATTTTTCATCGTGATTTTTCAAAGCAACAAAATGCATTGCAATTTGATTTTTTTAAACTTATAATGACTTTCAATTATCTTAAGAAAAGAAAGGGAAATGTACACTTTTTTATAGTATTATTTCGCAAAAACAATTCCTAAAATATAAAATTTACTCTTGATAGCTTTTGGCTTAAGGACTCCACAGACTGATACATATCATAGACATCGTGTAATCATCTGTACAATAAGTTATGTACCCGGTTTCTTACAGTAACACAATATATATATATATATTAAATAGCTGGTGAACAAAATAGGGGAGAGAAGAAATATCCTGTGCCACAAAAAAAAAAAATATTCATTCAATATGCTATCCACAATATCCGATCTCGCTACAGAACTTCAAAATCAAATACTTCGACAGACCATCGAATTTTAACAATTAATCAAACTTATAAGTATTTCCGTGAATCTCTCTTATTACCGGAAATTTTCGTCATATGAATACGGAAAAAGTGAGGCCGGAGTTCTTCCGTTAATATAAGAAAGGGATTACGGAAAGGTTTCTGAAAATTTACCGTCAATATAAGGAAGGTATTGCGGACAGGTCTGTGAAAATTCAGAATTTTCCCGTAGTACGAAAAATCCGTGAAATTCAGGTTTCTTTCCGTCATTTCACGGAAAAAGTTGTATCAGAAATATTCTTCGTTAATTCACGAAAGGAATCCCAGAAAGTGGTTTGTAAACTTAGAAAATCTTTTACAGTGAAGGTACTTGCGGTTTCATTAAGGTAAAAAACCTTTTGCTGAAAGGTGCTCATCTAGCAACATTTCATCATCATCATTGTCAACCATTATCAATCCACTGCTGGACGAAGGTTTCTCCAAGTCTCTTCCATAATGGCCTGTCTTGTGCCAGTCTCCTCCAGGTTACTCCCGCATACTTTCGAATTTCATCCACCCACCTCCCATGTGGTTTTCTTCTGGGTCTTTTCCTTTCCCTGGGTATCGAGTCTAAAATTTCGACTGTCCATCGATGGTCTGATCTTCTGGCAGTATGTCCAGCCCATTGCCATTTCAGGGATTTCACTCTGATCATGATGTCTTCCACTCTTGTCATTTTTCTGATCCACGAGTTCCTCTTCTTATCTCTCCTGGTTGCACCAAGCATGAACCTGTCCATGCTGCTTTGAGTTGTCTGCAGCCTTTGTATGTCTCTGTTAGTTAAGGACCACGTCTCTGCACCATACGTAAGCACTGGAAGGATGCATTGATCAAACACTTTTCTTTTAAGACATAATGGCATATTGCTCTTGAAAATTATGCTGTTTCTTCCAAAAGCTCTCCAGGCAAGTTTTATACGCCGATCAATTTCTTCATCAATGTGACCCTCACTTAATATCTGCTATCCAAGAGAAACGTATGAGTCTGTTATCTCCAGCTTTTCACCATCAATCGATAAATCTTCATTTCTTGTAAAAGCATTGAACATCACTTTTGTCTTCGGAAAGTTCACTTTTAAAGCCACTTCTTTACTCTTGTCAGCAAGTTCCTGGATCATACTTTGCAGATCTGATGGGGTAGTTGCAAAAATGACTACGTCATCAGCAAAACGAAGGTGAGTTACATAATCTCCATTAATTTTTATCCCTTTATAGACACTTATTTCACTTAAAGACATCATTTGTGTGTGTGTGTGTGTGTGTGTGTGTGTGTGTGTGTGTGTGTGTGTGTGTGTTCACCCCTAGAATGTGTGACGTATACTCTAATTTAATTTTCCTTTTTAGTTTCTTTCTCTATGTAAATTTGAGTTCGTTTTTCTTTGCATTTTTCAGACTTAACGTGATATCTTCCCTCGCAAGGGTATGTGGTTGATAACATTTTAAGGGCTGCCGTGGCGGCGCAGTGGTCTAAGCGATGACCTCTGATCATTCGTCCGAAAGGGGCCCGGGTTTGAATCCCGGGGAGGCATGGATGTTACGGCACTGACTCTCTCCCTTCCGTGGAACCAGTGACCCTAAATTAGAGACGGGCAACTGCTTATAGCCTATTGAGTTGCTCATGGTGATCGTTAAACCTCCAATACAAAAAAGTAACATAAAAAAAACCACCTTGAGGTCGGAATGTATGACGTGTGTATGTGTCCGATGAGAACTGAACGCTATATAATGTTTGAGCAGCAGCAGTGTGTGGACATGATGGAGCATGATGATATAATAGTAGTTGCGGAAGTTGAAGTACTTGAAGTTGTGATTTCTTGACGTCTGCGTTAGAGTTGGCGTTTTTGTTTTTCGTTAAACGTTCTCTGACAAGAAATTCGAATTTTTCCCTAATGTTATTGAAGGCTAAGTCGTGCTAAAGAAGTTTTGGCTAAATAATGACTAATAGTAAGTAACCTTTTCTGAAGTTATTTGAGTGACTCCTGATTCGCTTAAAAGTGAAGTTATTAAGAACTGATTTGTGTAGTGTTTAGACACCTATTCTTAAACGAACATTACAAATGCATGTAAATGATGCACATCAAAGCAGAAGGTGTTATCCAGATTAAGGAAATACATTATATGGGTTTCCATGGTAGGCATTTTTCGTTTTTTAAGACGTATATGTTCCTGTCACGTTAATGAAAATAAAAATTAATATCACTGAGAGTTAATGCTCTCTATGAAGCGTTTTTTTTTCTACGAACGTATGAATTTTTCATTTTATGTGTCCTTCAAGTGAGCAAAAGATACTGTACATAGTCTCTTCACATTCACGGATTATTAAGTTGTTGTTCTTTTCAACGTATTGACATCAGCTGTATTCGTTGACAACGGTCTTCTTGCATCGTGAGAAGACAAAAACAAAAAGGATGCAAACAGTCTTCATACTTGTGGAAAGAATACATGAGATTTTCATAACTGAGGAAATAATACATGGCATCTCCATAATTGTGGAGAAAATACAATACACGAACTCTTCATAATTGTGGAGAGGATATATGAATTTTTCGTAATTGTGGATTACGTATTATATCCTTTTTTCCAGGTATTGACATAAGCAGTATCCATTGGCAACGAACTTCTTACTTTGTCATTGGAAAGGTACATGACCTTTTTGTAATTGTGGAGAGGACACATGAACTCTTTGCAGGGCCGGCTGGAACATATGGGCAACCGGGGCGGTCACCCCGAGCCCCGCGCCTTCAGGGGCCCCCGCAGTTTAGAAAAGAAAATAATTTTCGGTAAAAAAAAAATAACTACATTTTTTTTTGTAACTTTTGGGGCGCAAGGCCCTTAAAAATATATTTTTGAAGTTTTTTGTTTGTTTCCAATCTCCCCATTTTTGAATACGTTATCCCCCCCCTGTTCGTCGTACGGACACTGAGATTTGCAGATTCGAAATGATTTTGTAACCACCTTAATCTTTTCCGCATTCATGAAATAGGAAATTAAAAATCATCATTTTGTGGTCCCCTACTTTTATATATCCAACAATTTGTGTGAAAACCTGATACTTATATTTAAGGAAATAAAAAGAACAATATCCAAGTTACTTTCGGACTATACATGGAGGCCACTTTTCCAACATTACAAGAAATTGAAAAAAAAAAAAAATGCAACTTTCATGTATGAACGCGTATAAAAGTTTAGAATGTCACTAATTTGTCAGTTACTCCACTGTGCATTAAAAATCAATCACTAAACATGTATCAGGGAAAAAAACTGTTTATACCAATTTATTTTAGAGGGATCCTTATTATATTTCCTATACAAAAATATTCACTAAGCAGGTATCTTTTTATCATTTTGTGAATAAGCTGTTATAAGAGTCACAATGCAACCTAAACCTCTTCTCCCGGGAAAGAAATTCGTAGATTTTAACACTTTTTACACTCTCTCTCTCTCTCTCTCTCTGAACTTTCAGTTCGTATAATGGTCTTTTTCTTAAGCTTAAAGAAAATACTTCTTTGAGATAATCATTTTGTATTTACGGTAGTGTTCGTGTGTCTTCCTCACGAACGATAATTTTTAGAAACGACTGTATTAAAATATGAGATTTATTTTTTAGTGCTTACAATGAAATTTCGCACAGGGCCCCGCAAGAGCTCCATCCAGCCTGACTCTTCGTAATTGTGGAGAGGGTTCATGAACTTTTCATAATTGGGGAGAGGATACATTGAACTTTTCATATTTGTGGATTATTATATCTCTTTTTCTACGTATTGACCTTAGCAGTTTCCATTGACAACGAACTTCGCAATTGTAGAAATAATGCATGAATTTGTGGAAAAGAAGCATACGTTCTTGATAATTGTGGAATGATACATATTCTTTTTGAAACTGTGGGAAATATTCATGCAACCTTCGTAATTAAGGGAAGGAAGCTTGCACTCATCGTAATTGTGGAAAGCATGCATACGCTCTTCATAATTGTCGAAAGGACACATGCACTCTTCATAAGTGCGGAAAGGACAATTGTGAGATTAAAAATTGAATTTAAATATTTTGAAGAAGATATATGAATACGCTCTTCATAACTGCTGAAAAAACACATACTCTTTGCGATTGTGGAAAGGATGCATACATTCTTCAGAATTGTGGAAAGGATGACTGCACTCTTCGTAATTGGGAAACGCGCACGTGCGCAGATACATACACTCTTAATAGAAACTATAAATAAAAACTACATTTTAATATTTAGAAGGATGTATGTACATACACTCTTTATAACTGTACAAAGAATTCATACTCTCTTCACAATTATCTAAAGGATGTATCCATTCTTCATAATTGTAGGAAGGGTGAATGTGAGATTAAAAACTAAATTTAAATCTTTAGAAGGGTGTATGCATATTCACTTTTCTAAATTGTGGGTTGTATGTTTTGACCATTCATTGACCTCATCTGTATAAATTACAGCTCAAGATTTGTGGACAAAATAATTACCCTCATTTTATTAAAACAGAAAATGCAATGTATTGTTTACGTTCTGTTTGCATTTGAGAACTAGTAATAATAGTACGTATTATTACTGTAATATATACATACACTCTTCTTTGCACTTTATCAAAATGGCCTGATGGAAGAATTGTGCTTGGATAGAGAAAGATGGAAAAACTCTTGGAGATCGGAAGGCGACGCCAGACGCCATAAACCGATTATATATATATAATAGTACATATTAAAAAAAACAACCTGAATATTTCTTGGAAGCCTTTTTATCTCATTTGTATTATAATAAGTACAAATGAGATAAAAGGATCTGAATTTGTTTAAGCAGGGTCTATGAGGTTTCCTCGTTTATCTTATTTTATGTAATGTCAGTTTGGAAACCAAAAAACAGTAACTTAACAAAATCTAAATATCCTTTTGTATGACTTAATAAAAAAAAATTGGCTGACATCACTTTCGTTAAGGGAAACACATCTCCCGTAGATGACAGTGAACATAATATGAACAGCAGCTTTTCGTAAAATTGTCATGAACGCCAAAAAAAAAAAAAAAAAAAGAGGTATGGCAAAAAAATTGGCACAGGAGATGGGGAGGGCTTTCCTTTTTGAAGGCTTCCTTTTTCAACATTTCGGAAGCTAGAAATGTTGCTTGGAATCGTGCAATCAGAATCTCGGGGTTGAATTCTTTTGCCCTGCCCATGTCCCAAAAGGAACCCCTTGCTCGGTCAACGAGAGAAGGGTCGCACAGAATAAGGAGGAGCCATACATGCAAAGCAACGGGGTGAAGAACTGGCACGCCAAGGACTCGTACGTCCAGCCGGGAGTCAAAGAGAAAGGAACTCGGTTATTACTAGTGAACACGGGGACCAGTTACGCTGGTAGCGGCATCCACCGGCGACCGTCGCTCCAATCACTTCCGTAAACGAAGGATACAAGGCCTCTGCCATGGCAGCTGATTCCACATCTGCTCAGCGGAGAAGGGTTAGTAAACATTCATGTTTTTAATTGCGGTGCGCTGTTGGTGGAAATTAATATCACGTTCATATAAAATAAGTTAGTTTCGGTTTCACTGCTTTATGCCATAACATTTAAAAAATACAGAGAAAATTTAATCATAACTTCAGTTTGACACATGCGTGCCGATGATCGCAACTGAATGGCTGCCTTAAGGCTCTGCCTTAATTATTTGGCTGCCCTAGGCAAATATTTACTTGCTGCCTATAGAAATAAGAAATTTGAGTCAGATTTGAGTAACATATTTTTCTTCTATGATAGGAAACCACAATCTGGTATACAAAGTTGAATGTTTGTTTGTCTGCTATGAAAATTTACAGTTTTCAATTTAGACCCACCGAATTTAGTACACTATCTCATAGTATCCTAACTTAGTTCGAAAACGGTTTTTGGAAAGAGTGGGAGCCCGGGGACAAGGGGCCCCCAAACAAAATTTTCGTAAAAAGTTCCATTTTTTTCTTTTTTATTTTGAATTGGTATACCATCTCATGGTACTCTAACTTAGACCTTAAACGGTTTTTGGAAGGGGTCTGAGCTTTGGGTCAACGGGCCCATACAAAATTTTCGTAAAAAGTTCCACTTTTTACTTTTTTATTTTGAATTGCTATACTATCTCATGGTACTCTAACTTAGACCTTCGACGGTTTTGGGAAGGGGTCAGAGCTTGGGGTCAAGGAGCCAGCATACAAAATTTTCGTAAGAAGTTCAATTTTTTACAATTCGAATTGAATACTTATTGTTGTGATAAGTGCAGGAATTGTTGTTTTTTTGTGACAAGTACTTTCTAGTGAAGAACTGCAACACAATTCAGCATCAGAACTGAAGGTAAGTATTTCCGTTCTCCTTCCTTTCTTTTTGGTTTCGTAAAAGTAAATTAACTAAATAAAAAAAAAATCACACTTGCACCCATGCCGGGTTTTTTTTGGGTTTTTTTGCAGAAATATTTCTGCATACAACTTTCTGCGTCAGCAGTGACGGTAAACATTTTTCATTCCATTTTATTTTATTTCTTTTTAGGACTAAAAATGAAATTAACCGTTTTATAAACGTGTGTAACAAAAACCAAACGGAAAAAAACTAAAAATACTGTGTGTCAAATGACTCTACAGAGAATAAAATTCAAATTCAATGAAACAATGAAATACAATAGTAGGTACGTTTCACGCCATAAAAAATTAATCGTCTTCATTTTATTTGTACAGAATTTAGATACTGAATTATCACAAAATTCTCCCGAGAAACGCCGGGCAATTCAGCAAGTATTTATATAAAAAATACACATAATTTATTGAACATACGGAACATCTAATGTAGCCTGGGAACGCGTAGGAATTGTCACGGCCGGATTAAGGTTTTAGTGGGCCTCCTAGGCTAAGACAGATGTCTAAGCCTAGGTAGTGAACTACCAAGGCTACGACATTTGAGTAGACCCACACCGAACTTATGATGAAGAATCATTATAAAGTCTGTTAAAACACGAAACGCTGGCAATATACAGTCATTTGCAAAAGTTTAAGACCACCTGTTGGTATTAGGGGATTTCTGCCGTTGCGTTAGGTACTGTATGTATTACTCAACTTCCTATCACTGTCGCATTATCCTACAGCGGCAGCTGTTGATAGAGTTGGAGGAAACGTGCGAGCGTCAGTTTAGTGTTATTCAAAGGGCACAAATAGTGACTTTATATCGTGAAGGATACTCCGAACATGACATAAGCAGAAAGGTGAATGTGAGGAAGACTGCTATTCATAATACGATCATGAAATATCTAGATACAAATGAATTTAGCTACCGAAAGAGAAGTGGACGTCCAAGGAAAACAACACCACGTAATGACAGTACCATAAGGCGAATTGTTATACGTTCTCCGAGGAGTTCGTGCAAGAAAATCAAGGCCTTTCTACATTCAAAAGAGTCCCGCCGTCTTAGCAAAGATTTTGGATTAAAGTCTTACAAACCTGCATATAAACCTAGACTGTCATGAAAAAGAAGACTCCAGTTTGCGAAGCGTCATCAATCGTGGACTGCTGAAAATGGAAGCCAAGTTCTTTTTTCCGATGAATCAACTGTGCGTCAATTTGAATCCCGTGGAGCACATGTTCGACGACCAAAAGGCAAAGAGGTTTGATGAAAAATACACCGTTAGCACCGTGAGACATCCGCCTAGTCAGATGATATGGGGTGCTATGGCAGTATCCGGTACTGCTTCATTATCCTTTTTACCGACGGGCACTACCATGACTGGTCCTTTTTATGTGGAAATGTTAGGTGAGAAGCTGTTAACTCATATGCAAGTGAACAGATGCACAATGCCACAGATCAAAGACAGTAAAGGACTACTTGCAGAGAAAAACCATAAGTGTAGGCCTGACTGGCTCAGTAATGGTTCCGACTTTAACCCCATAGAAAATGTGTGGACCATTTTAAAAGACAAGGCAGCAGTAAAACAGCCATCAAATTCCCAAGCTTTGACTGACGCGATAAAGTACGTGTGGTGCAAAGACATTTCAAGTGACTGCTGCAAATTCCTCATTGAGAGTATGCCACATCGTATTCTTTCCGTTATAAAAAACAAAGGTGGCTACAAAAAATACTGATTTCGGTCTTTTTGTGTTCTGAAGAATGTAAGTATTCATCTGTGGTGTCATTTTTCAAATATTTCTGATTAGTAATTAGTTGTTTCTTTGAAAATCTTAATGTTCAATAAATTGCCAGATGGTCTTAAACTTTTGCAAATGACTGTATTTGTGACAATTAATATGTAGTGCATTCTTCATACTAATAAATTACCTGCAGAGTGTTCTTAAAAAGGCAATGTATTTTCCACACTCCTCACAAGAATATGAGCTAAAAGCTTGAGATTCCTAGATTTGGCATTGAAAATTTGAATTCTTTAGCATTGTATACTTTTCTTGGTGCATGTTTTTTGTTATGCAATGTGAGTTCACAGTGGATTTCGCCCATTAACGGTTCCAAGTGCAAGCAGGGTGGTGTGAGTGGATGGTAGTGAAAAAGCTGAAACTGTCTGCCGACCTGGTTGTACGCAGCGACATGAAACATTTACTCTTAGTGAGTCACTACCTTGAAATCTGCTCGTCTTCTAGCCTCCATTTTTGATCTAGTGGAAATCATACGAGACAAAACTAAAGCTATTTTATTTGCTCTTTGTATAAATATATAGCTGCGTATTATTTACGATATACAGGCATGCCTCCTGGGCCCTTGGTAATTGTGGGGGCCCCCTTAGACCTCCTTTAATCCGGCCCTGGGAACTGCAACAGTTTAATTAGAAAAGCCGAAACTTTATGCGTTTCACTAAACTCAGGAAACTTCCATTTTGTTTATTGATTACACGATCTTCCTTTGCTATTGTCGTTTTATTCCTGAAGTCGGCGAAAAGGATACGAACTTTCACTGCAAACAAGAACGAAGGGAGAAAGCTGTTTTCACATAGCTTTATGGCATCCTTAAATAAAACAGTGCGAGAAGGCAAACCGAAAATGTGTACTTCAGGTGTTTATCCTGTGGCGTTTGTGGGTAACTGACTTATTGAACACTACATAAATCAATTCTCAAAACTTCACCTATAGTGAATCAGGAGTCACTCAAATCACTTCAGAAAGGTTACTTACTAATCTATCTTTTTATTTCAGCCAACACTTCTTATTGCATGGTATAATATCCGGACAACGTTAGTGGCAACTTGTACTTATAAATAGCACAACGCGCAACATTTCAATGACTCAAATGGTAATTAAATAATATCGTATCCACAAATTACATTAACGTTCACCATCAAAACCCAACCTCTGCTGCTTCTCAAACATTATATATATATATCGTTCTGTTCTTATCTCAATAAACATACGTAACGCTCACAGACCTCAGTGTTGGCAACAGTATTCGTGTGAGAGAGAAGATATCACGTTAAGGTTGAAAGGTGCTAAAGAGAACGAACTCAAATTTACATAGAACAAGGAACTAAAAATGGAAGTTAAATTAGAGTATACGTCACAATCCTTTTAGTGATTTTATTCATTTCTTTTTTTCCAAAGGTAATCATCATTCTCATCCATTATCAATCCACTGCGGGATGAAAGTCTCCCCAAGTTTCTTCCACAACTGTCTGTCTTGAGTCTGTCTCCTCCATGTTAATCCGGCATGCTTTCGAATTTCATTAATCCATCTCCCACGTGGTCTTCTTATGATTCGTTTTCTGTCCTGCGGAATGCGGTCTAAAATTTAGGTTGTCCATCGGTGGTCCATTCTCCAGGCAACATGTCCATCCCATTGCCATTTCAAGGATTCTACTCTGATCATGATATCTTCCACTCTTGTCATTTTCCTGATCCACGAATTCCTCTTCTCATCTCTCTTGGTTGCACCAAGCATGCACCTTTCCATGCTTCTTTCAGATGTCTGCAATTTTGTATGCCTTTTTTAGTTAAGGTCCATGTCTGTGCTCTATATACAAGAACTGGAAGGCTGCATTGATTAAACACTTTTCTTTTAAAACATAATGGTATATTGCTCTTAAAATTGGACTATTTCTTCCAAATGCCTTCAAGACAAGTTTTAAAAGCCGATCGATTTTCTCATCAATGTGACTCTCGCTTGATATCTGCTGTCTAAGGTAAATGTAGGTATCGATTATCTCCAGCTTTTCGCCATCAATCGATAAATATTCATTTCTTGTAAAAGAGTTGTACATCAGTTTTGCGCTCTGGAAGTTCATTTTTAATCACACTTCTTTACTCTTGTCAGCAAGTTCCTGGATCATAATCTGCAGCTCTGAAGGGGTAGTTGCAAAAATGATTACGTCATCAGCAAAACGAAAGTGAGTTAGATAATCTCCATTAATATTTATCCCTTTGTTTCCCCAGTTCAATGATTGAAAGACACTTTGCAATGTGGCGTTGAAGAGGTAATACATATTAAAAAATAAGTGATGATTAAAAACTCAAAATGTGATTAAAATCCGTAGGCTCTAGAAATATCCGTCTTAGGCAGCAGCTTTGTTAAAACAGCCACGACTACCCTTGTGTATCTACGGAAAAGTACACTCAACTGCTAAAACCAGCTTTGGAGGGGAAAAAATCCCATAAATCAGACTTTACTATAGGACCGCTGCGGTGGGTAAATGGTCAGCGGTGTAAGCTTCTGGTTTGTTATCTGAGATGGGCCCGAGAAGTTCGAAGACACAATAGTCAATTGTTGGCACTTCAGGGACTTTGAAAGAATATGAGCAAAATGTATAGACTTGATACCCGTCACTTTTTTTAATATTTTCAAGAAACAGAGTGGTAGATTTGGATGTATGACTGGAACCCTTATCCTTCAAGTGGTAAGATTCGTATTAGCCATCTTTACACGATTGAAATACACACAGATAAATAAGGTCTGAGTTATTAAAAGATTTAATATTAAAAAAGATTTAATTATTGTCCCCATCCAAAGGAAGTCCTAATGAGTCTGGCGAAGTATTTATCGTAAGCTTACCCCACTATAAAGTTTACCGTTGAACTTGAAGATAATTTTACCTTACCAATCCTGGATTTCCTTTTGCAGCAAAACCCTGTTACCAATTTAATCCAATATTCAGTCTATTAAAAACTTTCTTCTAATGCAGTATTAATCCCAATGGATTCCGCCCACCCACTCAGTTATAAACTGTCCTCCATATGTTATTTACTTCGGAGTGCAATAACCCATTCCTCCACTTACCGACTTCGTTGCCTTGAAGTCAAAAGAATTACTGAGATAGCTATAAGTCACTGGTATTCTACTGAAATTGTTCGGAATGCACTGAAAAAACTACTGAGATCGATACAACTTATCCCACAAAGAAAAATGATAAAACCCAAATTTGTGAGTTCTGTGAATTTTGTAATACCAATTACTAGCATTTTAAAAAATGTATGTCGTAGACGTCATGTGGCGTTTGGTATAAAGACTGTTAATTCTCAACTGCTGGTCAAAAAATACCGAGATCCAGTATAGACATGAACGACCGATGTGGAGTTTACAGGGTTTCCATTTGAGCCAATGATACCCCGGAACTCGACCTCATGCACAATAAATCGACTCTCCGTTCACTGAAGATTAAATTGAGTGAACATCAATATAACGTACGTATGAATGCATCGTCGACGGCCCTTTCACGTTTAACGATTGGGGCACTCACCTCCCGATTTGGGAAAAGGCACGCGTGTTGGCCCCCACTAATTCACGTTCTTCGACCTTATTTATAGAAAGTCTGTTTATACACTATCTACAACATTGTTGCAATGATGACATACCTTGTTATGTACCTCAACCATGAAAAACATTTATCTCTGTAAAAAAAAAAAAAAAGAAAAAAAAAACGTGGCAATTCAGTTAACCACTCTGGCCTTGAACTGTGAATTTGTGTTCTCAAGTTTTTACTCAAGCATTGCGTCACCCCTTCCCCATTGAGTGATGGACACGCCTATTCAGATACGTCATGAACTTGTTATTACTTTTGTACAAGACTTGCTACTCGAGTCGTCATTCTGTTTGCTTTTAATCTGAAGATGAGTCTATGGTAGACACGAAAGATTTTACATGTATCATTGATGTGCATATGTTTTTAACATACAGTTTTTAATATTAAATCTTTATAATATAAATCTTTTTAATATTAAATCTTTTAATAACTGAGACCTTATTTGTGTGTGTGTGCATCAAAGTTGGAAACGAGTCAAACATTTCAGACCCGGATGTCCCATAACTGCCATCGACCCGACCCGTAACTGACCCGGAAAAATCTGCTTTGAACTATAAATTCGAAACTCAATGCATATATATATATATATATATAAACGTAGTATATATATTCATCCCAATAACTGCTTGATATTTAATAACTGAAATCCTTTTTTAATAATATAATTTGGTTACCTGCTAAATTTTAGTGCCATTACTTTGCGTATTCCAGAAGTAATGGCTCACTATGACCGTAACCATATACAAATGGGAATCATTATTTACGATTACACAAATGTATTTTTTAAATGCATTTAGATTGTTCATTCTTTCCACTCTTTGATGGAGGTGCGCATACTTTCATATGGCCCGTCAGAATTTTGGTTCTATAATCTTGTTTTACACCGTCGACATCTTTCTTTGTAATTCTACACTTTCCACATGTTGAACAACAAGCAAGACCAAACAAGAGAGAATTATTCACCGGTTCCTTAATGAGACGAAACAATTTCCAGCACTCACTCTTCCCCTTGAGGTTTTCAACAAGCACGTTTTTGTTGGCCTCGATGCCTTTCTCAACCTCCTTAATGTTAAATCCATCCATAATAACAAATAAAAAGTTAATTTCGACAAGACATGTCATGGGAACGGGATGTTAGCACATCAATAAAAAAACTTTGAATGCTCAATGTAAAAGATGCTATGTGAAAAGTAACTCTTAGTCATAAGGTGAACTTCTCACGGAGAGAGTGAATCAGCTGAGAAGCAGACAAATGGTGTTTGCCTGTACCTTGCCCTGGGCAATCGCACTGTAAAAGAACGCAAAGGAAGTATCTTTTTGCGATATAGTGTCAGTGTGTCTGACGTCGGTCGGTGGAAATCTTCGTTGCTTTAAGAAAGAGACGACGATATTTTTGCATGACAAATCATTATTCACTCCGTGGGCACCTGTATCGACTACAGAATTCTATAACGCGCATTTTTCTTTGGAATATATTTTTCTCTTTTCAAAAATAAAACGGGAATAAAGCCGGGTCAAAATGGGGCCAGGAACACCTTGACCCGACCCGTTGGACCCGCAAAAAATTGGCGACCCGTTGACCCGTGACCAATTTCCATCTCTTTTGTGTGTATTCCAATCGTGCAAAGACGGCTGATACGAATCCTACCACTTGAATGTTTACTGGTACGAAGTTTTTATCTTCTACTAACCCTTTTCCTGATGGAGCTGTACCCTCTGAAGGCTCTGTGGATAAAGGAATGATATTTCTTCTTTAAATATGGGAATTAAAACGAATACATGGAGAAAAACGAAGAATATGAGCAACAGGTATAGACTTGATACCCATCACTTTTTTTAATATTTTCGAGAAATAGAGTGGTAGATTTGGATGTATGACTGAAGTCCTTATCCTGATATAGTTCTACTCTCTGAAGGCTCTGTGGATAAAGGAATGTTATTTCGTCTTTAAATACAGCAGATAAAACATTAGTTTGGTAATATGTAGAATTGATTTTAACATTCTATTCAACTTTTCTTAAATTTAATTTCCCATTGTACGAGAAACCAGCAATAATCATGGATCCTTTACTGAAACTTTCTTTGTATTCTTGGAATCAAGTTTGTTAGTGTTTTTCTGCTCTTTTGCGAGAGTAATACGAGCTCTTTTTGTTAGAGTCGTTTAGGTAAATCCACGCTTCATCAATAGTCACAATAAATTCCCATCTATCTCCGGTTAAGTAATTTTCATAAAGAAGTTTACACCGTGTTTTGCACTCTGCCACGTGCCCCGGGCGAAAAGGGGTGAATCATGTCTTTTTTTTTTTTTTTTTTTTTAATTCAAATTTTTGTTTATAACCTTTTTTACAGTTAATACAGAGATTTTTAGCGACTTAGCGATTGTTCTTTGAGTCGGTGGATTCTTTAAAGACGAGAAACGTTACTTTGGAAATAGTCGTAAAAGTACGTACTTCTTTGGATATTCGTTTGGTGTTCTTTTTCCTGTTAAAAGCAATGCTTAACGAATTTTCCCACTGTTATTAAAAATATTGCTTATATTACATTTAGAAAAACAAATTGCACGATTTTCACAGCGTTTTTTAATTACAGAATACAAATATTTCTCTTCGTAAAGAGCAAAAACACAACCTTCTGGCCACAGTTCGTTTACGTGCGCCATTTTCTTAGCAGACGATATTTAACTGCAGCAGATGTTTCTTTCGTGTTCATCTAACACGCTGTTGCCAGTTTCATTTTTGAACTTCTTTTATTTTCTGTAATTTCTTATCAAAAACGTTCTAAAAATGTGTGAGCATCCTCTGCTGGCTCTCATATTTTTCACTGAATCTACCGAATTTTTCGTACCCAATTTCACATGTTCTACATACGCGTACACAGACGCGCGCACCCTCGCAGTAGTAATCTCCTGCTCGCCGCCCCGGTGGCGCAGTGGTCTAAGGCGCTGGCCTCTGATCATTCGTCCGTAAGGGGCCCGGGTTCGAATCCCGGTCGGGCATGGATGTTGTGTTTGTCTTACGGCACTGGCTCTCTCCCTTCCCTGGAACCAGTGACCCTAAATCAGGGACGGGCGACTGCTTATAGCCCATTGAGTTGCTTACGGTGGTCGTTAAACCTCTAATAAAAAAAAAAAAAAAAGAAAAAAAAAGTCTCCTGCTCTCACATTTCTCACTCAATCTATCAGTGACCTCTTTAAGTAAGCAGAATATACCCAGCTCTCTCTTTCGTTTCTTACTGAAATAGAGACAACTACTTTCAAACAACACAATGTTTCTATTTATTTTTGGCGTAATTATCCGCACTCAACACCGCAGCATTTTTTCAGTATTTCAGTGAACAGAATGTTTCAAAACCGAATTCAATCGCATTATCCATTTTGTATTGATGGCCTGCAATACTACTCATTTTTCGATTTTTCTTTTCAGTTATGAAAATTAAGAACTGAAATACAGTAAATTTTCAAAACTGTACCATAAGTGGTGCGCTGGTGATCGAAAACTGCTAATGCTTTAATTTTGATGCGGTACTACTCTTTATGAAAAACTGCTATTAGTTTAAATTTGAGGTTATTATTGCTCTTTAAAAAATGACAACGCAGTTTAACTGTTTGCAACCTTGCTTTCAGGCAAAATATCTACATGAGGCGCAATACTGCATATGTTTTTAGCCCCATACCAAATTTCAGAAACTTTATCATTATAAGTTCAGAATGAATTTAGAATGCTCGCCACATTCAGCCTCATGAGCTTTGTTCTGCCTGACCGAAAGGAACTGTAGGTTAAATTGAAAGTAACATTCTCACCGTAAATATGTTTTGAAGATGTAGAATTTTGTACGCTGCATTTTGTTCTATGAAGCTACTGAAAACTATTTTTATGTAGCTCAGAATTTTGCCGCAAATCATCTTAAACGGGGCAATATACACTCATTGTCATAAAAATCCGCTCACCAGGAAAAAACCGTGCGATTAACGTGAAACTCGGCGAACAGCTATGGGGAGGGCAGACATGCATATGATTAAAGTTTGCTGCTATTCCGCATGCCCAAGAATGGCACTGCAATCGCAATCCTTGAGGCTTAAGAGGCATCGCGCAGCGGACTCCACATTCGTGCCAAAGTGCACGGTAAAAGTCAGGTGAGATTCCTGAGCGATATACATGCTGAGGAGCCGCCGTGTATGTTCGTACCGGCAACTGACGGAATTCGAACGGCGCCGTATCGTCGGGATGGGAGAGGCTGGGTGGCCGCCGCGCCAAATCGGCAGCCATTTGGGCCGGTCGGACAGTACGACAGTAGTACGGTACGGTGGTGCTGGGAGCAATGGACACGGGAAGGCACCCAGACATGGCAAACTGGCTCTGGAAGACACAGACATACCACCAGCAGAGAGGACCGTAGCATCGTGAGAGCGGCTCGCGCAGATGAGACGACGTCCTTGTCCAATATCCAGACACATGTAGCGGCTGAACAAGGGACTCCTGTGTCCGCCAGAACCATTTCCGGACTCTTGGCAGAGGCGAATCTGCACTATCGACGGCCCTTATCTTTTCTGTCATTGACTTCTGACCATCGTCAGCGTCGATTTCAGTGGTGTCAGCCGCGAGCAACGTGGAATGCTACAGACTGGCGACGTATAGTGTTCCGCGACGAATTGCGCTTCTGTATGGGAACGGACGACAGGTGAGCGCTACAATCCTAACTTCACTGTACAGCGGCACACGTCCCGAACTACAGGCGTGATGGTCTGGGGAGCCATCGCGTATGACAGCCGGAATTCCATCGCAGTGATCCGAGGGACGTTGACAGCCCAGCGCTACGTACAAGAGATCCTGAGGCCCCATGTGCTGCCTTTCCTATTGGGGTGGCCCGGAGTCATTTTGAAGCAAGGGTTTCCCAGAACTGTCTACCTCATGCTTCGACGCTTCCGTGGCCTGCCAGAACGCCTGATCTCTCGCCCATGGAGCACGTGTGGGACCAAATGAAACGCCAGCTTTCTCCATGTCCTAGTTTTCGTGATTTAGAGCGTCAGTAGCAATAAGAGTGGGATAAGCTGTCCCAGAATAACATACGGTGTCTCTTTGACTCCATACCGAACTGTATCACTGCATGTATCCGAGCACGAGACTGTCCGATATGGCACTAACGCTGACCGGGATGTGTACCGTATGTCCGCGGGAAATCGTCCTGCTGCTGTGATATTGTAATCACTTCTGTCCTTGGTATGTACCAGCTCAATACTAAAATCTCATTTCAATCCGACGCCTCCTTCTTGTTGCGCGGATTTTTATGACAATGAGTGTACCTAGGTAGCTCAAATTGGAATCCAATATCACAGAGAGTTCGTCTAATCAATACGCAGTTAAAAGTTTTGTAGAATGTTTCACCAAAATGAGGTACTACACCAGCTGCACCATTTTGGGGGAGAAGACGAAAACCATTGTGTGATGTATGAAATACATGAAAATACGGTGTATGCCCTAAGTTATGGTATTCAACCTGAACGGTACGAAGTTGCTGCCACTGCACCATGTTTATGTATGTTTCATGTATCGCACAATGATTTCCTTTGTTCCAAAAGTGGTATGGCTGGTGTAGCACTACTTTGGGTGCAACCTACTACAAAATTTCTAACAGTGTTCTACCCATATTTCTGTCAAAAATCAGCAGAGATTCTTTAACATGACTTCGGTTTCCATACAAAGCGATTAACAGAAATTTCAACTTTGCTGGGATTGCGCTTTAAATTTTCGAAAACTCATTTAACATCGCTGTGAATTCCATTCTAAATCTTTGACAGATTATTTATATCGCTTAGATTTTCCTCCAAAGTCAAATACAGAGAGAGACAGACAGCTTATCTAACAATCACCAAAATTCCATTGATATATGACTGCTGTTCGATGCGCTGCATCGAACAGCAGTCATGCTTCATGCAAAGCGATCAACAGCTTGCCTAATATTAGCAGTTGTTATTAACACGTTATTTAACATTGTTCAAATTTCCATTCAAAGTCAGTGACAGCTTATCTAACAATCCTTAAATTTCCAGTCATCGAAAGATGACGCTACTCAGACTTAAATTGAGAGGAATCAACTCATCCTACGTTATCAGATAAGTCATTGGCAGGTTATCTAACACTGCTCAGATTCCCATTTAAAATAGGCAAGAGTTTATTAGAGTTTCTTAGCTTTCCATGCAAAGTCATCGACAGTGAATGCAACAAATCGCCCAAATTTCATTACAGCGTCATGACAGTATCTTCAACATCACTCAAATTTCTATCCAAAGTAACTGATAGTTTATCCGTCTCAGATTCCCATCAGAGGTCATCGACAACTGTTATAACACTGCATGCTTTGTTTCCATTCAAGGTCATCGGTAGCTTATCTAACGTTGTTTGATTTTCATACAAAATCATTGGCAATTTATCTAACATCAGCCAGATTTTCATATAAAGTCATCGGTTAGCTGTCTATCACTGCGTTGATTCCCTTCCAGTGTCATCGATAATTTATCTAACATCGGACAGATATTCGGACAAAGTCAACAGTTGCTTGTCTATCACTATCGATTCTCATCTAAAGCCATTGATAGTTCATCTAAGCTTGTTTGATTTCCATGCAAAATCATTTACAGTTTATCTAACATCAGCCAGATTTTCACATAAAGTCATCAGTTTCTTGCCTATCACTGCGTTGATTTCCATGCAAAATCTCGACAGTTTACCTAATATTGGCGAGAAGTTCATATAAAGTCATCAGTTGCTTGTCTGTCACTGATTTGATACCCGCCCAAAGTTATCGACAGTTTATCTAACATTAGACAGATTTTCGTATAAAGTCATCAGTTGCATGTCTACCGCTGCATTATTTCTATTCAAAGTCATGTAGAACTTCTAAAGTCATGCAGAACTTTTCTTATATGCATGTTCCAATTCACGGTTACCTGAATCTAATCTGTTATTGATTAAACTCCCATCCGACGTCATCCCTAACTCATCCAATAATCTTCGGATTTCAGTCTAAAGACATCGGTAAACCATCTGCTATTGCTTGAAAGTTTTCCTAGGGTCACCTGCATGTCAGTTTTTAGGGTCACCTAAAAACATTATCCGGGGACGCATATGTTTGAAATCTTTTCCAGCATCCCTACCTGAATCTCAGTTGTTACCAGGGACGGGTATGTTTGGAATTTTTTCCAGGGGCACCTGTATCTCAGTTGTTACCAGGGACGGATATATTTGAAATTTTTCCCAGGGTCACCTGAATATCAGTTGTTACCAAGAATGGATATGTTTGGAACTTTCCCCCGGCTCATCAGTATCTCAGTTGTTACCAGGGACAGATATATTTGAAATTATTCCAAGGGTCACCTGTATCTCAGTTGTTACTAGGGACAGTTAGGTTTGGAATTTTTCCCAGGGTCACCTGTATATCAGTTGTTACCAAGAACGGATATGTTTTAAACTTTTCTCGGCTCATCTGTATCTTAGTTGCTAATAGGGAAAGATATGTTTGAAATTTTTCCAAGGGTCACTTGTATCTCAGTTGTTACCAGGGATGGATATATTTACAATTTTTCCCAGGGTCACCTGTTCATCAGTTGTTACCAAGAACGGATATGTTTTAAACTTTTCCCCGGCTCATCTTACCTTAGTTGCTACCAAGGACAGATATGTTTGGAATTTTTCCAAGGGTCACCTGTATATCAGTTGTTATCAAGAACGGCTAGGTTTCAAACTTTTCCTCGGCTCATCTGTATCTTAGTTGCTACCAGGGACAGATATGTTTGAAATTTTTCCAAGGGTCACCTGTATCTCAGTTGTTACCAGGGACGGATATATTTGGAATTTTTCCCAGGGTCACCTGTTCATCAGTTGTTACCAAGAACGGATATATTTTACACTTTTCCCCGGCTCATCTTATCTTAATTGCTACCAGAGACAGATATGTTTAGAATTTTTCCCAGAGTACCTGTATATCAGTTGTTACCAAGAACGGATATGTTTTAAACTTTTCCCTTGGCTAATCGTATCTTAGTTGCTACCAGGGACAGATAGGTTTGGAATTTTTTCCAGGGTCACTTGTATCTCAGTTGTTACCAGAGACAGATATGTTTAGAATTTTTCCCAGGGTCACCTGTATATCAGTTGTTACCAAGAACGGATATGTTTTAAACTTTTCCCCGGCTCATCTGTATCTTAGTTGCTACCAGGGACAGATATGTTTGGAATTTTTCCAAGGGTCACCTGTTTCTCAGTTGTTACCAGGAAGGGATATATTTGGAATTTTTCCCAGGGTCACCTGTTCATCAGTTGTTACCAAGAACGGCTATGTTTTAAACTTTTCCCCGGCTCATCTTATCTTAATTGCTACCAGAGACAGATATGTTTAGAATTTTTCCCAGAGTACCTGTATATCAGTTGTTACCAAGAACGGATATGTTTTAAACTTTTCCCTGGCTAATCGTATCTTAGTTGCTACCAGGGACAGATAGGTTTGGAATTTTTTCCAGGGTCACTTGTATCTCAGTTGTTACCAGAGACAGATATGTTTAGAATTTTTCCCAGGGTCACCTGTATATCAGTTGTTACCAAGAACGAATATGTTTTAAACTTTTTCCCGGCTCATCGTATCTTAGTTGCTACCAGGGACAGACATGTTTGGAATTTTTCCAAGGGTCACCTGTATCTCAGTTGTTACCAGGGACAGATCGGTTTGGAATTTTTCCCAGGGTCACTTGTATCTCAGTTGTTACCAGAGACAGATATGTTTAGAATTTTTCCCAGGATCACCTGTATATCAGTTGTTACCAAGAACGGATATGTTTTAAACTTTTCCCCGGCTCATCTGTATCTTAGTTGCTACCAGGGACAGATATGTTTGGAATTTTTCCAAGGGTCACCTGTATCTCAGTTGTTACCAGGGACGGATATATTTGGAATTTTTCCCAGGGTCACCTGTTCATCAGTTGTTACCAAGAACGGATATATTTTACACTTTTCCCCGGCTCATCTTATCTTAGTTGCTACCAGAGACAGATATGTTTAGAATTTTTCCCAGAGTCACCTGTATATCAGTTGTTATCAAGAACGGATATGTTTTAAACTTTTCCCCGGCTCATCGTATCTTAGTTGCTACCAGGGACAGACCTGTTTGGAATTTTTCCAAGGGTCACCTGTATCTCAGTTGTTACCAGTGGCAGATAGATTTGGAATTTTTCCCAGGGTCACTTGTATCTCAGTTGTTACCAAGAACGGATATGTTTTAAACTTTTCCCGGCTCATCTGTATCTTAGTTGCTACCAGGGACAGATATGTTTGGAATTTTTCCAAGGGTCACCCGTATATCAGTTGTTATCAAGAAAGGCTAGGTTTTAAACTTTTCCTCGGCTCATCTGTATCTTAGTTGCTACCAGGGACAAATATGTTTGAAACTTTTCCAAGGGTCACCTGTATCTCAGTTGTTACCAGGGACGGATATATTTGGAATTTTTCCCAGGGTCACCTGTTCATCAGTTGTTACCAAGAACGGATATGTTTTACACTTTTCCCCGGCTCATCTTATCTTAGTTGCTACCAGGGACAGATATGTTTGGAATTTTTCCAAAGGTCACCTGTATCTCAGTTGTTACCTGGGACAGATAGGTTTGGAATTTTTCCCAGGGTCACTTGTATCGCAGTTGTTACCAGAGACAGATATGTTTAGAATTTTTTCCCGGCTCATCGTATTTTAGTTGCTACCAGGGACAGACATGTTTGGAATTTTTCCAAGGGTCACCTGTATCTCAGTTGTTACCAGGGACAGATAGGTTTGGAATATTTCCCAGGGACACTTGTATCTCAGTTGTTACCAGAGACAGATATGTTTAGAATTTTTCCCAGGGTCACCTGTATATCAGTTGTTACCAAGAACGGATATGTTTTAAACTTTTTCCCCGGCTCATCTGTATCTCAGTTGTTACCAGGGACTATTTAATTAAACAGGACCAATATTTTTGGTCCTGTTTAATTAAATAATCGCTTTAGCATCATAAGGTGGACCAAGCTGCACCTTATGAGGCCTAAGCGATTTATTTCCAAAACATAAATAAATAACAAAATAAATAAAAACATTTCCCCCATTCTCAGCCTGCTCATTTGATAAGAAACTGGATTGCCAGGCCAGTAATAATAGTGTTTAACATGTTCTCCGTGATATGTGGTAAATGATAAAACAATTTTATCATAAATAAAATACAGGAACGTATAATCTAGCGCATTTATTTAACTATTTAATTTTGGCGCATCCTGCTGTTTGAGTAACTCAGCTAATTTCTCATATTTTTTACTAAACTTTGGAAATAAAATAACTTTGGATATTTTTATAAGATCACAGACTGAATTTTATTTTTAAAAATATTAATACTCAGCGACAGAATATTTCTGTTTCGTTGTTCATTTGCTGATGAGCAATTACAATTGCGTTTTAAAGAAAACGTCGAATCTCGGAGTTTTTATCCCCCCCCTTTTATTTTCCTCCTAACAATGGAGAAGACATGCCCCTCCCTCGTCTGATCTCTTCACGCCTGCCCCCCCCAGTAATTTGGAGAAGTCGGCGACCCTGGATGCTAGTATGATGATATAATAGTAGTCGAAGAAGTTGAGTTACTTAAAGTCGTGATTTCTTAACGTCTACGTATTATACATGTATATTTAGTGTTGGGGTGTTTTGCTTTTCGTTAAACGTTCTCTAACAAGTAATTGGGATTACTTTACTAATATTGTTGAAGAGTGAGTTGTGTCAAAGGAGTTTTGGCTGAATAAGTAACTTTTTCTCGACGTTTCCTTGAACGACTCCTGTTTCACTATAGGTGAAGTTTTTGAGAACTGATTTATGTAGTGTTCAGTCAGCTAAACTTACACGAAAATCACAAGTAACTAGTAATCGTTCTGTCGGACGACATGGGAAATATGCTGAATCGATAGTCATTAGAAATGGCAGCTCAATGAATTTTTATATTGAAAAGTGTCATCGTCCATGAATACCTGCCTATTGTTTATTCCTGTTTCACATTTACACGGGTTGGCTGCTTTCATAACTTCAGAAGATTAAGAAATATGGGCTGAGTTTTCTTCCCTTGACTGATTATTCCGAAAGCTATTAATGAGGAGCACAAACATGCCCCTTAGGACTTCGTGTTCATTTTCTTCCCTCTTTTCTTTACCCTTTTCCACGGGCTAAAACGACGATATTTATCCTAATTTTTCCCACCGAATACGCCACTTATAATTGCTCTAATCATTGTCATTAAAGCGTTCCACTAAAAAGGTAGATAAAGAATAATAAGACTAAAACCACTGTGATTATAACTGTAATCACAAAATAAAGATCGTGGTGGAAATACCGATAAACATGGGAGGCAATTTCACTTCTCTGTTATTAGGAGAAAACCGCTCTTTGTTTTTTGTGGTGATTAATACTGTCGTGATATTGTTTGACATCCTATATTGTTGAAGCGACTACAACAACTTCATGTTTTACATGAAGCAAAAATAAAGATTGGGAGGTCTCAATAATGAAATACATATTTTTGACAGGGTAGCGTTTTGTTTTTGCTGTTTTTTTCATTTTTGTTTTTATTCTTAAAGAGTTAGGAGGTGCCAACATTGATAGATTGAGGTCGAATTAACTTGATATTTCTCCTGTCCATTGCTTCATTTGGTATTTTATAAGTCCACTTATAAGTTTGACATGCATACATAGGTCATCAGATGCGTCCTTGAAGTGCTGGACCGTCATGCTATGCCATGTTGTTTAAACGAACATAGCAAAAGTCACAAGACACTTGTGACGTATATTCTAGATTAACTTTCCTTTTTTAGTTTCTTTCTCTATGTAAATCTTGAGTTTATTCTCAGTATTCTTCACGCTTAACGAAATATCTTTTCTCTCAAACGAATAAGTTTGGCAACACAATTGAGGTTGAATGCACGTGACGTATGACTGATCGTGATAAGAGCAAGAGATAAAAACGACGACTGATCCATTGCTTGAGAGCGTTGTTGCAAGAGAGAGCGTTGCTTGAGAGCGTTGTACCGTCAAGAGCGTTGCTTGAGAGCGTTGTAAGAGAGAGCGTTTTACCGTCGAGAGGGTTGCTCGAGAGCGTTGTAAGAGAGCGATTATTACGAGCGTTGGAGTGTAAACTGATTATGATTAATAGGAGTGTTGTGATGTGTGGTGTGTGGAGTACATTGTGATGTTATCGTAAGGTTTCTTTCATTTAGGAACTATTTCTTAGTATGTTGATGTGTTAAAACAGCGTAGAAGTAGAAAAGACTTTTACGCTTCACACTACAAATTTAGAAGATGTGAATCCGTTTATTGGTGTAAATATGACATGAATGGTAAGTCAGATAATATCCGAAAATTTGAAAATCTCGTCGTTCTGGAGCGGGAATCGAACCCGCGTCTCCCGGATAGCGCCCGAGTATGCTCACCACTACACCACTCATAACGACCAACGTTCAGTAGTCGTTCTGAGGGGTGTAGTGGTTAGCATACTCGTGCGTTATCTGGGAGACGCGGGTTCGATTCCTGCTCCAAGACGACGAAATTTTCAAGTTTTCTGATATCTGACTTACCATTCATGTCATATTTACACCTATAAACGGATTCACATCTTCCAAATTTTTATTGCACAATGGTGTAATCCGTATTTCATTTATTGTCACAAGACACTTTCGCTGCAAAAGGGCAAGAGACATCATCTTCCTTTGGACACCTTTTCGATGCTTTGATCTTGTGCTGCCATGAATTTCATTTTATGGTCTGTTTTCTCGAGATTCAACACAATTCACTGGAAGTATCAGATATCATTACAAAAAAGATATGGCCCCGGGTGGTGCAGTGGTCTAAGCGTTGGATTATGACCATTTGTTTGAGATGGGCCCGGGTTAGAATCTTGATGAGGCATGGCTGTTGTGTTTGTCTTTCAGCATTGGCTCTCCCTTCCCGGGAACCAGTGGTCCTAAATTAGGGATTTATACCACTCAGTTGCTCACGCGTAGGTCGCTAAACCCCCGGTAATGTCCTAATATAGACAGCTTTGAAATCCACAGGGAGATGCAGCGATGTCTCGCGGCGTAGATCACGAGCTGACGTGGCAGTTTCCTTCCTGAAGACCGTTGACTGTTGGACCTGTAAGAAACCCGTCTGCAAATTGCGTTTGTGACATTAATCTAACTTGTTCCAAAGAGTTGTGCGGCATAAACCATTGCCAACCTGGCGGAAGGAGTTATGCGGCATAATATGAAGCAGTTGTGCGGCATAATAGAAAGAGCTGTGCACTTGTACCAAGGAGTTGTGCGGCATAATAGAAAGAGCTGCGCACTTATACCAAGGAGTTGTGCGACATAATAGAAGGAGTTGTGCACTTGTACCAAGGAGTAGTGCGGCAGGAAAACGAGTGAGAACCCAAATAGGAAAAGCAAGGTGCCAGTGTATGCAAATCAGCTGACACCAAGGGCTATCTCCCGAACTAAGGGTGATACAGAAATCTAATACCAGTTGCTGTAAAGCTTAGAATAAATGCTATTTGAAGTACACTGTCGAAATGGACCATGGGCTAACACCAAAAAAGTTATTAGATGTTATTACCCTGACAGCAGGTAAAGTAGTGAGGCAATTAGATGAAATCAATCTAAAGGACTGTCTCCAGATCTAATGGAGATACAGAAACGTAATGCCACTTTTTTTAAAGCTTAGGATAAGTGCTAGCTGGGACACATTGTCAGAGTGGACCCTGCGCTAATGTCAAAAAGTTATTAAATGTTACCCTTACAGCAGGTAAAACAGTGAGGCAACTAGAGAAAAATCTAAAGGGCTATTTCCAGAACTAATGGTGATACAGAAACGCTATACTACTTGTTTTTAGAGCTTAGTACAAGTGTTATCTGGGACACATTGTTGGAGTATACCCTGGGCTAATACCAAAATTTTATTAAATGTTATTACCCTGACAGCAGGTAAAACAGCAAGGCAACTAGAGAAAATAAAGCTACTTTTCAACTTACGGTTTGCATAATCAGCATGCATGCATTTTATGGTATATACGCTACCTTTTGTATTAGTGTATCATAACTTTTTGTGCTATGTTTAAAAGAGAAAAATGGGTCCTATTTTGGCTGTGTTTCCTAGGTTACTGTTAAAAACGTAATTCGCAGACGAGCTTCTAAGAGGTCCATGAGTCGATGGTCGCCAGTAAAGATAGCTGCCGTGTCTGACAGCAATCTTCGCCGCGAGACTTCGCTGCATCTCCCGGTGGGTTTGAAAGTTGTCTGTATTATGACATTACCAACCCCTCCCAAACCCCAACCCCCACCCCCAATTAAAAAAAATAAAGACATTAGTACAAAACCGACTCTGATCGAAAGATTCTTTTTCTTTTTTCTCATTAATGAAAACGCATTTTCAGAGTTCAAAACAGCGTCATCGAAATACACAGCTCGTTATAGAAAACACCACACTCCTCAAGGAATGCACGAAATGAGACGAACCTTATAACACATGTCGACCAGTAGGTACGAAAGAAGTGATTTATTTACGCAGTGATTAGATGAATATGATGGGCAAGGGGCGAGAAGACAATGTAATGTGGCCTTGAGTCAGTATGTCGTATGACGGCCATGCTTGGATACACATTGGGCAAAACGACTTAGCAACGAGTGGGAAAGACCCCAGGTGGTGTCCTGAGATATCGCTGATCATGCGTAGTTGGCCTTTGTCTGCAATTCATTCATGTCACGAGGGGGTCGTGCAGAGTGTTAAGACGTCTACCAACGAAGTCCCATACGTTGTCTATCGGGGGAAAATTCTGAAGATCATGTTGCCAGACATGATAGTTCCGTAGTTATACCTGACAGTTCCGTAGTAAGACATGATAGTTCCGTAGTTAGATCTGACAGTTTCGTAGTCTCATAGTTCCGTAGTAAGACATGATAGTTAGGAAGTTATACCTGACAGTTCCGTAGTAAGACATGATAGTTAGGAAGTTAGACATGACAGTTCCGTAGTAAGACATGATAGTTCCGCACTTAGACCTGACAGTTCCTTAGTTAGATTCCGGAGTATGCAGTTCCCTAGTTGAACCTGCAGCACTCACGAACGTGTGTGACGCTGAGCTTCCCGTAGCACGTGGTCGTCCGCGAGAGCAAATAATATCACATTCGTTGCATCGTATTTCCTGTCAAGACGCGCGTAAGTAAAAGAAAAAAAGCTTCTTTTCAACTATTTGCATCCATCCATCTTCGTTTTGCTGTTATTAACGCATTTCTGGGAATTATCCAAATATACGACCTCCCCCGGTAATTACTAAGCGGGTTTTCTTAAAAATTGAAGTGCCGCAAAAACCTTTTTTTTTTCTACAGCTGGGTATTATCTCCGCCGGAATATAATCCGCAGAACCTAAATTTATAAATTTTCTAACAGAAAATCAGCGGATTATACGAGGAAAAGTACGGCAGTTTTATTTTAAAGTAAAAGTGAAAGAAAAGCCCCCGGCTAAGCACAATCTTACGGGTAAATCGAAAATATCTTAATCATATTTTTTATCCATTGATTGCTATGAATAATTATATATTAAAATCTCAAAAAATAAAAAAAAAAATAAAAAAAAATCCCTAAATCCCGAGATTTATGTTCAAGGGATTTCGTGATTGTAGTCTCCGTTGTGGTTTTTCGGAAGACCAGCACAAGTGCGTGGTCGATGTTCATGTGCCAGCAAATTTTGTGATCTCTACAGAAGCCCAGCAGAAGCCCGTGGTCGGTGCGCAAGCGCCGAAAGGAAGCAACTCGTCTTTTTGTTATATACCTCGGGAACACTAATCGATGACATGTGAGGTACGTAGAAAAACAGACTTGCGCCCTCTGTAGATTGTGGCTAAAAGAGAATTTATGCATTAAGAACTGGTGAAATTTTGAGGGTAGAAAGCCTATAGTACAAAATAAATATATAGAAAAAAATAACAGATAGGTATATTTATGCAATTACGATACCGATTGCTAAAATAAATTGGGCTAGCAATGCAACCATCTGTGACCCAGTTCTTTGCTTTCTCCAAACAAACACTTGCGTCTGTTTTATCTGCAATACACCTACCATTCGTCCAAGATAGGTCCGGGTACAAATCCAAGTGAGGCATGAATATTGTGGTCACGGGCGGCGGAACTTAATAATTTCAGAGGGGTCCAACTTCTTCGAGAGCTAAAATAATACAAGAAACAAAGTGAGAGAGAGAGAGAGAGAGAGAGAGAGAGAAACCCGTAGGTTATACCACATGTATATAAGCACACAGGACAAAAAATCAGTCACCCCTATCAGAACTTACCTCATAACAGCGCCTCTTTCCTTGGTAACATCATGAATCCTGTGTGGTAGAGACTCCACGAGGTTGTAGATGTATTGAACATCGATTTGCAGCCACTAGTGCGTCAATTGGTTCCAAAGTTCCGCCAGAGTACGCTGGTGTCTACTCCGGTGTTTTACCTTTTGTTCCAAATGATCCCACAGATTTCCGGTAGAATTTAAATCTGGGAATTTTACGGTCCAGTCAAGGTGAGACAGTGTTGTTGATTGTTCTTCGTGCCACACAGACACAGTTTTACACCTGTGCAAAGGGCAATGGTCGTCTTGGAAGACAGGAGTGGTAATGTGATGCAGTTCCTGGAGATGTAGGGCAAAGGGCAACACTTCGTCATTCGGAATGCGGAGGTACGCATGCTGGTCCAAATTCATCGTCACTGCAAGGAAAGGGTCCATTTCGCGGTACGAAAGACATCCCCAAAACATCACAGAACCCCCTCCAGCTTCAACAACACCATCTACAGAATAAGGATTGAAGGATTCATTGGGTCGGCCATGCACTCGTCGCATCCCATCATTGGAATACAAGCAAAATCGAGATTCATTAGACCAAATTACTCATTTCCAATCCTCCGCAGTAAAGTGTTGGTGCTTCTGAGCCCATTGATAACGTGCGACTTTGTCTTGCTGTTAAAAGAGGCCTCTTCTGTGGTACTCTGCTCCAGATGTCCATCGCCTGCAGTTCTCGTCGCAAATGTATTTCGGAAATTGATTGGAGTGGACTTTCATTGACTGTTTGGAGCAACTGTTGCCTGGTTTGAAATCGATTTGCTAGGTGTGAAACATGGCAGCGGTCCCTGTTGGTTTTTCTGGCCACAGTTACGTCGCCGATTTTCAGTTGACTGCAAACAACACCACTGTTTGTATACCGACTTCGACACACCAACAAATTGAACGACTTCATTCACTTTTTGTCTGTGGGCACTGCCAAACACTATAGCTCCTTTTTGCCTCTCAGTAACGTCTGTCTTACGACCCATATTGCAGACTAAATCCAACACACACGTTGCTCTCCACCACTGCACGAGATAGAAATGATCCTGTAGACCACGTTAGTGCTATTTATCTCCTAACAATGCTATCAAGACGCTATCTGTGCAACAGGTAGCTTCCTACTGTCATTTCTGTTAGGCGTGACTAATTTTTTGTCCGGTGTGCTTAATCGTACATAGCATCATTCATTATCAATCCACTACTGAATGATCTCCTCTAGTGACTTCCATAACTTTCTGTCTGGAGGGCACTCCAGTATTCTTTCATATTGCATCCATCCATCTCTCACGTGGTCTTCTTCTGAGTTCTTTTCTGGCTTTTGTTATCCAATCTAAAATTCAGTTGTTCAACAGTGGTCAGTTTTTCTAGCATTATGTCTAGCGTATTGTCACTTGTGGGTCTTCACTTTGATCATGATGTCATCAATTCTTGTCATTTTCCTGATCGACGAGTTCCTCTTCCTTATTTCGACAATAGTAGCTTTCGCAGCAAAAACACACACAAATTCTTCAAGGCTCGTGCATCTTCTATGTGAAAAAACTCCAAGAAAGGCCTGTGTACATCAAGCATTAGTATACTTATTGCTTAATTTGAGCTCGAGTTATTTCCTGTTCAGTGATTTTTTTGGCAGATGCATTGGATTTTCTGATCTCAAGTAGGACACATTCGGACTTGGAAAAAAGAGGAAAAGGAAACATAAAAAATAGGCCGAAAAAGAACCTCGCTGGTTATTGCTTTTAAGTGATTTAAACAATTCTTTAATGATCTTTTTTAAAAAGAAAAACGCAACCCTGAGTTAACTGTTCAACTCATTTGTGCAAAAACATTTTTTTAAATTATACTTGAAGCGTTCTCCATGAAACTCTAAAGCGTGGTGGCGGTCTTCAAGAAATATTCGTAAAAAAACAATAAATCATATGTGAACCAGAAATCTTTCCTAGAAAGCCCTCCAGCGAGGGAGACCATGAAATTCCAAAGGAGGTCAGGACCCCCGTGCCCCCCCCGTGATTGTGATTGTCTTATAGCACTGGCTCTCTTCATTCTATGAAACCGGTAGCTCTATAAATTAGGGTCCGGCGACTGCTTATAGCCCATCCAGTTGATCACGGTTGTCGTTAAACTCCCAATCAAATACTCCCAACCAAAGAAAACATGAAGTATAAAGGCGCATAATTTTAAATTCTGCAGCAAAGTATTTGTGTGTGACTCTCCGGAAAAAGAAATCCTGATCCTTCTAAATCAAGATTAAGCAATCTCCTTTTTAGCTGTTTCGTACTTGTTGGCTTTAAGTGAGCTAAAACATCAGAAAAAACCATGCGACAAATCATAAGTCAAACAGGCAGAAGGTGGAAATTAGGGTAATTTTCATGTATTTTGCATGGGTTCGTTTATTGCCGTGAAACTAAGGTAAGTGGTCCTAATTCCCAACAAAGCTTCCTAGGCATGTTTTTTTTTTTTTTTCTGATTGTTCCTGGAAGCGGGAAAGTAGAGGATGCACCACGATTCGAAATTTCGGGCCTGGTCAACGAACTTCGCTTTCCACCGCCCCTGCATTTTAGAATGTTGAAAAGAAAGATAAATCATGAAGGTGTTCTTGACAATCCTGGCTGGAGTTTAGCACCACTGTACTTGCTGGTACTGCATTTTAAACATCGCGTCTCCACTGCCAATTTGTGCTCTTGAATAACGTATTGTGGGATTTTTTTGATTCAGAGTTTCCAAGAAAGTGATATTTATAAATAGACGATCCCTATGTGTTAGTTCTACTAGACAGTTGACTGAAATTAAAAAACTAAAATTTTAAATTTAAGTTGTTTTCACGGTACTGCTTAATATACACGGTGTTTCACTAGGAGTGAACAGGAAAGTAATGCAAAATACGCAGAAAACAGATTATAATTCAGCTATGATAGTAACACCACCCAAAATGGATAATTTCCCAAAAAGTACGGAAATTAAACATTTATACGACACCCCACGGAAACCAAAGTCAATAAGTAAAACAAGAAAGATGACACCGAATTTTCGGGTGTAATAAGCACGTCTTTTGAATCCGTTCTGACGCAAATTAAATTTATCAAAGCTATTCAAAGTCAATGGAACCGGTATGGAAAACAATAGTATCTGACGGAAGAAAGAAGTTTTTCAATCGGGTCTTTAATCCCTCAGATATTGCTGTAAACGGAATCGTGAGCTTACGAACTCTTAGAAACAGAGTTATCGACAAAAATAAGATGTGACTTCACGTCCCTTGGTGGGAAAACTATGCATTACTTTAGGAAGAAAGTATTCTCAAAAGGTTTATCCATATGAGCGGTATCGGTCCAAGAAAAAAAAAATGTAGTCGAGTTTTCAGGAGCCCAGATTTTGCTACAAATACATCAGAAGTAGAAATAACACTTATGACCCCTGGTGGCCAAACCATTCTTTACCAAACATTAGAAATTACGTGAAAAATATTTTCCGTCAGGTCTTGTATGCGATACAGGAAGAATTTTTCAAATCGAAAATTCAGGAGCACAAAACGAAATTTACCATTGTGCGCCCTAGCGGAAAGTCTATGATTTATTTGAAAATTTTGAAATTATAGGAAAAACATTTCGCATCGGAAACACTATCCAACAAAGAAGGAATTTTTCAAATCGGACTTTTAGAAGTAGAGATATTGACAAAAAAAAAAGATATACATTTACGCCCCTGCCGTAGAAACTATGCATTATTTCAAGAAGAAAATGTTCCTAAAATGTTTGTCGACATGAGTAGTATCTGTCCACAAAAGACTTTTTTTCAACCGAGATTTTGGAAGCTCATATTTTGCTGAAAATACATCAGAAGCGGAAATTTAGACTTACGCCACCTGGTGGCCAAACAATTTTTTACAGAAATTTGAAATTACGTGCAAACGATTTTCCATCAGGAGCTGTATTCGGTGCAGAAAGAATTTTTCAGATCGGAGATTTAGAAGCAGAGATATAAGGGAAAACGCAATTTACCTCTAGCGGAAAGTCTATGAATTACTTGAAAATTTTGAAATTATAGGGAAAACATGTCACACTAGAATCACTATCCAACAAAGAAGGAATTTTTTAAATCGGACTCTTAGAAGTCGAGATATTGACAAAAATATGATATATATCTACGACCCCTGGCGTAGAAACCGTGCACTATTTTAAGAAGAAAAATAAAATTTTTTAAAGGTTTGCTAAAAAAATTCTTTAAAAGGTTTGTCGACATGAGTAGTATCGGTCTACAAACGATGTTATTTTCAATCGAGAATTTAGAAGCTCATATTTTGCTGCAAATGCATCAGAAGCGGAAATTAAGGCTTATGCCCCCTGGTGGCCAAACCATTTAAAAAAAATTAGATATTGTGTGCAAACGATTTCCCAACAGGAGCTGTATCCGGTGCAGAAAGAATTTTTCAGATCGGATATTTAGAAGCAGAGATATAGGGGGAAACGAAATTTACCTTTACGCCCCCTAGCGGAAAGTCTATGAATTACTTGCAAATTTTTGAAATTATATGAAAAACATGTCACACGGAAAACACTATCCAACAAAGAAGGAATTTTTCAAATCGGACTCCTAGAAGTAGAGATATTGACAAAAATAAGATATACATCTACGCCCCCTGGCGGAGAAACTGTGGAATATTTTAGGAAGAAAATATTTTGAAAAGGTTTATCGTTGTGAGTGACATCAGTCCTCGAAAGAATTTTTTCAATCGATATCTTAGGAGCTCAGATTTTATGGCAAATACATCAGAAGCAAAAATTAACACTTACGCCCCTTGGTGGCCAAAGTATTCTTTACCAAAAATTCAAAATTATATGCAACATATTGTGCATCAGGAGATGTATCCGGTGAAAAAAAAATTTCAGATCGGAGTTTTAGAAGAAGAGTTATCGGAAAAAATGCAATTTAATTTTACGCCCTGTAGCGGAAAATCTATGGGTAATTTGAAAAAGAAACTACATCCAAAATATTCTTCGACATAAATGGAATCGAAAGATCAAAGATTTTTTTCAATCGGATGTTTAGAAGCAAATATGTGGAATAAAACGTAATTTTGAATTCGACATCATCTGCGTTTACGCCCTCTAGCGGCGAAATTGTACATCGTAAAATGAAACGAAATAAAGGATCATCATTCGCATATTTCAAGCTTTCGAATGCAAAAAGGTTACAGACGGACGGACAGACAAACCGATAACATAAGCACGATCTTTTTTTACAAAAGACGTGCTAAAAACGCCCCGCACCGAATTATGGGGAATGAAATTTAGCCGGAAGCTTTAGACCAGGGGTTCTTAACCTTTTTTAGACATGACCCCAAACCAACAAGACTATCAACTTCGTGACCCATGGGCCTATTTTGAAATTAAAAATGCTAATGTTATAATATAAATAAGTGTAGTTTATTATTACGCAGAGTGTAACAACATTTTTTGGTTTCTGAAATTACAGTCAAACCAGTGGCGCAACCAAGTGAAGGGGAAGTAGGAGGCTAGGGTCATCAACGGTATAGCGGGAAGGTATGAATAATAACATGCATTGAAGAGCAATTGAATTAGAGATACCTGTCTAGTAACGTGTAGCACCACCTTTCGTCCTTATGACGGCGGCGATTCGTCTCGGCATGGACTCGACAAGACACCGGAAGCGTTGGGAAGCCATACGGATCCACGACCCCTGAACAAGCTCCCACAGTTCACGAAGATTTGATGGAGGGGGGGTCAGAGCCTCGAACATCTCTTTCGATGGCATCGCAGATGTGCTCGATGGGATTGAGGTCAGGTGACCTAGCTGGCCAAGGAAGCGAGGTCACGTCGGTGGAGTGTTCATCCAACCATTCGCATACAATTCGGGAGCGATTGCACGGTGCATTGTCTTGTTGCAGGATGAGGTCCCCAGTGGGATATTGAAGACGCACAAACGGGAGCAAATGGTCGTCCAGAATATCCGGGTAACGTTGACCTGTGAAGGACGATGTCACACGTACCATCGGTCCCATTTCAGTCCACGTAAATAGTCCCCAGACGAGAATGCCACCCCCACCAGCTTGAAGAGTACCCTGCTGGCAAGAAGGATCCATCGCTTCATGTGGTTTGCGCCGTACTCGTGTCCTGCCATCCGCATGAACCATCGTGAATCTCGACTCATCAGTACAGGCAACATTTTCCCACATGTCTGGGGACCAGTGGCGATGTTTCCGTGCCCATGCTAATCTTTGCACCCTGAGATGTGCGGTCAGCAGCGGTACCCTCGTGGAACGATGGCCTCTGTACCCCATAGAGAGGAGATGGTTCTGGATGGTGTGGCTGCTTTCACGTTTTTGTGCACCAGCGTTAAACTGTCGAGTGATTTCTTGCGCTGTGACCCGTATATCCGCTGTTACAATGCGAGCTAGCAGACGATGTCCCCGCTCATCCACACGCTGTTGCCCACGGCAGTTGGCCCTTGCAGGGATGGTTTTACCGGATTCGATGTACTCACGGTGCACCCGTGACACATTGGCTCGTGAAAATCCCAGTGCCTGCGCGACTTCCGAGATGGAGTGACCCATTCCTCGGGCCCCGACAATTTGCCCACGATCAAATGTGCTTAGATCCCTGGTCTTACCGATAGTGCGTCCGATTCTTACTGATTCCCGTCTCATCACTACTTGTATTGTGGGATCGCTGCATACGTCATGTCGTTTCCGTTTACAGGGCCACCCATAGCGCCACATTTGCATAACGCCAGCTGTCTCTAATTCAATTGCTCTTCAGTGTATTGTGAGACAAATAATATGAATAATTGGAAATTAAAACCTTTTACAAAACAAATTTCAATATCTCCAATTTTTTAAATAACCGAATGCAATTTATACGGTATCTAAGATACCTCAAAATAAACATCCATTTCAAATTTTGTCCAAAATCCGATAAAAACTTTAGAAGTTAAGCATTTTCTGTTTCTTATTATTAATGAATGTCATCTAAAAGCCTCCATAGTCTCTACTCCTTCTCCCCCCCTCTGTACGTCCAAGTGTTCCATTTGAAATTTCGTCAAAATCCGATGAAAACTTTTGAAATTAGACATTTTCTTTTTAATTTTATTAATGAATATTCGCTGAAAGCCTCCATAGTCCATACTGTCTCTCTTTCTCTCTCTCTCTGTCTCTCTCTCTCTCTCTCTCTCTCTGTCTCTCTCTCTCTCTCCCTCTGTACGTCCAAGTGTTCCATTTGAAATTTCGTCAAAATCCAATGAAAACTTTTGAAATTAGACATTTTCTTTTTAATTTTATTAATGAATGTTTGCTGAAAGCCTCCATAGTCCATACTCTCTCTCTTTCTCTCTCGCTCTCTGTACGTTCAAGTGTTCCATTTGAAATTTCGTCAAAATGAGATGAAAACTTTTGAAATTAGACATTTTCTTTTTAATTTCATTAATGAATGCTCGCTGAAAGCCTCCATAGTCCATACTCTCTCTCTCTCTCTCTCTCTCTCTGTACGTCCAAGTGTTCCATTTAAAATTTCGTCAAAATCTGATGAAAACTTTTGAAATTAGACATTTTCTTTTTAATTTTATTAATGAATGCTCGCTGAAAGCCTCAATAGTCCATACTCTCTCTCTCTCTCTCTCTCTCTCCTCTCTCTCTCTCTTTCTGTACGTCCAAGTGTTCCATTTAAAATTTCGTCAAAATCTGATGAAAACTTTTGAAATTAGACATTTTCTTTTTAATTTTATTAATGAATGTTCGCTGAAAGCCTCCATAGTCCATACTCTCTCTCTCTCTCTCTCTCTCTCTCTCTCTCTCTCTCTCTCTCTCTCTCTCTCTCTCTCTCTCTCTCTCTCTCTCTCTCTCTCTCTCTCTCTCTCTTTCTGTACGTCCAAGTGTTCCATTTGAAATTTCGTCAAAATCTGATGAAAACTTTTGAAATTAGACATTTTCTTTTTAATTTTATTAATGAATGTTCGCTGAAAGCCTCCATAGTCCATACTCTCTTTCTCTCTCTCTCTGTACGTCCAAGTGTTCCTTTTGAAATTTCGTCAAAATGAGATGAAAACTTTTGAAATTAGACATTTTCTTTTTAATTTTATTAATGAATATTCGCTGAAAGCCTCCATAGTCCATACTCTCTCTCTCTTTCTGTACGTCCAAGTGTTCCATTTGAAATTTCGTCAAAATGAGATGAAAACTTTTGAAATTAGACATTTTCTTTTTAATTTTATTAATGAATGTTCGCTGAAAGCCTCCATAGTCCATACTCTCTCTCTCTCTCTCTCTCTCTCTCTCTCTCTCTTTGTGTACGTCCAAGTGTTCCATTTGAAATTTCGTCAAAATCCGATGAAAACTTTTGAAATTAGACATTTTCTTTTTAATTTTATTAATGAATATTCGCTGAAAGCCTCCATAGTCCATACTCTCTCTCTCTCTCTCTCTCTCTCTGTCTCTTTCTGTACGTAAAAGTGTTCCATTTGAAATTTCGTCAAAATGAGATGAAAACTTTTGAAATTAGACATTTTCTTTTTAATTTTATTAATGAATGTTCGCTGAAAGCCTCCATAGTCCATACTCTCTCTCTTCTCTCTCTCTCTCTCTCTCTCTCTCTCTCTGTACGTCCAAGTGTTCCATTTGAAATTTCGTCAAAATCCGATGAAAACTTTTGAAATTAGACCTCTTCTTTTTAATTTTATTAATGACTGTTCGCTGAAAGCCTCCATAGTCCATAATCTCTCTCTCTCTCTCTCTCTCTCTCTCTGTACGTCCAAGTGTTCCATTAGAAATTTCGTCTCAAATCCGTATGATTTCTTTTGAAATTGACATTTTCTTTTTTAATTTTATTAATGAATGTTCGCTGAAAGCCTCCATAGTCCATACTCTCTTTCTCTCTCTCTCTCTCTCTCTCTCTCTCTCTCTCTCTCTTTCTGTACGTCCAAGTGTTCCATTTGAAATTTCGTCAAAATGAGATGAAAACTTTTGAAATTAGACATTTTCTTTTTAATTTTATTAATGAATGTTCGCTGAAAGCCTCCATAGTCCATACTCTCTCTCTCTCTCTCTCTCTCTCTCTCTCTCTCTCTCTCTCTCTCTCTCTGTACGTCCAAGTGTTCCATTTGAAATTTCGTCAAAATCCGATGAAAACTTTTGAAATTAGACATTTTCTTTTTAATTTTATTAATGAATGTTCGCTGAAAGCCTCCATAGTCCATACTCTCTCTCTCTCTCTCTCTCTCTCTCTCTCTCTCTCTCTCTCTTTGTGTACGTCCAAGTGTTCCATTTAAAATTTCGTCAAAATCCGATGAAAACTTTTGAAATTAGACATTTTCTTTTTAATTTTATTAATGAATGTTCGCTGAAAGCCTCCATAGTCCATACTCTCTCTCTCTCTCTCTCTCTCTGTACGTCCAAGTGTTCCTTTTGAAATTTCGTCAAAATGAGATGAAACCTTTTGAAATTAGACATTTTCTTTTTAATTTTATTAATGAATATTCGTTGAAAGCCTCCATAGTCCATACTCTCTCTCTCTCTCTCTCTCTCTCTCTCTCTCTCTCTCTCTCTCTCTCTCTCTCTCTGTCTCTCTCTCTTTCTGTACGTCCAAGTGTTCCATTTGAAATTTCGTCAAAATGAGATGAAAACTTTTGAAATTAGACATTTTCTTTTTAATTTTATTATTGAATATTCGCTGAAAGCCTCCATAGTCCATACTCTCTCTCTCTCTCTCTGTACGTCCAAGTGTACCATTTGAAATTTCGTCAAAATCCGATGAAAACTTTTGAAATTTGACATTTTCTTTCTATTTTATTAATGAATGTTCGCTGAAAGCCTCCATAGACCATACTCCCTTTCTTTCTCTCTCCCTCTCTCTCTGTACGTCCAAGTGTTCCTTTTGAAATTTCGTCAAAATAAGATGAAAACTTTTGAAATTAGACATTTTCTTTTTAATTTTATTAATGAATATTCGCTGAAAGCCTCCATAGTCCATATTCTCTCTCTCTCTCTCTCTCTCTCTCTGTACGTCGAAGTGTTCCATTTGAAATTTCATCAAAATCCGATGAAAACTTTTGAAATTAGACATTTTCTTTTTAATTTTATTAATCAATCTTCGCTGAAAGCCTGCATAGTCCATACTCTCTCTCTTTCTCTCTCTGTACGTCCAAGTGTTCCATTTTAAATTTCGTCAAAATCCGATGAAAACTTTTGAAATTAGACATTTTCTTTTTTAATTTTATTAATGAATGTTCGCTGAAAGCCTCCATAGTCCATACTCTCTCTCTCTCTCTCTCTCTCTCTCTCTCTCTCTCTCTCTCTCTCTCTCTGTACGTCCAAGTGTTCCATTTGAAATTTCGTCAAAATCCGATGAAAACTTTTGAAATTAGACATTTTCTTTTTAATTTTATTAATGAATGTTCGCTGAAAGCCTCCATAGTCCATACTCTCTCTGTACGTCCAAGTGTTCCATTTGAAATTTCGTCAAAATCCGATGAAAACTTTTGAAATTAGACATTTTCTTTTTAATTTTATTAATGAATGTTCGCTGAAAGCCTCCATAGTCCATACTCTCTCTCTCTCTCTTTCTCTCTCTCTCTCTCTCTCTGTACGTCCAAGTGTTCCATTTGAAATTTCGTCAAAATCCGATGAAAACTTTTGAAATTAGACATTTTCTTTTTAATTTTATTAATGAATGTTCGCTGAAAGCCTCCATAGTCCATACTCTCTCTCTCTCTCTCTTTCTCTCTCTCTCTCACTGCCGTCTCCCTTCCGTGTCGCATTTGTTGATCGTTTGTCATAGGATTCTGGGGTCAAGCCAGTGTTGCCAAGTTGGGGGTTTCCCGTTAAATTTAGGGGGAACTTTTAGGGTTATGGGGAAATATTGCAGTCCTGTAACGTCCTAAATATTATCACGATCCCTGTGACCGGAAGCAGCTACACTGGTGATCCCCGTGATGTCATCTCTAGAAATTCCGGAACCTTTACACGTGTTAAATACGAAGAAGGTTTCAAATTTTTAATTAAAAAAAAAATAACTCTTTATTTTTTTTCTGAGAAGCCTTGGTGACCTATGTTTGGGTCGCGACCCGTAGGTTAAGAACCCATGATTTAGAAGAATATTTCGCTGACATATCGATAGTTGAAATTCTGGACGTATGCAAGCTTGTCGGAAGTGAAAATGTGCCGCGTTAACGTCCGCGAACAGTACATATGGGGGACATCTGTAATTTCATTTTAAAAAGACAACCGACATGTCTATTCAGATATTAGAGGAGTTCGATGTGATTCTGAGACAGATAATACAGATGGGTTGTGTTACATTTACTTTATCACAAACAGGACACAACATTTCTACTATGGGAACACACTGTACAAATACCGAATCACAGTAATGTGCATATCTCAGCGAAATATTTCTTCTAAAGCGTCCGGGTAAATTTAACTCCCTAATTCGGGGCTGCGCGTTTTTAGCACGTCTTTTGTAAAAACGATCGTGCTTCTGCTACCGGTTTGTCTGTCCGTCTGTACCTACGGTATCTCTGCAACTATTAGTTCGATTTGAAAAATTCTTTTTGCATTCGGAAGCTTGAAATATGCAAATGATGATCCTTCATTTCGTTTTTTTTTATGATGAACAATTTTGCCGCTAGAGGGCGTAAATGAAGATGATGTCGAATTCAAAATTACGTTTTAATCCACATATTTGCTTCTAAATATCCGATTGAAAAAATTCTTTTATCTTTCGATTCCATTTATGTCGAAGAGTGTTTTAGATATAGTTTCGTTTTCAAATTATGCATAGATTTTCCGCTAGGGGCGTAAAAGTAAATTACATATTCTCCGATAACTCTTCTAAAACTCCGATTTGAATTTTTTTTTTCAGCGGATACATCTCCTGATGGAAAATGTTTTGCACCTAATTTCTAATTTTTGGTAAAGAATACTTTGGCCACCAGGGGGCGTAAGCGTTAATTTTTGCTTCTGATGTATTTGCCATGAAATCTGAGCTTCTAAAATATCTATTGAAAAAATTCTTTCGTGGACTGATGCCACCCACATCGATAAACCTTTTTGGAATATTTTCTTCCTAAAATATCCCACAGTTTCTCCGTCAGGGGACATAGATGTATATCCTATTTTTGTCAATATCTCTACTTCTAGGAGTCCGATTTGAAAAATTCCTTCTTTGTTGGATAGTGTTTTCCGTGTGGCATGTTTTTCATATAATTTCAAAATTTTCAAGTAATTCATAGACTTTCCGCTAGGGGGCGTAAAGGTAAATTTCGTTTCCCCTTATATCTCTGCTTCTAAATCTCCGATATTCTTTCTGCACCGGATACAGCTCCTGATGGAAAATCGTTTGCACATATTTTCCAGTTTTTGTAACATAATGGTTTGGCCACCAGGGGGCGTAAATCTTAATTTCCGCTTCTGATGTATTTGCAGCAAAATATGAGCTTCTAAATTCTCGATTGAAAAAAACGTCGTTTGTAGACCGATACTACTCGTGTCGACAAACCTTTTAGGAACATTTTCTTCTTAAAATACTGCATGGTTTCTACGCCAGGGGGCGTAGATGTACATCTTATTTTTGTCAATATCTCTACTTCTAAAGGTTTGACTTGAAAAATTCCTTCTTTGTTGGATAGTGTTTCCAGTGTGGCATGTGCTTCATATAATTTCAAAATTTTCAAGTAATTCATAGACTTTCCGCTAGGGGGCGTAAAGCTAAATTGCGTTTCTCCCTATATCTCTGCTCCTAAATCTCCGATTTCAAAAATTCTTTCTGCACCGGATACATCTTCTTATGGGAAATCGTTTGCACACATAATTTCTAATTTTTGTAAAAAAAAAAAAAAAAAAAAAAAATAGTTTCACCACCAGGTGGCGCAAACCTTAAGTTCTGCTTCTGATGTATTTGCGGCAAAGTATGAGCTTCTAAATTCTCGATTGAAAAAAATTTTGTCATCCTCCCATAACATTGGGAATGAATGTATGATATTCTATGTCAGAACTATGCTTATTATTTTCAAATGTGTACGTATATATTATAATGTAACGTTCAGTTTTCATGAGTAAATATTGGTATTTTTGTCATCTACTGAATATCGAGTGACCCAACTGATCACCTCATCGCAGAAGTCTTTTCAATTGTATTTTCAATTAATTAATTTTTCAAGTTACAGTGTATAGTTAGATGGTGTATCTCGCAGATGCATATTATGCAGTGGCATTCCATGGTGTTTAAATACTTTAAAATGAACATGTGAAATAGAAATTTGATGTTCATTAAGTCGTCACAGTTACAACAAATATTTCACACAGAATAATTTATCGCGAGGTATTTAAAAAAAAACGGTAATTAATAGCATATAATTTTTAGTTCTTTTAGTTCTAACATGAATAAGTTCTTACTATATAATATTTTTCTATATTTCCTTGCAAAAATTTGGCGTCTATTTGATTTGTTTTCAATCTGCTTCAATTAAAAATTTCACTCCGTCACAGGACGGGCAATATCCGCTATACATTAATATTCATTTAAAGCTTAAAAACAACCATCCCAGGATGGGTTATACGCTAATTCATGAAGAAAGCTTGAAGAATTCTCAGCAATAATAAGATCATTGATAGCACTAAGGATACATACGCCACATTAAATTCTTATTCTAATTTTCATTTGTTTCTTTTCATCGCAGCTTCTGAAGACTGGTTTTTAGGCATAACCTTTAGTGTGCAAGGAATTTTGATATGAAATGAGGATAACAGCTGTAAGTTGAACAGCATGAGTTACGGTTATCACAATCGAAGTCGTGAGCTGGTGTAGCCTTGAAGAACAACAGGAACGGCAAGTGTTTATGAAGCAAACCGGAAAAAAATTTGTGTTGAAGCGATGATTCTTTCTGAAAGTTTAGAAACAAATTCTATGTTCTGTCGAATACTGCCGAAAGCATCTGTTAACTGCTTTGCTCCATACATAACTCTAAAGGAGAAAAGCACGTTTCCTCTGCTAACCTAATTAACATTCGATACGCTGCAACAACTCGTATTAGTGTTATTTTTTTAAGGTTATGTTTCTTTTCATGAGCAATGTTTCACATAATAAACTTTTATTTTCTTCTGGTCGTGACTTTTACAAAATTGTTTATCACAAGTGTATTATACAAACAAAGACGATATTTAATTCTGGCGTGTCATTTTATTTTTGTGCTACGGATGGTTCTGTGTGATTAGGACATTCAGATTTAAACCATACGGTTGGGAGATATAACACAGCGTACAAAGCAGAGAGAGTCTGTCTAACCACTAAAGGGGTCCGGACTTAAGCCCACCGGACACTTGCCCACTATGGATGATTTGTAGATAATACGTAACGTCGGAGGACGTTTCTGACCTAGTGTAGGAAAACTGATCGCATAAATATTTATAGAACGTATAAAAATTGCACTTTGTTTTAGAAATGTTGAAATTTAAGGGGGTTATTCCCAAGCCTAAGCTAATATATATCCCCTTTCTTATGGGTTTACGAAGCTCAAACTTAAATCATTAGACAACCCTATCAATAGACGAACAACGCATTTGAAAATTTGGAAAAGTTTAAATTTAAGGGGTGTTAACTCCCAAACGTCAACTAACATTTATGATCTTTTTCATGGGCTCTATAAATCTGAAACTTAAATCATTGTAAAGAGCTGAGAAATAAGAGTGTCTTGTGAAGAGGTGCCTTGTAAAGAGCTGAGAAATAATCCGTTCAGTGCCTTTTATTATGTTTTATAAAATGTTTACAAATACGAAATATCAAGGTTGTAATTTAAAATCTCCTAAAAAGGCCCGTAGCGTGGGTATCTTGTCAACACCTAAACATCGATTCGTTGAGTCCCTGTAGGTTAGCTTTTATTGCATGACATGTGAAATATTAAAATCATAATTCAAGATTTAGTGAGTCGCAAAGCTTCTACAAAAACCTTGTGTCTTTATGGTCTTAATACGCATTTATATCTCTAGGAAAACTTGTACTTTTCGTTTGTTCTACTAGGAAAACTCCCACACTTTGACAAGATCTCGGAACGAAACACAATTTGTCATTTATGCTCATTTATGCAATTTGTATACGACCCCATAACGTTGCAGACTCTGAAAGGTACCCGTCTATCGGGTACGAATTTGTCGTTCCCCGTTGAGACCTGGTGTGTCGTTTTTGATTTGCATGCGGCGTGCTTTATTTTGGTATGTATCCCCCCCCCCCCTCCTGCAGTTGAGACAATTCGAATTATTTTTCAAAACGTGCGTTGGGTGTCACACTACAAACAAATTTAAAATTTCTGCCGGTGTACAAATCCGATGGGTGTACATCATGTCACAAACGTACGTTGGGTCACACGGCATATAAAATTAAAATTTCGGCGGGTGTACATTATCTCCCAAAATCAAAGCAGGTCATGATGCTTAAATTTCGAAAATATGGTAACGATTATTCTTATAGTTACTGTGCTAAGTGTGCTCAAGTTCAGTAGGCTCGTGTCCGCTGGGCAAATGTCCGGGTGGACAAGTGTCCGAGTGGGCAAATGTCCGGTGGGCATCTTGCCGGTGGGCAAATGTTCGACACCCCCATTAAATACCCACCGTGTATCTCAGACTACAAAAATGATAGCCCCTGGGTATTGGAAACCCTCCTCCTCCTCGTTGCAAGTAAGGTCATCTGTTTCTACCAAGGAGTATAGAATAAGGGAGAGAGCATGTGCTCTCTCCCTTATTCTATACTTAGGTGAGAGCATGTGCTCTCACCTAAGTTGCATGGCCGCCATGTTATATTACCCTCAGGTGCTTTTTTTTTTGCTTTGTAAGTTAAGGAAGATTTCATTTTTTTTATTTCGTGTGAGAAGGGCGTTTGCTTATGACTGGTTTATGGAATTGTTCATTTGAAGTTCAACTAACATTAAAAGCTGAAGAGAGATCTATTGTATTTGCGGATCAAAAACTTATGATGGAATAGCTAAGCATTTCTAGTACGAATTAGAAATTTGTCCAGTTTCCAATAACTCCTGGTTAAAGATCACATTCTCGAAAACGTTTTATTAAAACTTTGTAAAAAACATTCGCTTCTCGCGCACAATAAAATCCGTGTTTTTTTTCTTCTTTTTTTTTTTTTTTTGTTATTTTAAATTCGTAAATTATCACATTTCTTATTAGTACAGAGTAATCTATCAACGCTAACGGATTTTATTGTGCGCTACAAACGTTTTTCAATTTGCATATTCCGTGTACTCTTCGTTAAAATTTTGTAAATTATCAAAGTTTAGCACGAACTATTGTTTCTAAGGTAACATTTCGTTGCGTTTCTGTCTTCAGAAACATTTACTCGATCATATGAAATAAAACAGGGTTTTCTTCTTCACTTTAGAATTTGTAAACGGCTTCATGCATTACTTTAAACAGCATGTACTTTTCGTGTGACGAGTTAAAGGGGTTTTTGTCGTACGCAGGAGTAAAACGTGACTTAGCAGTGCTTTGAAAGGAAAGAATAGAAAACAGTGGTGACATTATAGACTACATCCATAAATGTACATGATATTTTTTTTTTTTTTTTGCGCAAGAAGGCTTTAAAAGTGTTAGCCTACCTATATTGTTAGGTGCGTAATTTGATGGGAACGCACAGAAGGGTAAAATAATATGGCTGCTTCTCAGAGCGTCGGCTTCAGAGCTTTACGTAGGGCTTGCTTGTTATGCTCCCTCCCCTTATTCTACCCTCCTTGGTTCCTACCGATTTTCTACCTTTTACGTGCGGATATTCAGCGATTGTTAGTAAATCACACCATCTCTGAAAGATCAGCCCAGGTTTGAACCTGGGGACCCAGCATCGACAGTCTGAACCACTTAGCCATCCGCGGCTCCAGTGCGATTTTCTACCTCGCTCCCGTGTGGCTTTCCTATCAGTCACCTGACTCCGAATCTCCTAGCTTCTAATTTCTAAGGCTGCTTACGAGGTGAGGTCCAGACACTCACTTCCTAAAATCCTGTCCAACATCATTCGTTCATTCTAGTTCCCTCAATGCTAAACGTAACGAAGATCGTTTATACTATTGCTGACACAATTCATGATAACTTCCAAAGTTCGAAAGATCAAGACATAAGATCCAATTGGACAATGCTGAAGCAGCAATAATCCTGCCGTATTTGCCGTTGAGCAAACGCGTTGAGCGGCCTCCATGACACGCAAACTTTAATTTGTCTTGAACTTTTGCATTTTTTTTTCACCGGAAAATTACAAGAATTTAATTTCAAGCCTTATATTCCAAACTAGGTTCACTGCAATAAAACCGATGAGACAAAAACACATCTTATTTATTACACTGTGAAAAATAAGTGGTGTGAATTCACGGAAAATTTCTGAAAATAACGTGAAGCAAAGTCGCCGGTAGGTAACCGTGTTTTTCAGAAATTTCCGTTTTTAAAAGTGCCCGTTTATTTTAAATTCCGTATTTCCACAGATTTTCCGTAGACAGAAATTCCGTTTCTTTCAGAAAAGTCCATTTGAGATTTTTCCGTATTTAAACTGAAATTCCGCAAAATTGACGCCCCTGTACAGCACTTGCCCTAGATAATCGTTACACTGAAATCAGGATCGAACCCCCGTCGTTAGAGCTGGCTCAACAGGTAACGCGCGCCCTTAACAACTCAGCCACAAACGTTCGCTATCCGTCTCACGTACACCATGGTAAAACGAATCCCGCGACGATGAAATTTTGTTTTTTGTCATTAATGTGAGTGATTTAATCATTTTATTTTCTGTTGGAGCTTATTATTTTTCTGAATAGGTTTGTAATTTTTTTTAGGATGACTTTGCACAAATTAAGCAGTTTTCATCGTGATTTTTTGAAGCAACAAAATGCGTTGCAACTTGATTTTTTTAAACTAACATTAACTTTCCGTTATCTTTAAAAATGCTGAAATGTACCTTTTACAACATTATCTCCCCCCCCAAAAAAACTAAATATAAAATTTACTCTTGATAACTATAATAGCTTTTGTCTTAAGTTGTCTAAGGACTGATACATACGCATCGTATAATGACTTTGCACAAATTAAGCAGTTTTCATCGTGATTTTTTGAAGCAACAAAATGCGTTGCAACTTGATTTTTTTAAACTAACATTAACTTTCCGTTATCTTTAAAAATGCTGAAATGTACCTTTTACAACATTATCTCCCCCCCCCCCCAAAAAAAAAACTAAATATAAAATTTACTCTTGATAACTATAATAGCTTTTGTCTTAAGTTGTCTAAAGACTGATACATATACATCGTATAATCATCTGTACAATAAGTACCCGGTTTCTTACAGTAACACAATATATTATATACAGCTGGTGCACCAAATAGCAGAAAGGAGAAAATATCCTGCGCCACAATAAACAAAATTCATGCGATATGCTATCCACAATATCCGATCTCGCTACGGAACTTCAAAATTCGACAGACGATGGAAATTTAAAAGTTAATCAAACCTCAAGTATTCTCACAAATCGCTCCTATTAACAGTAATTCCTCGTCCTACGGATACGAAAAAAAGTGAGAACTGAGATTTTTCGTTAATATACGAAAGGAATTCCGGAAAGGTTTTTGAAAATTCAGAATTTTCCGTTAACACATCTTTAAAACGGTAATTTACCGTCAATGTAAGAAAGAAACTGCGGAAAGGTTTTTGAAAATTCAGAATTTTCTGTTAACACATCTCTAAAACGGTAATTTACCTTCAATATAAGAAAAACACTGCGGGAAGTTTTCTGAAAATTCAGAATTTTCCGTTAACACATCTCTAAAATGGTAATTTACCGTCAATATAAGAAAGAAACTGCAGAAAGGTTTCTGAAAATTCAGAATTTTCCCGTGGTACGAAAAATCCGTTAAATTCAGGTTTCTTTCCGTCATTTCACGGAAATTGTTCTATCAGAAATATGCTTCGTTAATTCACGACAGGATTCACGGAAATTTGTCCGTGAATTTCAGAAATTTTTTTACAGTGTATATATATTTTTTAAGTACTGATACTGTATTAAAGTATTTCTTCTAACTTACAGCAGTAAACCAACATCAGCCCACAGGTAGTAATTAAAAGACCTCCCTGGTGATTGATAAAAATTTCCTGTTCGCACGGTCCAAAATGCCTTGGAGAGAATTTTGCTGTTTAATATGCTCGTCATGAACTGTTGAAAAATAAGACTGATTCCTTGCTTTCTTTTTCTTTTTTGCAGGTGACAAAGCCTTTAATGGAAAAGAAACGTCGTGCCAGAATTAACTCCTGCCTCGCAGAACTCAAACGTATCGTTACAGAAAAAGAAGGAACAGTGGATCAGATGGAAGTGAGTCCTTGATGACTTTTGCTTTTGTAGGAATAGTTTTTGATGAATTGATCGCGATCAAGAAAATGATTGATCACGATCAAGAAAATGATTTGCGATCAGTTACGTGAAAAGCTGAATCTATGATGCCTGTCTGTCACCATCGCACAAGGTCACGCGAAAGGGATGATTCCTGAGCTCGAGGTTTGAAAACTCTTTGAAGCAAGAGTTTGTCAATCTTTGAAACATAATAGATAAAGCTGCACAAAAGCTGCGGTTTGAATCTTCTCCGGAAAGGCAACCTTTACTGCCGCGAGCCTAAATCACAGATCTCAATAAACCCTTGGCAAATAACGTAAGAAAAGGGCGTTGTATTATGACACAGTTAACGTTTAATGATTCATTACAGACAGTATGAAAGAAATAACCTGTTATGGTAAAGAAATGTTTGAAAATACATGGCACCGTGTTCTTGAGGGTAATGATCATCTCTTCTGAGAAGAGTCAAAAGCTGCGAACTGTGCTTTAATGAAATGATAAAATACCTTGATACATGAGACGTTGAGTCGTGAATTGAGGACGAAATTTAAAGGGCAAGGGTGAATCGAAACGTAACGCACACTATTTTTTTGGCAGCAGTTTAATAGATATCTCATCATCATCATTGTCAACCATTATCAATCCACTGCTGGACGAAGGTCTCCCCAAGTTTCCTCCACAACGGTCTGTCTTGTGCCAGTCTCCTCCATGTCACTCCTGCATACTTTCGAATTTCATCCACCCATCTTCCATGTGGTCTTCTTCTGGGTCTTTTCCTGTCCCTTGGAATCCAATCTAAAATTTCGGCTGTCCATCGATGGTCTGTCCTTCTGGCAGTATGTCCAGCCCATTGCCATTTCAGGGATTTAACTCTGATCATGATGTGTTCCACTCTTGTCATTTTTCGGATCCACGTGTTCCTCTTCTTATCTCTCCTGGTTACACCAAGCATGCACCTCTCTATGCTGCTTTGAGTTGTCTGCAGCCTTTGTATGTCTCTTTTAGTTAAGGTCCACGTCTCTGCACCATACGTAAGCACTGGAAGGATGCATTGATCAAACACTTTTCTTTTAAGACATAATGGCATATTGCTCTTGAAAATTATGCTGTTTCTTCCAAAAGCTCTCCAGGCAAGTTGTGTACGCCGATTAATTTCTTCACCAATGTGACCCTCACTTGATATCTGCTGTCCAAGATAAACGTACGTGTCTGTTATCTCCAGCTTTTCTCCATCAATCGATAAATCTTCATTTCTTGTAAAAGCACTGTACATCACTTTTGTCTTCTGAAAGTTCATTTTTAATCCCACTTCTTTACTCTTGTCAGCAAGTTCCTGGATCATACTCTGTAGCTATGATGGGGTAGTTGCAAAAATGACTATGTCATCAGCAAAACGAAGGTGGGTTAGATAATCTCCATTAATCTTTATCCCTTTGTTTTCCCAGTTCAGTGATTGAAAGACATTTTCCAATGTGGCATTAAAGAGCTTCGGAGATATGGTGTCACCTTGTCTCACTCCTTTTCCAATTTTATGTGTGTTGTATTTTCAAACAGCCGAATCTTTGCACTTGCATTTTCATAGATGTTATTAATAATATTAATGTATGCATTTTCAATACCGCAGGATTTCAGAGCCATTGCAACTACTGATGGTTTCACCGAATCAAAGGCTTTTTCATAATCGATAAAAGCCATGCACAATGGAAGCTCATATTCCCTCGCTCTTTCAATTAGTTCTCTCAGTACGTGGATATGATCTATTGTGCTGTAGCCACTCCTGAATCCAGCTTTTTCTCTCGGTTGAGCCATGTCCAGTGTCACCTTCAAGTGGTGTGAAAGAACTTTAGTGAAGATTTTATAAACCACTGATAGGAGGCTGATAGGTCTGTAGTTCCTGAGATCCTCAATGTCACCTTTTTTATGTAGCAAGATCATTGTAGCGTTGTTCCAATCCTCAGGAATTTTCCCTTCATTAAGGCATCGAGTGAAAATTTGGGCGAGTACTGTTTCGATTTCTCCACTTGCTTCTTGTATGATGTCTATAGTAATTCCATCTTCTCCTGGAGCTTTTCCCCGCTTCATGTTCTTGAATGCATGTGCAACTTCTGCTGGAAGGACTGGAAGAACTCTGGTACTGGTACCTTTCATGATGTCTGGAGTACATGTATCATCCCTTTCATATAATTTGGAGTAGAAATCTTTCACTCTTGTCAAAATTTCTCCTCTATTTCTTGTTACAGAACCATCTTCTTTTCTCAGTGCCATAATCTGTTTTTTCCCCTTACTGAGATGTCCCTTTGCTATCTTTAGGCTTTTGTTGTTTTCAATTGCTTTCCTTACTAGTTCACAGTTGAATTTCCTTACGTCTTCTGTGATACTTTTTCATACTGTCTTGCATAGCTCTATATATTCCACTTTGGAAGTCACATCTTCTTTAGTTGTCCTCATCACTCTTCTTTTTTGCATCAACATTTTGGTTTTTCCTGATAATTTGTTCACATGCAATTTGTTCTTAGACCCAGCTAATTTTGTTGCTGTTTCCATAAGAGCTTTGGTTACTTTTCTGTTAACTTCTGAAATATCCACTTCTTCCGATGTTAGGCCTTCTAAAGCAGAGAATTTGTTCTTCAGTTCCAATTTGAAGGTATTATGGTGTTTTTTAAGGTTGGTTATGTCAATACATTTTGTTTGTCTTATGAGCTTGCTACGTTCGAGTTTAGTGTTGAGGTGCATCTTACATCTCACCAATCTATGGTCACTGCCTGTGTTGAACTTGTTTAGCACACTGCAGTCTTCTATGATGAATTTTTTGTTACACATAATAAAATCAATTTCACTTGTCGTCCCATTTGGATGTCTCCATGTCCATTTCCTGTGTGGCTTTTTCTTGAAAAAGGAGTTCAAGATGAAAAACCCTTCTGCCTCTGCAAACTCTACGAGAGTATTTCCACGCTGGTTTCTGTTGCCGTGACCGAATTTACCTACTGAAGTTTCATTCTGTTGCCGTTGCCCTATTTTTGCATTGAAATCTCCCATAATTATCTTCAAGTGCTGCTTACCTTTATTATTTAGATCACGAATTTCCTCATAAAATTCTTCAATTTCTTCTTCAGCATGACTTGTGGTGGGTGCATAAGTTTGAATAATCTGAGCCTGGTATCTTCTCGAGAGTTGGATAACGAGTCGTGCAGCTCTGTCAGAGGAACTTTCAACTTCTACCACTTTATCCTTCAATTTCTTGTTTATTATAAATCCAACACCACTAGTTCTGCCAGTATCTGTCCCACGATAATAGAAGAGATGTCCACTTTTCAGTTCAATGAGATCTCCTTTTCTCCTTACCTCACTTAGCCTGACGATGTCCCACTTGATCCTTTGTAGTTCCTCTTCCAATTCAAGAAGCCTTGAATCAGAAGATAGGGAGCGTCCGTTGTACGTAGCCAAGGTCAGCATCAGATGGCAGCCTAGTCCGGTCTTCCGGGGATTCTTAGCACCCTCTGCCTTCATGTCGCACTGGCCGCTGCCTTGGCCAGGTACATTCCAGCTGCCGGAGACTGAGGGCCAAGATTTAAGTTGTGGAGTCATTTTGGAGGGGTTTGGCCATAACTCACCACGCTGGCCAAGCGGGTTGGTGAGTGTGGGATAGCATTTCCTCTAATCCCGATGGTATAGTTATACCGCTATTGGCGGTCGTCAGAGCCCCTTTTTAGTGGGAACAGGATGTACCACGAGAAGGCGATGTTGACATTTGTCAAGGAGAGGCTGTGATGTTACGCATCACCTGACCTTACATCCCTAATAGATATATACGTAGTGAAACTACATTTTTTAGCTATTTCTCAACATAAGAACCGAGTCGCTGGAGACAGTCATCCCTGCGTGGTACCAGTTTTAGTATACGTTGTTCATATAAGTCCGTTTTCTGGGCGTATAGCCACCTGCGGACAACCAATTTGACTTCGTCAGCCGAATCGAAGTGTTGGTCGCTCAGGAATCTTTTCAAATGACCAAACAGATGAAGGTCCGAAGGAGTCAGGTCCGGACTGTACGATGAGTGATGGAATACCTCCCAGCCAAATTGCGCAGTTTCCTCTGTCACTTGTGGTCGTCTGTCCAGTTTTTGGGCACCCATCACGCGCTGACCCTGCGAAATTGTTATTTGTCGTGTACACCATTGTATGCTATACCGTGCAAAATGTTGTACTTCTGTGTCAAAGTGCGCAGATGGATCGATGGATTGCCTGTTCAATGTCTCTCACAGTGGCAGGTGATGATGCGGTTACTGGTCGACCGGAACGTGGCGGATCGGTAAGGTTGCCACGGCCCTCTGCAAAGAAACTGCACCATCTGAAGATGTTGCTGCGGTCCAGGCAATCACCACAATACACTTCGATCATTTCTTTCTGAATTTCCTTGGGAGTTTTCAGTTTTGCGTACAAAAATCAGACTACACCGCGTTGCTCTTCATTCGTAGACGACGCCAACAAAAGTGACAGTTCTGTGCCGTCGTTCACAATGTCTTCCAAAACGGCGACACCTGATCTTGCCAAACTTGTCTGTAGCGTGATATTCAAACTCGTTGTCTGCCAAACTGCAACCTGCTACTTGCAATCTGGCCGGCGCAGTGGTCTAAGCGACGGCTTCTGATCATTCGTCCAAAAGGGGTCCGGGTTCGGATCCCGTGGTGAGGCATGGATGTTGTTTTTGTCTTACGGAACTGGCTCTCTCCCTTTCCTGGAACCAGTGACCCTAAATCAGGGACGGGCGACTGCTTATAGCCCATTGAGTTGCTCACGGTGGTCGTTAAGCCTCCAATCATCATCATCATCATCAACAACTTGCAAACTGCAAAGAGAAAAAATTGCGGTGCGTTACTTTTCGATCCTCCCGAAAAGTAACGCATTAATCAATTTGAAAAAAGGTATTTATCAAATATACAGTACTTAAAAATGTATCTTTTAATTTGTTAATAATGATAAATGCGAGGGTGACCGATAAGTATCCGGATTTTTATTCCTATCGATACAAAACTGTGTGTATGATCGTATGTATGCCTGAACTTACGGCCACTTTCAATGAAGCGCCGTAAAGGCGGAGATACCAATGTTAGGTGGCGCTGTCGATCAAAAACAACGGCGGCTACGTTAAGTGTTCAGTTCAAGCAGCGAGCAGTAGTGAAATTTTTAACGAAAGAGGGCGTAAAGGTCATGGACAATACAAGAAGATTTCGGATGGTGTATGGTGATGCGGCTATGTCTCGTTCCAGTGTTTATGAATGGATTACGAAGTTCAAAGCTGGACACGAGAGCCTTGAAGATAAGGCACGGTCAGGTAGACCTAATACTGCGGTGACGAATATAAGGATTACACGAGTTGGCGACTTGATTTAAGGTGAAAGACGCATTCGTGTTCGGGATATTGCCATGGAATCGGATATCAGTAAAGATTCTGTTGGACGAATTATTCATGAACATCTCAACTATAGGAAGACCTGTGCCAGATGGGTACCGCAAATGCTTACAGCGGTGCATAAACGCCAAAATCTAGACATTTGCAATGAACTGGTGCAGCGCTACGATGAGGAGGGTGAAGCATTCCTGGGATGCATAATCAGAGGAGATGAAACGTTGATTCTTCCGTTCGAAAGTATGCAATGGTATCGTCCGAATTAGCCCCCAGAAAAGAAGTTGAAAGTTGGTTCGTTGGCATCGAAGGTCATGGCTACTGTCTCCTGGGACAAACACGGTATCCTTCTGGTTGAGTACTTGGCAAAAAATGAAACAATAAATGTGAAGACACTGAGAAAACTTGCACAGCGTATCCGTACCAAACAGCCAACATTGCAAAAAAAATCAAATTTTGCTGCAGCATGATAACGCTCTCCCGCATATTGCTAAACCAGTGCAAGCACAGATCGCAAAACAGGGTGGACCGTTCTTCCGCACCCTGCTTACAGTCCGGACTTGGCACCTTCCGATTTTCATGTTTTTGGTGCCTTGAAGGATAGTCTTAGTGACCGTCACTGTGAGAGCATGGACGATGTGCGAGCGGCTGTCCGTCAATGGATTCGTAACACCCCTGCTGATTTCTTCGCTACCGGAATGAATCGACTTGTTGATCGGTGAAGGAAATGCATTGCGCTGAACGGAGAATACGTGGAAAAGTCACTTTGACTGGTTCATACCACTGTGTTAAATATGTCAGTATCATATTTATGCATCCTGTATTTTTTATTTCTGTCCTGTAATCGATGGGAATAAAAATCCGGATACTATTCGGACACCCCTCGCAATTCATATTTTTCGGTTCCTAAAGCCCCACTTTGCCTAATCCGGGTCACGTTTTTCGAAATCTAGTGGACTCAGTTCAAATCCCAAGAGCCCTCTGATGCGGCATTGGTTCCTTTTCCCCTAGAACACGTGACCTTAAGCTATAGATGGGCGGCTCCTCACTGCCTTATGTTGTCAGGGAGGAAGTTGAATTTGAAAGAAACTCGCTGGTTTTAGTTTTCAGGAATCAGAATTCTTTGAATATCAAGATATATATATACACTACATGAACAAAAGTCGCCAGAAACAAGACAAGAAAGGTGACACCGAATTGTTGGTTGTAATGAGAACGCCTTCTGAATCCGTTCTGACTCGAATAAACTTTTTTCAACGTTATTCTTAGTCAATGGAACTGGGTAGAATAAAAGAAGATCAACCAGATTCCTGCAATCGTTAAAGCATTTAGATTTACGTATACTCCTACCAGCGACTGAAAAGCACACTATATTGACAGAAGTAACCGGACAGCCCTTCAAAAGCAAATGAATGGATCAGCTACGTGTTTAAGATGCGTGGTCAGCTGCAAACACTATGAAAACAAGCCTGCAGCTGACCGCGAATCATATAGCACTGTAAGGTTGAGTGAAAATGTCGCGGCGGGAGAGAACTGACTTTGAGAAAGGAAAGATTGTTTGGTGTTACATTAGTGGGTTGTCCATAAGAGAAACCGAGAGGCATTTAAACATACCCAAGTCAACTGTTTTGGATGTACTGAATAAGTGGAAGAGACATGGCGAGCCTGAAGCAGCAAAACGTACCGGCAGACCAAAGAAAATCAGTGATAGAGGAGGTCGAAGCCTCAGGAGAGTCGTTACAGCTAATCGACGTAGTACTGTCCAAGACCTCAGTGCACAGGTGAGTAAAAATGCTGGAAACTCGGTATGTACACGTACCATTCGCACAGAACTTCATTCCATGGGTTACCGTGGTCGTGCGGCTGCGACCCTCCGTGGCATTACATCTGCGACCCTCCGGGGCATACTCTCAACCAGGCGTTGTACGACGGCTAGCGGTATTTTCTTCCACTCGGCTTGGAGAAGACAGGTCAGTTCCTTCACCGATTTCGGACGGTGGGGGCACCCCTTAAGATGACGATCCAACTCGTCCCAGAGGTGCTCGATAAGGTTAAGGTCCGGGCTCTGCGCCGGCCAGTCCATTCGATTAACCCCATTGTCACCATACCAAGCCATGGAGAACCTCGCAACATGACAGGTGGCATTGTCATCCTGAAAGTAACATGGGTCCACCCCGTAAAACTGCCACAACGTAGGAAGCGCATGGTCATCCAAAATGGTACAGTAGGTCTCGGCGTTGAGTCTACCAGGAATTGCGACCAAGGGTCCCGTGCCATACCAGGAGAAACACCCCCATAGCATAATTCCACCGCCGCCGAACTTCACAGTTGGCACAATACATTCCGGCAGGAAGCGTTCTCCAGGCAGATGCCAAACCCAGACCCTGCCATCCGAACGGTAGAGGGTGAACCTTGATTCTTCGCTCCAGAGAACCTATTTCCACTGTTCAACGGTCCACTGTCGACTTTCTTTGCACCACGTTAGCCGAGCAGCGCTATTAGATTGGCTTCCTTACGGATGGTATTCATCGAAAGAACACTCCCGCATGCCTGTTGAAACTCCTCGCGGATGTGGCCCATCGATTTGGTGCGGTTCTTCCGAATTTCTCTGGCCAACACCCGTCGGTCTCTAACTCCCAGTTTTATGGGTCTGGCGGATCGGGGCACATTCCGACAGTCACCTCTCATCTTCCACTTGCCAATCACGTAGGCCACTGTCAATTTTGGGTACTTCAACTCGCTGGATATGTCACGTATGGATAAGCCATTTCTGTGATACCCGTCGATTACACGTTTCTTGAAATCAGAGAGCTCCGAACTGCGCGACATCTTGCATGCGACAGGTTGCGCTGTTGTTTCCCACACCATATTTAACGGCGGCGGCCGTGACGTTTATCAGGACCGCAGATATTGTCGATTGCAGGGGTGTCCAATTACTTGTTGGTAGATAGTGTATAAAAAATACAGATATAGGTTTAGTTCTGATTGAGCCGTCAGTTTGGAACTTAAGACTACGTCTTGCAGATCGGAGAGTTGAAGTGAGCTGGTCGAGTATGGTTTCAAAGCGTTTATTTAATCTTAGCAGATTAAGCCAACACAGGTCTATGATATGAAAAGTGTAGGTTACATAACGTTTACAAATAATGCTGGATACATAGCGAACACAAAGCACATCGATACACGAATTACCCAACGTGGTGTTCTGTCTTCTTGGGCTTCTTACATTCCTCATCACTTGCTCTTGCCTCTCGTTTTGATTTTCTCCACTTTTGCTTGCATTTATTCTGCGAATTCCGCAGCATTGTGGAAAATGTTAACCCGTTCACACGAAAACAATTTTTAAAATGTTCAGTTCAAAGCACTGCAAAATTTTCTTCGTATATTTGAATAGATCTCGTCGAGAGCTTTAAAACGATACTACGCACTGTCGTTTTGCGCTTACGGTTGCTGAGAAAGACTGAGTCAAACGCGGAGGCACCCCCAGAAATATTGCATCATCTCCCTCGCGCACAGGGAGCTACGAGAGCGTCGCGTGCACGATGTGTTGCGCAGTACGCGAATTGGACTCCATGCTGTTTAGGAATATGCTAACACGATTAGTGTGCGGCACGTATTTTTAACGCTATAATGATTTCAATTCGGACCTCTTTTGGTCACAGGTGGTCGGCCGTAAGTCGCCCCATACTATCCGCGAAGTTAGACCCAGGCCTACGTCAAGAGGGCCGTAAGTCGCCTCATACTATCCGCGGAGTTAGACCTGATCCTACATCAAGAGGGCCGTAAGTCGCCCCATACTATCCGCGGAGTCAGACCTAGTCCTACGTCAAGAGGGCCGTAAGTCGCACCATACTATCCGCGGAGTTAGACCTAGTCCTAAGTCAAGAGGGCCGTAAGTCGCCCCATACTATCCGCGGAGTTAGACGCAGTCCTACGTCAAGAGGGCCGTAAGTCGCCCCATACTATCCGCGGAGTTAGACGTAGTCCTACGTCAAGAGGGCCGTAAGTCGCCCCATACTATCCGCGGAGTTAGATCTAGTCCTATGTCAAAAAATTCCACAAGTACAAGCAAAGTGTTTCGTAAGGCAAATATCGGATATTAAAAGAATCTTTATTAATCGGACATGTAGAAGAATAGATATCAAGAAAAGCAGACAACATGTTTTGCGTCCTTAGCGAGGAAATTGCATAAAATTTATTTTATGCATTTCCTCGCTAAGAAGGACAAAATTTTTGCGCCCTTAGCGAGGAAATTTTATCGAATTTTTATTTTGAGAAGGAAATTAACAAAAAATGCTCTCATGGTTATAAGAAGTATCTGAGAGAGAAAAAATCCAGACAGCAGATATTGCTGTTGATACGATGTAAACTGAAACGTAAACTTACACCCCCTAGTGGTACACCTGTGCCAGTAAAAAAATTGAAATCATGTGCAAAACATTTGGTGCCAGAAACGCTCTCCGATAAAGAAAGAAATTTTCAAATCGGACTCCTAGAGGCAGAGATATCGGCAAAAATGAAACGCACATCTACGACCATAGAGGAAGAACTAGCATTATTTTAAGCAGAAGATATGCTCAAAAGATGTTTCGTAGTGAGCGGTATCGGTTCGCGAAAGAAGTTTCTAAATCAAGTTTTCAAAAGCGCAGAGTTTGCTGAAAATAATCAGAAACAGAAAAATACCCTAACGCCTCCTGGTGGTCAACCATTATTTATGAAGATTTGGAAATTATATGCAGAACATTTCTCACCAGAAGCTCTATCCGACGCAGAAAGAGTTTTTTCAAATAGGGCTCTTAGAAGAAATAGATATCGGGAAATCAGAATTTACCTTTACGCCTCCTGGAGGTGTGACGTACTACAGAGGTAAAGCACGTTTCAAGACAACAGATCTGCATCGATACATTCTGTGCGTGTAGTTTGGTTTGGGGAGCAACTTACTCCAGAGTGAGGAGGCGCGACTGACTGTTACGTATTGTTTTGTTTGGGAATTTAAAGACCAGCTCGAGCAACTTAGTGATCTATAAGCAGTCATCCGTTCCTAATTTAGGGCCACTAACTCCAGGGATGGAACAGAGCCAGTACCGAAATACAAACTCAATATCAATGGCTCACCGGGATCCGAACCCGAACCCAACTCGGACGAATGGGCAGAAGCTAACCAATAGACTACTGCCCCACCAAGGCGGCCTTTAAGGTGGACGTCTAGTGATTTTGCTTCCCATACTTCCAATGGGCAAACTTCTGTACACATTTTCTTCAAAATTAATGCATTCCCAAGAATGAAAATTTGAATAACTTCATATCATAACTTGGAATACTTAATATTTTCGTGTACAGAAGTTTGCCCATCGGAAGTATAGGAAGCAAAATCACTGGACGTATTGTAAAAGCATACGACACTCACTATAAGTTTGTTTGCGTGATAACTCCATCCCCTCGAATGCAGCGACACATTCTGTCCGCGTAACTCAGTTGGGAGTGCGACTTACTCCGCACTGAGGAGACACGGACAAACTAGTGTTTACACATTGGCGCCTGATTGTGGAAAATGGATCCACTGGTCGTTCGGTTCTTCGCAAAATCTGTGATGTTTTATCCACACATTGTTTGGAATTAATGAAAAATTCCCACTTCCCTTCAAAGAAAAAAAGAATTAAGGGGGAGATGATGTGACGTACTGCAGAGGTGAAAACTTGTGTCAAGACGACAAATCCACAGCGAGACATTCTGTCCGCGTAGCTCAGTTGGGAGAGAGACTTACTCCGGAGTTAGGGGACACGGACAAACTTGTGTTTTCGCATTGGCGCCCGATTGTGAAAAACGGATCCAATGGCCGTTGGGTTCTTCGAAAAATGTGTGATATTTGTTCCACACATTGTTAGGAATTAATAAAAATTCCTACTTTGCCTTAAAGACAAATAAAAAAAAAAATAATAATAATAGTAATACAGATAAGAGGGAGTTGATGTGACGTACTACAGAGGTTAAAATTTGTGTCAAGACGACAAATCTACAGCGAGACATTCTGTCCGCGTAGCTCAGTTGGGAGAGAGACTTACTCCGGAGTTAGGGGGCACGGACAAACTTGTGTTTTCACAATATCTTGAGCGATTCTAGATTTGTTTCACTTTTTTAGGGAGGAGTTTTTTTTTTTTCGTAATTGAACGCCCACTGTGAACAGCTATATGAGCTATAGGCAATTTGTCGTCTCTAATTTGGAGCCTCTGGTGACCGGAGAGACTTTTTTCGTGATTGAACGCCCACTGTGAACAGATCTATGAGCTATAGGCAATTTGTCGTCTCTAATTTGGAGCCTCTGGTGAGCGGAGATACTTTTTTCGTAATTGAACGCCCACTGTGAACAGCTCTATGAGCTATAGGCAATTTGTCGTCTCTAATTTGGAGCCGCTGGTGACCGGAGAGACTCAGTGCCGTAAGACAATCGCGCAGTCTGTGTTTCATCAGTGGTCTAAGCGCTGGCTTCTGACCATTCTTTCGAGATGGGTGGGAGCTCAAATCGTGATGAGGCATTGACTCTGTGCTTATCTTACAACACTAGCACTCTCCATTCCTTGGAACCAGTGGCGCTAAATTAGGAACGGGCGACTGCCTACAGCCCATCGAGTAGCTCAGGGTGGTTGATAAACCCCTAGTAAAAAAAATGCATCATCCGGGACTCGAACTGGGCCCACTCGGAGGACCGCCAGAGATAAGACCGCACTGTAAAAAAATTTCTGAAATTCGCGTGCCATTTTCCGTCATTTCGTTCACGAATTGACGAAGCACATTTCTGATACAACTTTTTCCGTGAAATGACAAAAAAAGAAACCTGAATTTCACGGATTTTTCGTGCCATTGAAAAATTCTGACTTTTTCAGAAACCTTTCCGCAATTCCTTTCGTATAATAACGGAAAAACTCCGTTCTCACGTTATCCGTATGGCGAGAAATTACCGGTAATAGAAGCGATTGGTGAGAATACTTGAGGTTTGATTAACTTTTAAATTTCAGTAGTCTGTCGAAGTTTGAAGTTCTTATAGCGAGATCGGATATTGTGGATAATCGCATGAACTTTGTTAATTGTGGCACAGGACATATCTTCTTCTCTCCGCTATTTTGTGCAATAGCTATTTATTATATTTTGCTTTACTGTAAGAAACCGGGTATTTCAATTATTGTACAGATGATTATAGGATGTATAAGAATTAGTCTTTGGACAACTTAAGACAAAAGCTATTATAGCTATCAAGAATAATTTTTATATTTTGGAGTCTTTTGGGAAATAATACTATTAAGAAATACATTTCACCCTTTTTAAAGATAACTGAAAGTCAATATTGTCAATTTTAAAAAAATCAAGTTGCAAAGCATTTTGTTGATGCGAAAAATCACGATGAAAAATGCTTAATTTGTGAAAAGTCCTCCTACAAGAAAAAAATATCACAAACCTATTCAGAAAACTAATAAGCTCCAACAGAAAATTAAACTATTAATTCACTCTCATTAACGACAAAAAAAAAAATCATCTTCGCGCAATTTTTTTTACGATGTACGTGATTCGCATTTCCGAGTTTGTGGTTCAGTGGTTATGAGCGTGCGTAAGCTGTTGAACTAACCCAAACAACGGGGTTTCGATCCTGGTCGCAGAGGAAGGATTCGACGACTTTGCGAAATTTCAGTTGAAATACGGAAAAACCTGAAATGGATTTTTTTTTTCTGAAATTAACGGAATTTCTGACAACGGAAAATCCGCGAAAATACGGAAGTTAAAAAAAAAAAACCGGGCGCTTTTTAAAAGTGAAATTTCTGAAAAAAGCGGATACTTACCCCCCCCCCCTCCCAACTTAAGAAATTTTTTCGTGAATTCACACCACTCATGTTTGTTTTACAATGTGGGGCAGCTGCTTCACTTATTGGTCCCAGTCGTTGGACATGGGCTTTCATTGAACTTCCCACAAGGGTGTCACACAGTTATTTCAAATCAGTGGAAATAGTGAGTGTGATTATGCAATGAAAACAAATTAAATGTCAGTGTCTCATCATGTTTATTTCCCCCTTATGCACTAATTGACTTCCGTTAATGGCTTTCCTGGAGGGGTTAAAATACCAACTACCGCTAATGGAAATTTTCCAGCTGCTCACTCATAACTTTTTTCGCCCTTTCTCCCTATTTATGCATGCGTTTTACACGAAACATCCTTCTCGAGTCACATGTTTTCGGTATGTCAGTGGCACGGGTTCCTGCGATGGACAATTGGACAGTATATCATTCGGTCCACGGTTCGTACAGGCGATTGTCCCAGGGCCTTTCCCTCGGTCTCTAATGATGGGTTTCATCCCTTTCGTGTCCCTTGAGGAAAGACCTCCCCCCCTTTCTACTTCCCCACCCCGCCAATGAATTGTGACCTAATTACAGTAATTCTTGTCGTTTGGTTTATTCATCGTCTTGAGGAGCACGCGAACCCTGTATTTAAGACGTACCTGAGGGATTTCCCCATTAGGCACCGGGGAGGAAAAAAAAAAAAAATCATAGCTACGACGAGCACATCTCTTAAAGTGAGAGCACTCCTTTTCGAGCTGCAATTTACATCGGTGGCATTCGAATCAAGATGGAAGGACACAGAAAGTGATTACCTCGCACCTTGTGTGGTCTTTTTGGGTGGCCACTTTCCGAGTTGCACACATTACGATGCTCAAGATAGACGCAAGCTACCGGAAACATGGAGTCAACCGGAATCCTCTGTAATAAGTAACATTGTCTATTAATGATACAGAATGTGTTCTAATGTACCATGATTATTGAATTACATTAGAATCTGTTTTTTTGGAGGGATTTGGAACCAGAGGGGAGATTGTATTTATTCTGCTGTAATTATCTTTATTTTCTGAAAGTTATTGGGCCACGTGCTTTGTTGCTCTGATAACGATGTCGCAAATCGAATGCATATTGCGGAAGAGATGATTGGCAGTTCGCCAGAAGAAGCGGCCGTCATTCTCTACAGCGACTAATTATGCGAAACAGATTCGCGTTGCAAAAAAAAAAAAAAATATCAGGATCCATTGCGTGTGTAAGAAACCATACAATTTTGCAAGTAGGTTTCTGACATGGCCTAAATTTGTCAGCTGGTGGTTCTTACAGCGCTGATTCCCGATGATTTTTATGTCTGTGACATGAGTGACTTCTGTTTTAACTTGTATAATCTTTGATTTAACTGAACGGTACTTTACATTAGGCGTTGGACTGGATTAAATTTACAATATCATTTTATTTTGAATGATAACGCGAGTTGTTGAATTATTTCTTTTTTCGCATCAAATCGAGAAAAGTTTTGTCAACACGACAATTTGTAATCTTCGAATGAATATGTAGGAGAATGTCACTTTAAACCATTCCTGCACTTTCATAGCGATTTTCTTTAAGAAGTTGGTGGAAACATTGCGTTGGCGCAGTGGTCTAAGCGATGGCCTCTGATCATTTGTCCGTAAGGGGTCCGGGTTCGAATCCCGGTGAGGCATGGATGTTGTGTTTGTCTTACGGCTCTGGCTCTCTCCCTTCCCTGGAACCAGTGATCCTAAATTAGGGACGGGCGAATGCTTATAGCCCATTGAGTTGCTCACGGTGGGCGTTAAACCTCCAAAAAAAAAAAAAAAAAACAATATTGCGTTAAATATTTCCTCTTCACGCAAGCAATTTGCAGAAACTATCGTCTGCGGTTTTTTTTTTAATTAATTTCTTAAAATACAAGTACGTTTAAACCTATCACTTGCTTTCGGGGCGGAGGAAGGTGACATTCGTTGATCGGTCCCGAAATTTCGAACCGTTATATAAGTCGTAGCAGTAACGTTCAGTTTTTGTTTCAGGCAGTAATTGTTATCACTTACTGCTGATTTTACGATTTTTACAGAATAATAAAGAAAATATAGCTATTTAAGCTGATCTTTCGCACAGTATAGAATAAGCGGGTTTTAAAAGCTTGTCGAATTTTCACTTTTAAGTTTCAGCTTAGCTTACTAACCCGGATTGTTAATCCCGAGAGCAGTAAAGTAAATCCGAAATAAAAATTTTCGATGCAACAAGAAAGATGCAACGTGAAATTTCGATGTTGTGACGTACTACAGATGTGAAAACTTGTGTCAAGACGACAAATCTGCAGAGAGAAATTATGTCCGCGTAGCTCAGTTGGGAGAGTGACTTACTCCGGAGTGAGGAGATGCCCGGCGAGGACAAATTTGTGTGTTCCCATTGGCGCCCGATTGTGAAAATGAGTTCTTCGAAAAATGTGTGATATTTGTTCCAAACATTATTTGGAATTAATGAAAAATTCCTACTTCGCTTCAAAGACAAAAAAAAAAAAAAAAAAAAAATTGAGAGGGATATGATGTGACGTACTAAAGAGGTGAAAACTTGTGTCAAGACGACAAATCTGCAGCGAGACATTCTGTCTACGCAGCTCAGTTGGGAGAGCGACTTACTCCGGAGTGAGGGAACACGGATTCGATGCCCGTCGCGGACAAGCTTGTATTTTCATAATGTAACGAAGCACAATTTCAGTTTATAGTCCCGTTAATATTCCGCAAAACTGGAGATTTTCGAAATTACCAACTTAAGTTTCGTTAAACGTCGTTTGCGAGTAAAAGATGTATCCCCCTCCTAATCATTGAAAGCTGAGAAAAAATATTTTTCCGAAGTTCAAATTCATGTAAATCTGTTACCTCAGTGTGTGTGTGTGTACAAGGGCTGATCTCTGTGACGTACTACAGAGGTGAAGCACGTGTCAAGACGACAAAGCCACATCGATACGTCCTGCGTCGGTGTGCCTTAGTCGGTCAGAGCAACTCACTCCGGAACGAGGAGACGGGGTTCGATCTCCGCCACCTCCAAATTCCTGTTTCCACAACAGTAAAAAAAAAAAAAAATCATGCTTTTGGGAGTTATTTTGACTCCTGCTATAAGGAGCGCGCACCACAACCACCATCAAGCCAATTAAAAAAAATTTATTTATTTTTTTATATTCAAGATTCAAGAGAGTTCTGTTTTCTTTTTACCCCTTTTATTTAATATCTGGTATTTTATCTAATTGTTTCTGCTTTTTGGTGCAATTATTCGTTAATGAAATAAATTAACAAAAGGAGATAAAAGCAAAGCAAAACTTGCATTTGTATTCATGAAAAAATGCGGTTTATAGATGAACACAAAGCCCCCACCCGTGGTTCTGGGACCTAGCTATGACCCTGCTGATATTACGTCACCGGACAAACAGACCGACATACAGTCACAAACGTACACAGTCTCCTCACAACCAATATTTCCACCAAGTGGTCGTGGGCAATGCACGCATTACCCAATGAGTTGGGCAGGCATCAAAACCCCTTGGGCAAAAATTATTATTTTCTCAGCTTCTCTTACTAATGCAGTAGAAGTTGGAACTTGGATGGGAACCCTTATTTTTTTATAATATTCCCTCTAAGCGACCATGGGTAATCCCCCTAACCCAATGAGCTGGGCAGGCAACAAAACCACTTGGGCAAAAAATTTTAGTTTCTCAGCTTCTCTTACTAATGCAGTAGAAATAGGAACTTAGATTTGAACCCTTTTTTTATTATAATATTCCCTCTCAGTGGCCATGGGCTATGCGCGCTTAACTCAATGAGCTGGGCAGGTATCAAAACCACTTGGGCAAAAATTATTATTTTTTCAGCTTCTCTTACTAATGCAGTAGAAGTTGGAACTTGGATTGGGAACCCTTATTTTTTTATAATATTCCCTCTAAGCGACCATGGGCTATCCCCTAACCCAATGAGCTGGGCAGGCAACAAAACCACTTGGGCAAAAAATTATTAGTTTCTCAGCTTCTCTTACTAATGCAGTAGAAATAGGAACTTAGATTTGAACCCTTTTTTTATTATAATATTCCCTCTCAGTGGCCATGGGCTATGCGCGCTTAACTCAATGAGCTGGGCAGGTATCAAAACCACTTGGGCAAAAATTATTATTTTTTCAGCTTCTCTTACTAATGCAGTAGAAATAGGAACTTAGATTGGAACCCTTTTTTTATTATAATATTCCCTCTCAGTGGCCATGGGCTATGCGCGCTTAACTCAATGAGCTGGGCAGGTATCAAAACCACTTGGGCAAAAATTATTATTTTCTCAGCTTCTCTTACTAATGCAGTAGAAATAGGAACTTAGATTGGAACCCTTTTTTTATTATAATATTCCCTCTCAGTGGCCATGGGCTATGCGCGCTTAACTCAATGAGCTGGGCAGGTATCAAAACCACTTGGGCAAAAATTATTATTTTCTCAGCTTCTCTTACTAATGCAGTAGAAGTTGGAACTTGGATGGGAACCCTTATTTTTTATAATATTCCCTCTAAGCGGCCATGGGTAATGCCCCCTAACCCAATGAGCTGGGCAGGCATCAAAACCACTTGGGCAAAAAAATTTATTTTCTCAGCTTCTCTTACTAATGCAGTAGAAGTTGGAACTTGGATTGGAACCCTTATTTTTTGAATCCCCCTATTTTTATCACCGTTATTTCCGCGATGGATTTTAAATAAAAAAAATATTAAAAACATTTCATTAATTAAGATTTTTATTTTATAAAAAGTGAGAAGCTCAAACTAACTTCTGGAATAAAAACACTGGAAATTAAGAAAACCATGTTTATGCATAATGCACAGTTTCTTTGAATATCAAAATACCAAGGACAATAAGGAACAAAATAACAACTAAATGCAGACTTCATTCTTTTTGTAAATTCCACTTGCAGATTTTATTCTTTTTAAATTCCACTTGTCGACTTCATTCTTTTTTAATTCCACTTGTTAACATCAGACTGAAGTCATTGCTCTTTCCACGTTTATAAGTGAGTCACGGAAAAATTAGCATCGGCCGCCACCGGGAATCGAACCCACGGTCTTCCAATTACGCGCCGGACGTGATACCACTGCACCACAGCGCCCTCGAATTCTCCAGACTCACATACGAAAGAATTTTTCTCTCTCGTATGTGAGTCTAGAATGATAATTTTTCCGTGACTCTCTGTTTCTAGACAACGTCAATTGTGTGTATTAATCCACTCGTGGACTTCTTTCTTTTTAGTTTCGACAGGGATTCCAAATGAATGTTCTGCACCAGATGCCTCTTTAAATGGTCCATTTTCCAAAAACTTCAGGTTTTTCCAACAGCAAAATCACATTCAGACTTGGCTTCAGAACAGATCTTGCATACTACTCCAGTGCCATCAGTATAAGTAAAAACGCTGCCTAACTCTACACGTTTTGGCGTTTTCGAATCACCAATTTCAATCACTACAAGTAGTTTCAACCATAGCAGACTTTTTTCATTGGTTCTAAATAACTCGGATTCTTTTGTTCAGGCATTAATAAATTTAACAAAAAATACGGCACAAAAACGAACTTTAACGCAAACACAAGGCAAGTCGTCTTTCAGCATCTTTGATGGTGGAAGAAATCTGCCTTATTATATGACAAAGTTTTGAGCAAAACCCTTTTACCAGCGGCTTACAATTAACTGACCGGAATGCCTTTCCCCCGCCAACTAGCATGGCTGCATTAGTTAATACAATGAGCTTGGTTACGGTCTGCTGTGATTGGCTGGCGTTGTTGTGTTGTTTTGAGAAAAAACTCAATATCTGCCTCTTTCTCGGCGTGAAAAAATCACTAATACGCATTATCGCGTTCACTATCTGCTCGCACGAGGCTATTTTGCTAGACGCCTTTGAGAATGAAGAGGACGATGAGGCGAACTTAGAAGGAGGGAAACGACATTTAAGAAAAGTGTTGTTTTGACTTTTGAGAGCCGAATTTTATTTATTTGTTATTATTTTTCCAGGTAATTAATTTCCGATTTATGAAAATTCGCGCTAGCGCGCAGCTTACGGTGCCCATTGCTCACAACGCTTTTTAAACTTACTGCTTTTTTCTTTTTTTCGTGTGCTTACTAAAATAAAAACGATAAAATATTAACATCTGTTTGGGTCACGTGTGTTGTTATGATACCCACAGTTTTTTTGGGTTTTTTTTATTTTGCAAGTGCACGAACGTACGTATTTATCCAATCATTATCTTTAATAAAAATGTAGGACATTTGTTTTGCGCAGTTTAATTATATATTTGTGTGTCTTTCGCTTTATCAAGTGGGACGTGCCCGCTCACTGCATTCCTCTTGATCACGTACAGCCTGTTTAATTTATCATTATCTCCGAAATAGCGAGTTGAATTGCTCAGTTTAATCTGAAATCGAAGTAATTATAACAATTTTCACTTTCTAATAGCACAAGAATCTTAATCATTGCAATTATTATCATTTTTTTCTTTCTTTCTTTCGTGAAGGGTCGAACAAGTCGATTGGAAAAAGCTGACATACTTGAGATGACGGTTCGATTTCTCAGGAGGAACAACCAGGACTCGAAATCAAAAGGTATTGTTGCCCTTCATTCTCCATAGTATCTAAACATTGGAAAACGAAATTGCTATTTTCTCCTAAATATTGACACCAGTGGGTACTGTTTCAAATACTGCAGCATCTATAATTAACATTTTTTTTATGTAGAACTACGTCTTCCTTCGCGCTGGTTGTGTGTGCTTGGGGGGGGGAGGACTTAACATCGGGAGAACGGATGCAACGAAAACTAATAATCGTAGAGAGAGTAATAAATAAGGCATCATTAGATAGTTCATAGAGTTCCATTTCTAACAAAATAAGTTTCAACCCTCCACCCGTTAACCATTCGATACAGTAGCGTTAGAAAGTTAAGCTAAATTTCACCTGATTTTGTTTCGCCGCACGCCGTTTCAAGGTTGATAACTAGTAAATAGATAATGATAGCGATTACTTCAGTCCGCATTCCGTAGCTGACGGTCGGCGCTAACGGACGTATGTGATAAACCGAAATAAAGTACATTACAAATTTATTTATTTTTTACAAAAAAAAAAAATTGGTGACGAAAATTTAGAAATGCCGCGAAAATCCAGGGAAAATTACTATAAGAACCGACGGAAGTTGAAGAAACAGCTGGAGAAGAACGAGAGCAGTCTGAAAAGGCCCGTTAAGTCATTAACAGAAAGGTCACGGGAATGTAGGGAACGCCAAAATTTCGTGCTCCGGGATGCGTTTCACCAGAGTTCGACAATAGAACCACAACCTTCCATTTCACCTACACAAATTGAGCCTGAACAGCAAAAACAGATGGACATTGATGTAATCGATCCAAATTTTTACACCGAGCATGGAATACCAATGTACATCACCAGTCTTCGCAACTCCATTGCATAATGAATGTATTAGTTCTATACCGCCGGTGCATTCTGAATCTAGACAAGAACACAAGCATCAACAAGAAGAGTATATTTAGCCTGAGACGAATCGCAATATTTATAAAAACGGATATAAGTAATTTGAAAAATTGTTTCTGAAGAACGATTTCTTCAGAAACAATTTTAGCCATAACTATTGACAACGATGAATCCTTCTACTTCTACTAACATCAATTTATAATCAGTATAAGTTACTATGAATTACATACACTATATTGACAAACGTCACCGGACACCTAGAAAGGAAACACTGCGTATCATTTATTGACATACATTAGCATGGGGTCGGTCCACCGTTGGCCTTAATGCATGCACTGACCCTTCGAGACATGCTTTCGACAAGGTTTTGGAACACAGCGATAGGTATGCGCTTCCATTCAGTACATAATGCTGCCGCTAATTATTGCTTAGTAGTAGGCCTTGGTTCCAAACTTCTTATGTGGCGCTCTAATTCATCCCATACCTGCTCTATGGGATTAAGATCAGGGCTCTGTGCTGGCCAGTCCACACACGATACGGAATTATCGTCAAACCACGCCGTAACAGTCCTTGCTTTGTGGCTGGGTGCATTATCCAGCTGGGAGCAACAAAGCTCGGTTCCATAGTATTGCCACAGAGTTGGTAGGGCATAATTGTCGAGAACATTAAGGTAGACATGCTGGTTAACAGGTTTGTCTACGATAACTAATGAGCCGGGACCATACAACGAAAACCAGCCCCACACTAGTACACTGCCAGCTCCAAACTTGACCGTAAGAACAGTACACTGTGGTAAATAGCGTTCCCCCGGCTGCCGCCATACCCATACACGGCCATCAGACTGATATATCGTGTATCTGCATTCACCAGTCCATAGGACCCGTTTCCATTGATCTGCGATCCACGATAAATATTCTTTACACCATTTTAAACGACGAGTAGTATTCTGAGTGAAGGTGAAAGACTTATGAGCAGCCGCACGACCACGGTATCCCATGGAATGAAGTTCTGTGCGAATGGTACGTGTACATACCGAGCTTCCAGCGTTGTTACTCACTGAAGTCTTGTAAGGTACGCCATCGATTAGCGGTAACGACTCTCCTGAGGCTTCGACGTCCTCTATTACTAATTTTCTTTGGTCTGCTGGTATGATTTGCTCCTGCAGGCACGCCATGTGTCTTCCACTTATTCAGTGCATCCAAAACAGTTGACTTGGGTATGTTTAAAAGCTTCTCGGTTTCTCTTAGGGATAACCTACTAATATGAAACCTTAGAATCTTTCCTTTCTCAAAGTCAGTTGTCTCCCGCTGCGATATTTTCACTCGACCACAGTGCGATATGATTGCGGTCAGCTGCAGGCTTGTTTTTATACCGTTTTCAGCTGTACCGCGCGTCTTAACAACGCAGCGGATCTGTTCATTTGCTTTTGAACGGGTGTCCGGTGACTTTTGTCGTTTTACTTCTTAAAAATTTTATATCTGAAAAAAAAAAAAAAAAAAATCAAAGGGGCACAGTAGCAACTGTGCCCCAACCTACAACGCTGGGCCACGTCAACTGTCCTTCGTTGAACACTTTAAGGACGTAGAATCAAATCAATGAAGGAAGAAATATTCTTCATAATACATGGAAAATTCACTGAATATTCAAGCAAATTCTTGCTCCAGGACGATCAAATTATGAAGTTTTCTGACAAGTGTTACATGGATGGCCAGTAAGTGGTACAAGCAGATTTAGTTTGCTTTGCTTGAATATTCTGTGGGGACGTAAAATTAGTGAGATAATGCCATGAAATATTGACAGTTAACGTAGCCACGTTGTAGGTTGCGGCACAGTTGCTAATTAGCCCCCTCTGATTTTCAAAAATACTGATTTCTTTAGCAGAGCCAAAACATTATGACCAGCTCCTCTTTATCCTAATCGAAGCAATTACGGGAAAACGACGGCGCGTATGGAGGTCACGAAGTGGTACAAGCAATATCTGATACTGAGTTCTGTTAATTAGTATTATTCTTATTCTTCACATGGTGAAGGCAGTGAACTTAAGCGAGTTTGGCAAATGCTAAATTGTAATGGCCGGACGACTGGGTCAGCGCATTTCCGAGACGGCCAGGCTTATGGGGTGCTCACGGTCTGTCATGGTTATCTATATATTAATTCTATAAGTTTTTTTGCTGTAAGACCAGTTGTGAGAGAACAGCTGAACGTAAGCATTTGGTTCAGGTATCAAAATAAACGTCATACCATGTAGATGTGCCAGTCGAAGTGAGATTGGGGCAACGGTTCGGGCGTTGTGAGGCGGCAAAGTTCCATGTAAAGTCAATGGGAGAAGCGTGCGGTTGACATCCGATCGCCTGCGGTTGACTCACGCACTGTTGAAGGCGGAAGTATAGAGGGACTCATATAGTCCAAAGTCCGAAGTCTTTCTTCTCAGCGAACCGTTCTGCAAAACAACGCTAGCAGGAATTCGTTTGAAAGTTCTTATCGGAACAGCGAACACTCGAAGACCTGTTTGCATTGTGCCATTGGACTGTGTGATGAACACTGTCGTGCAAAAATTAAGGACGAGACGGTTTTTCGAATGTAACGTCGTGCAGAAGTGCTCCACATCAACTCAAATCATACCATAAGATCCCCAAGATGTAAGAATATGGGACAAGTGAGCAAAACCGTCTAAACAAGGAATCCAAAGCATACAAAAGCACTTTATTGAAAATGTAGCTTCTAGCACAACTGGACAGGAGACAGAAACGTCCATGTGACAGGCGGCTGACAAGAAAAATCCAGTCTTTTGCAGGGGATATGATCACTCCTGACTTCGTTGCAGGATTTGTAACGTCTGTCCATGCTGAGGACGAGGTTGTCAATGAGCTGTTGAGGCATCGCGGCCCATTCCTCTTGTAGCGCCAATCGCAGCTGCGTAATCGTTGCTGGCGGCTGGTGACGTGCTGCCAAGCGTCTTCCGAGAAGGTCCCACACGTGTTCGATTGGATGTAGCTCCGCGGACCTTGCGGGCCAATCCGTGCGTTGAATATCTTCACTCTCCAACAGCTCTGCGACAGCCACTGTACAATGAGGTGTAGCGTTGTCGTCCATGAAGAAGAACTCAGGGCCCACAGCACCTCTAAACAGACGCACGTGAGGCAGGAAAACCTCGGTACAATAGTGGACACCAGTGACTGAACCTCCTTGGAAGATGTGGAGGTCAGTACGACTACCAAGCATGATACCGCCCCAAACGAGAGCTCCACCACCTCCAAACCGGTCCCTTTCGATGATGTTGGAGGTGTGATTGCGTGTTCCCTGCTCTCTCCAGATGTGTATACGTCCAGAATCGCTCGTCAGACTAAATCGGCTCTCGTCCGTAAAGAGAACTCGACCCCATTGCTGATGTGTCCAGTTCTTGTGTTCCTGGCACCACAGAAACCGCCGTCTCTGATGAGCAGGCGGTGATGACACACACTGTACTGGTCGTCGTACAAATAGAGCACCTTTGTGCAGCCTCCTGGCCTCCTGGCCACGGTAAATCGTGAAAACGGACGTCCAGTTGTCTGTTGCATGTGCCTTGCGATTTCTCCCGCTGTCTGCCGTCTGTCTCTTCTCACCTGTAGGACAATATACCGGTCATCCGTCGCCGTGGTTGCTCGTGCACAACCACTGCTAAACTCTCGGACAGCTGTCCCTGTCGTTTGAAATGCTCTCCAAGCTCGTGAAACGATGCTGTGAGCGATCCCGAACTCCTCGACCACACTAATCACACTTCGACCTTCTTCTAACTTCCCAAAGACGCAATCTCGTGTAAAGTCATCCAGATGTCGTCTACTGGATTGCCTGTTGGCCAAATTACACGGTAGCAGCAACTCGACGTCGTTCAAATCGATGTACACCGTGCAATAGCTTTCACCGAATTGCTGAGCGTACACTGCTCGTGTGCTTTATACCCTTCCGACATCCCCCCACCCCCTACGTCATGCTGCATATATGCGCAACCCCTACCATACCGGACCCTAGTCTATCTCCTGAGTGGTCTTTCGGTCCGTTCTGCCTGCTCGTTCCGCTGTTATGCTAATTTCTCCTCTTCGTCCTTAATTTTTGCACACCAGTGTATATATAAAATTTAGCAGTCATTCGATCCAGTTTATTTACGTAGGCAAGACGTTTCCCATTATTTAAAGATGTAAATAAAAGTTTCATATGAGTTTATTCTTTAAAAAAAAAAAAAAAATACTATTCGTCGATCCCGACGGGTTTCGTCTACCGGAGAAAAATTGCGGTGAGGCATAATTCGATCCAGTTTATTCACGTACGTAAGACGTTTCCCATTATGTAAAGACCTATATAAACGTTTCATATGAGTTTATTCCTTCCAAAAAAAAAAAAAAAAAAAAAGAAACTTGTCGATTCCAACGGGTTTCGTCTACCGGGCTCGGATCCCGGTAAGGGATGGATGTTGTGTTTGTCTTACGGCACTGGCTCTCTTCCTTCCCTGGAACCAGTGACCCTAAATTAGGGACGGGCGACTGCTTATAGCCCATTGAGTTGCTCACGATGGTCGTTAAATCTTTAGTCAACAAAAAAAAAAAAAGAAAAAAATTACGAACCTGGACTATTGTCTTTACTGAAGTGGTTGAATGAAGTTGTCCGTCAAATAAAGTTTACATTTGTTGTTTCAGTTCATTATTTAAAAAAAAAAAAAAAACGTACCGTCTATTCCGACGGGTTTCGTCTAGTTACCTTCAAAACGTGGTCCTCGGAGAGGAAACCACGAATCGTCGGTAACGTGATGGCCAACCACGGTTCACCAACCCAAGAGGTGAGCGAAGGTTATCCCGTATCGTACGAACAAACAGACGAGTTACTGTGGCACAACGAAAAAACATTTAATGACTCATACGAGTATTAACAAATGTTTATTAATTGTCTACACTGTGCGAGGTATACCTAACTTAAAACTCCCTTTTAGTTTCTGTGTGCTTAATATAAATTCACCGTATATACTCGTGTGTAAACCGAAAGCTTTTGGAAGAAATCATGCTTTCAAAGTGAGGTGGTCGGCTTATACGCGGGTCAGTGAAAATTAGGATTCGACTCCCGTTAGTTTTCCGGGGGAATTTATCTGCGGATTTGTTTACGCTTTAGATCGCGTCTGTTTTCTGACCTGAAAAAAAAAATTAAAAAAAAATTATGAAATGTTTTTCGACCCAGAGAATTTGTACGAAAATAGGTGCCGCTAAAAGTGATAAGTGAAAAATCTAATACCGTTTCAAATTAACGTCTTTACTTTAGATTGGGACGGTGAGTTTCTAACGATAGATGGCGCTGAAGATTGCAGGTTTGAATTTTTAAGCTCCGCCCCTTTCTGCATTCATTATCAATAGAACAGCCAATCGTAAAACTAGAAGCCACGGAATGTGTCATAAATCACAATAGAAATCATAGCGTCAACGATCAGCCACTTGAAATGTGTGTTGCAGTTACCGATGACGCGCCATCTCCGTTTATGGTAAAAAGAAGAAAAAATTCAAACGGTGGTATTTGGTGGTCCCGTGTTGCTCAGTTGCTCACAAAATATTATAATGGCTACAAGGAACACCCAAAAAGGAGGTACTCTTCAAAAATAAACTGAAACATCTAACAAAATAACTAACGTGCCGAACCGAGTGAGTCAAAACTTCGGTGGCGGAAAATCTGTTGTTTCTCAATACTATCGGTCAGCGCAAACCTCGATGATCGGTGAAAAACATCGACGTGTTTTGCCCATTCCTACTTGCAGTTGGAATTTTCTGGTAGAGATGTTAACTGAAATTTGCCGCGCTAAGAATTTAAGGGCACAAACACGAAGGAATAAGTACATTGAATTTTACCACTGGTTTAGATAATTTATTTTTACAGAATAAATTTTTACAAAAACACATTTTTATCTCCTTGTGTGGCTTCTGTAATAACTTTGGGCAAAAAACTGTCTTGTTAGTTTTTAAAGGTGAGATATTGGTTAAATCTGGTACATTGATTTTTTAGACAGATTTTTTAAGCATTTTAACACAAAACAAGTATTTGATACTTAACTTTTTCTCTTAATTACATATTTGTGGAATATATCGGCTGTCAAGCGTTATAACTTCCACCAACAAAAATTATATAAGAAAAAAAAAAAAAAAGAAAAAAAACCTGCAATGCACTCCGAGTAAGCCAATCAGATATCTCTCTTCTCCCGAGTTATCACAGCAAGCGTCGGAGGGCGTGACTTGCGCTTCGCGCTAGCGAAAGCCATCCGCGATTTTGAATAACACAGACATAGTGTTTAACGAACGGTGGTAACTTGGAAGAAGGCCGACACGGCCGTGCTACTTCTTGGAATAAAGAATTGTGGGGTGCAATTTCACCCGAAATGGTTATAAATTCTCTCAAAATAGTAACGCAATGGATGTATCAGTAACGCAATGGATGTTACCGGAGTTATTTGGAAACTCCGACAGTGAATTACTTTGAAGGTTTTTACAGAACATAATCTCAGAAATTTGAATAATTCATTTCAATAAATACATTTCGCCAAATCTTAAAACTAAAAGTCGGCTTGTTTGTGGATCAAGGTTTTTCAAAAAATTTTAGCACTTGAAGTAGGGGGGGGGGGGGGTACGGCTTATACACGAAATCGGCTTTTATGCGAGTATGTACAGTAATTTCTTCTCGTTAAACGTTTTCTGCTGAATGATACATTATTTTCCCGAAGAGCTTTTCCCATTTTAGTATCACTGGATTTCTATGTTGACAAGTTACATATAAAGTGTGTGCGTGTTCACACCAGAAGCCATTTAAGAGGGGGCTAGGGGGCTGCAGCCCCGGGCCTCGCATTTTCCAGAGGCCCCAGAATTATGTAGGACGCCTGAAGAATTGACAGAGTTCTACAGTTTTTGTTTTTTTTATTTTGCCGATAGCACAGCAATACCTATGAGAAACTAAAAAAAAATTATATTTCTTCCCGCTCTTTTAGGAGTCCGCGAAAAGTAGAATCGCCCCTAATCCATCTTAATCTTTCAAAAACTTCACTGCTGGTCTTTTGTTGTTGTTGTTGTTTTTATACATCTGTAATTGGGGAAAATTTTCATATATTAAGAATTCGTTTCAATCATTATACTTGGATCATATTTGTCCACTAACCACTTCGATATAATTTCAACAAGCTGAACCTTGAGATTAAAGCAGAACTGAACTGGTATCCATTTTTCAACCATGCATTTTCCCATTTTCGTGCTAACACTAATTTGTCCATGCATCATGGGATCAGGGAATACACACTTCAATATGGCGGGGATAGTTTCCTGGCTTCCTCATCATAGTTTGGGAATGTTTTATCTAGGATATTTTTATTCGGCGACCCATAGTGAAATCCTAGATTTGCCACTAATACTGAGGCCCCCAAATAATGTCAAGCCCCCGGGCCCCCTGTCTTCTTAAATGTGCTCTGGTTCACTCGCAAATCTCAGTACGAACTATTGCAGAGACGATACATCAGTTAAGCGATTATTAAGCACAGCTAAGCAAATAAGCACAGAATCCTTAAAACTACAGCTACACCACACGTTCTAAATTTAGCAAAAACTTTATACCACATTTAAAAGTAAATTTTAAACAAATATATAACATTACAGGTTGTTGTGTATATACACTGAAGAGCAACCGAATTACAGACAGCTGGCGTTATGCAAATGTGGCGCTCTGTTGTCGCCCCTGTAAACGGAAACGACATGGCGTATGCAGCGATCCGACAATATAAGGAGAGATGCGACGGGAATCAGTAAGAGTCGGACGCAGTATGGGTAAGACGAAGGATCTAAGCGCATTTGATCGTAGGCAAATTGTCGGGGCCCGACGAATGGGTCACTCCATCTCAGAAGACGTGCAGGCACTGGGATTTTCACGAGCCCCTGTGTCACGGGTGCACCGTGAGTACATTGAATCCGGTAAAACCATCCCTGCAAGGGCCATCTACCGTGGAAAACAGCGCGTGGAAGAACGGGGTCATCGTCGGCTAGCTCGCATTGTAACAGCGGATAGACGGGACACAGTGCAAGAAATCACTCGGCAATTTAACGCTGGTGCACAAAAACGTGTAAGCAGCCACACCATCCAGAGCCATCTCCTCGCTATGAGGTACAGAAGCCATCGTCCCACGAGGGTACCGCTGTTGACCGCACATCACAGGGTGCAAAGATTAGCATGGGCGCGGGAACATCGCCACTGGACCCTAGACATGTGGAAAAATGTTGCATGGACTGATGAGTCGAGATTCGCGTTGGTACATGCGGATGATAGGATACGAGTACGGCGGAAACCACATGAAGCGATGGATCCTTCTTGCCAGCAGGGTATTCTTCAAGCTGGTGGGGGTGGCATTCTTGTCTGGGGACTGTTTACGTGGACTGAAATGGGACCCCTGGTACGTGTGACATCGTTCCTCACAGGTCAACGTTACTGGGATATCCTGGACGACCATTTGCTCCCGTTTGAGCGTCTTCAACATCCCACTGGAGACCTCATCCTGCAACAAGACAATGCACCGTGCCATCGCTCCCGAATTGTATCCGAATGGTTAGATGAACCGACGTGACCTCGCTTCCTTGGCCAGCTAGGTCACCTGACCTCAATCCCATTGGGCACATCTGGGATGCCATCGAGAGAGATGTTCGAGGCTCTGACCCCCTCCATCAAATCATCGTGAACTGTGGGAGCTTGTTCAGGGGTCGTGGATCCGTATGACTTCCCAACGCTTCCGGTGTCTTGTCGAGTCCATGCCGAGACGAATCGCCGCCGTCACCAGGGCGGAAGGTGGTGCTACACGTTACTTGACAGGTATCTCTAATTCAATTGCTCTTCAGTGTATGTACATAAAGCAGTCTCAGTCAAAAAAAAAGCCGTTACAAATTTGCATTCCAGTACAGAAACAAATCTCCGAGACTGGTTACATGAAGCACGGAGGGTGAGTCCAAAGTTTTGCAATATTTGAATAAACGCATTTGCTGCGGCGGGTATATCACGTGTTTAAGCTAGTTCAAGTCGCGCACTGCAGTCAGTCAAAAGGGATATAAAGTGGTAATCGTTGCTGTGAACAGCACTGCGTGTCGTCTTTCTATCTGTGGTTGGGACGCCTAAAAGATGAACAGCCACAACCGAATAATTAGGGGATTTGTACTTTACGAGTTTGAACTCGGCCATAACGCTGCTCAAGCAACACGAAACATTTGTCATGCGAAAGGGGAAGGTTCCGCGGACCACAGCACCGCAACCACATGGCTCAAGAAATTTCGCTCACGTGACTAAAACCAAGACGATCATCTAAGGTCAGGTAGGCCGCGAACCATGTATTTGGAGGCCGTGTTCCAGGCCGTAGAGGCAAATCCGACAACCAGCACTCGGAGATTATAAGCCGAGCAGGGCATATCGCAGACCACCGTGCTTTGCCACCTTCAGGACCTCGACAAGTTCAACAGGAGCTGCCGCGTTGTCCTTCACGAACTGACGCTAGATGAAGCAAACCGCCGAGTGGAAGTGTGCACGAAACTCCTAGAAAGTGATCGCGATGTACGTTTCATCAAGAGAATTGTTACGTGCGATGAAAAGTGGGTCTAGTTTCGTAATCCCAACACACAACGGCAGTGGTTGAGCTCAGGCCGGCTTCCAGAACCTATGGCCAAACGTCGGCGTTTCGACCACAAGGCTGCGCCTGGTGGAATTTCGAAGGGGTAATCCATTACGAATTTCTTACAGACGGTCAGACCATCAACGCCAACCAGTACTCTGAACAGCTGGAGCGGGTGTATGCCGTTTTGGAGGTGAAGTACCCGGCACTGGCGAGCAGAAAGCACGCTTTCCAACAGCAGGACAACGCTCGTCCTCATTATGCGCGAACGACATAGGCAAAACTCCAGAAACTTGAGGGCATCAAGTCGATGCCACACCCAGCATATAGTCCTGACCTGGTCCCGTCCGATTATTGCCAGTTTCCGTCCATAGCTCACTTCCTTCGCGGGAGGCACTTCAATAACCAGGAGGAGGTGTCAACTTGGGAGAAGGAGTTCTTCGCCTCGAAGGACAACAACTGGTATCGCCGCGGAATCAAATAACTGGCAGTGAGATGGCTAAAGGCGATGCAAACCTATACTTTGAATGCTTGTCAGCTTTCGTCGTAAAGGTACGTATGAAGACATAAAGTGATCCAAATATTGCAAAACGTTCGACTCACCCTCTGTAGAATCGAAGAACTGGCAGACAGATGGCTAAAGACGGTGTAACACGATGGCCTATCCTTTGAATGCTAGTCAGCTTTCGTCGTAAAGGTACGTATGAAGACATAAAGTGATCCAAATATTGCAAAACTTTCGACTCACCCTCTGTAGAATCGAAGAACTGGCAGACAGATGGCTAAAGACGGTGTAACACGATGGCCTATACTTTGAATGCTAGTCAGCTTTCGTCGTAAAGGTACGTATAAAGACATAAAGTGATCCAAATATTGCAAAACTTTCGACTCACCCTCTGTAGAATCGAAGAACTGGCAGACAGATGGCTAAAGACGGTGTAACACGATGGCCTATACTTTGAATGCTAGTCAGCTTTCGTCGTAAAGGTACGTATGAAGACATAAAGTGATCCAAATATTGCAAAACTTTCGACTCACCCTCTGTAGAATCGAAAAACTGGCAGACAGATGGCTAAAGACGGTGTAACACGATGGCCTATACTCTGAATACTAGACAGCTTTCGTCGTAAAGGTACGTATGAAGACATAAAGTGATCCAAATATTGCAAAACTTTCGACTCACCCTCTGTAGAATCGAAGAACTGGCAGACAGATGGCTAAAGACGGTGTAACACGATGGCCTATACTTTGAATGCTAGTCAGCTTTCGTCGTAAAGGTATGTATGAAGACATAAAGTGATCCAAATATTGCAAAACTTTGGACTCACCCTCTGTAGAATCGAAGAACTGGCAGGCAGATGGCTAAAGACGGTGCAATACGATGGCCTATCCTTTGAATGCTAGTCAGCTTTCGTCGTAAAGGTACGTATGAAGACATAAAGTGATCCAAATATTGCAAAACTTTCGACTCACCCTCTGTAGAATCGAAGAACTGGCAGACAGATGGCTAAAGACGGTGTAACACGATGGCCTATACTTTGAATGCTAGTCAGCTTTCGTCGTAAAGGTACGTATGAAGACATAAAGTGATCCAAATATTGCAAAACTTTCGACTCACCCTCTGTAGAATCGAAGAACTGGCAGACAGATGGCTAAAGACGGTGCAACACGATTGCCTATACTTTGAATGCTCGTCAGCTTTGGTCGTAAAGGTACGTATGAAGACATAAAGTGATCCAAATATTGCAAAATTTTCGACTCACCCTCTGTAAATGCAAAAATAACAGCTATAACGAAGTAAATTTCTCCGTCATTTTTGGTCCATGTCAGGGATCGAAATAGAGTCCACTTATTCCGGAACATGTAGCTTACCAACTGAGCTACGCAGACGTTCGTCCTCGCTGCTATCTGCCTTCATGTCGAGTGCGTCCTGCGAGGCAGGCACGTCACACAGCTCTTTTGTTCCACGATAAGGAATACTGTTTTTTGTAAACATATTCAGGTGTTTTCTTCGCAAGAGTAAACCTCTCTGTGTAAACTTAAAGTATACTATGAATATTTGATTTCAATTAATAGTACCCTTTTTTTCCTCCTTTTTCAGGTATTCGAACGAACACCGATTTACCGAAGACCAATTCAACATACGACAGTTCGTTCAACGAGGGCTTTAGGTTCTGCATTTTACAAGTGGAAAAGTTCCTGACAGTTAACCAGCATCTGTGGACGGATGATGAATCTTTGTCCTCTGTGATGATACATCTTCAGCAGTATCTTCTCACAATGCAAACTACATCACAGTACGACTCATCGTCTTCACGCTGTTCATCAACATCTTCTTCCTCATCATCTTTGTGCACCTCTCCAACAACTTCGTCACCAGATAATTCAGACCTGTGCTGCACAGCGGATAACAAAGGTTGTGAAAGTTCCAACACACGAAATAAAATGAATAATTACTCTTTTGTGCCTTTCGTCGTTGGACTTAGGAATATTTCTAAGATGTCTTCAACATCCTCCACAGCTGCACCATTACACCAGATGAAGAGAAATAATGTAATTGTGAACGAAGCGTGTATTGCTCAAAGTTCCTCTAGTGCCGTATGGAGACCATGGGACCATAGCTACCCTGAAAAAAGAGACTAGCAATCAGAAGAAAGAGTAGAAGTGTTAAGACAGTGACTATGTCAAGAAACGAGACAATCCAAATGCAAAAATGAGCAGGAAAGGAAATGAAACATTCCGTGCAGCAAAGCTTTCTCAAAAGCTGTATCACCTCGCAATTGAATTTGCTATGCAAATTATCTTCGAGTGAAACAGGATTATGAACTGGCGTTGAAAACTGTGAGATACTTTGTGATAATTGCTTTACAGCTAAAATATTCAGATTGAATATTGGCATTTTGAACAATGCTGGAAGTACAGGGTGTCCCGTTATAGGTGTAACCAATTACAAATAATCAAAAAGAGTTTTAATATAAATGATCTCATTACACAACTTATGTTAATTAACAGAACAGATCATGAAGTTTTATAGACATTCAACATGGGCACCATTTGTAACCCAAACAATGTCTAAACGGTATTCCAGTTCCAATCATGTTCGTTTGAAAATGTCGGTATAAACTTTCTGCAGTGCGTGTGTAATCATCCTCTTTAGGTCAGCAATGTCTGCAACAGAGGTGTTGTAAACCTTACCCTTGATGAATACCCATTAAAAAAAGTCATTGGGTGTTAAGTCCGGCGAACGTGGGGGCCATGCAATGGGACCACCGCGCCCAATCCATCGATCGGGAAATTTGGTATCAAGAGATCTCCTCACAATCAAAGCCCAATCAGGTGGCGCCCCATCTTGTTGGAAAATGATCGGAGTTGCATATTCATCTAACTATGGATATACAAACTGCTCAATCATGTCCAGGTAATTATCAGCTCTCACGGACGCTTCCTGAAAGAAAAATGATCCAATAACACGGTCAACCACTATGCCACACCAAACATTCACCTTAGGGCTAGCATGCTCATGTTCCACTGCGCAGTGCGGGTGTTCTGTTCCCCAAATTCTCACATTGGGTTTATTAACCTTTCCAAAAACATGGAAAGTGTACTCATCTGAGAAACATATTTGTCTCAGGAAAAATTCAGCACTTGCAATGTTCTCCAACATCTCTTCAGCAAACTGTTAACGTTTCACACGATCATCTGGGGCTATGTGATGGGTTATCTGCAGTTTATACGGGTGCATTCCAAATCTCTGACGAGCACTGACGACTTAGGGATCGCCAGCTGTCGTGCTACTTGTCTAATTGACTGTCGATGGCTATGAGCGAATATTTATCTCACAACCTTTTCCCTTTCTGGAACCAGCGATGGTCATCCAGGGCTTTTCTTTGTAAGGACTCTACCAGTTTCCTTCAATCATGTGTACCACTTTCTCATACTGTTACGTGCGGGAGGTTTGCTCCCATAATTTGTTCTGAAATTCCGCTGAACCTGCTTTTCGGATCGGGTTTCAATAAACCACTCCACAATCTGTGCTTTTGTCGCAGGATCCAGTAGGTACACTTCTAGAAAACTTGAGGGTATTCCTTACTACATGCAACAAACAGAATGCTGATATTAGTTTTGTATCCAAAGTTATCATTTGAAATTGGTTACACCTTTTTGGAACACACTGTGTATTCGACGTAAAGACATTTATGTAAATGTAAAACCACGGTTATTTAAAAAAAAAATACGCTCATTTGAGACTTAATCCTGCTTGAGAAATTTGGGAGATCTTAAAAATATCTCATTGGCATCTATGAAGAACTTCATGATCATTTTTTTTATAGCTAAAGTATGCCGATTGAATTTTAGCACTTTAAGCAGTGGAGGAAGTACGAGTATACAGTACATTACACGTCAAAAAATTATGCAGACTTGTTTTTTCAATACGCACATTTTAGACCTAATCATGCTTCGCAAATTTATGGAGATATGCCTAAAAGTATATCTTTTCCTAAAGATAGCTTACACGATTACTCAAGAAAATTTGTAAAATGATAAACAGATGTTTCAGGAACACAGCAGGCTTTTGTGCAGTTGACAAAAGGAGAACAATTCAAATGGCAGAAAGTGATATAAGAATAATGTCGTTGACTTTCATATCTAAAGTAGAAAAGAAAAAATTCCCACGTTTTCAGCACCAGCTGTTTGCACAAATAAATAGGTAAAACGCTGTGTAACTCAATACATCAAACTGATCTAAGAAACTGTAGGGACAGCTGCATGAAGTAAATAACTATGAAGTGCCTACTTTTTTTCTTTTTATTTATTTTTTAACCGAAACAACAGTCTCAGCTCAGGCCTCCTTTAGCCTGTGCGACGTACTACAGAAGTGAAAACATGTGTCAAGACGACAAATCTTCTGCGAGACATTTTGTCTGCGTAGCTCAGTTGGGAGAGCGACTTACTCCGGAGTGAAGGGACACGACTTCGATGTCCGTCGCGGACAAACTTGTGTTTGCACATTGGTGCCCGAACTTCAAGGATGGTCTGGCTGGCTGATAGGTTTCTCGCAATGCCGTGGTGTTCTTTCCACACAGCGAGACAGGTAAAATGTGAATCCCTTCTTCACTATTTCGAAGAAAAATAAATCAGTGTGATGCTACGTTCCACAAACCAAACTGTCTGGGATTTCTCAAAAACACGTTCTTCATCGGTGACCCATGGACCATGCCCCGGCCCTCTTTCATGGGGGGGGGGGCAGGTGTCACATGCCTGCACCGCAGGACGCAAATGAGATAAAGAGCACATGCCAGTGTATTATAGTGGATAGCACTCGGAGTTCCGGAGCTGAGAGTTATGGATTCAAATCCCATCCCTGGCATAAAAATATTGGAGAAACTTACTTCGTCATAACTGTTGAACTCACAGGAAATAAAAAAATGGAGATTAATTTTGATACTCATGCGCACAACAGCAAATCATTGCTCACGTGTTTCGCGAGTGGTGCAACCAGGAAAACCCCTTCAGAGAGCGCACAGGCTATTCTTTTTCAGGAATTTTTATTTTGTTTAGGAGTTTTAACGACTACCATGAGCAACTCGATGCGCTATAAGCCGTCTCCCGTTTCTAATTTAATGTTACTTGTTCTAGGGAAGGGAGACAACTAGTGCCATAAAACAAATCCGACACCCATGTTTCACCAGGATTCCAACCTTGACGTTACTCGAACGAATAGCCAGAAGACTAGGGCTTCTGGCCATATCAACGCAACAAGTCCATAATCCAGGGGACTCTATCAATGCAAATAAGTGATATAGTCTAGATTCTATATAAGCTTCTGGCAGAAGTAGACTATGAAAGCTCCTCTACCAGCATCAGACTTGTTAAAGCGCGGTACAGAAGTGAAGAACTTCTGCATTGTGAAGAACGAACTTCTATTGGCTCGTTCTTCACTTCCGTATTGTGCTTCAGACTTCTGTATACCAAACAGACTTTACACACTGAAGAGCCATTACATTATGACCACCTACCTAATAAGCTATAGGCTTCCCTTTAGCCAACAAAACAACTGCCACTCGGCGAGGCATCGATTCGATGAGGTATCTTGGGGTATCTGGTACCATAATTTCAACAGCAGGTCCTCCAGTTCCCGTACATTTTGGGGTGGTGGTGATTTAGCACGAACCCGCTTTTCCAAGTCGAACCACAAATGTTCGATTGGGCTCATGTCAGGTGAATTTGGAGGCCCGGGCGTTAAGAGAAAGTCACCAGAATGTTCCTCGAACCACTCTTTGACGATTTTGGCAGTGTGGCATGGCGCATTATGCTGTTGGTAATGGCCATCACCAGCAGGGAACACAGTTGACATGAATGCGTGAACTTGGTCCGCAACGATGTTCAGATACCTGACAGCTGTCAGGGATTGTGCTGCTGGGATAATGGGGCCTAAAGTGTCCCCCCCAAAAAAATAAAGAAACATAGCCCACAGCATAACACAGCCGCAGGCCGGCCTGTTTCCGCCCAACAGTGCATCCACAGGTGCCATAGCCTCCATTGGTAATCGACGTATCCGCGTTCGGCCGGATACGTGATGGACCAGGAATCTTGATTCGTCAGATTAGGCCACTTTCTTTCAAGCATCCATGGTCTAATCTCGATGATCTTGGACCCATTTCATGCGTTGTTGGCGATGACGTGCAGTGAGCATGGGGACCCGGCTGGGTCTTCGGCTACGTAGGCCAATGCGCATGCGATGAACTGTGTGCTGTGACATTGCATTGATCACCACTCTTGTAGCTGGGGATGATTTGTCGCACTGTGGCCCTGCGGTCGCTGTGCACAATGTGCGACAGTCTCCACTCCCCCTGTACATGTGCTCTCATTGCCATCTGCCTTTATCTCATGTGTGTCCTACGGGGTAGGCACGTCCCAACTTCTTGTGGGTCTTTTTTGTCCCTAGATACCCAGTATTTTGTTCTCCTAGTAACACGTCCAGCCTGTTGTCATTACTTTGATCATGATGTCTTCCAATCTTGTCATTTTCCTGATCCACGAGTTCCTCTTGTTCTCGTTTGCTGCTACACAAAACACACATCTCTTCATGCTTCTTTCAGTTGTCACAGCCCCTTTATGCCTTATTGGTTAAGGTCCACCTCTCTGTTCCATACGTGAGAACTGGAAGTATGCATTGATTAAATATTCTCTTTTAATTCATAGCGGAATATTTTTCTGGAAAATTGTACTGTTTCTTCTAAATGCTCTCCAAGCAAGTTTTATATGGCAGTACATTTCTTCAACAATGTGGCCCTCGAAACACACACACACACACACACACACACATATATATATATATAATTACAAATAGAGCATTTCTTCTCTTGGATTGAAGTGTTGAGCACTGGCGAGTCGAATATTTATTTTTGGATGTATAATATATTCATTTTACCAGCGAATATATTTATGTATTTTGTGTGCGCCATGTTATCGAAACTTTGTAATATATTCCTGTAGATATTTTTGTAATAAAAAGAATTCGTTCAAAATGTTCTTTATTTCGTGATTTATAACGTTTTGTCACTTTTGTGGGAAGACACTTTTTTAACGAAATTTCATAAATATGTGGCAGATGGTTAACATCCTGCAATGTCGAATTAATTGCATCGTTTGAAGCGTATATGAGTTTTCAAAAGTTAGAAAATATAACCTTGGCATCACAATTATGAAATTCCGGCAGATGTGTAAATAATTAGAGCCTTGAATTTAAGAGATTAGAGATGCAAAACTCTGACATCCTGGTTAGCGTTCCTACTTCTTAATATAGTTTTAGATAGCTGTTTACACTGTCTGTCCACCATTTAGTGTGACAGATGCGCCATGCCTTTCAATTAAAGGCTTTCCACCCTTTAATTCAAAGCATGGCGCACTTTAATTCAATGAGTAAGGGCGCATCACGGGTTGGGGGCTGCTCACCAGGCTAGAGCTTTCCTCTCCCAGAGCACTACTTTGCGCTCATATTTGTCCCTGCCATTAAACTTAACGCCCAGTAGAGCAACTAAAAATTAACACAGATTTTGAGAACAAAAAATGATCAGTGCCTACTTATAATTTTGTAATTTTTAAGTAGAAATGTAAAACAGGATAATCCAAAACCAAATTAAAAAAAAAAATTTACTCAGCTTAATTTCAACAAAAGGTAAAAAAAATATAATTATTTTAAAATAACATCGTCAAATTTATACAGAGTATTTTTCTAAACACTTAACCGTTGGAAAATATATGGTTCTTTTTATTTTCCTAACCGAAGGGCTTTTCTTTTTTTCCTTTGGACCGATGTTAGATTTTGACAGTCAGCTTATAATTATGCATTCATAATGATGTCTACTCATCAATATTAGCAACCTCATACAAATCATACGACGGAAAGTGGACTTCATTCACCTATGTCTTGAAAGCTTTTGTGAAAAGAGCTCTGCATTACGACTGGGTTTTGCGTGTGTCTCATCATAAACTAATGAAATCTCATAATTTATCTTATTTACTTTCTAAAGAAACTATTCCTCTTTCATTTTCATATTCCTTTTCATTTTGCAGTATATATCCACTAGAACAACAAAAAAAGAAAAACCTCAAACGAAATTACACCATGATTTTACGGTTTTTTTTTTCATTATTGCACGCGTCCTTTTTTTGTTATTTTTTGTGTTTTTGTTTTGAGGTTTAACGACCACTGTGAGCAAGATAGTGGCCTATAAGAAGTCGCCCGTCCCTAATATGGAGCCACTGGTTCCAGGGATGGGAGAGAGCCAGTGCCGTGAGACAAATCGAATATCAATGCCTCACCGGGATTCGAACCAATTGAGACGGCCAAGAGCGAAAAGTAAGAGGATGTAAATAAATATAATGCTACACTCACGGACAATGAAATTTGCGCACCTAGAAGAAAACATGCTAAGACCGCGGAATTTTGCAAATAGCTAGCGTGCGTGCTTGTATGCAAATGATCCACGTTTGGTGCGAGTGCACATGACCGAACGCCCTGTGGTAGCGCTGCAAGCACGAACCGGCAGCCTTACAAACCGGCTTGTAGTCGATGCCCCATGAAAGAGAAAAGCACCAGCCGACGCAAGCAAGAATACAGAATGACAAGAATGCCGGGCAGACACCAGAGACGTCGATTTACGCAACATACGGACGTTGAGAGAGGTCTGATCATCGGAATGAAAACAGCAGCGCTGTCGGCGCGTTGTATAGCCCGCCACGTGGATCGTTCTGACCTTACCGTCCGACTGTGTTGGGAGCAGTGGGCACGTGACGGCACTGCCACACGGAGGAGCGGCTCCGGACGGACCAGAAGGACCACCGGTAAAGATGATCGACGGATCGTGCGCCAGGCACGAACAGATCCCAAGGGGACCCGGTCCACTATACAGGCAGATGTAGCGGCTCCCGTGTGCCTACAAACCATTTCCCGATGCCTCGCGGAAACGAATCTGCGATCCCAGCGCTCCTTACGAGTGATGCCATTAACACCGGAATATCTCCGGCTTCGTGTGCAGTGTTGCCAGGCCAGAGCGACGTGGAACGCCACAGACTGGCGACGTGTGGTGTTTAGCGATGAGTGCCAACTTCGTTCTGGGGACAGATGATCATCGTGTCTGGGTGTGGAGGTCCCCGTGTCAACGGCACAATCCCAACCTCGCTATCGAGCGCCACACCTCCCCCACTGCAGGCATTATGGTCTGAAGAGATATTGCCTACGATAGCCAATCAGCTCTAGTAGTGGTACGTGGATCATTGACGGGCCAGCGGGATGTCGATGCGATCTTACGGCCCTATGTGCTCCCATTCATGGCCGGGATTCCAGGTGCACTATACAAGCAAGATAATGTCCTCCCGCACGCTGCTCGGGTTTCCCAGGACTGCCAACGTCATGTCCCGACACTTCCATGGCCTGCCTGCACCCCGGTCATGCCCCCTATCGAGCATGTGTGGAACCAGTTGAAACGCTGGCTGCCGCAGTGCCGCACTATTCCGGATTTGGAGCACACCGTCCAACAGGTGTGGGCCAGTCTGCCCTAGGAAAACATCATGCGTCTGTTCGCCTCCATGCAGGACCGTATTGCAGCATGTATCGCCACACGAGGCGATGCGACACGCTATTGAAGGCGACCGGACTGCTTGCCACAGATCCCTCTGTAATTGTCCTGCAGCTCTGTTTTTGCCATCATGTGTATCATTCATCTGTATCATTACGTCCATAAAATTTCAGCTCAATCCGTTGCTTCCTTCTAGGCGCGCAAATTTCATTGTCCGTAAGTGTATATAGTGTGGTATATCTAAAAGTTGCAAGATCTTTGAGATTGAATTTTTGCTTCCACTTTCGCTCACAGATTCTACCTTAGTTACTTCATATAATGACAATTACTATTATTATTTTTGTGGGATAATAATTACTATTATTATCTTCCTCGCATGAAATCACGTCCTCTGTGGGCCAGTTAGCTCACTCATACGCACACATGAAAAGCACCCTGTCTGCACCCCTGAGAATGAGCAAGATCCTTCAAATTAAAAAAAAAAAAAAAAAGGTCAATAGATTTTGTTTAATTGAGACACATCAAGACTAGAACAGTTTGGCCCAATTATGAGCTGCCCCAATAAAGCGAAGCATTATCCCGAAAAGCTAATTTGGGATGTCCTTCAAGAATTGTTCAAAATTAAACAGCTTCCTCCATTAACCGATGGCCCGATTAACCGGAATCTTCTGTGTACATATACATATATAGTCGGGTGGAGAGAAAATGTTTGAAGTGGCTTAGCCACTCAAGTGACAGGAAAGAAAAGTAGAGAAAAGTTGAAGAAATAATAGGCGGACCAGATTCGAGAATGCTTGAAAGAGAAAATAATAAACACAGTAAAGTCTGGTTAATTGAGACACATCGGAGTTAGAACACTTTGGCCCAATTAAGCGGGTGCCCCAGTCCTGCGAAGCTTTATTCCAAGCAGCTAATTTCAGAAGTTCTTCAAGAATTGTCCCATATAAACGGCTGCCTCGATTAATCGATGGTTGCCAATTAACCGGAATCTACTGTATTGTGCAAACGAACTGCACCGTAGAACAGGATGAAATCGTTGAAGCAAACTTTATTTGAATATTCGGAAAAAAATGTAAGCTCAAAATATAAATGTTAAGACTTTCGTTAGAAATAGGTAAATGTTTGATTCTGGAAAGAAATAGGTTAAAATGATGTCAATTTCTAACAAAACTTAGGTACTGGGGTGTTCGAAAAAACAATTAGCATTTCTATTAAAGAAATGCACTTACTTAGAACCTTGTAACAATAAATGTTAATAATTTAAAGTATGCACCATCATGATCAAGAATTAGTTCCCATCTTTGTGCAAGCTGTTCAATCCCGGAACCGGACCATGCCTTTGGGTTTATAGGGGAGAAACTCTTGACACCAGCGTTCGACATCGGTCAAATCAGCAAAGAACCTGCCTGCAATGGAGAAAACGAAGCAAGCGATTTTACCAATATTCAAAACGATTTAATCGTAGGTGAAATTATCGAAAGCAAAATAATCGCAACCAAGTTCATTAAAGGAAAAATTTGTCGAAATACGACTTTTTCGAAAATTATGAAACGAATTTATCGAAATAATTTTTTTTCGATGAATTGTTTTAATAACTCGTATCACCATCATCATCATCACCATCAACCATTATCAATCCACTGCTGGATGAAGGTCCCCCCAAGTTTCTTCCACAACTGCCTGTCTTGAGCCTATCTCCTCCATAGTACTCCGGCATGGTTTGGAATTTCATCCATGCATCACCCCTGGGGTCTTCTAGGTATTTTTTTGTCATTTGTAATCCAGTCGAAAATTTCTGTTGTCCATCGGTGGTCCCTTCTTCTGGCAACATGTTTCGCCCATTGACATATCAGGAATTTAATTCTGATCATGATGTCTTCCACTCTTGTTATTTTCTTATCTACGAGTTCCTCATCTTATCTTTCCTAATAACTAACTTATCTTTCCTAACAACTTGTATCATCATCATCATCATCATCATCATTGTCAACCATTATCAATCCACTGCTGGACGAAGATCTCCCCAAGTTTCCTCCACAACGGTCTGTCTTGTGCCAGTCTCCTCCATGTCACTCCCGCATACTTTCGAATTTCATCTACCCATCTTCCATGTGGTCTTCTTCTGAGTCTTTTCCTGTCCCTTGGAATCCAATCTAAAATTTCGGCTGTCCATCGATGGTCTGTCCTTCTGGCAGTATGTCCAGCCCATTGCCATTTCAGGGATTTAACCCTGATCATGATGTCTTCCACTCTCGTCATTTTTCGGATCCACGAGTTCCTCTTCTTATCTCTCCTGGTTACACCAAGCATGCACCTCTCCATGCTGCTTTGAGTTGTCTGCAGCCTTTGTATGTCTCTTTTAGTTAAGGTCCACGTCTCTGCAACATACGTAAGCACTGGAAGGATGCATTGATCAAACACTTTTCTTTTAAGACATAATGGCATATTGTTCTTGCAAATTATGCTGTTTCTTCTAAAAGCTCTCCAGGCAAGTTTTGTACGCCGATTAATTTCTTCATCAATGTGACCCTCACTTGATATCTGCTGTCCAAGATAAACGTACGTGTCTGTTATCTCCAGCTTTTCTCCATCAATCGATAAATCTTCATTTCTTGTAAAAGCATTGAACATCACTTTTGTCTTCTGAAAGTTCATTTTTAATCCCACTTCTTTACTCTTGACAGCAAGTTCCTGGATCATACTCTGTAGCTCTGATGGGGTAGTTGCAAAAATGACTACGTCATCGGCAAAACGAAGGTGGGTTAGATAATCTCCATTAATCTTTATCCCTTTGTTTTCCCAGTTCAGTGATTGAAAGACACTTTCCAATGTGGCATTAAAGAGCTTCGGAGATATGGTGTCACCTTGTCTCACTCCTTTTCCGATTTTTATGTGTGTTGTATTTTCAAACAGCCGAATCTTTGCACTTACATTTTCATAGATGTTATTAATAATATTAATGTATGCATCTTCAATACCGCAGGATTTCAGAGCCATTGTAACTGCTGATGGTTTCACAGAATCAAAGGCTTTTTCATAATCGATAAAAGCGTTGCCTTTTCTCCTCTCCGCTTTTTCTGCTGCATTTAACTGCTCCCCCCTCCCGAGGAGTTTCACGGACGCACATGTGGTCCTATTTCCCAAGAGGGGTGACCCTCTTGACTTGGGAAATTGGCGCCCCATTTCTCTTCTCAATCAAGATTATAAACTCTATACTAAGCTTCTTTCCCGTCGACTAAACTCTATCCTCCCTCACATCCTTGCTGACTCTCAAACCTATACTGTTCCTGGCCGTTCTCTTTCCTCCAATGTTCAACTTCTTCGCGATCTCATTCATCTTGCCAAGACTCATTCTGAACCTCTTGCTCTCCTTTCCTTAGACCTCCGTTCCGCTTTCGATAATATCTCACACGCCTATTTAACACAAACCCTGCTACACTTTGGCTTTCCTCCACAATTTGTCTCCGTTCTCGTCTCCCTCTACCGGGACGCCGTTTTCCATGTCAAGACGGCATCTTTTCTCACAGCACATGTTCCCTTCAAGCGGGGAGTTCGTCAGGGCTGCCCGCTTTCTGGTCAACTGTTTGCGATTGCCGTCGAGCCTTTTCTACGCTCTCTGCAAACATCTCTTCTAGCACAACTTCCACCACCAGTTGCCAGCTCACGGCATCACTCAGTCATTTACTCTGCTTATGCAGATGACATCACCGTCTGCATTCGTAGCGACTCACAGTTCCAACTGCTTCGTCGTTTGTTCTCCGCATATGCTTCATGTTCTGCAGCTGAACTGAATACGTCTAAGAGCACTGGATTGTGGTGCGGGTCGTGGTCCAATCGCTTGGATGCTCCATGGGGGGCCACATGGTCATCCACTACCCAACGCTTCCTGGGTGTGCACTTAGGCGCACCACAAGCTACATCAGTGCAACTCGCTCGGAACTCCATCCTCGCCTCCTCCGCACAGCTGCATTCTGGTGTCGTGCGCAGTTCTGTACGTCCTACTACCAGCGTGCAAATCTCACCAGGACATACCTTCTGTCCATCTGCAAGCATTCTTGGATTGCATCTACGACCCCCTTTTCTGTCTCCAGGAGGTTACACGCTGCCTTACTCGAGTAATGTGGGCGGGTCATCACTGGATTAACGTCCACAAGCTCTGTGCTCCTCCCTCCTATGGTGGTGCTGGCCTACCTGATGTCCCGCTGTGCTACAAAGCAAGCCGAGTGATCAACTTCATTCACCTTTTCACGGCTCCAGTGGCTTCCGCAGTTCAGGTACGTGACGTTCTTGCCTCCTTGCGTAACCCACATTTTCCTTTCTTTCCTTAGTTCTCATGGATTGCTGTCCTTTCCCCCCTCCAAACTCCCACCTGCATATTCTGAAGCCCTCATTCACCTTCGCTCTCTCCCCTCATTCGCTCCCCTCCCTCTTCAACTCTAGAGCTTCTTTCTGAACCCCTCTTCTTCAACTCCCTTGTTCATCCCCCCATCTCCCCTGTTTTTCATTCCCTCTTGGCTCCGAGCAGGTGTAGTAACTGTACAAGACCTCACTAACTCGGATCTATCCTGGCGCCCTCTCTCTGGCCTCCCCCCTGCAATTCTCTCGTCCCCACCCGCCCATTTGGTCTATGACTCTCTGCTAACTGCACTTCTTTCGCTTTTCCCTGATCTTGTCTCCCCCACCGGTCTCGTCTCTGTCTTTTCTGCCCCTCTTCCGCTGCCGTTTTTCCTCCGACTCACAAACTCGGTTCTTCCTCTCTCCTCTCTCTCCTCTAAATCTCTTTATCGTTTTCTAGTGCACCTTGCCGCCCCTTCACCGCTTTCTATTCTGGAGGTTCCCCCTGCTTCTCTTCCTCTTGTCTGGGCCGCTGCCCGCCTCACCCTTATCTGCCCCTCTTGAAATTAATACCCACTGGCTCTTTTTGCATAATCGCCTCCCTGTTCCGTATTTTCTCTTTCGCATGTCTCTTCTCTCCTCCCTCTCTGCTCCTTCTGCGCACAGGAGGCAGACGTTTCTCACGTCTACCTTTACTGTCCCATCCTGATGCCTCTCCTCCACCAGGCTTTCCGGATTGCCAATCGCTCTTGTTCTCAAGATCTTCCGTTCACTGCCTACAGACATCTTCTTCTGCGGGCTCATCCACCTACAACTCTTCCTTCAGTATGTGCCTATCTTTTCGTGCTGGTTAAACACGTTATTTACGTATACCTTCAACAACTCCGCAGCATTTCCTCGCCGGTCTCTTTACACCAGGCCAGCGCAGCACTTTTGTGCCATTTTTCAAGATCGATTGCTTTCTCGACTCCGCCTGGAGTACCAGTCGGCTTCTTTCAGTCGTCGAGAAGCCACCTTCTATGCTACCTGGGCGCCGGCCGCTCCATGGTTTGCGATTGATTCTGGACTGCTACACCTATCAGAACCCTAGGACATTCTACACCTCCTTTGCTGAGTTCCTTGGCACCCTGGTGGCCCTCCTCCACTCTACGACTCGTGCAATCCACACTACCGTTGAATTGTGAATGCTAATGCCATCTCAGTGTATTTTCATGCTTACTCGTGTACATTACTTACTTTCACCCCGCCTGTATTATGTTGCTTTGGTGCCCTCGTTAAATAACTTGCACAATTGTGCACGCTGTGTTTTTATCTCATGCATGTAATGTTTTACCTTCACGGCGGTGTTTGTGCTGTTCTTTTTCTAATTGTGTGCTATTGTTTCGCCTGTGTTATCCTGTAAATCATGCCCAGCCAATGTCATGTGACACGATGTGTTTCTCTTTGTCACTTCTGCAATTTTTTATTCAATAAGCTTTGCTTGCAGCATTTGTTATTCATCCCCATTGTCATTGCAGTGTATATACCATCATGTTTTTTAACAGCTTTGTATTATTTCCCAGTGAGATGCCCAATACTGTACGTCTCCCTCTTATGTTTTCTTATGATAAATTAGAATAAAGCGATTTTGAAACCTGCACAATGGAAGTTCATATTCCCTTGCTCTTTCAATTAGTTCTCTCAGTACGTGGATATGATCTATTGTGCTGTAGCCACTCCTGAATCCAGCTTGTTCTCTCGGTTGAGCCATGTCCAGTGTCACCTTCAAGCGGTGTGAAAGAACTTTAGTGAAGATTTTATAAACCACTGATAGGAGGCTAATAGGTCTGTAGTTCCTGAGATCCTCAATGTCACCTTTTTTATGTAGCAGGATCATTGTAGCGTTGTTCCAATCCTCAGAAATCTTCCCTTCATTAAGGCATCAAGTGAAAATTTGGGCGAGTAATGTTTCGATTTCTCCACTTGCTTCTTGTATGATGTCTACAGTAATTCCATCTTTACCTCGCTGTCTTGCATAGCTCTATATATTCTGTCTGGCATAGCTATATATATTCTGTCTTGCATAGCTCTATATATTCCACTTTGGAAGTTACATCTTCTTTAGTTGTCCTCATCTCTCTTCTTTTTTGCATCAACATTTTGGTTTTTCCTGATAATTTGTTCACAAGCAACTTGTTCTTAGACCCAGCTAATTTTGTTGCTGTTTCCATAAGAGCTTTGGTTACTTTTCTGTTAACTTCAGAAATATCCACTTCTTCCGATGTTAGGTCTTCTAAAGCAGAAAATCTGTTCTTCAGTTCCAACTTGAAGGTATTATGGTGTTTTTTAAGGTTGGTTATGTCAATACATTTTGTTTTGTGACATACCTGCCAGCAGGACGCACACGACATAAAGGCAGATAGTAGTCAGAACAAACGTCCGCGTAGCTAAATTGGTAGAGTGACTTATTCCGGAATGAGGTGATCCGGGTTCGAATCCTGGCGTGGACAGAAATGACGGAGAAATTTACTTCGTTATAGTTTGTCTTATGAGCTTGCTACGTTCGAGTTTAGTGTTCAGGTGCATCTTTCATTTCACCAATCTATGATCACTACCTGTGTTGAACTTGTTTAGCACACTGCAGTCTTCTATGACGAATTTTTTGTTACACATAATAAAATCAATTTAACTTGTTGTCCTATTTGGATGTCTCCATGTCCATTTCCTGTGTGGCTTTTTCTTGAAAAAAGAGTTCAAGATGAAAAACCCTTCTGCCTCTGCAAACTCTACGAGAGTATTTCCACGCTGGTTTCTGTTGCCGTGACCGAATTTACCTACTGAAGTTTCATTCTGTTGCCGTTGCCCTATTTTTGCATTGAAATCTCCCATAATTATCTTCAAGTGCTGCTAACCTTTATTATTTAGATGACAAATTTCCTCATAAAATTCTTCAATTTCTTCTTCAGGATGACTTGTGGTGGGTGCATAAGTTTTAATAATTTGAGCCTGGTATTTTCTCGAGAGTTGGATAACGAGTCGTGCAGCTCTGTCAGAGGAACTTTCAACTTCTACAACTTTACCCTTCAGTTTCTTGTTTATTATATATCCAACACCACTAGTTCTACCAGTATCAGTCCCACGATAGTAGAAGAGATGTCCACTTTTCAGTTCAATGAGATCTTCCCCTTTCCTCCTTACCTCACTTAGCCCGACGATGTCCCACTTGATCCTTTGTAGTTCCTCTTCGAATCAGAAGATAGGGAGCGTCCATTATACGTAGCCAAGGTCAGCATCAGATGGCAGCCTAGTCCGGTCCTCCGGGGATTCTTAGCACCCTTTGCCTTCATGTCACACTGGCCGCTGTCTTGGCCAGGTACATTCCAGCTGCCGGAGACTGAGGGCCAAGATTTTATAACTTGGAATACTTAATATTTTTTAAAACATAACCTTACTTATGCAATCCAACGATGAAATTTTAGTATGTGGCAAGGGACTACCTGGGGACGAACCCTCTTGTAAATGGGACAAATGGGGTCAAAGGTAACAACATAGGAGCGGGATCCATTCCATTGCCCTTATGCGTCATAATTTACATAAATATGGTTCGATTTCAATGAAATTTTACTATGTGGTAGCGGACAGCCTGGGGACAAATCCTGATCAAAATGGACGAAATGGGGTCAAAGGTAAGGACATAGGAGCGGGATCCATTCCACTGCTCTTATGCATCATAACTGACGTAAAAAGGATCGATTTCGATTAAATTTTAGTATATGGTAGGGGATCACCTGGGAACAAACCCAATTGAAAATTGGCGAAATGGGAGTCAAAGATCAGGACATAGGAGTGAAATCACTTCCAGTGTCATTATTCGTCATAACTTACGTAAAAATGTTTCGATTTGGATGAAATGTTAGTATGTTGTAGGGACCTGCTAGGGAACAAATCCTTTTGAAAATGGGCGAAATGGGGTCAAAGGTTAGGACACAGAAGCGGGATCTATTCCATAGCACTTATGCATCATAACTTACGTAAAATTGCTTCTATTGCGACAAAACTTTATCATGTTATTTCGGAGGTATACTGAACTAGTTCTGTTGAATATCATCGAAAGGAGATCAAAGGTCAGGGCACAGGAGTGGGATTTATTCCACAGCCATTTTCCTCATACCTTGAGTAATAACTTGAGTAATGATTTCTAGTATGTTGGAAACCGTATCATAATCAATGCATTGCATGATTTTAGTAACTTGTTTTAAATAGTGCAGATAAACAAAGAGATCAGACGTGAGAGCTGCATGTCTCTTCCATTGTCAGAAGGAAAATAAAAGGGGCGGGGGCAAAAGAATAAACTATGAGATTCGATACATATTTTAAAATGCAATTGTAATTGCTCATCAGCAAACGAATAAGGAAACAGAAATATTATTTTGTTGAATATTAACATTTAAAAAATAAAATTCAGCCTGTGATTTATAAAAATATCCAGAAAGATTTTATTTCCAAAGGTTAGTAAAAAATGAGGAGTTAGCTGGTTTACTTAAACAAAGAACAAAAAGCGCGAAAAATAAATAGATAAATAAAGGCGCTGGAGATTATACCTTTCTGTATTTTAATTTTGATAATTGTTTTAAGCATTTGCCACATATCGTGAGAACATGTCAAACTCAATTAATACGGGGCTGTCAATCCAGATTCTTATCGAATGAGCAATACTGAGATTAGGAAAAAAGTTTTATTCATTTTTATATATTAATTAATTTTTTGGAAATAAATCACTTTGGCCTAATAAGGTGGAGTTCGGTCCACCTTATGGGGTTAAAGCGATTATTTAATTAAACAGGACCAAAAAATATTGTGTGGGCACTGCCCCCTCCCCCAGTGAAATTATTGGAGGGGCAAGATTCGCCTTGCCCCCTGCAGTTGGCGCGATGCCGCTCACTCATCGAGAACTAATGTCCACCTAGTCTGATCACATGACGGCCCCGCCGCGATTTCTGAGATTTCCCACCTCTCAGCGGTGTCAATTCTTTCGTGTATCCCACCAGTGTAAAGTAGATAGATGCTAGCTATTCATTCACTGATCTCTTATTATGCATTTTCCACCTTCCTTCTGACAGCGAAAGCAGAGAAAGGATTGCTTGCTGGAACAGGCCATTCACCAGTCTTCTAACAAAGACGTTTCTATCCTTGTTCGCCACGTTTTCTTACCGGATGTTTGCTTTTACGGGTCAGTAGCGATACGTAGATTTCCGGGCTGGCTCTCCTAAAACATTAATCATCCCACGATTCCCGATTACGCAGCTTAGCACATTTAAAAAAAATGTGGAATAGAGAATGATATTCTTCCTGATGTCAGTCAGCTACGCAATTCACTTTCTTTAGAAAAAAGGTGCTGCATTGTCCGTATCTGTTATGTATTTGTGGTCACTTTGGTCCAGCACGAGCTGTTATTTTGGATTATACCAACTCATTGTCTGACTTTACACCTGTCAAAATAATAACAAGTTAGTAAAATCATGCAATGCATTGATTATTATACGCTTTCCAACATACCAAAAATCATTACTGAATTCAAAGATTATCATTATCGTGCTGAAGTATATGTATGTTACCGTTAAAGTGTATTATCGTGCTGAAGTATATGTATGTTACCGTTATAGGTACTGGGATACGGACTGTAAGCCCCACAGAGGCTTCAGAATGAGATTTATCTGACATTAATTCAGTTATTTCATAGAACACCTATAGTTATTTCATGAAATAATTGATCACGTTAGTTAAAGCGTGTATTAAATTAATAATTCCACACTTTAACTAATTATTCTATGAAATAACTAGGTATTCCATAAATTAACTAATGATAGACAGTTAAAGTGTAATATAAACAATTTGACTGAATTATACAGCATACAAAATGTTATTTATATAAAGACACAATAAAATCATTTGTTACAACAGGGATTACTAAAATGGCGTTTGGAATTGCGTAGAACGTTATTGCTAAAACAAATAAATTTTTTGTTGACACACTGCGTTTTACATGAACATTTTTTAAATCCCCGACCGGTACCTAAACATTGAGCTGTAGCAACCGAACGGAGCGATTTCTCTGTATCCGGCACTTCTTCGATCTGAATTCGTTTTTGTTCACAGACGCTGAACTGGGATCGGGAATATCGCTGAAGAAATCCTTCTTCAGTTATTTTCATGATAACAGCTAAAATAGATCTGGCGTCACTCTTCCTATGTCAACTTCAGGTACAGGGATACATATGTAAGCCCCACAGAGGCTTCAGAATGAGATTTATCTGACATTAATTTCATCTTCTTAGCTTGAATTTCCAAACATTCTTTAGAGTTTTCTCTTTCCCTCTGAACATTCAGTTCATTAAAACACAATTTGCAGATCTTCTGTACAACTTATTTCCGAAAAATGTATAAATAACAACACGAAACATAAAAGTTAATATCATTATTATTATATAACACTTTATAGTGGGCTGAAAATGGTGTGCTATTTCTGACCAGTGATTCTCACTTTACAGCCTTTTGAATTTGGGATTTATTTACTATGTTATTTTACACTTTAACGGGTGTATGTACTTGTATTCTATGGTTTAATCGTTATTCTATGAAAGAACTAGTTAAACCATAGAATACAAGGGAGTTTTACGCTTTAACTGACTTGAACAGTTGTTTCATGAAATAAGTAGGTATTCTATGAAATAACAGATTTCATACTTTAACGATAACATGTATATTAACATCGAACCGTCTTTGCACGATTTAAACTTGCGTTAAATATCCTCAAGTTAAGAAAAAACAACAAGTTAGAAGTAAATAAACTTTTTAGATCTTTCGGATACGCAATGAATCCATCTTCACAAAACATTAATTGCAAAAAAAAAGAACCGATACAGTTTAAAAACATAACATCGCAACTGACAATGACATACAACGCGCAATGCATGTGTTCACGTTCTCATAACGCAAATTACAGCTTCTTCTGGGTTGGGTGAAAAGTTTTATGAACAATAAATAGAGAAGTTGATTTGAATTTATACAGATTAGTCATTATTAAGTAATATCTTCAAGGTTGAGGATTGCTTAATTCATTGCAGCCTCTATTTGTAAATTTGTGGATAAAAATATTTTCTGATCATAGTATTCTTGATTTTGAAGGAGGAGTAGCAAGAATTGTTGCCTCAGCCCATATAGGGAAGTGGGATGAAGCAACAATTCTTGGTACTCCTTTTTCAAAATCAACTTAAAGTTTTATCGCAATAGAAGCATTTTTAGTCAAGTCATGAGGATAATGGCTGTGGAATAAATTTCGTTCCTGTGTCCTGGCCTTTGATCTCATTTCGATGATATTCAACAGAATTGGTTCAGTATACCTCCGGAACAACATGATAAAGTTTTGTCGCAATCGAAGCATTTTTAGGTAAGTTATGATGCATAAGGGTAATGGAATGGATACCGCTCCTATGCCCAGACCTTTGACCCCATTTCGCCCATTTTCAATCCGGTTCGTTTCCAGGTAGTCCCCTACCACATACTAAAATTTCATCGAAATCGAACCATTTTACGGGAGTTATCGTGCGGACGGACAGACAGACGGACAAAGCTGGAGCATATACGCTTCTTCAACCTACTGTTGGAAAGAGTTAATATTTCAATTTATTGGGCAATAATCAAACAATTTGTAGATGTAATATTTTCTTTTATAATTTTGAAATACAGCACAAGACTCTGAGTAGCCAATTACGAGATCAAGGAAAAAATAATTCCAAGTTGTTTGAGAAAGCGCCGTATTAAATGTAGAAAAACTGGAAAGCCTTTCCTAAAGTGATATTACTTTATTCACGACTATAGATACAGTCCTGAATAAAGTAATATCCAAGTACATAATGTGAAAATCCCTTTGATATATATTCAAATTTTCTGACTTCGGAAGAACTTTTGGTCTTATGATCCTGAGATTGTAGCGCTTCCCTACCCTTACACTCCTCACCGTTTCTTATTACAGGAGAATATATAGCGAATGAAGAACATAATAGTACAAACTCCCTATGTGTTATAAGCAATGATGGGAAATAGGGATGAAGGCATGTAACATCGGTAGAGGAAAATTCCGCTACAAATCGAGCTACTTTTAAAAAAATGAAGGGTGGTTGTATTTTTAAAATTACGCGACATTTTCACACACACACACACACACACGTGCGTGTGTGTGTATGTGTGTGTGTGTGTGTGTACACGTATATATACAATTTTATATTGTACCAAGCAAGGGTCATATCGATGAGGCAATTAATTGGGGTATAAAACTTTGCTGGAGAGCTTTTGGAAGAAACAGTACAATTTTCAATTTTCATTTTTCATATGCCATTATGTCTTAAAAGAAAAGCGTTTAATCTACACTGTAAAAAATTGACTGTAGATTTTACGGTTTTAAACCGTTTTCCAGGGTGCTAACACAAAACCGTAAAATCTACAGTTTCATGCAGTGTTAGAGCAAAGCTATAGCTTTACTCCAACACTGTATTTAATGAAGAAAACAGCACAGAATTTGGCTGAAGCGAGTCACAGTCCAAATAATCACGAAAATACAAAAATTTGGCTGAAACGAATGTGTTGATTGTGTTGGAGCAATAGCTTTGCTCCAACACTGCACAAAACTGTAGATTTTACGGTTTTGTGTTGGCACCCTGGAAAACGGTTTAAAACCGTAAAATCTACAGTCAATTTTTTAGAGTGTATTCATCCTTCCAGTTCTTACATGTGGAGCAGAGACATAGACCTTAACTAAAAAAGACATACAAAGACTGCAGACAACTGAAAGAGGCATGGAGAGATACATGCTTGCTGTAATCAGGAAAGAGATGCATGCTTGCTGTAACCAGAAAAGTAACTCATGGACGAGGAAAATGACAAGAATGGAAGACATCATGATCAAAGTAAAATCCCTGAAATAGCAATAGGATGGACAAGTTGCCAAAAGAACTGACCACAGATGGATAACCGAAATTTTCGACTGGAGAAGGGGCAGAAAATGACTCAGAAGACCATAAGGGAGATGGATGGATGAAATTTCAAAGCATGCCGGCGTAATATGAAAGAGACAGGCTGACAGTTGTGGAAGAAACTTGGGGAGACCTTCATCCAGCAGTGGATTGATAATGGTTGACAATGATAATGATGATGACGATATACAATTTTAAAAGATCACAAAACAGGTTATGAAACCATACCCACAAACACGTTTGTGGAAATGGGGAGGAAATTTTTCTTCTACCTACAAACAGTATAATAAAGTATCGGTGTGTGTACCGTTGCTCTATTATACTGTTTGCAGGGAGAGAAAGAAATGATTCTCCCATTTCCATTCATTTTAATCAGAAATAGTATGTAAGTAAAACGTACTGCACTTTAAAATGCAACATCCTTCAAAAAAAATATTGAGCAGATGCGGTGTTTTTGCTTGTAAGCCAATCATGTGAGTATGCACAGAAAACTACAGAAAAAGAGGATGGATAATTTTACGTCTAATGTTCAGAAAATAAACCTCTCGTTCAGTGGCGTAGCTGGAAGCTTCTTAGGAGGAGAGGTGATCCATGGATTTGGTTCATCAGTGAAAGCCTCTCGAAAAAAAATACTTCAAGTGGAAATAAGCCCAAATATCTTTAGAAATCAAAAAGTGAAAAAACAAAACCGAGAAAGAACTATATATCTCGGTAAATTCGTTTATGCGAACAGAAATCCACGTGTAGATACTCTCGTAGAGTTTGCAAAAGCAGAAAGGATTTTCATAATGAACTCCTTTTTCAAGAAAAAGCCACACAGGAAATGGACATGGAGACATCCGAACGGGGACGACAAGCGAAATTTATTTTATTATGAATAAAAAAAGATTCGTCATCGAAGACTGCAGTGTGCTAAACAAGTTCAACACAGGTGGTGACTATAGAATGGTGAGATGTAAGAAGCGCCTCAACACTAAACTCGAACGTGGCAAGTTCATAAGACAAACAAAATCTATTGACATAATCAACCTCAAAAACAATAATAATACCTTCAAGTTGGTACTGAGGAACATATTTTCTGCTTTAGAAGGCCTAACATCGGAAGAAGTGGATATTTCTGAAGTTAACCGAAAACTCCCAAGGCTCTTATGGAAACAGCAACAAAATTAGGTGGTACTAAGAACAAGTTACATATGAAGAAAATTTCAGGAAAAACAAAATTATTTATGCAAAAGAGAAGGGAGGTGAGGACAAATAAAGACGTAACTTTCAAAGTGGGATATATAAAGCTATGCAAGACAGTACGGAAACGTATCACTGAAGACATAAGGAAATTCAATTGCGAACTAGTGAGAAAAGCAATTGAAAACAAAAGCCTGAAGATAGCTAAGGAACATCTCGGTAAGGGAAGAAAACTGATTATGGCACTGAGAAAAGGAGATAGTACTGTAACAAGAAATATTGTAGAAACGAAATTTTGACAAGAGTGAAAGATTTCTATTCAAAACTGTATGAAAGGGATGCTACATCTATTCCAGGCATTAAGACAGGTACCAGTACCAAAGTCCTTGCAGTCCTCCCTGCAGAAAGCTACACATGCGCCTAAGGAAATGAAACAGGGAAGAGCTCCAGGAGAAGGTGGAATTACCGTTGACATTATACAAGAAGCATGTGAAGAAATTGAAACTTCACTCGCCCAAGTTTTTATCAGATTGCTCAATGATGGGAAGATTCCTGAGGATTGGAACAATGATGGGAAGATTCCTGACTATTGGAACAATGATACAATAATCCTGCAACATAAAAAAGGTGACGTTGAGGATTTCAGAAACTACAGGCCCATCAGCCTCCTATCAGTGGTTTTAAAATCTTCACCAAGGTTCTTTCACAGCGCTTGAAGATGACACTAGACGTAGCCCAACCAAGAGAACTAGCTAGATTTAGGAGTGGTTACAGCACTGTAGATCATATCCTTGTACTGAGATAACTAATTGAAAAAACAAAAGAATATAAACTCCCATTATGCATGACTTTTATTGATCATGAAAAGGCCTTCGATTCCGTGAAACCTTCAGCAGTTACAATGGCTTTTAAATCCTGCAGTATTGAAGATGCATTTTTTTATTAATGACATCTATAAAAATACGAGGGAAAAGGTTCGAATATTTGAGGATACAGTACAAATAAAAGTTGGAAAGGGAGTGAGACAAGGTGACACCATATCTCCCAAGCTCTTTAATGCCATATTGCAAAATGACTTTCAATCATTGAACTGGGAAGACAAAGGGATAAAAATCAATGGAGATTGTTTAACTCACCTTCATTTTGCTGATGACGTAATCATTTTTGCAACTACCCCTTCAGAGCTGCAGTGTATGATCCAAGAACTTGCTGACGAGGGTAAAGAAGTGTGATTAAAAATGAACTTTCAGAAGACAAAAGTGATGTACAATGCTTTTACAAGAAACGAAGATTTATCTATTGATTGAGAAAAGCTTGAGATAACCGATACCTACATCTATCTTGGGCAGCAGATATAAAGTGAGGGTCACATTGATGAAGAAATTAATCGGCGTATAAAACTTGGATGAAGAGCTTTTGGAAGAAACGGTACAATTTTTAAGAGCAGTATGCCATTTTGTCTTAAAAGAAAAGTGTTTAATCAATGCATCCAGCCAGTGCTTACGTATGGAGCAGAGACGTGGATCTTAACTAAAAAAAACAACATAAAAAGACTGCAGACAACTCAAAGAAGCATGGCGAGATGCATGCTTGGTGTAACCAAGAAAAGTAAGAAGAGGAACCTATGGATAAGGAAAATGACAAGAGTGGACATCCCGACCAGAGTTAAATCACTAAAATGGCAATGGGCTGGACATGTTGCCAGAAAAACGGACCACTGATAGACAACCGAAATTTTAGACTAGATTCCGAGGGACAAAAAAAGACCCAGAAGAAGACCCCATGTTAGATGGATGCATGAAATTCGAAAGCATGCCGGAGTGACATGGAGGAGAAGGCTGAAGACAGACAATTATGGAAGGAACTTGGGGAGACCTTCATCCAGCAGTGGATTGATAATGGTTGACAATGATGATGATATCACTTTAAATTCGTACTCAGTCTCCCTCAAGGAGGGAGGGGTTCCGGATCCGAGGACCCCACCCCCTTGGCTAGGCCTATACTCTCGTTCAATGCTCGTTCAATGTTCCTATACAGTTTAGCCGCCATATGTGTGTATGCAGTTTTGGAATTAATATGTTAAAATGTGTTACATATGATAATTAGAGGTAAGCAGTAGCTACAAGGGAATTTATTTGTGTAATTTACCTTGGTAATTAGCCCTCAATGCCTCATATGATAATGTACATATAAAGACAATCTCCAGAATTTGCATTTTTTACTTAAAAGTAGCTAAAAAGTAGCGAAGTAGCTACTTCTCAGAAAAAGTAATGCAGCTAGCTACTTTATGGGAAAGTACTTGTATCTGTAGCAAGCTATACTTTTACAAGAACGTAGTTGTAGCAGCAGCTAGATATGGTTAGCAGGCATGGACAGAAGCATGCATTAATGGAAATACATATATGCAGTGGCTACACCACTGCATTTTTATTAGTTTTTTACCAATATATTCTTTCATGTGTTTTAGCATAATCAACGGAATAAATATTCCAGACGCTTTCACAAAATGACGTGGTAATTAACTTTAACTTTAACGACTGGTTGCTGCAGATGGTATGTACAATTTTGTAGACTCGAACAGTTGGCAGGTAACTTGGGAATTAACACACCGCGGGATGTGACTTATGATATGTAAACTTAAAGCGTCAACACGACTGCCTATAAAACACTGGTCATTTCGTCAGTGGCGTCAGTTCCGTTCGGATTCAGCTGCAGTGAAGAGAACGATAGATCAGAGCCAAATTCGTGTCATTTTCTTATTTGCACAATTTTGCCGCTAGAGGGCGTAAATGCAGATGATATCGAATTCAAAATACGTTTCATTCCATATATTTTCTCCTGAACGTCCGACTGAAAAATAAATACTTTACCGTTCGATTCCATTTATGTTGAAGATTCTTTTAGGTATATTCACTTTTATAAGTTACTCATAAAGTTTCCTGAAGAAGCTAAAATGCGTTTTCTACGATATCTCTGCTTCTAAAACTCCGATTTGAAAAAATCTTTCTGCAGCCTCTTAGCGTATACTTGGACACCGTGCATTGGAGGTAGCTCGAAACGTCAATACAGCATTTGTAAAAGGCACTATTAGTGAATGCAATGTTGTTTTGCTAAATCCCAGATCAGGGATATCAGCCTCGAAAATAAACAACGCGGTATACCAGAAGAAGCTATCGGTAACGACGAGTTGGAGGATTTCACCGAATCTGATCCACCTCAAATTAGAACTTAGCGAGGAACACAGAGTACACTATTCAGCCATTTTCTGACTTTTAGCCGCCATTAAGTGAACAATGAGAAATGGATCCCACATAAGTTCATGGAAGAGCACAAATCACAACAATTTAATGTCTGTTTTTCTCTGTTTAACCGCAGCGAAGCAAACGACATTTTGATGTGCTACGACTTGTGTGGCAAAAATGGGTGTCTCTGACAATCGTCGACGTTCGGCGCAATGACTTGAACGCGGAGAAGCCATGAAACACACCCTGAAGACGGTACTGTATATCAGGAAGACGGTACTACATCTCTGAAAGACGGGACTGTATCTCAGGAAGGCGGTACTGCGTCTCGGAAAGACGATACTGCGTCTCAGAAAAACGGTACTGCATCTCAGGAAGACGGTATCAAATCTCAGGAAGACGGTGGTTAGTGTTTGGTGATCCACAGCAGGTGTGATCCACTCTTTCTTCTTGTCCCTCACGAACTGACGCCAGCTGAAGCACACCGCTGGGTAGAAGTGTGCAAGAACCTTCTAGAAAACAGTTTCATCAGGAGAATTGTTACGTGCGATGAAAAGTGGGTCAATTTCCGTAATCCTAACACACAACGGCAGTTGTTCAGCTCGGGCCAGCTTCCTGAACCTGTTGCCAAACGTGGACGCTTCGAACACAAGGTGATGCCCTGCGTCTAGTGCAATTTCGAGGGGACAATCCATTACGAATTTGTTCCAGACGGTCGGACCATCAACGCCAACCTCTACTCTGAACAGCTGGAGCGAGTGCATGCCGTTTTAGAGGAGAAGTACCCGGCACTGGTGAACAGAAAGCATGCTCTCCTATAGCAAGACAAACCTCGGCCTCATACCGCGCGAACGACCCGGGCAAAACTCCGGGAAATTGAGGGCATCGAACTGATGCCACACCTAGCATATAGTCCGGACACTGCCCCGTTGGATCATTACTTGTTCCGGTCCATGGCACACTTTCTTCGCGGGCGACACTTCAACAACCAGAAGAAGGTAGTAACTGCGATGTAGGAGTTCTTCGCCTCGAAGGGCAAGAACTGGTATCACCGAGGAATCGAAGAACTGGCAGACAGGTGGCTAAAGACGGTGCAACACGATGGTCTATACTTTGAATGCTAGTGCGCTTTCCTCGTAAGGATACGTATGAAGACACTAAGTGATCCAAATATTGCAAAAGTTTCGACTCACCCTCTGTAGAATCGAAGAACTGGCAGACAGATGGCTAAAGACGGAGCAACACGATGGCCTATACTTTGAATGCTAGTCAGCTTTCGTCGTGAAGGTATTTATGAAGACATAAAGTGATCCAAATATTGCAAAACTTTCGACTCACCCTCTGTAGAATCGAAGAACTGGCAGACATATGGCTAAAGACGGTGCAACACGATGGCCTATCCTTTGAATGCTAGTCAGCTTTCGTCGTAAAAGTACGTATGAAGACATAAAGTGATTCAAATATTGCAAAACTTTCGACACACCCGCTGTATCTGAATATCTTTCTATAGGGTAAATCGTTTTCCAGTCAAACGATAGTTGAAACCGCAGTCTATGAATTTGTTGCTGCCTGAAGCTGGAAATTTCTTCGCAGCGGCATGCAGAAGCTTGTGTATCGTTGGCAAAAGTGAGCTGTTATTATTGGGGAATTTTAAATTTCTGTGGACCTCCTAGACGCTCACCTTCTGCATTATTTGACCATATACCACCTTTCAAAAACATATTGCTCCTTTATAGGCAGCTGAATAGAATGATTCGTGGTCGGAAGAACATTAGGTACGAGGGCTTCCCCACCTTCCATGACATGTACAGTCATTTGATTTCTGTATCATCGAGCCGCATTGAAAATTCAGTGAGGAACAGAATCTCCTTTTTAAGTCATGGTCAGCAAAGCTTTTCTTCATGGTCCAATATTTCTCCAAAGACTGCTTAAAGGTTATTTCCACTCATTCTATGCAGAAAACAAACTGTATTACGATACATTATAGCCCGTGAATCTATAACTACTATTTACAGTAGCAAAATACTGTTCTTCACGTGTTTATACCAGCAATTTTAAGCAGAAGTCAACAGGTTCCTGGTAATATTAACTAAAAGCAAACTACAAGCAGCACAATCAAAAGGATTTACCCCAACTTTGAAAAGTAGGCCTACATCCATTGTTGTCCGGCTTCCTCTGCTAGTGAACGAATATATCGCGGTGGAAAAGACATATATCACAACGAACGGTAAAAACGACCAATTGAGTAAAACGTGAATGAAACGACACTAAACCGAGTACAAAAATGGTGAAATTCGAATAAAATCAGAACATTAAAAACGATTGAAAAGTAAAACAACGGAGTTAATAGTTGAAAATGACAAAACAACAGAACCTATCTATATTCTACCCATGCTACCAGCATCCAAACATGTTTCGGCAAATATTATGCCTTCATCAGTGGAAGAGTTCACAAGTGCCTAGTCCTTCGCAATCCACTTAAGATGTAATTTTTCAACTTTTAACTTAGTTGTTTTACTTTTCAATCGATTTTAATGTTCTCATTTCATTCGAATTTCGCCATTTTGTACTCGGTTTGGTGCCGTTTCATTCACGTTTTACTCAATTGGTCGTTTTTACCGTTCGTTGTGATATATGTTTTTTCGACCGCGATATTCGTTCACTAGCAGAGGAAGCCGGACGACAATGGATATAGGCCTATACTTTTCAAAGTTGGGGTAAGTCCTTTTGATTGTGCTGCTTGTAGTTTGCTTTTAGTTAATATTACCAGGAACCTGTTGACTTCTGCTTAAAATTGCTAGTATAAACACGTGAAGAACAGTATTTTGCTACTGTAAATAGTAGTTATAGATTAATTTTCTTTAGCCACGTATTATTCACAATGTGCATTTATGCACTTAGGATTTTCTAGTTACATTATAGCCCGATACTGTATAAATAAGCACATATTATTATAATTCATTTGTTTTAGCGCCTAACGGCAAAAACTATTTTGGAGAAATTTTAAGGGTAAAAATTTTAGAGAAAGAAATGTAACGTTCAAATACAAGAATAAAGTACAAAATATTACTCTGAAGTGCCAAAAGTCATGGGATACGTACGTAGTATCGTGTAGGAACTCCTCTAGCCCGGCGAAGTGCAGCACCTTGACGTAGCATCGATTTCACAAGTGGCCGGAAGACTTCTGGAGAGATAAAGTCATGTGATCTGAATAGCCGCCCACAGTTCCCTGGTATTTGTAGGTGCAGGATCTTGAATGCAAAAATACCTTTCCACCACGTCGCACAAGTTATCTCTTGTGTTCATGTCGGGCGAACATGGTGGAAACACTATCTGTCGGAACTGTCCAGAATGCTCCTCGAACCAATTTTGGACAACTTGGGTCCGATGACATGGTTCATTGTCCGCTTGGAAAAATCCCATCATTGTTGATTACTTGGAGTCCACGAAGAGCTGCACGTGATCACCCAGCAGAGCAACAAAACGATTACCGATTAATGACGTGTTTACGAGGACCAGAGGACACAAACCGTGCCACGTAAAGGCACACCACGCATGTGTGGAACCACCACCAGCTTGAACAGTGTCTTGTGGACAGCTTGGGTCCATGGGCTCATGTGGTCTGCGCTAAACCCGAACCCACCATCAGCGCGTAACAACTCGTAGCGTGACACGTCGAACCACGCCGCATGTTACCAGTCATCCAGGGTCCAATTACCGTGTTCATGAGCCCAGGTGAGGCATTGTGTCCGATGTCGTGGTGTTAACAAAGGCACTCTGGTGGGTCTTCTGCTCCCATACCCCATGGACGCTAAATTACGCTGCACTGATCTGATGGATATGTCTCTGGTACCTTTCGCATTGAATGCAGATGTTATTTGAGCTAGTGTCACTTGTTTCCTTGCATAGACAATCTTGGTCACGCGCCGCCGGTCACGGTTACTGTCCACGGTGCCCGGTGATACTTTTTATGAGGTATTCTTTGTACACATGTGACTCCGTGGATCTAGGAATGTTGAATGTTCGCACAAGTTCGGAAACTGAGTGTCCCATCCATCTGGCTCCTACTACCATGCCTCGTTCAAACTCCGATAATTCACGTCGGCTTGTCATAATCCTACTAGCGGTTGTTCAATCTGTCTCACGAGATTACACCTCGCAAATTATAAAAATCGTGGCGTGCGTCAAAGCCTGTATACGACGGCAGCGCCAGTTCAAAATGTGCATACTACTATCCCATGATTTTGGGCACTAGAGTGTATTTAACAGTACTCGAACAAAGTATGCTAACAAATAAAAGAGCAATTACTAAATAAATAAAACTTTGAGCGACAGCCCGACAAATGACTAACGCAGAAACTCATCTCCGTAAAGCGAAAGAAAACTGTGTGAGGGTTGTGATGTTCACGCAAAGCGGCTGAAGCAAGGAGGTTAGAATATGATATCTGGAGATGCCTGGAGCAGTACCCCTTTGCGTGAAGCCTATAACCGCGAGCGACGGCCGTCAAAGTGTGGAAAAGCTAATGGTTTTCAATGCTATTACAATGCATTTTTTGTCGGCCGAATCGCCTTCTTTCGTTGCAAATGTTTCCAATTTCTCATCGTAACTTGTTGCCAATGTGTGAGAAAATGCTGAATTTATAAAATTCTTAATTATTTTGAGGCTCCTTCCCATTTTTATTTTAAATCGAAGTACACGAACATTGGTTCGAATTCTAAACTAAACATAACGTTAAAATTGTAAACTTCACTCGTCTAAGAAGTATAAAATATTCCATTTGACATTAACACGGTTTCTGCAACCAAAAAAAAAAAAAAACAATTCCAAAATACAAACAGATGAAATTATATGGGTATCACGTAAACAATGGCAAATTCCCACACCTAGCGGATTTACGTTTAAGAGACCAGGGCATCTCCAGAAGCATTGTTCTAACCTTCTTGGGCAGAAGTTGTGGTTAGAGCTGGGTTGTAATGATTTTAATCTCTCAAGTACGTTATATTTTCAATTTTCGTCAAATTCATTTATTCAGATCAAGTTAAGATAAAAAAATAACCTTTTCGGAGTGCTGCATTTTACGTACTATTACAGTTGCGAGGCTTTTGCGCTCCCCCTCCCCGTCACCACTTCGTAATAATTAAACTTGGCGCATGTTTATAATACTTGTTTAGCTGATGAATTAACATACGCTCCTAAAATTCGTCTTTACACTTAATCCTAAATCTTGTTTTTTCAAAACCATTTTCAAAAGTCACTGTCATCATGAATTTTTCCTTCTTTTAAGGTCTGTGATATGAATTTTAAATTAACGAAGAAATTATCCCTGTAAAACACGAAGTGATGTTTCGCAATAGGCTGCATTAAAAATATAATAATATTTTTCCTTATCCCCTTTTTTGTTTCGAAGGTTAGCTTTAAGGACCAAATGTGTATTCAGGCCTTTTATTTTGTTGTCATTCGGCTAACCCTTTCTCTTTCCGCTCACAGCACGAAACATGTTGTCAAATACATTTTGCACAACTCTCTGGAACGAAAGCGCACGTGAGGAAAATCAAACAAACATGGGGATTCAAAGGCAGGGGGATACAAATTCTCTGTCAACGCCTTTCCCGAATAACCCGACGGCATTGAAAAGAAGGTGGTTACCACATTTATCATGATTTGCTCCTGCTAAACGCCCTGCGCGCACAACAAAGGGCAAGTGGGAGGTAAAGGGGATACTTGTCCTCCTTTCCTTTGTGGCCCTGGACTGTGCTCAAACAGCATTTTATTATTGTTATTTTTTTCCCGGAAGGTTTCTTTCTGGATCCCCGAAAAAAGAAAAAAAAAAAAAAAAAGAAAAAAAGGAAAATACGTTTTGTTTGTTGTAGTTTATGGAAAAATGCTTCTTCAAGAAGAATACATGAACCTGTGTCGTGAAATAAATCAACCATTTAGCTGCTGGAAATGAAAAATTGCATTAAACGTTGCAGTTGCTCTTATTTCATAGTGGTTCACAGAAGGCAAATTCAAAATTCATCAATTAAATCTTACGCAGGTACTCTCATTTCAGCATACGGCAAATTGTGGTAAACCGGATCAAATGAAATTGCGTATGAACACTGTGGATATTTTGTTTTACGGGAGAACGGGGGTGGAGGGGGCAAAGACCATTATGAGCAATTTATTTCATTTTTGGACCAATTACAGTAAAAGTCATTCGATAAAATTATTATGTCAAACGAAATTTCTTTCACCGAACATTTTTAGGAGGCGGAGGGGGGGGGGGGGGGGATAACGACCACCATGAGCACCTTACTTTAGAGGTCTGCAAGATCTCAATACCGGAAATCCGACCCCGGCCCGAACTTTAGAAGCCCGGCTCAGAATTTTCAGTTTACGGTCCGGTCCCCAACTTTAGAACGCGGCTCAGAATTTTCAGTTTAGGCCAGGCCCCGAATTTTATAAACCTGCCTCAGAATTTTCTGTTTACGGTCCTCATTGGCGCAGCCACGGAGGGGGCTTTAGGGGCTTAAGCCCCCTCCAAGGAGATTAAGAACGACGTACGTACCAAATTAAACATTCAAAAATATTATTTTGCATGTTCAAAAAATTACATAGTGTCTTCTATTACATAGTGTCTTTTTCCCAAAGCCCCAAAGAGATTAAGAACAACGTACGTCACAAATTAAATATTCAAAAATATTATTTTGCGTGTTCAAAAAAATACAAAGAAAAAGACACTATTACATAGTGTCTTTTTCCCAAAGCCCCAAAGAGATTAAGAGCAACATACATCCCAAATTAAACATTCAAAAATATTATTTTACATGTTTAAAAAAGTACATAGTGTCTGACATATAGTGTCTTCTTCCCAAAAAGATTAAGTAAGAGCGACGTACGTTACAAATTCAATATTCAAAAATATTATTTTACATGTTCAAAACATTACCTAGTGTCTTCTATTACATACTGTCTCCTTCACAAAGCCCGAAAGAGATTTAAAGCGACGTACGTCACAAATTAAACATTCAAAAATATTATTTTACATGTTCAAAAAATTACATGGTGTCTGATACAGTGTTTTCTATTACACAGTGTCTTCTTCCGAAAGAGATTAAGTAAGAGCGACGTACGTTACAAATTCAACATTCAAAAATATTATTTTACCTGTTCAAACAATTACCTAGTGTCTTCTATTACAAAGTGTCTTCTTCCCAAAGCCCCAAAGAGATTAAGAGCGACATACGTCCCAAATTAAACATTCAAAAATATTATTTTACATGTTTAAAAAAGTACATAGTGTCTGACATATAGTGTCTTCTTCCCAAAGAGATTAAGTAAGAGCGACGTACGTTACAAATTCAATATTCACAAATATCATTTTACCTGTTCAAACAATTACATAGTGTCTTCTATTACAAAGTGTCTTCTTCCCAAAGCGCCAAGGAGCTTAACAGCGACGTAAGTCACAAATTAAAAATTCAAAAATATTATTTTACATGTTCAAAAAATTACATAGTGGCTGACATATAGTGGCTTCTTCCCAAAGAGATTAGGTAAGAGCGACGCACGTTACAAATTCAACATTCAAAAATATTATTTTACATGTTCAAAAAATTACAGTGTCTTCTATTACACACTGTCTTCTTCCCAAAGCCCGAAAGAGATTAAAAGCGACGTACGTCTCAAATTAAACATTCAAAAATATTATTTTACATGTTCAAAAAGTTACATAGTGTCTGATATACTGTTTTCTATTACATAGTGTCTTCTTCCCAAAGAGATTAAGTAAGAGCGACGTACGTTACAAATTAAACATTCAAAAATATTATTTTACAGGTTCAAACATGTACATAGTGTTTTCTATTACAAGGTGCCTTCTTCCCAAAGCCTCGAAGAGATTAAGAACGACGTACGTCACAACCGTATATAAACTATAAGCGTACGCTATATATATGTGCACACATTGTGTACGTATACTATATACATGCATATACAGCCCCCTCCAACAAGAATTCGTGGGTGCGCCACTGACGGTCCGGGACCCCGAAATTTTAGAAGCGAACCTCATAATTTTCAGTTTGCGGTCCCACACCGAACTAGAGGTCTGCACGGGCCTGAATTTGGAAAGCGCGGCCCGACCCGCGTATTTCTCCTGTTTCCAAGGCCCTGTCCGGCCCGTAAAATTTCAACAATTACCAAAACACGAATTTGACACCTGGTGCTCTCGGTCATTCGACTATTGAAGAGTTTTCGTTTTCTTAATTGCTACACGTATTCTATTACAATAAACGTTAATTCGGAATATTTCTGTGACTCTGTGTAAGTCACGTGTCGTCTGAGGAGCGCTTGGGGGCTTGGCTCTTGGGTGACATGAAGGACACTAGTTGAAGTCAGAAAGTTGTGTACGAAACTTGGTGAGACCTACGTTCAACAGTGGATTGATAATGGTTGATAATGATGATGTGAAGTTATACCATCGCTTCGTTCAACAGTGGATTGATAATGGCTGATAATGATGATGTGAAGTTATACCATCGCTTCGTTCAACAGTGGATTGATAATGGTTGATAATGATGATGTGAAGTTATACCATCGCTTCGTTCAACAGTGGATTGATAATGGTTGATAATGATGATGTGAAGTTATACCATCGCTTCGTTCAACAGTGGATTGATAATGGTTGATAATGATGATGTGAAGTTATACCATCGCTTCGTTCAACAGTGGATTGATAATGGTTGATAATGATGATGTGAAGTTATACCATCGCTTCGTTCAACAGTGGATTGATAATGGTTGATAATGATGATGTGAAGTTATACCATCGCTTCTAAAATGACAAATGGAAAAGAGGATTACCTGCGCAGTGCTGTTTTGTTTATAAGGAACATTTTACTTGAATTTTCTGTTTCCAAAAAGGGGCGTAATCGGGCACGAATGTGAATTAAATTGCGACAACATCTGCGCTCGTAAAAGATCGATTGAAAAGTTATTTTTGTTGAATGTCTTGTCGTATGACGAATTTCTCTTTTAAAACTTTCAATTACAAGATTTCTTGTTCCAGAAAACATTTAAGAGTTGCACCATTTTTCCTTTTAGGAAAAAAAAACCCCCCCCCCCCAAAAAAAAAACCGTGCACGTTATAACCTAAAATTAGGTGGCAGCCCTTTTGTTTTGGATAACACAATCAGCTCGAGAGAACGCCTATGTGTGTGGTGAGTTATTTCATTAAGTACACCGGCCTGCTCTGTTTTTGGAAGACGGTATTTTTGTTGTCGACAGATTTGAAGTCAAATCGCAGTTTAAAGGCGACTGAAGATCTTTCAAAACAACAGAACTGGGGTAGTTTTCTCGTACGACTACCTCTATGGCAGGCTCTTATTACTGCGTCCAGGGGTAGAGACAAGATGACTGACTAGCTACCGTTTTTCTGACGAGAACGTCTTTCCATCACGGCTAAGTGGCTACGCGGGTGGTACAGTTCATTCATCCTTCTATATCTTCCCTCTGTCAAACATCCGAGATATCTTTTAAGGATGATGTTGAAGATAAACTCCTCTCTCTTGCCGTGCCCTCAAGGAACGGCTCCACCATCTTCTACCCACAGTTCAAAAAAATCTTTCGAAAAGGAGGACTGAAAAAAAAGACATAAATAAAAGAAGTAGGGACCCCTACTGTCTTGAAGTCAGATGTCGCCTAGGGGAGAAGCTACGGCGCGTGGCGAATTACGAGGTGCCAGGCGGTCTGTTTGATGTGTTTAACCAGAATAAGTCATTTATATTTCATTTATATTCGCCCTCCTTTTTTTTTTTTTTTCTTATGGCTTAATTTTTCTTCCGCTTTCTATGAGGCCTTCATTACATCATAGTTTTAATTAATGTTCCCCTAAAATACTTCTCGCGAAAATTTCCCCGCGGGTTGCTTTTTATTTAATTTGATCTCTAGATTAATGTTAATTGCCCGTCCAATGGACTCCGTCCGGTTGTTCTATGCAGGTTTGTATAAGCGGTATTTTCGCTGAAATTTTCAGCACTTGAACGAAACACCTGCATGTTGTATCAATAGTATGTTAAAAGCTAAACTGCACACATCTGGTTTGTTCCAGTAGCGGGCTCAGCGGGAGGGGAACGACTGGGGGCGATTAACCCCCTAAAAAAAAGGCCTTTCCTTTTTAAACAACCAATATCTAAATTATTAATGTATTTATTTTTGTAAAATTATAGTAATAAATACACAAGTTTTCTGAAAAGTTTTCATTACAACAAAGGTTTGCTGTAAATTTGGGGACAAATGATCTCATCTAGCTTCAGCAGAAAAAAAAAAAAAAAAAAGATCGACAAATCTAGAAGTTCAAAAACAGAGAAACATGAGAGAGGAAGTGAAAAGAAATTTATTGCTAATTACAGTAAAGAATCCACAGTTTTCAAAAACAAGAGGTTCAGAAACATAGAAAGATAAGACAGGAAGTGAAAATAATATTATTACTAATTATAGTAATAAATCCACAGGTTTTCAAAAACTAGAGCTTTAGAAACAGAGAAAGATGGGAGAGGAAGTGAAAAGAAATTTGTTACTAATTATAGTAATAAATCCATAGTTTTTCAAAAACTAGAGGTTCAGAAACAGAGAAAGATGAGAGACGAAGTGAAAAGAAATGTAATTCTAATTATTGTAATAAGTCCACAGGTTTTCAAAAACTAGAGGCTCAGAAACAGAAAAAGACGAGAGAGGAAGGGAAAAGAGATTTTGACTGATTATGAAAAGCAAAATGTGAGTGTTGATCTGTTCTTTTAGTATTGTCTGTTATCCTTAGTAGTTGCACTGTAAAAAAAAAATCTGAAATTCACTCGCCAATTTGCTTGATTTCTTTCATGAATTAACGAAGCACATTTCTTATACAACCTTTTCCGTGAAATGGCGGAAAGAAACCTGAATCTCACGGATTTATTCTGAATTTTCAGAAACATTTCCGCAATTCCTTTCTTTTATTGACGGTAAATTGCCGTTTTTAAGATGTGTTAACGGAAAATTCTGAATTTTCGGAAACATTTTCTCAATTCCTTTCGTATATTAACGGAGAAACTCAGTCTTCACTTTTTCCCTATCCATATGAAGAAAAAATTCCTGTAATAGGAGCAGGAGCGATTCGAGGGAATACTTGAGGTTTGATTAACTGAATCTTCAATCGTCTGTAGAAGGATATGATTTTGAAATTCTGTATCGAAATCGAAATCGGATGTTGCCGATATCATATCTCATGAATTTTGGTTATTGTGACACATGATATTTCGTCTCGTTTCCTCCATTCTGCGCACCAGTTATTATACGCATATTGTGTTACTGTATGAAACCGGGTACTTAAATTATTGTACAGGTTGTGACGTGCCTGCACCACAGGAAGCACATGAGATAAAGGCAGATAGCAGTGAGAGCACATGTCCGCATAGCTCAGTTAGGAGAGCGACTTACTCCGGAGTGAGGGGACCCGGATTCGATGTCTGGCGCGGACAAACTTGTACGTTATTAGGTGATTGTAGGATGTCTATGTATCAGTCTGTGGATTCCTTAAAACAAAAGCTGTATAGCTATCAAGAGTAAATTTTACATTTAGGAGTTTTGTGGAATAATATATTTCCCCCTTTTCTTAAAGATAATTGAAAGTTAATGAATATTGAGTTTTGTGGAATAATACCAACATGTGGACTCTCTTCTTCTCAAACTGTCTAAAAACATTGGAGTTATCAGCTCGGAATTTACAAACCTTACCTATATAAAACACTAATTCATTTATATTATACCATGTTTCAGACTCATATTAATTACGCTATGTTATCGTGAGTCATCATCATCATCATTGTCAACCATTATCAATCCACTGCTGGACGAAGGTCTCCCCAAGTTTCCTCCACAACGGTCTGTCTTGTGCCAGTCTCCTCCATGTCACCCCTGCATACTTTCGAATTTCATCCACCCATCTCCCATGTGGTCTTCTTCTGGGTCTTTTCCTGTCCCTTGGAATCCAATCTAAAATTTCGGCTGTCCATCGATGATCTGTCCTTCTGGCAGTATGTCCAGCCCATTGCCATTTCAGGGATTTAACTCTGATCATGATGTCTTCCACTCTTGTCATTTTTCGGATCCACGAGTTCCTCTTCTTATCTCTCCTGGTTACACCAAGCATGCACCTCTCCATGCTTCTTTGAGTTGTCTGCAGCCTTTGTATGTCTCTTTTAGTTAAGGTCCACGTCTCTGCACCATACGTAAGCACTGGAAGGATGCATTGATCAAACACTTTTCTTTTAAGACATAATGGCATATTGCTCTTGAAAATTATGCTGTTTCTTCCAAAAGCTCTTCAGGCAAGTTTTGTACGCCGATTAATTTCTTCACCAATGTGACCCTCACTTGATATCTGCTGTCCAAGATAAACGTACATGTCTGTTATCTCCAGCTTTTCTCCATCAATCGATAAATCTTCATTTCTTGTAAAAGCATTGAACATCACTTTTGTCTTCTGAAAGTTCATTTTTAATCCCACTTCTTTACTCTTGTCAGCAAGTTCCTGGATCATACCCTGCAGCTCTGATGGGCTAGTTGCAAAAATGACTACGTCATCAGCAAAACGAAGGTGGGTTAGATAATCTCCATTAATCTTTATCCCCTTGTTTTCCCAGCTCAGCGACTGAAAAACACCCTCCAATGTGGCATTAAAGAGCTTCGGAGATAGGGTGTCACCTTGTCTCACTCCCTTTCCAATTTTTACGTGTGTTGTATTTTCAAACAGCCTAATCTTTGCACTTGCATTTTCATAGATGTTATTAATAATATTAATGTATGCATCTTCAATACCACAGGTTTTCAGAGCCATTGTAACTGCTGATGGTTTCACCGAATCAAAGGCTTTTTCATAATCGATAAAAGCCATGCACAATGGAAGTTCATATTCCCTCGCTCTTTCAATTAGTTCTCTCAGCACGTGGATATGATCTATTGTGCTGTAGCCACTCCTGAATAAAGCTTGTTCTCTCGGTTGAGCCATGTCCAGTGTTACCTTCAAGCGGTGTGAAAGAACTTTAGTGAAGATTTTATAAACTACTGATCGGAGGCTGATAGGCCTGTAGTTTCCGAGATCCTCAATGTCACCTTTCTTATGTAGCAGGATCATTGTAGCGGTGTTCCAATCCTCAGGAATCTTTCCTTCATTAAGGCATCGAGTGAAAATTTGGGCGAGTACTGTTTCGATTTCTCCACTTGCTTCTTGTATGATGTCTACAGTAATTCCATCTTCTCCTGGAGCTTTTCCTCGCTTCATGTTCTTGATTGCATGTGCAACTTCTGTTGGAAGGACTGGAGGAACTCTGGTACTGGTATCTTTCATGATGTCTGGAGTGCATATATCATCCCTTTCATATAATTTGGAGTAGAAATCTTTCACTCTTGTCAAAATTTCGCCTCTATTTCTTGTTACAGGACCATCTTCTTTTCTCAGTGCCATAATCTGTTTTCTTCCCTTACTGAGATGTCCCTTTGCTATCTTTAGGCTTTGGTTGTTTTCAATTGCTTTCCTCACTAGTTCACAGTTGAATTTCCTTACGTCTTCAGTGATACTTTTTCTTACTGTCTTGCATAGCTCTATATATTCCACTTTGGAAGTCACATCTTCTTTAGTTGTCCTCATCTCTCTTCTTTTTTGCATCAACATTTTGGTTTTTCCTGATAATTTGTTCACATACAACTTGTTCTTAGACCCAGCTAATTTCGTTGCTGTTTCCGTAAGAGGTTTTGTTACTTTTCTGTTAACTTCAGAAATATCCACTTCTTCCGATGTTAGGCCTTCTAAAGCAGAGAACCTGTTCTTCAGTTCCAACTTGAAGGTATCATGGTGTTTTTTAAGGTTGGTTAAGTCAATGCATTTTGTTTGTTTTATGAGCTTGCCACGTTCGAGTTTAGTGTTGAGGTGCATCTTACATCTTACCAATCTATGGTCACTACCTGTGTTGAACTTGTTTAGCACACTGCAGTCTTCTATGACGAATTTTTTGTTACACATAATAAAATCAATTTCACTTGTCGTCCCATTTGGATGTCTCCATGTCCATTTCCTGTGTGGCTTTTTCTTGAAGAAGGAGTTCAAGATGAAAAACCCTTCTGCCTCTGCAAACTCAACGAGAGTATTTCCACGCTGGTTTCTGTTACCATGACCGAATTTACCTACTGAAGTTTCATTCTGTTGCCGTTGCCCTATTTTTGCATTGAAATCTCCCATAATTATTTTCAAGTGCTGCTTACCTTTATTATTTAGATGACAAATTTCCTCATAAAATTCTTCAATTTCTTCTTCAGGATGACTTGTGGTGGGTGCATAAGTTTGAATAATCTGAGCCTGGTATCTTTTCGAGAGTTGGATAACAAGTCGTGCAGCTCTGTCAGAGGAACTTTCAACTTCTACAACTTTATCCTTCAGTTTCTTGTTTATTATAAATCCAACACCACTAGTTCTGCCAGTATCTGTCCCACGATAGTAGAAGAGATGTCCACTTTTCAGTTCGATGAGATCTGCTCCTTTTCTCCTTACCTCACTTAGCCCCACGATGTCCCACTTGATCCTTTGTAGTTCCTCTTCCAATTCAAGAAGCCTTGAATCAGAAGATAGGGAGCGTCCATTGTAAGTAGCCAAGGTCAGCATCAGATGGCAGCCTAGTCCGGTCCTCCGGGGATTCTTAGCACCCTCTGCCTTCATGTCGCACTGGCCGCTGCCTTGGCCAGGTACATTCCAGCTGCCGGAGACTGAGGGCCAAGATTTAAGTTGTGGAATCATTTTGGAGGGGTTTGGCCATAACTCACCACGCTGGCCAAGCGGGTTGGTGAGTGTGGGATAGCATTTCCTCTGATCCCGATGGTATAGTTATACCGCTATGGGCGGTCGTCAGAGCCCCTTTAGTGGGAACAGGATGCACCACGAGAAGGCGGGGTTGACATTTGTACAGACAACTAAATATAATTTCAAAAAACTTCAAATTCTTCAAAACAAATATATAAGATTAATTGACCTAAAATTTGATAGAAATACACAACTAACACTATATAATACCACAAGAGTTTTCCCAAAGAAATATAACATTCTTACAATTAACCAATTATATCACTTGAATATCGGGAAAATTCTGTTCAAACGCATCAAGAATAATCTACACGCCGACATCATACAAATTATACCCCAGATACACACACATGACACACGCACTAAATCACATATTCGGCCTATTCATCCGAAAACGGAGACCGTGAAGCAAAGTTCAAATTACATTCGCCCACACTACTGGAACTCATTACCTACGGAACAAACTTCTTTAAATAATTTTAACCTTTTCTAAAAAAAAATAAAAAACTTTATAATGAATTGCAGCTCCTCAAATTAATGATTATATATATACAGTGGATGGGAGCTATGACTAATATTACGACTTGTATATCGTGATGTAAATTGCTTTTTCAATGGTATTAATAGTAATGTTTATTATCTGCTCATATATATCTTTTTTTTTTTTTTTGTTACTATGATACTCTTGTTTGTAATTACAACTACTGACCTCAGTGTAAAACTGGCCTAGGGAGCATGGGACCCTGTCAGGCCTGTCTGGCCTTTTCCCTCTGCTTCCTTGCTGTGCATTGTTTAAACTGATTTTTCTGTAACACTGTTTTTTTTTTTTTGTTTTTTTTTTTGGCTCAGCAAAATAAATGAATTGAATTGAATTGAATTGAAAGTCATTGTCAGTTTAAAAATATCTCAAGTTCCAAAACATTCTGTTTCTCCGAAAAATCACAATGAAAAAAATATGCAATTTGTGATAAATCTTCCTACCGAAAAAATGAAATTATTACCAACGTATTAAAAATAATAATAAGCACCTACAAAAATAAAATTACTAAATCACTCGTATTAATCACTTGAGATCCCAAGGAAAATTAAAAAACCCGGTAAAAAAAGCGCAATTGTTTTTTTGCAACGTACAAGTAGCTCGATTCCAGACAATGAACTTACGTGAAACGTAACATTACGAGTATCGTTCTGGTAGTGTTTAAACAAAAAGAAGAAAGTTCCAGTACACATCGTGTGGAACGAAATGAAAGGATAAGGGCCGGGGGTGGCCTAGTGGGCAACGTTCGTGACTGCCACGGAAAGGGCCTCAGGTTCGATCCCAGGCAGGTACAAACGCTCGATCCACTAAATATCCGCCGTGCGTCGGATGGGCACGTTAAGCCGTCGGACTCCAGGTACTGCCCCCCGGTAATAAATAAGGGCGTCTTCCTCCCCCTTTGTACTTCGCTTCCGTGTCACTTTCCTATCGGGCACTCTAGCCCAAATCTCCTAGCTTCCTATTTCTAAGGGTTGTTTAAAGCCTGGGGTCAGACACTTCCTTCCTAAAATCCTCTTCATTTGAAATGAAAGGATAATTATTTCAAAAGTCGATATTTGTGTGATATATGCGAAAACATGGCGCCCTACCTCACATCAGTGTGTCCGTAATATTACGGATCTCAATTTCCTTGCACTATAATTCATTAACGTAATATTATGTACCTGGATGCTAAGCGGTTAACGACAAAAAAAAAAAAAAAAAAAAAAAAAGGGTAGCAGTGTAAAAAGACTTTTAGCTTTACTTGAGGATATTTCTCGAGTGTTTCTGGCTCAGTGGATAAAGCGCAAGGGTTCGGTTGAACTCTCGTGTAAAAGCTGATTAATTCAGCGTCTTCCATTTTGCTGAATTTCTGTATAAATACGGAAAACCTGACGACCTTTTCTGAAATAAACTCAGTTACTGACTACAGAAAATCTGTGAAAATACGGAAGTTAAAACAAACGGGCCCTTTTAAAAAACGGATACTTACCTGCAACTCTGCTGAACGTTATTTTCAGAAATTTTTTCGTGAATCCACTCAACTTATTTGTTACAGTGTATGAACGAAAGTGGCTTATTTCTGACATTTAAGCATATCGATAATGTGCATTTTGAATTTTGCAAAAAAAAAAAAAAAAGTTTGTTATACTAAAAAGTTGTGTGAACCGGTCAAATCTTGATTAGTTTCCACAATAGGAACGCTTTCTCTCTCTGACTGTGGAGACTTACCTTAATTAAAGTTCAGGAAATCAGCTTCAGTGATAAATGATTCATAGGTTTTATATTTTGCAATCAGACTAACATGTTCGTGACGTATCTGTACGATACTATGCGCCCACGGCCGATTAATATAAATGTAACGAAGTTACTTTGTGTGTGTGTGTGTGTGTGTGTGTGTGTTCGAAGTTCTAACGACCAGACCCACGCACGCATCAAGGCAGTTAGAAGAATTTTGCGCACGCATGGTCCAGTAATCAATCATTCTGTAACTGTCAATCGCATTTCTGATGAAATACATATGTATTATGAAACAATTAAGAATTTGCGAGCAACACTCATCTATTAAGGAGAGATAAAAATCGAACGCTCTCCCGCTGTTACTTGGAATTAGAAGTTTGCCTAACTTTCTGATTTTTGATTTGATGTTTATGCAACTACATCAGGCGGACTTCGACCTCGTACATGCGTTGAGTGACTATAATGTTGCAGCCGACGTTTACTTTGTGCCATATCTCCAGCAGGCTGGGAAAACTATTGAGGTACGACTACATCTAACTCCGCGGATAGTACGGGGCGACTTACGGCCGACACACCTGTGACAAAAATAGGTCCCAATTGAAATCATTATAGGGTTAAAAATACATGCCGCACACTAATCGTGTTAGCATATTCCTAAACAACATGGAGTCCAATTTGCGTACTGCTCAGTACTTAGTGCGCGCGACGCTTTCCTCGCTTTCTGTGCGCGGGAGAGATGATACAATATTTCTGGGTGTGCCGCCGCGTTTGACTCAGTCTATCTCGGCAACGATGAATGCAACACGATTGTGCGTGGTATCGTTTCAAAGCTCTCGATGAGATCTATTCAAATGTACGGAGAACATTTCGCAGTGGTTTGAACTGATCACTTTAAAAATCGTTTTCTTGTGAACCGGTGAACACTTTTGACAATATCGCAGTTTATCTGGACAACCGTGAGTGCAAAACGACTGTGCGTGGTATCGTTTTAAAGCTTTCGACGAGATCTATTCAAATATATAAAGAACATATCGCAGTCATTTAAACTAAATTTTTTTTAAATTGTTTTCGTGTGAACGGGTAAACATTTTCGACAATGCTGCGGAATTCGCAGAATGAACGCAAGCAAAAGTGGAGAAAATCAAAACGAGGGGCAAGTGATGAGGAATGTAAGAAGCCCAGGAAGACAGAGCACTCACTACGTTGGGTAATTCATGTATCGATCTGATTTGTGTTCGCAATGTATCCAGCATTATTTGTAAAAATTATGTAAGGTACTTTTCTTATGATAGACCTGTGTTGGCCATAACAAATTAAATAAACGCTTTAAAACCATACTCGACAAGCTCATTTCAACTTTACGATCTGCAAATCGTAGTCTTACGTTCAAACTGACGGCTCAATCAGAACTGAGCCTATTTGTATTTTTTTCTAAAGTACTTTGTTAGTACTACAGTTACAGCATGAACGCCCATAGCTTAGTTTTCAGGAGGGGGCAAACAGAAACTTTAACAACGGATAACATACACATATACCGTATTTCTCCGAAAGTAAGACCTAACCGGAAAATAAGCCCTAGCATGATTTTTTCCGGATGCTCGTAGTACTAATATAAGCCCTACTTCGAAAATAAGCTCGAGTTACGATACCTAATACCGTAGTCAGCCAGCCTATCACTGTTCAAAAAAAAAAACTGTAGCGAGTGCCAAAATCACTGGAAGATATCCTGTTCATGAGTTTAATTTGCCTTGAATATCCAGAGTAAGAAAGAAAGCCGATTGACTTTGAATTCAGATATCCAGAGTAAGAAAGAAAGCCGATTGACTTTGAATTCAGCCGAGGATATGGTTTTTGTAATTATGCGCATGCATTCAGTTCGGTTCAGAGAGCTAGCAGGAGATGAAAAGAAGACGTCTTTTGTTCGGCAGCTGTAACATCCAGTTCCGAAACGGGAATCCGACGTGGGAAACTTTACCGGTGAACGCTATCTTTGGCGGAAAAGTTATTCATCAACAGGCGGTGTGTGTTTTCAGAAATGGGAGGGGGGGACACACACATGCGAACTCAAAGAACAAGTAAGAAGTGCTCTAACCGCCTTAAATGGATTACGAAAGAGGTTTGTCCCTGTCCTAGTTATTGTGTTGCAACGGTGACTGAAATAATTCTTTAAAAATCAGAGAGTTAATATTTTGGGGCCGAACGCACATTCTTCATTTTTAACTATCATAATTTTTGTTGCCACTCCTGTGTCGATTAACAATTAACAAGTCTTCAATTAACACTTGATTTAATGGTAGATTTAAAGGGAATAATATTTTGACCCTAAACAAGATGAGTGCAAAAAGAAAGAACTATTCCGTAGCGTACAAGAAAGGAATCGTGGAGGGCTCCAGGGACAAGAATCGTACGGCTTTCTGAAAAAGAGAAGAAGTTGGATCTCCGAATGGTCCGAAAATGGAGAGCAGAGTACGATAACCTCAGTCAACAGGTGGACGAGGGAAATGCTAAGAAGCGCAAGTGTGGATCTGGTCGGCAATCATTATTTCCTGAGCTGGAAGACATAATCTGTGAATGGATTGCTGACAGGAGAGTAAAGGCTTTGGTTGTGCGCAGGACTGATATTCAAGCATTTGCCCTTGCAATGGCACCACATTTAGAAACATCTCCAGAAGAATTCAAAGCATCACAACACTGGCTGGAAGGCTTCTTTCAGCGATATGAACTGTCTCTAAGAAGATCGGCAACACTGTTCAAGCTGGAAGATACTGAATTTATTAAACGTGCACTTGCATTCAAATCCTGTGTTGATGGCATCGACTTTTCTAAATACCAACTCTCCAACATGATTGCTATGGATGAAACTGCAGTGTTTATGGGCCAAGGATCTCAAACGTCAATTGATCAGAGAGGTGCCTAGTCAATCTACATTCCCTCCACTAGTTACGAAAGTACACGTGTTACCTGTGTTTTGGCAATTAGTCTGGATGGAAAGAAAGCCCCACCTCTAATCATCACCAAGGGCAAGAAAGATGAGATTGAACGTGTTTCAGGAATTTATATTCTTGAAACCGAAAAAGCCTGTTGCACACAAACAGTTATAAGGAAATGGGTCGATTTAATGCTGCCACTTGTTTTGCGAGGCGGCCAAAGAGGTCTGCTAGTCTGAGATTCAGCCAGCACTCACCGCACTAAAGACACGAAGAACTTCCTTGCAGAGAGAAGAATAGATCAAATAATGATTCCCGCAGGAACGACTGCCTATCTCCAGACTCTTAATATTGCAATAAACAAGCCATTCAAGGATCATTTGCGCATGGAAATCAATGACCACATTGAAAATAGAATGGAGAGAAATCAGCGTGGAAACTTTGTGAAGCTTAGCCTGCAAGAGGTCGTGACTTGGGTGAAGAATTCATGGGATAAAATCGCTAACAGCTGTGTTGCCAATGCAATACGAGCAGGCTACATGGACAAGAAGTGCTCATTTAAGGAGAGCTTTATTGCTGGACATGAGAGATTGGGGTCAATGGTTCTACAGGAAATGGAGTCGCAAGAAATTCAGGCCGGAATTCGGGGTTTGGAGAGTTACACTATCTACCAACAAGTAATTGGACACCTGTGATAGCAAAGGAAAACGAAGTTTATTCGCCTTCAATAGTTGGTGGAGCCTCCACGAGCGGCGATTACAGCTGCGACCCTCCGGGGTATACTCTCAACCAGGCGTTGTACGACGGCTAGCGGTATTTTCTTCCACTCGGCTTGGAGAAGACAGGTCAGTTCCTTCACCGATTTTGGACGGTGGGGGCACCCCTTAAGTCGATGCTCCAACTCGTCCCAGAGGTGCTCGATAGGGTTAAGGTCCGGGCTCTGCGCAGGCCAGTCCATTCGATTAACCCCATTGTCACCATACCAAGCCATGGTGGACCTCGCAACATGACAGGTGGCATTGTCATCCTGAAAGTAACATGGGTCCACCCCGTAAAACTGCCACAACGTAGGAAGCGCATGGTCATCCAAAATGGTGCAGTAGGTCTCGGCGTTGAGTCTACCAGGAATTGCGACTAAGGGTCCCGTGCCATACCAGGAAAAATACCCCCATAGCATAATTCCACCGCCGCCGAACTTCACAGTTGGCACAATACATTCCGGCAATAGGCGTTCTCCAGGCAGACGCCAAACCCAGACCCTGCCATCCGAACGGTAGAGGGTGAACCTTGATTCGTCGCTCCAGAGAACCTGTTTCTACTGTTCAACGGTCCACTGTCGGCGTTCTTTGCACCACGTTAGCCGAGAAGCGCTATTGGACTTGGTGATCAAAGGCTTGTGGGCGGCAGCACGTCCGTGATAACCGAGCAGATGGGCTTCCTAACGGATGATATTCATCGAAAGATCAGTCCCGGATGCCTGTTGAAACTCCTCGCGGATGTGGCCCATCGATTTGGTGCGGTTCTTCCGAATTTCTCTGGCCAGCACCCGTCGGTCTCTAACTCCCAGTTTTGTGGGTCTGCCGGGTCGGGGCACATTCCGACAGTCACCTCTCATCTTCCACTTGCCAATCACGTAGGCCACTGTCGATTTTGGGTACTTCAACTCGCTGGATGTGTCCCGTATGGATCGGCCATTTCAGTGATACCCGACGATTACACCTTTCTCGAAGTCAGAGAGCTCCGAACTGCGTGGCATCTTGTATGCGACTGGTTGCGTTGTTGTTTCCCACACGACATTTAACGGCGGCGGCCGTGACGTGTATCAGGACCGCAGATATTGTCGATTGCAGGGGTGTCCAATTACTTGTTGGTAGATAGTGTATAACGATGTTCCAGAAGACGATGACATGACTGTATTTGAATAAATGTAGATTTTTGTACATGAATAAAGGTAGATGAAAAAAAAAAAAAAGAAAAAAGTTGGTAGTACATGAAAAAATAAGACATCCCCTGAAAAAAGGCCCTAATGTGTGTTTTGGAGCAAATATTAATATAAGACCCAGTCTTATTTTCGGGGAAACACGGTACCATATGCAAATTTCTACTGTGCCTTCTTGTTATATAACCATTTTCACCGAACTCTCAACACATAAATTTAATTGGAAACCAAAAGACAAAAAACTACATACAAAACATGGATAAGTAAAATCAGACAGCATATTAGGGCAATTAGGACATTTCTTTGTCGTGCTTTTGATCCTTTTGGCCGTTTATGTCACATGCGCCACGAAACATTAGAAATTACACAATTGGTCGTCAAGAATGGAAAAAAAAAAAAAAAATCAAGACAAATTCTGGGAAAAACTTCGAGTGATCTTTGTCCGGCAGTTGACAGCTGCCCGTAGAGTAAGTTATATTCGTATTTCACATTTCTTTGCCTTTCATATTTTTTTATAATACATACAGTAGGTAAGTACGTACGCTGTTCTCCGACATGTAATGGGAAATTTCATTCTTGCTTTCTACTGTAAATTTCTTCCTTCTATACTAGAAATTCCCAACTTTTTCCTATTTTTGCTGCATAAACAGGCATCCAGAAATTATCCGAAAAAAATAGCAATCTGAATTAGCGTTATCGCGAAATCTCAGTAATACCTTCCAAGGAAGCAGTCGTCTTTGCCACCGGGGTTGAAATGGTAGTAAATGCGACCGGCTTATAACGTAGAGGAATGGGGAAAGAAAGAAGGCAGCAATAGCCATAGTACTTTCTCCACGCCAAACTGCCGGAGATTTTATTCCATTCGTGTGCGAATTTTATTGCAATAGCTGCATTCAGAATTAATGGCAAGTTTCTTCTCTTTTAGTAAGTAAGGAAATACAAATGTTCCCAAATTTAATTTTTTTTTTTAAGACTGTGAAAAACGAAGTAATTACGAAAGCATCAAAACATCGATGACAAAATTTAAAATTTCTGTTACTGCAAGAATTTCAGTGTTAATTCATTTATAAAGTGAGATAAATTAATAAGTGCGAAAATTGTTTATTCACTTAATTCCTACAAACGTGATCTGCTCGGCCCTGAACCCACTTATCATCTGACCTTTCAAACCCGGTCGTATTGACCCTTGGAAGACCACAAGGGGTCAACACCCAATCTCCCCACAGTGCTTCCCTCCTTTCATCGGACGAGGGTCAGCTGTACCCCTCACAGAACCTGTCAATCAAATTCAAGGGTGAATTGCACCGGACTCCTCTTCTGTCGCATGGGGTACTTGCAACGCCCCCTTTTATGTCAGATAAAAATTCTGACATAGGAAAGTGGCAGCGTTGGTCATTTGGATTACTTTATTTAAATCACGAGGAAGTTGCAGACTGTTTCGTAGACGATTTGATGTCGATATCTCACAGGATGGAAGGATGCAAAAATACGCTGATTATATGACAGATACATATGTAGCTGAAGAAACCAAATTCTCACCCATAATTATGGGCTTCGGATAGAATAGAAGGAGACAGAACAACTAATACGTGTGAATCATTTCATGCAAAATTCAGTTATAATTTCTGTGCACCTAGCCCAAATATTTATGCTTTTGTCGAAGTAATTAAGCAAATCCATGTTGATGTTCATGCATTGAAAAATAGTGGAAATGTCATAAAGCAACCAAACCAAAATCTGAAGAAGAAAATGGGAAATATGGAAAGAATGAGGCAGAAGTACAAGAATAAAAAACTTACAAGATTTGAATTTTTAAAAGCTATTTCTTATTATGGTTCTAAGAGTGATAAGAAGAAATAAGACAAAGCGGTAAAAGACAGATCATGAAACAAGGCAAGAGAACATAATTTTTGCTTTAAGACAAAGACAAGGGAAACTCAATCCGCAAATTTTTTAAACACGCCTAAGCCTGGAAAAAGCGTGATGGGAAAATTATGCAGATAGAAAAAAAAACAACCTTATTTCATTATTTTGGTTCTTAGATTCAGAGTCTTCAGAACCTTGCTTCCCCCCACCCACCCACCCTCCACCACTTCATCTGCGGTGCGGGTTGCACCGGTGCAACTCACCCGCTTCCCTTTCATCCCCACTCCTCTTGCCCCTGCGAGTCGCATATGCTACCATTTCAGTTCCAGTCGCAAGTGCGACGACACCCCTTCCAAGTTGAGAGCAGAACGGTGTCGTCGCAAATGCGACCGGGGTTGAAATGGTAGCAAATGCGACCGGCAGGGGCAAAGAGGAGTTGGGAACAAAGGCGAGGGAGGCAAGGTTGAGAGATTAGGTGTTGACCCCTGGGGTCTTCGGCGACTGGAGTTGAAATGGTAGTAAATGCGAACGGCTTAACGCAGAGGGGTGGGGAAAGAAAAAGAAAGGTCAGCTGGGAGGTGGGTTCAGACTTCAGCGCCGAGCAGATCACGCTTGTAGTTTGTCATCCGGATACGTGTAAAATAATCTATGAAGAATTAAAAAAATAATACATGAAGGTAGGAAATGTTTTCTGGGAAATGACATTTTCTAACTAATTGTTATTATGTGGTTGTAATAAAGTCAGAGCATAAATCAGCTATTCTTAAAAAATGACAAATTAATCAAAGCCATAATATTTTTTAATATTTTCTGGAGATCTAAAATTCATGTGGAAGAAATCGCCCTGTGAGTCCCCACACACACGCTCAAAACATTGAAGTTCTGTCGCGTTTAAACTGAAGTACGTACTTTGGTACAAAGGAACTTCACTATATGGAGAAAACGCAGTTCTATAGTTCGCGTGGTGGTCGCAAACACTACTCGTTTCGTCACACAGCGTTGTCAGCAGCTCACTCCCTCCCCCTCCATCTGACACCCTTTCTTTCTTTCCCCATCCCTCAGCGTTAAGCCGGTTGCATTTACTGACATTTCAACCCCGGTCGCATTTACTGAGATTTCAACCCCGGTTGTATTTACTGAGATTTCAACCCCGGTCGCATTTAAGACTGCTTCGATCAGTCTTTTTTGGTGGAAGGGAGGTACATTGATCTTCGTAAGCTATGGGAAAATATAAATGAAATTTTTTTTTAGAAATATTGCTCATGACGATAAATTAAGTAATATTTATAATGCTTTAAATTAAAAAAATCAGATAAAACTAGAACTCATAATGAATACTTCATTTGTAAATTCCATTTGGAAACAACAACTTCGGATTAAATTAAGTACACATATCCGAAATCTTTTAGTTAAGGTCCACTGGAAGGATGCATTGATCAAACACTTTTCTTTTAAGAGACATACAAAGGCTGCAGACAACTCAAAGTAGCATGGAGAGGTGCATGCTTGGTATAACCAGGAGAGATAAGAAGAGGAACTCGTGGATCCGAAAAATGACGAGAGTGGAGGACATCATGATCAGAGTTAAATCCCTGAAATGGCAATGGGCTGGACATACTGCCAGAAGGACAGACCATAGATGGACAGCCGAAATTTTAGATTGGATTCCAAGGGACAGGAAAAGACCCAGAAAAAGACCACATAGGAGATGGGTGGATGAAATTCGTAAATATGCGGGAGTGACATGGAGGAGACTGGCACAAGACAGACCGTTGTGGAGGAAACTTGGGGAGACCTTCGTCCAGCAGTGGATTGATAATGGTTGACAATGATGATGATGATGATGATCCGAAATCTAAATTTTAAATTTTCACACAACATTATTAATAATCGTAAATGGTTACATAATATACATCTATCAAATGATTCGTATGGTAACCACTGTGGACTTTTGGAGAACACTGAACACATTTTTTCTGAATGTAATTTTGCATAAAACATTTGGACATGGTTAAAAAATTACTTAAATTTAAAGGAGGCTTTTGACAGTAAACAAATCTTATATCATGCACCTTTAAAATATCGTACATAATTTCAAAAGTAATGCAATTCATTATCTAATAGCAACTACGAAATATTGTCTCTGGAAAAATAAAAATCTAATGTCATTTAATCACAAATATCAAAATTCGGAGCAAAAAGAAATTAGCAATAAAATGAGATTTTCGAAGAGTTCTAAAATTTGAAAATAGAAAATATGGGGCAAATAAAACTTTTAAAAAATGGGTAGTATTGAAACCAATAGTTTATAGAAAAGGTAATGATATTCTTAAAAAATATTGGAATAAAATAATGCCGAATAAGTCACAAGTTCATAGGTGGATCCACAAAAATTTAATTTTTCATGTGTTGGAAATTGTTTCTATTCCTGTGGCTGAATTGTTTTCGTACTTTCACTCTCTTTTATTGTTATTTGTTTTGTTTTTTCTTTTTCTCTCATTTTTAAAGAATCACTTCAATATGGGTCTCTTCATAGTGCTGCTCCCTGATGGGGTGATTCTATAAAAAAATTGTATTAAACCTGGTCTGAGTGATTTTTCCTGGGCAGGCCCCCCGCCCCCGGTAAAGATGTTTTGACAGATCTGTAAGAAAGATGTGAAAGAACATTGCTGTAATTTATAAGCACTATTATGAGGTTTTGTCTCTTGGATCCACATGAAATTTAGTTCGAATCGTATATCTGTGAGAAATATTTTAACTTGGTGTTCTTTGGTTTTTTAATCCAGGAACTCGCTTATAGTGCTCCTTACCTATCTATTCGCAAAATAGTAGCTTAAATAAATTCCACTTTTTAGATAAATCTTCAGATTAAGTAGATGGTATAAAAGTACGTAAAAGATGTGTTAAAATGTGATTCAAGAAAAAAAAACTTCTTAACAATTCTTTATGAATCCCTCATGGTCAGCTTTCATTAAAGTCGGACATGAGACATAAAATAAAGGAACAAAAGAGAAAGGGTATAGTCCGATTTGTAGCGGAAGAGGGCAAATGCCCCCTCCTGATCCCCTATATGTGGATGCCCATGGGTTACAGCATTCAAAAGTGCCCTAAAAATAGCTCAAAAATACAAATTACAATTACTGCTCTTTACTGTGGTCAAAATGCAAATCCTTTTCTGAAGACATCATCACTGTCAGCCATTATTTCGTAGACGATTTGATGTCGATAATTATCAATCCACTGCAGGACGAAGGTCTCCCCAAGTTTCTACCACAGTTGTCTTGTGCCAGTCTCCTCCATGTTACTCCCGCATACTTTCGAATTTCATCCACCCATCTCCCATGGGTCTTCTTCTGGGTCTTTTCCTGTCCCTTGGAATCCAGTTTAAAATTTCAGCTGTCCATCGATGGTCTGTCCTTCTGGCAATATGTCCAGCTCAGTGACATTTCAGGGATTTTACTCTGATCATGATGCCTTCCACTCTTGTCATTTTTCTGATCCACGAGTTCCTCTTCTTATCTCTCCTGGTTACAAAAAGCATGCACCTCTCCATGCTACTTTGAGTTGTCTGCAGTCTTTGTATGTCTCTTTTAGTTAAGGTCCACGTCTTTGCATCATATGTAAGCACTGGAAGTACGCGAATACATTCATTGGCGTGCATTTCGGAAACCAAGAGTGGTAACACAGATGATGTCTGGCGGCCGCGTAGTACGCACCTCGAGCTCAGTTCGTGCCTACCGATCGATTAATAAAAACACACACACACACACAAACACGAAAGTTATAATAACGATGCAGCAGCTGAGACGATCAGTGATAGCGAATGGAAAGCGTGTTTTTTTAAATGTTGTGTCTTATTGCAGTTGAGAACGTGGCACAAAGTCTTCTGCGGACAGGAGTAGATCAATCCCTTAAGAAAAGGACGGTGCACAATTGGACGAAAATGCTTAAAGACGTGTGACCTTTAAGTCGAAGGCGAGGGCTTCTGTCAAATTAGACGGACCAGTCGGTCCCTTGTTCGCATTCCAGATATGGCACGATATTACTTCTGGAGCGATTTAAGGAAACTGGACAAAACCCGTCGGAATCGACGGTTAGGTTTTTTTTTTTTTTTTTTTTTTTTTAAAGAATAAACTCATATGAAACAACAAATGTAAAGTTTATTTGATTGACAAATTCATTCAACCACTTCAGTAAAGTTCAGGTTCGTGATTTTTTTTTTTTTTTTTTTGACTGAAAGTTTAACGACCACCGTGAGCAACTCAATGGGCTATAAGCAGTCGTCCATCCCTAATTTAGGGTCACTGGTTCCAGGGAAAGGAGAGAGCCAGTTCCGTAAGACAAATACAACATCCATGCCCCATCGCGATTCGAACCCAGACCCTTCATGAACGAATGATCATAAGCCAGCGCTTAGATCACTGCGCCGCCGGGGCGGCCAGGTTCTTGATGAGCATCACGACTGTCCCCCTTTTCAGTCGTAAAATGTGAGGCGGAAGTCCACTCATCTCGAATCGTGTGCAAACATTCAACTGGGTAGCGCGCAGTCTTTCACTCTCATCTTCAGTCACAACTGTGTTTGTAAATGTTGTTGGAATGAGATTCGCGTTGCGAATACTCTGCATTCTCTCTTGTCTGAGACATATAGCTGCGATCCATTGATCATTCACGCCTTCCAGTAAGGCTCTTACGTTTTCTTTTCTTCTTTTTTTTCTGCAGGAGAGACATTCTGTTAAGGGTAAGTATGCAATAAAGTATTTACGTACTTTAGGACTGATCGCAGAACACTATGAACACACCAAGTCTGACACTGAACTGAGCGCCTGATGTAGATAAGGGCCGCACGCTTCTCCCATAGACTTTACATGGAAACTTTGCCACCCCGCCACGCCCGAATCGCTGCCCCAATCTCAGTTTTCTATTCGACTGGAGCATGTACATGGTAAGACCTATATTTTGATAACTGAACCATATTTTTACGTTCAGCCGTTCTCTCAAAATAGGTCTCACAGTAAAAAACCTTATAGAATGAAGATATAGATATCGCAACTCAATATGTACATTCTAAATATTTTCACTAACAATGGTCAACGGAATGTCTATTTGCATCTTTATATAATGGGAAACGTCTTACCTACGTGAATAAACTGGATCGCAGGAATATTTAATTGTGTATATACATCACACAGTCCAACGGCATAACGCAATCAGGTCTTCGAGAGTCTTCGCTGTTCCGATGAGAAGAACTTTGATACGAAAGCGTTGCTTTGCGCAAAGGTGATACCTCAACCATATCTTTACGTTCAGCCTTTACTCACAGTGAAAAACCTTATAGAATTAATATATAGATCGTTCTCCTAAATCAGGAAAGGGCGACTCCCCATAGATGCTTACCATTCCCGAGCGAGAAAAGGGAGAGGCGGGATATATCAGTTGCCACTTAACGTCTAACGAAGAGCGAGTTATGGCAATGTGGCGTCAGTAAAAACATGACATGGGGTATTTGAGATAAAGTTTTTGATATGTGACGTGATTCTTGAGGTGGTCACGTTAATCATCTAAATTTACTGATTTAAGAAAGTTTGTCTTTGTAGATAGTGGCGTAACTACCATGGAGCATTGGACTCCTCTGGGCCCCGGAGAAACTCAGGAATCCGCCTTCTTTCGACGAAGATCTAATCATGTATCTGCTTCTAACATTCTCATTTACGCTTTCCAACCGTAGGTTGAAGAAGCGTATATGCTCCAGCTTTGTCCGTCCGTCCGTCCGTCCGTCCGCCTGTCCGCACAATAACTCACGAGTAAATGATTCGATTTCGACGAAATTTTAGTACGTGGTAGGGGACCACCCGGGGACTAACCCTATCGAAAATGGACGAAACAGGGTCAAAGGTCAGGACATAGGAACGGGATCCATTCCATTGCTCTTATGCGCCATAGCTTGCGCAAAAATGGTTCGATTTCGATGGAATTTTAGTATGTGGTAGGGAACCACATGGGCACGAACCCTATTGAAAATAAATGAAATGGGGTCAAAGGTCAGGATATGGGAGAGGGATCCATTCCATTGCCTTTATGCGCCATAACATGCGTAAATATGGTTCGATTTCGATGAAATTTTAGTATGTGGTAGGGAACTACCTGGGGACGAACCCTATTGAAAATGGGTGGAATGGGGTCCAAGGTCAGGACATAAAAGCGGGATCCATTTCATTGCCTTTATGCGTCATAACATGCGTAAATATGGTTCGATTTCGATGAAATTTTAGTATGTGGTAGGGAACCACCTGGGCACGAACCTTATTGAAAATGGGCGAAATGGGGTCAAAGGTCAGGCAGGACATAAGAGCGGAATTTGTTCCGTTGCCCTTATGCGTCACAACTTGCGTAAAAATGGTTCGATTTCGATGAAATTTTAGTATTTGATAAGGAACCACCAGGGGACGAATCCTATTGAAAATGGGCGAAATGGGGTCAAAGGTCAGGACACTGGAGTGGGATCCATTCCATTGCCCTTGTGCATCATAACTTACCTAAAAATGTTTCGCTTGCGACAAAACGTTATCATGTTGTTCCGGAGGTATAGTGAACCGGTTCTGTTGATATCAACGAAATGGGGTCAAAGGTCATTGCACAAAAGCAATATTTATTCCACAGCCATTATTCTCATAACTTGCGTAAAACTGCTTCTATTGCGACAAAACTTTAGTATGTTATTCTTGAGGTATACTAAACCGGTTCTGTTGAATATAATAATCGAAATGGTGTCAAAGGTCAGGACACAGGAGCGAGATTTATTCCACAGCCATTGGCCTCATAACTTGAGTAATAATTTCAGGTATGTTGGAAAGCGTATCATAATCAATGCATTGCATGATTTTACTAACTTGTTTTTTTAACTGTGACTTCACGATTTCTAAAAAGAAGCTTAAGAGCCGATTTCTAAAATGAAAATCGGAAATTCACGGGCCGCCTCATTTTTTGATACACATTTTGAGGTCCTAAATAAACTACTGTTTGTGAAAATTGAAACGCCAAGATGGAACCATGAGATTCGAATAAAATTTATACCACACATTAACTAACATGACTGTACATAAGTGATTTAATTTTCAGAACAATACAATTTTTCAAAAGAGTATGACTATATTAATGATCCGAATTTCTTGGCGTAGAATAGGAATAAAAGTTTCCAAGCTTTTGCACATCAACCAGATGACTTTCTCAAGGAAGGCAGACAGCAAGTCAAACTGGATAATAGAACGCTTTAACGATTTAAACGCGGCAAATTAACCACGGCCTTATCCAAAGAAGTCCAGTTCAAGTCTGCTGATCCTATGTGGGATGGCATAAAGAAATTTGCTTCCTGCTCTAATTCTAAATCCACTGCCATTCAGGTAACTTTGGAGATCATTACCAACAATGAAGCCTACAATGACAGCGTCTCGATAGTTACCACGAATTTAGAACCGATTTGAATGCTCATTTTCCTCCAAGGATTCTGCGTACAAAAAGAACATGGTGCCTCGTGTCTTTAATTGTATAATTACATTTGCATCTCTTCGTTTATTGTCAAGCCAAGTCAACGTGTTTAAATTGTTGAAGCATTCTATTATCCAGTTTGCAGTCTGTTGTCTACCTTCCTTGAGAAAGCCATCTGCTTGATGTGCGAAAGCTTGGAAACTTTGATTCCTATTCTACGCCAAGAAATTTGGATTTTTACCTGCAAAAATCAGTATCTTGTGAAGCCTCCGCGCTGCAATAAGAGCTTCTAGACGGCGTGGCATTGAATCGAAAAGGCGTTGGATGGTGTCCTGGGTAATTGCTTGTCAGGCAGCATGTATACGAGTCCACAGATCATTGGTACTGACCGCTGGAGGACTTTGAAGGGCCAGTTGTCGAGTGACCATATCCCAGACATGTTCAATAAGCGACATGTCTTGCAAACGTGCAGGAAATGGAAGAAGCGGTATCTGTTGTACTGCGAAGAAGGCTTGAACATTCCTGGCAACTTGGGGTCGGGCATTGTCCTGCTGGATTATAGCGCCAGGATTGCTTTGAATTAAGGGTATGACTTCTGCCTGTATAACTTCCCTGATGTGGCGGTCGCTGTTGAGATTGCCCTCAAATCGTAGCAGCCGAGATCGCGAATGGGACCCCAAGGCACCCCACACCATCTCACATAGCGTTTAGCCAGCATGATGCTTGACAATGCATGCTGGAAGAAGGTGCTCACCACAATATTGTCAAATGCGTATGAGTCCATCATGGTAGTCCATGTTGAATCGGGACTCGTCCGAAAACACGACATGTCGCCAATCAGCACGCCATTGTCTGTATTGAAAACCCCATTCCAGCCTGACGCGTCGATGGTTCAGGGTCAAATGAATCCGCCGCATAGGGATGCATGCAACCAGTCCTCTGTGCAACAGACGGCGTCGAACTGTGGAAGCAGACAATGCCACACCTGTCGCAGTGCTCCACTCTTGTGCTAACACTTGCGAAGATGCGGAATGGTTCGTCACTGGCATGCGGATGAGGTGTCGGTCATCCCGCGGTGTCGTCACAGTTCTCGGTCCACTGCCGGATTGTCGATGCACATGGTTCTCCTCGGTCCACTGCCACCACACGCGTATCACTGTCGCGGTGTTATGTCCCGTCCGAGTCGCAATGTCGCAGTACGGAAATACACCTTCACGCAGACCAATCCTTCGTCCCCGCTCAATTGCCTTCTTAGTTGTCGCCGAGGCATTATTGAATCCTGGAGATCCTTTTACAACTCGCTGTCCGCGATGCACTACTGGTGTGTATCCTAAACAGCCCTCTCTTTATACCTTTCACCTGACTGTTCAGAGGACGCTGCCTGGCCTAGACATGCGCAATGATCCTGCATTTCTAACATCTGTATGTCTTACCCTGCTCTCTTTTTTTTTTTTTTTTTTACCGCGATTTCAAGATATACCTAATTTTTTTTTTTTTTTTTTTACCGCCGCAATTGTGAAAAATAAAATAAATAAAAATACAAAAACGTATAATCTCTAGCGCCTTTATGTATCTATTTTTTGTTGCGTTTCTTGTTCTTTCTTTGTTTGAGTAACAGCGCTAATTTTTCATATTTTTGATAAACGTTTGGAAACAAAATCTCTCGGGATATTTTCATAAAATCGCGGGATGAATTTCATTTTTGAAAAATATTAATATTGAACAAAGAATATTTCTATTTCATTGTTCATTTGCTGATGAGCAATTACAATTGCATTTTAAAATATACGTCGAATCTGGTAGTTAATCCCCCCCTTTTTAAATTTCCCTCCTGACAGTGGAAGAGACATGCCCCCCCCCCTCCCAATAATTTGATGAAGTTGGCACCCCTGACCTTACTGCATTGGAAAGGTGTTTTTCCTACCAAAAAACAATTGCTCAAAATTTTTCGTTCAAATGCAAACATGTGATTAATCAAAAAAAAAAAAAAAAAAAAAAAAAGATGGGAAAGAAATGAATGGCAGGGAAAATGATTTCAGAGAAAGTAAAAGAAAAAAAAAAATTGCTTATTTGCCTTACCGCTAAAATTACGTAACAGAACATGTTATGTACAAATTTATACAAAAGTCAGAAAAATAAAGAAATTAACTGCGACGTCATTGTTTACTGTTCTGTTACTTAACAGACAGAGCTTGGTCCTCTGTCATGGGTGGGTGGGGACCGATCGTCCCGCTCAAACCCTATTGGATCAGCAAATAAGAACCTCTACGGTATGGCTCAGTGTCGACTTTACAGTCCGGCCCAAACGATTTGAGGAATTCTGATTTCAAGAGGAAATGTGCCAACCTGAGGAACTTAAATTATTGAGCAATGTGCTGCCACCTGGTTTCATTGAAATGACTATAAATTGTGAAATACATTGGAAATTTTCTACTTAAGCACCAGAAAGTAAGAGTTTTAATAACAAAACTAAATAAATAAGAAAGAAAAAAAAAAAAACATAACAATTTAAACTTCAACTAAGGGAGAAAATACAGTAATCTGGCTGTTTTCCAAAATTATGTATGTTTGTACATGAAAAATGCCTTAATATCATTTTAAATCCTTTTCAAGTTTAGTGGTTGATGTGAGGAGACATTTGAAGCTGCTTTCATAGTTGCTTCCCACTGACATGATTAGAATTTTACCAACTTAATTTTTGAAAATTACTTCGAACGCACGGCCGAAATAACGGAAATTTTACAAAACACAAGTAAAGAAATGTAGCATCAAACATCAAACAGAGGTCATCGCTCTTTCCACGTTTACAAGCGAGTCACGGAAAAAAAAAAAAAAAATGTAGCATAAAATTTTCCCTGAATACTAAAAATAAATAAATCATGGACGCCGATAGCTTAGTCTTCAGGAGGTGGGCAGAAATAGAAACTGTAAACACAAATAGCATAAACAAACATATGTAAACTTCCATTGTGCCGTATGTATCCTCTAACGATTTTCTAACGATTTTTATTACATACCCCTAGATAAATTTAATTGAAAACCAGACGACCCCAAAACTGCACCCACACACAAACTGCTAGATAAAGCTGGACATCATGTTGGGGCTAAAAAAAAAAAAAAAAAAAAAGTCTTTGTTATTCTTCTGAGCCGTGCGCCTTTTGGCCACCTGTGTTCGGCGCACCACAAAACTCAATAATCATTCAATTGATCAAGAACGGAAAGGAAAACACCCAAGACGAAGTTCTGGAAAAAAACTTACCGAACTCTTTGTCCAACAGCTAATGGGGAGGGGGTGTGCTGAAAATGTGTGGGGGAAGGTGTTGCATGAAAGCAAAGTTTTCCGAGTCTGAAATTTTTTGTAGTGAAATACGTATTTGTTTTTTGTCTTAGGATAAGAACTGGGGAACACTTCAAAAGTGACTACTGTTGATATTTTATAGTTAAGAATGGTTAAAAATGAAAACCCTGTTGCAAAGCTTCACATGGTTATTATTTTTTTTTTTTATTATTAACATGGGTTGCTGAAACAATAGACTGATATTTTCGCAAATCTTGTGCATGCTGATATGATTCAAAAGTACAATTGCAAAATCAGTAGCAGGCTAAAATGAAGAGATACGTACATATGTTTTATGGTTGTAATGACTGACTTAAACAATGAAATTAAAAAGAAACATTTTACTGCTATATACATATATATATATTTTTAAATTGCCCGCTAATAATGGGTGCCACATTCCATAGTGGGAGGAATTATATCCCCTGTCTGGAAACAGAAGCGAGGAGTGCGAGAGCCAAAACATCTTCCAAGATCGATCAAAATGAGAAGCGAAGAAGTTTATAAAATAGGTAATAGTCAAGCATCGGTTAACATTCACTGTGTATGACCGCCTTGGTCGTTCCTCACTCTCGCGGTTTTCTGAAGGGAACTGCTGGTATACATAGACATTGAATAAAAAAAAATGTAAAATTATTGCATTATGGTAGAAAATACTGAATACTGAATGTGAAGCGGCGGATTTATGTAACTGCTACTGATTACCGTGCTTTATGATAAATAAAAGCCGCTAATACCTAAATATTAAAAAGGAAACTTTCGCATTTATATAAAGTAGTAAAAACTTTATATAAATGCGAAAGTTTCTTGCCAGTTTTTATGACTAATACACTGCCTGACAGAGAAACCGCCACACCATGAAGGAATGCTCGAAAACATACCAAACTGCACACACACATATAGCCAAGTAGGTCCAGAACAAATGATTTAATTGTCAGTGGCCGAATTTACAGCATGATCAATAATGGAGTGTGGCGGGCAATACACCGTTCAATCCGACGTGGCATCGAGGCAATGAGAGTCCGAATATAGTCTTGGGGCCTTTTCATGGACTAAGGGCTGTTGATCCGGGTCTACATTTCATCTTTATTTTGCGGGGGTTGGAGAGTATTCAACCAACGCCCAATCGTGTCCCGCAGATGCTCGATGGGCGAGAGGTCGGGGGATCGAGCTAGTCACGAAAGCATCTGCACACAAATGTAAAGCATTCAGGCTGATCCTAGCGGCATGCGGCCGGGCGTTATCCTGTTGAAAAACGGCGTTTAGGATTCCCTGCAGATACGGTAGTGTAACGGGCCGCAGTACCTCGTCAATACAGCGGCGTGCCGTCAATGTACCCGTAATGCGCACCAGCAGAGAGCGGCTGTTGGCGCTGATAGCACCCCGCATCATGATTCCCTGTCGCCGGGCCGTGTGGCGCTCCACATTGGCGGAGGAATCCGCCCGTTGGCCTCATCGCCTCCAGACTCTCACACGGCTATCATCCGTGGCGAGACAGAACCGCGATTTGTCGCTGAGCACCACACTGTTCCATTCGGCACTTTACGCACCACGCCAAGCAGTGATGACGATGGCTCGCTGTTATGGGTGGCCTTCACAATGGACGACCAGATACAGCAAATCAGCGCAACACTCCGCGTCGATATCGGAGTATCCAAGCCTCACAGTACACTCCGCAAAATGGCGCCCGTTGTGGCATGAGTCCGTTACGGCATGACGTCGGATGCGACGATCAATGCGCTCGGACGTCAGTCTTCGTGCTCCGGTCCCCCTACGACGTTGCACAAATCCTTCCTGGGACTATTGTCTACAAATGCGACCGACGGTTGTGGCATCACGTTGCGTTTCTTCCGCAATACGACGCAAGGACCATCCGGTGGTACGAAGGCCTACGATGACACCTCTCACGAACTCATCCGTTTGATGAAATCGTGTACGATGGCGTCATAGCGGAATTAGTACTCCTCGTTCGTTAACAGTATTAGCACCCCTTCTTCAGACACTGTTACAGCAGAACCACTCACTTCTCGAAGTCGTGACAACGTCTCGACTGATGTCCTGACGGGCTGGTTGTCCGCTTATATCCCGCGCGCCGTTTGTGCGATTGATCTGCAAATACAATCTTTTGCATAATATGAATGTGTTCCCACACTGCAATTTGCACGGTGCTGAGTTCACGTCATCGTGGTGTGGCATTTTCTCTGTCCGGCAGTGTACTATTGACTATCGATCGTTTTTACAGTTGTTAGGAGGTTAAATTCGTAACCTGGGCCTTGTCATAGTTGATTGTCACGGAAAATGCCAAATTTAAAACATAGCTATATGACAAAGCATTTTGTATAATAAATGCCATTTTTCCATTTTAAATGAGGTTAGCTTCTTCTTAATAATTTTGCCGCGTGCATTCACATAATAATTTAAAAATAACAATTACAGTATTTCTTAAAAAGATAAACAAATTCTTTGGTTGTGTAGCATTCTTAATATTTTTATGTTTTAAATACACTGCTGGCCACCCAAAATGCAACACCCAGAAGGAAGCATCCGATTCGCCTGAAATTCGCAGCATGCGTCGCCCGCGAGAGGACATGCAAACGATTAGCATTGCAGGGCATATGCAAATCATGAGCGCCCGGCACGCCACCGAGAAGCACTATAAGAAGGGTGCACAGAAGGCGGGGTGTAAGTAAGGGAAGTGTGTTGTGCTGCCGGACCTGTGCGTTGGAAGTTTCCTGATGCTTCGTCGCATAATACGTCAGTCATTCCAGCACGTTTCGGAGTTCGACAGAGGACGAATAGTGGCTTATCGCGACAGTGGTTTATCGTACCGAAACATCGGCGCCCGTGTGGGACGACATCCAGCCACAGTGAGGCGAGTATGGATTCGGTGGGTTCAGGAGGGACGGACGGACCGACGTGAGTGATTGCCGCAGCCGCGACACACCACCGAACGAGAGGACCGGCGGCATGTTATGCGGCGGCGGGCATTGACGGCTGGCACCGCCACATCACGAACGTTAGCGCAGCAATTAGGGTGTGTTGCGCAACAACATGTGTCAGCACGTACCGTTCGACGTCGTCTGCAGGAGCGGGGATTTGTCGCAAGGCGCCCATTGCTCCGATTACCACTGACGTTACACCACCGGCGAGTGCGGCGGCCGTGGGCCATTGAACGCCGCACCTGGACTACGGAATAGCACGACATTGTCTTCTCTGTCGAATCCCGTTTCTGCCTGCAACACCACTTTGGTCGGATCCGCGTGTTGCGTCGCCGCGGTGAGAGACTGTATGACGCCTCCATTATGCATCGCCATACCGGTCCATCGCCTGGCGTTATGGTTTGGGGCGCAATTGGATATGACACCCGCACCCATCTGGTACGCATCGCCGGTACACTCAACAGCCAATGCTACATCTCCGACGTTTTGGAGCCTGTAGTCCTCCTTTATCTGCAGGACCTGCCAGCGGTCACGTTTCAACAGGACAATGCGCGCTCACACGTGGCACGTATAGTGCAACAATTCTTCACGGCCCACCAGGTGTCACTGCTGCCCGAGCCTGCCTGTTCTCCCGATATGTCACCCATCGAACACGTCTGGTAGCTGATCGGCAACCGAGTGGCACGGCAAGCACGACCCGCGGCTACGCCTGATGAACTGTGGCAACGTGTGGAAGCAGTCTGGACCGACATACCCCAATCCCATATTCAAAGTCTTTTTCGTTCGATGCCGCGTCGTGTAGCGGCCGTTATTGTCAGCTATGGGGGCCACACGAACTATTGATGTCTGCGTGTTCCGCAAATCGCACGGGCCTGTAATCTCAATCGTTTCATCTTTGTATCTGTTGTTATGTGTCCAGTAAATCTGGCTTTGCTATCTCGTGTCCTTCTTGGTGTTGCATTTTGGGTGGCCAGCAGTGTATTTCGTCGTTCCTTTTGAAACCATTTGTGATAAGCTTGTTCAATGCACTTATTCTACTCTTTACGACGAAACCATTTGTGATAAGCTGTTTCAATGCACTGATTCTATCTTCATGGGTTGGGCTCCTAAGATCAGAAATTTTCGGGCCTTCTATTGAAATTTTCGTTAAGGCGTCTACATGTGCCTGAAGCATGTATTTCCTCTCAGATGACAGAATACGGTTCATTGTCGAAAATGTCCTTTCTACACACGCAGTTTCAACAGGAAGCAGTAAAAGGCGCATAGCTGCAGATGACAGCGAAGGGAGCAAGGATTTTCTTTCGGCACCACATGTAAGTATTAGAAGATTGCTTTGAGTTTCAATATTCCCAAGGTATCTCCTGTAAATGTTAAACTCGTTCTTTATGGCATTTTCATTAGTTCCACACATGTTGGCAATTTTTGTAAAGTCAGAGTTTTCCAGTTTTTTCAGTGAATATCATGGAACTTTCCCAATTCCTCAAATTGGTCAGAGAATCTCTGGCTCATTTGTTGTATAATTTTATTCTTGTAGCTGCATGCCAACTTCAACAAATCCTTATCAGTCATGTCGTTATCTTCCATTTTTATGTCATGTTCCTGAGCCCTTTTGTAAACTTCCATTGTTTCTAACATCAAATCATTGATTTCAATATCCTCGATGTGTTTTTGCACCAAATTTATCAGTATACCATTGCCTCTGTTAAGTTTTCTTGGGATGACTGCAAGAATTTACTGAGACGAAGTAATGATGCTAAAAGAGTGGAAAGTAGCACAAGGATGAAAATCGTCGATTTCTTTCGAAACAGAAGCAAAAGTCCCCCTGCGTCAGATGAATAGTCACCAGCCTCAATGCAGATATTTTCTAAGGCTATACATATACGTAGAAGCATAATGCTGCACGACTACTTTAACATTGACTTCATGTGACAACCATCTCGTTTCCCCTAGTTGAACAAGTTTATGAGACATGTTATTGACCACCATTTCTGTCATGTGCAGTATTCTCAAAAGGTTTATCCATATGAGCGGTATCGGTACAAGACAATTTAGTCGAGTTTTCAAGATCCCAGATTTTGCTACAAATTCATCAGAAGCAGAAATTAACACTTATGACCCCTGGTGGCAAAACCATTCTTTACCAAACATTAGAAATTATGTGAAAAATATTTTCCAACAGGTCTTGTATGCGATACAGGAAGAATTTTTCAAATCGGAGTTTTAGGAGCAGAAATAAAGCAGAAAACGCAATTTACCTTTGTGCCCCCTAGCGGAAAGTCTATGATTTACTTGAAAATTTTGAATTTATAGGAAAAACATTTCGCATCGGAAACACTGTCCGACAAAGAAGGGTTTTTCCAAATCGGACTATCAGAAGTAGAGATATTGGCAAAAATAAGATATACATCTGCGACCACTGGCGTAGAAACCATGCATTATTTTAAGAAGAAAATGTTTCTAAAAGATTTGTCGATATGAGTAGTATCGGTCTACAAACGTCGTTGTTTTCAATCGAGAATTTAGAAGCTCATATTTTGCTACAAATACACCAGAAGCGGAAATTCAGATTTACGCCTCCTGGTGGTCAAACCATGTTTTACAAAAACTAGAAATAATGTGCAAACGATTTCCCATCAGGAGCTGTATCCGGTGCAGAAAGAATTTTTCAAATCGGAGATTTAAAAGCCGAGATACAGAGGGAAACGCAATTTACCGCTACGCCCCCAAGCGGAAAGTCTATGAATTACTTGAAAATTTTTAAATTATGTGCAAAACATGTCACACGGAAAACACTATCCAACAAAGAAGAAATTTTTCAAATCGGGCTCCTAGAAGTAGAGATAATGACAAAAATAAGGTATACATCTACGCCCCCTGGCGGAGAAACTGTGGAATATTTTAGGAAGAAAATATTCCGAAAAGGTTTATCGATGTGAGTGGCATCAGTCCACAAAAGAAATTTTCAATCGATATTTTAGGAGCTCAGATTTTATGGCAAATACACCAGAAGCAAAAATTAACGCTTACGGCCCCTGGTGGTAAAAATATTCTTTACCAAAAATTAGAAATTATATGCAAAATATTTTCCATCAGGAGATGTATCCGCTGAAGGAAAAAGTTTTAAAATCGGAGTTTTAGAAGAAGAGTTATCGGGAAAAATGTAATTTACTTTTACGCCCCCTATCGGAAAATCTATGCGTAATTTGAAAAAGTAACTATATCAAAAATACTCTTCGACATAAATGGAATCGAAAGATAAAATAGTTTTTTCAGTCGGATGTTTAGTAACAAACATGTGGAATAAAACGTATTTTTGAATTCGACATCATCTGCATTTACGCCTTCTAGCGGCAAAATTGTACATCGTAAAAAAAAAAAAACGAAATGAAGGATCATCATTCGCATATTTCAAGCTTGCTAATGCAAAAAGGATTTTTCAAATCGGACTAGTAGTTGCAGAGATATCGTGGGTACAGACGGACGGACGGACGGAGAATCCGATAACATAAGCACGATCTTTTTTTACAAAAGACGTGCTAAAAATAAGATGACTTTCCAAAGCTGAAGCAATGGAAAACGCACGTTTGGTAATTGAAACTCATTCCAATTTTATGAAATTTAATGATAATTTACACGCGATATATGTAATTTCATTTTCAGCGCCCTTAGCGTTAAATTTGCCAAGAAACTTGCAACTGAACAGGTATTAAAGTAATCAATTTTGCCTAACGTATTAAACTCAAAAAGAGCTTTTGCGGTAACCGAAATAGTCTCTTCGTAGCGCAAAAGCTAAAATTTACGAAATTTCCACTGCGTTGTGCGATAACATTTTGCTACTGTTTGGGCAAAATTTGATAAATTTGTGTCCTATCATTCGCAAAAATAATTTTTGAAAAATCTGTGAAAATTAAATTATTTGGCCTTCAGCGCCTGTGGCAGGACATTAATGAAATAATTGGAAAATTTAAATATTTGAGAAGAAAGAGTTAAGCCTAATCTGAGAGGCACAAAAATAATTTTTTTCTCTAAGTTGAATAGTTTCTTCACAACAGAAATGTTTTTTTTTCTTTCTTACTTTTTTTTTTTTTTTTTAATTTTCGACTCTGGCAGCCCTTAAAGCGCTAGATTTATGAACTTCACGGGATATTTAAAGTGACAAACTTAATATCCTTCGATTTCCTATTAGCCGCAAAAATAATTTTTATATAATCTCTCAAAACAAAAAGTTTGAAGTTAACGGACAGACAAAGTGATGACACTAGCATTGTTTCTTACAAAACGTTCATTTATAGGAAGAACAGCATTTTAAAATGCGTAAAAACGTTTTTCTTCACTTCATTTATTTATTCATTTATTATTCATTTATTTATTTATTTGTTTATTTTTTATTAAGACGAATGAACATTTCTGAGACTACAAGAAGGGGAAGGGGCCCATGAATCTTTTAGCGCCTAGGATCCTAAATGATGTAAAGTCGCCTGTGAATCAAAGGATATTAAATTTAGCAATTTAAATATCCCATGTACACTGTTAAAAATTTTGTAGTAGGTTGCACCAAAAAGTGGTGTTATTCCAGCTGCAGCTTTCTGAGAAAAGATGTACCTCTGTGTGGGGCAAACAAAACCGAACAAAATGGAGCAACTTTACACTACAATATGGTACAAGGTTGCACCATGTTGTTATGTTTTGTTTGCACCAGACAGTTATGTATCTTTTCTCAGAGAGTGGTGCAGCTCTGGTAGAATCACTTTTTGGTGCAACCTACCACAAAATTTTTAACAGTGTATTTCATGAATTTACCCCTAAAAATTTTGAATAATGAGGTTCTTGTGTGAAGAAACTTCAAGTATGAGGAAGGTTAACTTATTTTAACTGTTCCTTTCAACAAGTACATCGATGAAACCTCGAAACTTTGGAGTATCAACAACAGCAATTAAAAATAAAGAATATGGTACTAATATGAAAAAGCAAAATATCAATTGATAATATAAATAGTGGTCCCTTTAAGGATTGATTTGTTTTGGTCAGTGAAAACCAAAAGAAAAGTGGTAATCCTATTATACGTTCTCGGGGCCCCTCACGCTCTGGGGCCCGAGGGGTGTTCCTAGTGCGTCCAGTTGGAATTCCGCCCCTGCATACGAGAAACAAAACTTATTTAATTAAACAGGACGAAAAATACTGGGTGGGCACTGCCCCCAGCAAAATTATTGGGTTCTCTCCCCCCTCCCGCCATCATAATCGACCCCTATGAGGTAGGCAAAGCATTTACTTAAAAAATTGAACCACTGAAAATAAAAAGTGAGTCCTTTTAAACAAAATAACATCCCTTTTGGAGAGGATTCCATAATTCATTCCTTACCTCTCTAAAATTCCCCTTTCTAATTTCATTCCTAGCCTCTTCAAAATTCCCCTTTCTGGTCCAATTGCCTACCTCTCTAAATTTTAATAGTTTTTTTTTTGTAAATATAAGTTAAGCACGGATCATCTAGTGATACAGATTTCACCCTTAATTGTTTGTTTATTATTAATTTATTTCTTTTTGCCGGCAGATGGCGTCACAAAGAAAACGTTCTTCGAACTGCTTTGCTGCAAGGGCATTAGGAGAAAGCTTCTTCTGACCTACATCAGGCTGAAGTCGGTCGTGACCTGACAGCGATCACCAAGTGACCGAGGAAAGGGTAAATATTCAAGTAAAACATGCTGAGGGTAACAGACATTGCACATATTTCGCAAGAACGTGAAGCAGCATTTAACTGGAAACAAAATAAACAACATGGCTTACATAATTATGAGTACAGAACGCAGACGTAAACACCGATGTTTGTTAAGAAAAAGATTACGCTAGAAAATGATTTTAGCCGTCGCATTTTCTTAATCGCACCCTTGAAGTTTTGAGCATGGAATATGTTTCTCCATGTATGAACATACACAAGGAGGAGTTCTTTTTTTTTTTTTAAGGGTTTTTAAGACCACCGTGAGCAACTCAATGGAATATGCAGTAAGAAGTCTCTCACAGGCACACACTCCTGATTTTTGTTAGTGGGGGAGGGGATCCCAAAAATGGCATATATGTACACATATGTAGTGGCGCCTCTAGCCCTTGCGGAACCCCGGGCGATGGATCTTCACGGGTCCCTTCGCAATCGCAATAACCCGAAACTATCGCATTAGCCCCTTATATATATAAATGCACAGCTGGCCACCCAAAATATAACACCAAGAAGGAAGCATCCGATTGGCTTGAAATTCGCAGCATGCGTCGCCCGACAGAGTACATGCAAACGATTAGCATTGCAGGGCATATGCAAATCATGTGCGCCCGGCACGCCACCGAGAAACACTATAAGAAGGGTGCACAGAAGGCGGGGTGTAAGTAGTGGAAATGTGTTGTGCTGCCGGACCTGTGCGTGGGAAGCTTCCTGATGCCTCGTCGCAGAATACGGCAGTCATTCCAGCACGTTTCGGAGATCGACAGAGGACGAATAGTGGCTTATCGCGACAGCAGTTTATCGTACAAAGACATCGGCGCCCGTGTGGGAAGACATCCAGCCACAGTGAGGCAAGTATAGATTCGGTGGGTGCAGGAAGGACGGACGGACCGACGTGAGTGATTGCCGCATACGCGGCACACCATCGAACAAGAAGACCGGCAAGTTGTGCGGCGGGCATTGACGGCTCGCATCTCCACATCACGAATGTTAGCGCAGGAATTAGGGTGTGTTGCGCAACAACATGTGTCAGCACGTACCGTTCGACGTCGCCTGCATGAGCGGGGACTTGTCGCAAGGCGTCCATTGCTCCGATTACCATTGACGTTACACCACCGGCGAGTGTGGTGGCAGTGGGCCGTTGAACGCCGCACCTGGACTACGGAACGGCACGACATTGTCTTCTCCGACGATTCCCGCTTCTGCCTGCAACACCACGATGGTCGGATCCGCGTGTGGCGTCACCGCGGCGAGAGACTGTATGACGCCTGCATTATGCATCGCCATACCGGTCCGTCGCCTGGCGTTATGGTTTGGGGGCGCAATTGGATATGACACCCGCACCACTCTGGTACGCATCGCCGGTATACACTCAACAGACACAGCACCATCTCCGATGTTTTGAAGCCTGTAGTCTTCCCTTACCTGCAGGACCTGCTAGCGGACACGTTTCAACAAGACAATGCGCGCACGCACGTGGCACGCATCGTGCAACAATTCTTCACGGCCCACCAGGTGTCACTGCTGCCGTGGCCCGCCTGTCCTCCCGATATGTCGCCCATCGTACACGTTTGGTCGCTGATCGGCAACCGAGTGACCCGGCAAGCACCACCCGCAGCTACGCCTGATGAACTGTGGCAACGTGTGGAAGCAGCCTGGACCGACATACCCCAAGCCCACATCCAAAGCCTCTTTCGTTCGATGCCGCGGCGTGTAGCGGCAGTTATTGCCAGCCATGGGGGCCACACGAACTATTGATGTCTGCGTGTTCCGCAAGTCGCACGGGCCCGTAAGCTCAATCGTTTCATCTTTGTATCTGTTGTTATGTGTCCAGTAAATCTGGCTTTGCTATCTCGTGTCCTTCTTGGTGTTGCATTCTGAGTGGCCAGCAGTGTATATATATATATTCACTGATGTCCAAAATTATGGTCACAAACACATTTTTTACAATAATTCAAAATAGCAACCAGTAAAACGTTTAAGATTGCTCTCATTCATACCTTGGGGAACGGTGAATCTAATGTAAGCGTCTACTGTTTGTTAAACGGTTAACAGAGGGTGAGTTTGGTAAGAGAACGTGAAAGTGACCGATTTCTGCATTTGCGAATTTCGTCTTCAGAGTTGTGCTTCTTGCAAGAAAAATCACAAGATTGACTGATTTCAGTTGGAATGAGTGCTCGGAATCGTTTAGACGATGGACTCAGGTGGAGAGCCGTCGACAGGCTTGAAGCTGGCCAGTTTGAAGCGGAGGTCGCTCCATCTTTACAGGCAGGGTTGGACTGGATACGACTAATCTGCCCGCGCGATACGATTCAGATCGGCCCATATATATATATATATACCAGCCTTTTTAAGGAGAGATGAGGGGCGGGGGGATTATATTTAATAATAATAATATATATATTTATTAATTATTATTAAATATAATATATTATATTATATTAAAACTATATAATAAAACTAGATTTGTCTGCCACGGCTAAGAACTGTTGCCATAGATACTTGCTTAATTCAGTTAGTCGTCTGGGGGTTATTTTCCCCCTTCGCACTGTTGCCAACTCAAAAAAATTACTCTCAGTTTTTATAGAACGGCCTTTGTATAACATTTTGTGTTACCGGTTTAATAGTTTTTTTTATGTATGGCGACGAAAACACAGCCCGTAGATACATAATTTCAATGGACCCGAAGGCATACATGTTCGCTCATTTCGCGATGTGGAATTCTGGTAGTGCTATATTTTCCTATTGTTTTAAATGAAATCTTTTAAGTAAGGTTTTTTTTATACGCCATTAATATTTCTTTTTCTTTTTAGGTGAATATTCTTCTTTTATTCACTTAAATAGATTCCAAATGATATAATATGTTATTTTCACATGAAATAATAATTGAACACCTTTATGAAATTTCTCTACATTTCTGAGACGAGAGTCATAGAGAGTTTTGTATACACAGTTTAATTGGTGAAATTTCTAAATTTTAAGTAGCTAAACTGTGGGACAAAAACCTGTAAATCAGTAAAAAAAAATCAAATTAAAGCAGATATATGTTTGTCTAAATCGATTCCGAGATATTTACTAGTTGTTTTTTTTTTTGTTTTTGTTGTTGCTGTTTGTTTGTTTTCTGCTGTTATTCCCACCGTCTTGAGTTCGGATGTCATAAATATTTAGACAGTCACTTCGGACGATATTAGGGACTTTATTCAAATAGATGGGAGGCGTGTGTCATATGCGTCGAACGATTTAAAAGCAACAAAAAAGTCATCTGCGTAGTAGTGCATGCGTCTGAGCATACTACTCTGCGTGTTGTGTTGAAGTTACACTAGAAGATTGTGAGGCAGAATCATTTCCCTTTTGCTAAATAATTTACTAGTAATTAGTAAATGAAAGCGTTACCAAATTCAATGAAAACAGGTTGTACTCGCAGTAACAATATTTTAAAGTATTAATGTTTGTTCTAAATCAAACCAAATAATAGTTGACGTATGGCAGATTATGTAAACAAAATAAACTTTAACAAAACATATTATTGTAAAGCCAATATCTCTGTAAGGTGTTCAGATCTATTTTAATAATTATTTAGTTTTATTTTGTTAAGCCCCAGCAGATCAGTTCTGCAATATCAGATAAAACTCTGTTTTACAGGAACAAAAGCTTTGACATTGTTTTACTTGATTTAGCAAAGCAGTTATTTAGTCTATCTGAATTTTATATATATACTGCTGGCCACCCAAAATGCAACACCAAGAAGGACACGAGATAGCAAAGCCAGATTTACTGGGCACATAAAAACAGATACAAAGATGAAACGATTGAGCTTACAGGCCCGTGCGACTTGCGGAACACGCAGACTTCAACAGTTCGTGTGGCCCCCATGGCTGGCAATAACGGCCGCTACACGCCGCGGCATCAAACGAAAGAGGCTTTGGATGTGGGCTTGGGGTATGTTGGTCCAGGCTGCTTCCACGTTGCCACAGTTAATCAGGCGTAGCCGCGGGTGGTGCTTGCCGGGCCACTCGGTTGCCGATCAGAGACCAGACGTGTTCGATGGGCGACATATCGGGAGAACAGGTGGGCCACGGCAGCAGTGACACTTGGTGAGCCGTGAAGAATTGTTGCACGATGCGTGCCACGCGCGGGCGCTCATTGTCCTGTTGAAACGTTGCTGCTGGCAGGTCCTGCAGGTTAGGGAGGACTACAGGCTCCAAAACGTCGTAGATGAAGCGGTGGCTGTTGAGTATACAGGCAATGCGTACCAGAGGGGTGCGGGTGTCATATCCCATTGCGCCCCAAACCATAACGCCAGGCGACGGACCGGTATGGCGACGCATAATGCAGGCGCCATACAGTCTCTCGCTGCGGTGCCGCCACATGCGGGTCCGACCATCGTGGTGTTGCAGGCAGAATCGAGGTTCATGAAAGAAAACAATGTCGTGCCATTCCGTAGTCCAGGTGCGGCGCTCAATGGCTCACTGCCACCGCCCTCGCCGGTGGTGTAACGTCAATGGTAATTGCAGCAATGGGCGCCGTGCGACAAGTCCGCGCTACTGCAGACGACGTCGAACGGTACGTGCTGGCACAGGTTGTTGTGCAACACACCCTAATTCCTGCGCTAACGTTCGTGATGTAGTGGTGCGAGCCGTCAATGCCCGCTGCAGAACATGCCGGTCCTCTTGTTCGGTGGTGTGCAGCGCCTGCGGCAATCGCTCACGTCGGTCCATCCGTCCCTTCTGCACCCACCGAATCCCTACTCGCCTCACTGTGGCTGGATGTCGTCCCACACGGGCGCCGATGTCTCGGTACGATAAACCGCTGTCGCGATAAACCACTATTCGTCCTCTGTCGAACTCCGAAACGTGCTGGAATGACTGCCGTATTCTGCGACGAGACATCAGGAAGCTTCCCACGCACAGTTCCGGCAGCACAGCACATTTCCACTACTTACACCCCGCCTTCTGTGCACCCTTCTTACAGTGCTCTCGGTGGCGTGCCGGGAGCACATGATTTGCATATGGCCTGCAATGCTAATCGTTATGATTTTGTCTTGCAGGCGACGCATGCTGTGAATTTCAGGCCAATCGGATGCTTCCTTCTTGGTGTTGCATTTTGGGTGGCCAGCAGTGTATATATGCACACACACACACACACACACACACACACACACACACACACACACACACACACACACACACACACACACACACACACACACACACGGGATGAAAGGTCAATTGAAGCGCAAACAACATCACAGCCTCTGCTTGACAAATGTCAACCACGCCTTCTCGTGGTGCATCCTGTTCCCACTAAAGTGGCTCTGACGACCGCCAATAGCGGTATAACTATACCACCGGGATTAGAAGAAATGCTATCCCACACTCACCAACCAGCTTGGCCAGCGTGGTGAGTTATGGCCAATCCCCTCCAAAATGACTCCAGAACTTAAATCTTGGCCCTCAGTCTCCGGCAGCTGGAATGTACCTGGCCAAGGCAGCGGCCAGTGCGACATGAAGGCAGAGGGTGCTAAGAATCCCCGGAGGACCGGACTAGGCTGCCATCTGATGCTGACCTTGCTACGTATAATGGACGCTCCCTATCTTCTGATTCAAGGCTTCTTGAATTCGAAGAGGAATTACAAAGGATCAAGTGGGACATCATCGGGTTAAGTGAGGTAAGGAGAAAAGGAGAAGATCTCATTGAACTGAAAAGTGGGCATCTCTTCTACTATCGTGGAACAGATACTGGCAGAACTAGTGGTGTTGTATTTATAATAAACAAGAAACTGAAGGATAAAGTTGTAGAAGTTGAAAGTTCCTCTGACAGAGCTGCACGACTCGTTATCCAACTCTCGAGAAGATACCAGGCTCAGATTATTCAAACTTATGCACCCACCACAAGTCATTCTGAAGAAGAAATTGAAGAATTTTATGAGAAAATTCGTCATCTAAATAATAAAGGTAAGCAGCATTTGAAGATAATTATGGTAGATTTCAATGCAAAAATAGGGCAACGGCAACAGAATGAAACTTCAGTAGGTTAATTCGGTCACGGCAACAGAAACTAGCGTTGAAATACTCTCGTTGAGTTTGCAGAGGCAGAAGGATTTTTCATCTTAAACTCCTTTTTCAAGAAAAAGCCACACAGGAAATGGACATGGAGACATCCAATTGGGACGACAAGTGAAATTGATTTTATTATGTGTAACAAAAAATTCGTCATCGAAGACTGCACTATGCTGAACAAGTTCAACACAGGTAGTGACCATAGAATGGTGAGATGTAAGATGCACCTCAACACTAAATTCGAACGTGGCAAGCTCATAATACAAACAAAATGTATTGACATAACCAACCTTAAAAAACACCATAATACTTTCAAGTTGGAACTGAAGAACAGATTCTCTGCTTTAGAAGGCCTAACCTCGGAAGAAGTGGATATTTCTGAAGTTAACAGAAAAGTAACCAAATCTCTTATGGAAACAGCAACAAAATTAGCTGGGTCTAAGAACAAGTTGCATGTGAACAAATTATCAGGAAAAACCAAAATGTTGATGCAAAAAAGAAGAGAGATGAGGACAACTAAAGAAGATGTGACTTCCAAAGTGGAATATATAGAGCTATGCAAGACAGTACGAAAAAGTATCACTGAAGACGTAAGGACATTCAACTGTGAACTAGTAAGGAAAGCAATTGAAAACAACCAAAGCCTAAAGATAGCAGAGGGACATCTCAGTAAGGGAAGAAAACAGATTATGGCTCTGAGAAAAGAAGATGGTTCTATAACAAGAAATAGAGGAGAAATTTTGACAAGAGTGAAAGATTTCTACTCCAAATTATATGAAAGGGATGATATATGCACTCCAGACATCATGAAAGGTACCAGTACCAGAGTTCTTCCAGTCTTTCCAGCAGAAGTTGCACATGCAATCAAGAACATGAAGCGGGGGAAAGCTCCAGGAGAAGATGGAATTACTGTAGACATCATACAAGAAGCAAGTGGAGAAATCGAAACAGTACTCGCCCAAATTTTCTCTCGATGCCTTAATGAAGGGAAGATTCCTGAGGATTGGAACAATGCTACAATGATCCTGCTACATAAAAAAGGGGACATTGAGGATCTCAAGAACTACAGACCTATCAGCCTCCTCTCAGTGGTTTATAAAATTTTCACTAAAGTTCTTTCACACCGCTTGAAGGTAACACTGGACATGGCTCAACCGAGAGAACAAGCTGGATTCAGGAGTGGCTACAGCACAATAGATCATATCCACGTACTGAGAGAACTAATTGAAAGAGCGAGGGAATATGAACTTCCATTGCGCATGGCTTTTATCGATTATGAAAAAGCCTTTGATTCGGTGAAACCATCAGCAGTTACAACGGCTCTGAAATCCTGCGGTATTGAAGATGCATACATTAATATTATTAATAACATCTATGAAAATGCAAGTGCAAAGATTCGGCTGTTTGAAAATACAACACACATAAAAATTGGAAAGGGAGTGAGACAAGGTGACACCCTATCTCCGAAGCTCTTTAATGCCACATTGGAAAATGTTCTTTCAATCACTGAACTGGGAAAACAAAGGGATAAAGATTAATGGAGATTATCTAACCCACCTTCGTTTTGCTGATGACGTAGTCATTTTTGCAACTACCCCATCAGAGCTGCAGAGTATGATCCAGGAACTTGCTGACAAGAGTAAAGAAGTGGGATTAAAAATGAACTTTCAGAAGACAAAAGTGATGTTCAATGCTTTTACAAAAAATGAAGATTTATCGATTGATGTAGAAAAACTGGAGATAACAGATACGTATGTTTATCTTGGACAGCAGATATCAAGTGAGGGTCACATTGATGAAGAAATTAATCGGCGTACAAAACTTGCCTGGAGAGCTTTTAGAAGAAACAGCATAATTTTCAAGAGCAATATGCCATTATGTCTTAAAAGAAAAGTGTTTGATCAATGCATCCTTCCAATGCTTACGTATGGTGCAGAGACGTGGACCTTAACTAAAAGAGACATACAAAGGCTGCAGACAACTCAAAGATGCATGGAAAGGTGCATGCTTGGAGTAACCAGGAGAGATAAGAAGAGGAACTCGTGGATCCGAAAAATGACGAGAGTGGAAGACATAATGATCAGAGGTAAATCCCTGAAATGGCAATGGGCTGAACATACTGCCAGAAGGACAGACCATCGATGGACAGTCGAAATTTTAGATTGGATTCAAAGGGACCGGAAAAGACCCAGAAGAAGACCCCATGGGAGATGGTGGATGAAATTCGAAAGTATGTGGGAGTAACATGGAGTAGACTGGCACAAGACATATCGTTGTGGAAGAAACTTGGGGAGACCTTCGTCCAATCAGTGGATTGATAATGGTTGGCAATGATGATGATGATATATATATATATATATATATATATATTGTTTTTTTTACAAACCCTGACTTGAAGTGAATATGATCCCAAAGCAATTTTTTTAATCGAAAATTGTGGTATTGATTTATATGAAATAAACAGGATGTAATACAATACATTGTTTATTAATACAATAAGAAATCCAAAAAACTATTACCTGTTCCAAAATGACCTTTTACTAAATATACGAAGTTAGCTGTATAATTAGAAGATAAGCCTATGATTTAAAAAAAAAGTGTGTGAATTTTCTTGTGGCTGAAGACTTCAATCAAATCACTGTATTCTAGAGTAAATGCCACGTCGTTTTTTTATGGACAGAAGAGCGAGAGCTGACAGCCGGTCATGGGTCATGGTGTTCTTACTAGGTAGGTCTTGATGAGCTTCAGCTTAGAAAAATTCTTCTCGGCCGACGAAATATTAAAATTGGTCATGTATTTGTATATGATCGTGAAGTGCAACTATAATATTTTAGGTAACGCCAGGCAAAAACTATTAATTAATTGGCGGCGGTGCGGGGCCCCTCTGTGGGCGGGGCCCTGGGCGGTGGCCTGGTAAGGCTGTACCTGGGGCCGCCACTGCACATGTATGTGTGCGTGCATTATATTGTTTTTTTTTATATTTCATTAACACATAGAGAGAAAACCAACTATTTCTTCATGCCTTTTAAGAGTTGTTTAAATTTCACGAAACGACTTCTTGCTTTTAATATTAATTAAACATTATGGGTAAATTTTGTACAGGTAATTCAATAAGTATTAATAATTTTGTACAAGACTGAAGTAATTATCCGTTTATCGGCGTAAGGAATCAAAATACTTTTTACCAAGCTTTCGCTCATCAACGGATGGATATTTCAAAGCTAATAGCGTGAAACAAACTGAAATACTAGAATTTTATTTTCACTGGTTCGATTTTTAAGTCATCTTTCACCATGCTTAGTCTGCCGCATAGGCGCCAACTATGCGGGTCAAGGTGAATATTGTCTCTCGCCCCAACAATTTTACTGGAGGCAATGCCCACACAATATTTTTAAAATATCAGAACGTTTTAGTATATTTCAGTTTGCTTTAAGCTACGTATTAGCCTTGAAAAAGCTATCTGTTGATGAGCAAAAGCTTAGCAAAATGCATTTTGATTCCTCACACCGATGAACGGACACTTACTTCAGTCTTATTAATATATACTTGGTGTAACAATCAGTTCTGTTATTGTACAAGGCTATTTTATACGAAAACAAAGAGCAATGAATGAAGTTAAACAAAAATGTGGGTAGGCTGTGTCCCGGACACACACCCGCAGGTTTCATTTACGTGGACACGTGTTTGACAGTAAGGGGTTTGAGGTAGAAGTCGATTGATAAATGAAAGAGGAATGCAGTTAGACTATAATTTTATTTATTAAAAGGCGATGATATGAGAAGTAACAAACATATGGCATACAATTCACATCTATGCTTCGTACAAAAGTTAAGTCGATACAAGTATTGCCTAAGGTAGTTGGAGAATTTATATAAGTCAAACCGAAATTGTCTTTCATGAACTTGAGTAAGTTGGTGTTTTTTTGCAAATCAATGTTGAAGTCACCAGTGAGAATGATAGGCACTTGGGTATCCGGTACCATACTTGGCATGATTTTCTTGATGTTTTCAGAGTAATCGCATAGCATTCGGAAGACGAAGACCTCTAGTGATGTTTGTGAAACGTTGGGATGAATGTAAACCGAACCAAGTATGAAACGAATTTGAGCAAAATGAAGTTAACGATTATTATCCATAAGTACCAAAATAATGGTTCACGTTCAAAAAAAAAAAAAAAAAATCCTGACAAAAGAATTAGAAAGTTGTACATTTTTCGAGATCTAGACAAAAAAGAATTAGAAAGTTGTACATTTTTTCGAAATCCAAACAAAAAGAAATAGAAAAAGCGGAGCAGCATTCCAGATCCAGGCAAGAAGAATCAGAAAAAGTGGAGCATTTTTCGAGTGGTCCACCTAGAAATGTCTCGGTGTCGCGTTGGGCTATAATCCACCCCTGGCATGAATCATCTTCCTCCCAGTTCATGCTTCCCAATGCAAAAATATTCTAATATTTTAAATAGGGCTAATTGCTGCAGAGTTATGGTGAACATAAATGGGCGGACGGATGGGCATATATAAGCACATCCTTTCTTTTTACTCAAAAGACCTGGTAAAATACGCACTGAACTGAAGCAGACATCAAATGATGTACAAAATCGGTTATCCAAAAGTGAAAAATTAAAATTTTCGACTACATTCCCTCTTTCCAAGATACACACACTTGATCTTCCGGTAATAGAAGACCAGACATTTGTTTTCGACAAACTCAGGGTATTTTCAGATAGAACAAATTGCACCGGGATCGGAAAAAGTGATTACGATAATGACTGAGTAGGAATTAGGTCAAAAAGTCACGTGAACACTGATTAACATTGACACCTACAGGGATTTATTAAAATAATGGAAAACCAGAATGCGACTGCAGTACACGCAGTGCGCCGTATGCTAATCACAGGAAGGACGACACCCGCAATGTGAGGTGTATGAGAGGATCGCAGTACGATGTCGGCTATTATGTATAGCAGTGCCATAGTCGCAGGTGAAACAGCTGTTGTGGAGTAATTGTCGCCAATGCAATGACATGAGTATTGGTTCCCATCCCGCAAGAGCTTCAGTGACTAGAAAGGCAGAAATAGTAGGTGTTACACGAGGAACTGTATCGATGATTATGACTACCTATCCAAAAAGGACACGGAGATTTCCTCTAAACATGCAAATTGTAGATACTACTAAAGTGTCGGATAGGGTAAAAGCGACATACTAAAGTGTCGGATAGGGAAAAGCGAACTTTGGCACGGACTGTACAACGGAAACACAAGACCACGGCACCACAAATAGCAGCACAGTTGGACACCAGTCGGAATGATCCCATTTCTGTCATAACAGTTCGTTGGGAACTCCATCGCGTTGGTATTTACGGCCGAGTTTCAATCCACAAAACTCTGATTACCAACATCAGTGCAATAAAATGTGTAAGATAGAGCAAAGTACATAAAAACTGGGATGTTAAAGACTGGCAACGTGTCATCTGATCTGATGAATCGTACTTCACATTGTTTCCCACCTTTGGTAAAGTGCACACCTGGCGAAAATCGGCAGAAGCCTATACGAACTCAACTGTTTGGATCCGACTGTGAAGCATGGAGGTGGATCTTTGATGCTGCAGGGTGTCATCTAATGACCTTCCTTGGGGCCATTGGGTATTTTGTAGGGTCCTGTCCGATCTGTAAAGTTCTTAGGGACCACCAGCGCCCAAAGTGCGGCATTGTTCCCTAATGACCGTCCTTGGTTTCAAATACACCGATGAGCTATTACATTTTGACCACCTACCTAATAAGCTGTAGGACCCCATTTAGCCAGCTAAGCAGCGGCCACTCTGCGAGGAATCGATTCGATGAGGAGACGATAGGTATCCTGGGGTATCGGATACCATGATGTCAACAGCAGGTCTTCCATTCATTCCCTGTACATTTCGGGGTTGTGGAGATACAGCGCGAACTCGCTTTTCCATTTCGAACCACAAATGTCCGATTGGGTTCATATCAGGTGAATTTGTAGGCCAGGGCATTAACGGAAAGTCACCAGCATGTTCCTCAAACCACTCCTTGACGATTCTTGTAGTGTGGCATGGCGCATTATCCTGTTGGTAATGGCCATCACCAGCAGATAACATAGTTGCCATGAATAGGTGAACTTGGTCCGCAACGATGTTCAGATACTTAACAGCTGTCAGGGATTGTGCTATTGGGATAATAGGGGCCTAAAGTGTCCTAAAAAAACATCTCCCGCAACATGACACCGCTGCCGCCGGCCTGTTTCCGCCCAACAGTGCATCCAGCTGCCACAGCCTCCGTTGGTAATCGGCGTATCCGCGCACGGCCGTCTACGTGACTCACCAGGAATCTTGATTTGTCAGACCAGGCCACTTTCTTCCAATCATTCACGGTCCAATCTCGATGATCTTGGGCTCATTTCATGAGTTGTTGGCGATGGCTTGCAATTAGTCTGGGGACCCGGCTCGGTCTTCGGCTACGCAGGCCCATGCGTAGAAGGATGCCATGAACTCTGTGCTGTGACACATTGTCCTGATCACCACTGTTGCAGCTGCGGGTGATTTGTCGCACTGTGGCCATGCGGTCGCTGTGAACAATGCGCGACAGTCTCCGCACCATTCTGGCATCAATGAGCTTCAGATGACAGACCGATGCAGGATGGTTCATTGTTTGGCCATCTGTGCACAACGTTTGATACATACTCACTACCGCAGCACGTGAACAACCCCCAAGCAGCGTCGTTTTCGAGATCGTAGTTCAGAGGCGCCGTGCCGTCACAATTTATCCTTTATCAAACTCCGATAAATCGGCAACTTTTCCCATTCTGACTACGAACACTCGAAAGCCGGTCCTCGGGTTGTATATATACCGCTTTGTGAACTTCACCTGCGTCCCCGTTCGGTCTCCAGGCGCACTCATTTCTCCAGGCTAAGGGAGGCCATAATGTGATGGCTCATCGGTATAGATAATGCACCCGTTCATTTCGCGAAGCGTGTCCAGTTGTGCTTTGCAGAGCATGAGAATGAGACATAACAGCTAGTCTGGCCATCTCAATCTCAAAACCTCGATATTATTGAGCATTTGTGGAAATATCTGAAGCGAAAGGTCAGGTCACACTTTCCACCTCCAACATTACTGGCACAGTTGGAACATAATTTACAGGAAGAATATAGTATGCGCATGTCTTGTAAAAATCTATTTCAAATCGGATTACTTTTGTTTTGAAAGCTCCAGGTGGGCCTACAGCTTATTAATAAAAAATTCTCCAAAAACAGGACGTGTCTCCGTTATTTTGCTAAACTCCTGTTAGACCTTACATCATTGAACCTGTACAGACTCAAACAAATAAAGAAACCTCTTATGTGCACTATTTCATTGTCAAAATCTAAACATGCGACCTTGGATGTATAGCAGGAAGTATAATTTTAACCATATCGGCTAACTCAGTCATGTCCTTTTGCTTTTCTACTTTTATAGTTATTCTTGTTTTCCAGTGGGAAGTCTTTCAAAGTACCCTAAGTTGCCCACTCTGAGCAATAGAATATCGAGGCCTTCACTTTGTGAATTGAATAATTTGAGGAAGCAGATTAGCTTGATTTTCAAGTTTCCTTATTCATGAGTATTCAAGGATTAACAGATATGTTCTGATGAATCCATTACAAATGAGCAACGCATTACGTTACGGGAAGTTTAAGTCTCGCCTCATCCGTTGAGAAAGTCAAGTGACTCAGAAGCACGCATATTGATAAGTCATATAATCCTTCAGAGAACGTGATATCTCTTCTTTTCAAAACAACACTTCGCAGCCTCAAAACGAACTGTGGCATAGAAGGCAAAGAAAATAAAAAGCAGTTCGGAAGGTAACGCGTAGTCATTTTGAGAGAAAGATTATATTAAATTACGACAGGAAGCTTTTTCTTTTCTTTCTGTCTTGGTGGATAAATGTACAGTCTTTCAGTTAAAACAGTTTTATGAAGAGACAGTGAAAAAAAATAGATAAAAACAGTTTTATGACATGCTAATAATAGTTTTAGTACATGCTAATAAAACTTTATTACTATCATGAATCAGTAGGAAATATGGCATTAAGTCAGAGAGACATTAACTCTAATTTACATTGACACCTACAGGAGTTCATCGAAATAATGGAAACACCAACTGCGACTGGAGCACATGAATTCCGAAATTTTTGTTTTTCAAATTTAAATTAAATTCTAAAAAAATCCTTCAGAAGTAAATGCAATAAATTATAATCTATACATACACATACGTACACACCACAAAGCTGTTCCCTGAAATTCAGAGGTTAGCTCATCACAGAAAGAACTCAATGTTGCTGTATCAGGCGTCGAGCTTCATTAACAACCATCACGAGGCGCGCAAAAGACTTTTTTTAACTTCCTACATATTACCTTTTTCTCATGCACAAATTCCTGAATCTAGTCCTCCCATGATTTCCTTGGCCTTCCTCTAACTTTCCTTCCTGCCACTTGGATTGAAAAAATTCTCTAAGTAAGCATCTCATTACTCATTCCTTTCAACATGGCCAAACCACCTAAGAATATTAATATCCACCTTACTAACCACATTTTGTCTCACATTACACATCTGCAACACATCTTCGTTCCTCACATCATCAGAGTGTGTCTTGCCACAAACATTTCGTAAGTAACGCATCTCCCCAGCGGGTCTGTGTCAAAACACCGACAGGACGTTTTGTCCTGTCGGTGTTTTGGTTGTCGGTGTTTTAGGTGCCGGTGTTTTGTCCTGTCGGTGTTTTAGGTGTCGGTGTTTTGGTTGTCGGTGTTTCGGGTGTCGGTGTTTCGGGTGTCGGTGTTTTGGGTGTCGGTGTTTTGGGTGTCGGTGTTTTGGGTGTCGGCGTTTTGGGTGTCGGCGTTTTGGGTGTCGGTGTTTCGGGTGTCGGTGTTTTGGGTGTCGGTGTTTTGGGTGTCGGTATTTGGGGTGTCGGTGTTTTGATCGGCACCCCTCCCCAGCACACAAACGAATCCTATGTATTTTCTGCAGAACCCAGGTTTCACCGCCATACATCAGAGTAGGAAGAATTACACTTTCATACACAGCCTTTCGGGACTTTCTTGAGAACCATCATTCCTGTGAAATCCGCCTAAAGCAGCTAAGACTTTCAATGAAGAATTCACTCCCCTACTAATTTCGCCATCTAATTGTACTCTCTGTCAAACATGCTTCCCAAATACAGTATATTAAGTGTACAAATAAGTTATAAAGCGTTTTAAGACAATGCAATATGTAAATTGAGAGAAAACAACAATACCTTTACGAATCAAAATATGCGCCGTCATTATCTATTACCTTCCGCCATCGGTCGGGCAGCTGACGGATTCCAGCCATGAAGAATACTTCGTCGTGTGAGGCGATGAAGTCCTCAACCCATTTTTGCACTTCGTCACATGTCCGGAACCGTTCAGCAGACAAACCATGTTGCATCAATCGGAACTAATGATAGTCTGAACGAGCTATGTCGGGACTATACGCCGGGTGCTCCAAAACTTCCCAGCCAAGCGTCAATGACGTTTCCTTGACCGATTTCGCGACATGCGGCCTAGCGTTGTCATGCAGCAATTTCACGGGACGCAACCCTTTGCCCGTGAATGGGCGTTTCTGACAGATTTTCTGGTTTAATCGAAGCAATTGATTGTTACCTGTAGCGATCAGCAGTAACAATTTGACCCTGTTCTAATAGTACATAATAGAGCCCATCCTTCATATCCCACCGGATGCACAGCAGAACTTTCTTGGGGTGAATATTGCGTTTCGGTGTCGAAGTCGTTGCTTCACTGGGGTCTACCTAGTGTTTTTGCATTTGGGATTGTTGTACCACATCCACTTTTCATCACCGGTAACGACTTTCCACAGGAAAGACTTTCTGTGTTATTTATTCAACAGATTCAAGCACTTCATCACACGCTCATCCTTGTTCCTCCGAATGAGGTCATGTGGCACCCATTTTCCTTCCTTCTGAGTTTTTCCCATTGCACGTAAACGATTGGAAATGGTTTGTTGATTAACCCTCAGTTGTTCAGCTAGTTCTTTTTACTTTTGAGACGAATCTTCATTCAGCAATGCTTGCCGTTCCTCGTGTGTAACCTTCTGCGTGGCGCCACTACGTTCTCACTCGTTAACATCAAAATCACCTATACTTTAAACCGTCTAAACCAAAACTCACACGTGCTTTTCGATACAACATTCTCCCCCAGAAAAGAACAGATCAATGCACATGCTTTTGCAGCACTTTTTCCTTGATGAAATTCGCAACGAATGCAATTTCGAATAAATGCAGTATCACTTGCCATCTTTCACCTACCGAAGTGCAAGTGCGTTTGACTGTCGGGCAAAATTCTGTGTCACATTTTGTACTCTGGACCAGTTGCGGTCACATGACAACAACACGGGGAAATGTCGGATATGTAAATTATCGGTATACGTCATACAAAAAACGCTTTAAAACTTATTTGTACACCTAATATACACTGAAGAGCAATTGAATTAGAGATACCTGTCTAGTAACGTGTAGCACCACCTTTCGCCCTGATGACGGCGGCGATTCGTCTCGGCTTGGACTCGACAACACACCGGAAGCGTTGGGAAGCCATACGGATCCACGACCCCTGAACAGGCTCCCACAGTTCACGAAGATTTGATGGAAGGGGGTTCAGAGCCTCGAACATCTCTCTCGATGACATCCCAGATGTGCTCGATGGGATTGAGGTCAGGTGACCTAGCTGTCCAAGGAAGCGAGGTCACGTCGGTGGGGTGTTCATCCAACCATTCGGATACAATTCGGGAGCGATGGCACGGTGCATTGTCTTGTTGCAGGATGAAGTCCTCGGTGGGATGTTGAAGACGCACAAACGGGAGCAAATGGTCGTCCAGGATATCCCGGTAACGTTGACCTGTGAGGGACGATGTCACACGTACCAGGAGTCCTATTTCAGTCCACGTAAACAGTCCCCAGACGAAAATGCCACCCCCACCAGCTTGAAGAGTACCCTGCTGGCAAGAAGGATCCATCGCTTTATGTGGTTTGCGCCATACTCGTATCCTGCTATCCGCATGTACCAACGTGAATCTCGACTCATCAGTCCAGGCAACATTTTCCCACATGTCTAGGGTCCAGTGGCGATGTTCCCGCACCCATGCTAATCTTTGCAACCTGTGATGTGCGGTCAGCAGCGGTACCCTCGTGGGACGATGGCTTCTGTACCCCACGGCGAGGAGATGGTTCTGGATGGTTGTGGCTGCTTACACGTTTTTGTGCACCAGCGTTAAATTGCCGAGACATTTCTTGCACTGTGGCCCGTCTATCTGCTGTCACAATGCGAGCTAGCCGACGATAACCACGCTCATGCGCACGCTGTTTTTCACGACAGTTGGCCATTGCAGGGATGGTTTTACCGGATTCGATGCACTCACGGTGCACCCGTGACACAGTGGCTCGGGAAAATCCCAGTGCCTTGCACGACTTCCGAGATTGGGTGACCCATTTGTCGAGCTTCAATAATTTGCCCACGATCAAATGCGCTTAGACCCTTCATCTTACCCATACTGCGTCCGACTCTTACTGATTCCCATCGCATCATTCCTTATATTGTCGGATCGCTGCATACGTCATGTCGTTTCCGTTTACAGGGCCGCCCACAGCGCCACATTTGCATAACACCAGCTGTCTGTAATTAATTTGCTCTTCAGTGTATATCACAGTGTGGGTGCCAACAGGTTAAGAAGAGGAAGAAAAAGAACAAGAAGAATGCAAGAAGATTTTTTTTAATGCGAATCGGTAGTTTTGCAAAGCTATGGTGCCCACAGGCGGACGGACAAAGTAATAACATAAGCAGGATTTCTTTTTTACAAAAGACGCGCTAAAAATGATCGGGGGTCGGTCTGACGCAGGCCTCTCTCTGTGTAACTTTGCAAAATTCGGCGTCCCCCATGTTTTTTCCGGATTGCCCACTGGTGTCTGCAGTTAGATATACTAATACCATCGCTAATAACACGAATGTTTACATATTTCACATGTAAAAAGACGCGCTAAAAGCTTTTTGTACATTCGAGCAACAGTCTTTTATACTTCACCTGGCGGCAGGGTTGTGAAGTTGTATCTCAGATCATTGGAGTGTTGTGCAAACTAAGTATGTCAAGCTAATAAAGTAATTGTGCGTAAATCATGGCCTCTAACAGTTTCAGCCGCAATGTGTCATCTGAAGATCATAATAATAATGATGCTTGCCCCTCGCTGCACCGAATTCCACTTGCTGGTATGGGTCAGTAGAACGACAGGCGGTGTTTTACTTCAGGAAATGTTGCGCGACTTCCGGTTGCCAGGAGGCACTTGTTCGTCATCCAATGATAATAACAATGAAAGTAAGCTCGTTACTGTAGGTACAATGTTAGAGACAAAATGTGAAGCTAAACCCTGTAAGCAGCAAAACTGATACAGTTGCGTTTATCTCTCGGCTAGGTCTGTTTTTACGCTTCATAAATATTTTGAATCATCAACCGCTACTTAAATTGCATTCATGGCAAGCTAGCTGATCTACAGCCTTTTAAGGGATTACGTGAAAGAAAGAAAAAGTTGCTCGTGAAATGAAAAGTTGACTTCGTTAAATACAATCGCATTCATTCTTTTTGATGTCATGTTCAGGCCTTTTAAATCCAGAGCACGAATGTCTTGCGCTTAATAGAAAATAAAAGAAAGAAAGAAAAGAAATGTGTCGTCTGCCAATGTTTCTAACGAGCAATTGGATTTTTTTCTTCCGCTAAGGGAGGTCAGTGGCGCACGTGAGAACGCAGCGCCGGGAGAGGAAAGTACAGACTACATGCGTGATTAATGAAACAAGTGTTTCATTGGACAGTGCATTAAAATACTTGCAAATTCAATATGAAATGTCATCGTTTATGGCTGTGTCATTTCGACAATGCTAAAAGTTTGTCATGAATAAGGAAATAAAAACTACGAAAGTAAATAATTTCCATTCTTTTTCCGCGTGTGTGTTGTGTGGACAGCGCTCTGTAAAAAAGTTCTCAAATTCACGAGCCACTTTCCGTGATTCTTTTCGTGAATTAAGAAAGCTCACTTCTGATATGACTTTTTCCGTTAATTGACCGAAAGAAACCTGAATTTCACGGATTTTTTCGTACGCCACGAAAATTCTGAATTTTCAGGTACATTTCCGCAATTCCTTTCTTATATTGACAGTAAAATTCCGTTAGTTCCAGGAACATTTCCGCAATTCCTTTCTTATATTGACAGTAAAATTCCGTTAGTTTCCAGGAACATTTCCGCAATTCCTTTCTTATATTGACAGTAAAATTCCGTTAGTTTCAGGAACATTTCCGCAATTCCTTTCTTATATTGACAGTAAAATTCCGTTAGTTTCCAGGAACATTTCCGCAATTCCTTTCTTATATTGACAGTAAAATTCCGTTAGTTTCAGGAACATTTCCGCAATTCCTTTCTTATATTGACAGTAAAATTCCGTTAGTTCCAGGAACATTTCCGCAATTCCTTTCTTATATTGACAGTAAAATTCCGTTAGTTTCAGGAACATTTCCGCAATTCCTTTCTTATATTGACAGTAAAATTCCGTTAGTTCCAGGAACATTTCCGCAATTCCTTTCTTATATTGACAGTAAAATTCCGTTAGTTTCAGGAACATTTCCGCAATTCCTTTCTTATATTGACAGTAAAATTCCGTTAGTTTCAGGAACATTTCCGCAATCCCTTTCATACAAAGGCCGTTCCATAAAAAATGAGAGGTTTTTTTTTTTTGAGTTGGCAACAGTGCGAAGGGAAAAATAACCTCGCAGACGACTAACTGAATTTCTAAGTACTTCACTAGCCCCCTAATTCCTCAGACTTATTCGCTCTATGGATCCTCCAGCAGCTGTCAGATGCACTGCTGTCAGCATGGCTCCACATACATGTTAACACCTTCCAGCACCTTATTGAGTCACTCCGAGCCAGTTTAGCTGCTGTCAGTGCTGCACATGGCGGTTACTTTGGATATTAATTGGTGGTCACAATAATGTATCTCGACCGTGTGTATATCCAGATACCTCCTCAAGCGCAAGTAGTAGCGTTTGTAGTTCAGATGGCAGCTTAATGTCGCTTAAATAGTGATAGCATTCGCAGTTCGGTACGATAGTTGGCGCCCAGGAGATGGATTCACTTCATATCGGAAACTACCACGAAATTTGGGTTTATACAGTTAACAACTTCAAGGATGCACCTGGACTACAGAAACACAGGGGGGGATCCAGGGTGCGAGACAATTGTGGCTATAGAAAAGTCCTGAACGATCGTGGACAGCGGCGTCTGACACGCATCGTAACATCCGCTCGGAGTGCAACATTGCAGCAAATCACAGCGCAATTCAATGCTGGGGCCAGTTGTAGCATAAGCGTTCGTACAGTGCAACGTTCCCTATGTTCTATGGGGGTTCCGGAGCCGACGGCCCACCAGGGTGCCATTGGTGAACAGACGACGCAAGGCTGTGTGCCTCGCCTGAACACTGACATTGGACGCAAGATGACCGGAAATGTGTAGCCTGGTCCCACGAATCGTGGTACCAACTATTTCGGGCAGATGGCTGACTCCGGGTGTGGCGACAACCCCACGAGGCAAAGGATCCCCCATGTCTACAAGGGAGAGTGCAAGCCGGCTGTGGTCCTGTTATGGTGTGGGGTGTTTTCAGCTGGCACGCATTACTCCGACAAGAGATAACCAATAGTAATTCAACTACGAAACCAACCTTGGGGAACATTTACACCATTTTATGAAATGCAACCACTCCGACAAGAGATAACCTATAATAATTCAACTACGAAACCAACCTTGGGGAACATTTACACCCATTAATGTCATCCAACCACTCCGCCAAGAGATAACCAATAATAATTCAACTACGAAGCCAACCTTGGGGAATATTCACATCCGTTTATGAAATGCAACCACTCCGACAAGAGTTAACCAATAATAATTCAACTACGAAACCAACCTTGGGGAACATTTACACCATTTTATGAAATGCAACCACTCCGACAAGAGATAACCAATAATAATTCAACTACGAAACCAACCTTGGGGACTATTTACACCCGCGTATGACATGCAACCACTCCGATAAGAGATAACCAATAATAATTCAACTACGAAACCAAACTTGGGGAACTTTTATACCGTTTATGTCATGCAACCACTCCGACAAGAAATAACCAATAATAGTATAGCCAATTCAACCCGATAATGTGCCACCTTACACGTCCACAATCGACCGGTTATGGCCGGAGGAACATTCCACGGTGTTTGGCATCCTGACTTGGCCCCCTCGTTCTACGGATTTAAACACCATCGAACACACTTGCGATGCTGTTCAACGTACTGTCAATTCCAGAAATTCTCCACCAGCGAATATTAGGGAATTGTGGGACGCTCTTCAGGAAGCATGGTGTGTACTGTCTCCACAGTACTACAGGGAACTCGTGGAGTTCTACCCCGTCGCGTTGCTGCCGTTATCTGATCGCGAGGAGGACCAACGCGGTATTAGAGAAGTATCCCAGATTTTTGGCACTTCATTATATAGCACTTCCAGTTGATCACGGTGGTCATTAAAAACAAGAAAATAAAACGTAGCGATGGCGGAAATATGTTAGGCGTAGAAACACAGCTGAAAACGGGTCAAAATTCCATGACCCGTGGCCCGACCCGGGTTTGACCCGGAGAAATATGCTTTGAACTATAAATTCGAAACACAATTTATAATTATATTAAGTGTGCAACTTAATTCTCGGCCCCTAACCACAAGCGATCATAAAACGTCGGCAAATGCAAATAGCTGCGTGGGATAATGGCTGATTGCAGCTCAATCCAACAGCTTTCCGGGCAACCGTAACGGCTCACAGCTGTAGTGACAGAAGGGACGAAAGTTGACAGTGAAAACAATGTCGTTCGAGAAGCAACATTTGAGGCACTGCCTCCTGTTTGCGTTTCATCTGAAACAAAGTGCCGCGGAATCACAGAAATAGGTCTGTGCTACTTTGGGTGAATCAACTGTGTCCTACAGTACGGGTAAGAAGTGGGTCCAGCGGTTTAAGCAGGGAAATTTCAATCTTCGTGATGCAGAACGTCCGGGACAGCCACAAAAAGTTGACGATGAGGAAACTGGAACAACTGTTGCACGCGGATCCCTGTCGCACACAGTCAGAGCTGACCCACGAACTCAGAGTAACACGGAAAGCCATTGCAAAGCGCCTGCACAAGCTTGGACGGATTTACAAGGAGGGCCGTTGGGTGCCCCACTAACTGACAGCTGCGAACAAGTCTGAGCGCTGCGATGTTGCTGTGTCCTTGCTCTCCTGATTCAAGAAAAAGGATTTCCTCCACAAGATTTTGACTTGTGATGAGAAGTGGGTCCTCTACGATAATCCTAAGCGGCGCAAATTCTTAGTTTATCCAGGTCAGCCCACCACCAGCACCGCCAATCCGAATATCCATTCCAGGAAGTTGTTGCTGTGCATATGGTGGGAACAGTGCGGTGTCTTACACTATGAGTTGCTCAAACCTGGTAAAACGGTCACTGCTGAGCGTTATTGTCAGCAACTCATTCGTGTGAGTGACGCAACGAAGGCGAAAAGGCTATACACCGGCAAGGGCAGAAGGTCGGTCCTGTTGCTTCACGATAACGCGCGTCCTCACACTGCGAAAACGACTTTAAACCCGATCACCGACCTGGGATGGTATGTTTTGTCCCACGCGGCGTATTCTCCAGACTTCGCCCCGTCCGATTATCACCTCTTCCGCTGCCTGCAACATCATCTGAGTGATACGCACTTCACTTCTGTCTAGGAGGTCCACACAAGTATTGATGACTTAATCAACTCGAAACAGCCCTCTTTTTCCCGCAGTGGTATTCGGCAGCTCCCTCATCGATGACTCAAATGCATCCAACACGACGAAGATTATTTCCCTGATTAGGTACGTATTCCATTTGCTGTAATTTGCTGTCAACGTGTCGTGAATGTGGCCGAGAATTAAGTTGCACACCTAATACATAATCATATATACACTGCCTGACAGATAAAATGCCACACCATGAAGGAATGCTCGAAAACAGACCAAACTGCACACACAGATAGTTAAGTATTAATAGGTCCTGAACAAATGATTTAATTGTCACATAAAGACTAGGATTCAGTGGCCAAATATACAGGATGATCAATAAGGAGTGTGGCCCCCATTTTGAGCGACACAGCGTTGAATCCGACGTGGCATCGAGGCAACGAGGTTCCAATTAGGGTCCTGGGTTATCGTGGACCATGTGGTTTGATTCGAGTCCACAGTTCACCTTCATTTTGCGGAGGTGGGAAGGTACTCAATCGAAGTCCAATCGTGTCCCACAGATGCTCGATGGGCGAGATATCGGGGAATCGTGCTGGCCACGAAAGCATCCGTACACCGTGTAAAGCATTGAGGATGATCCGAGAGGTATGCAGCCGGGCGTTATCCTGTTGGAAAACGGGGTTTGGGATGCCCTGCAGATACGTAGTGCCACGGGACGTAGCATCTCGTTAACATAGCGTAACGCGTGCCAGCGGTGAGCGACTGTTGGCGCTGATAGCACCCCACAACCAGATTCCACGTTGGCCCGCCGTGTGGCGCTCCACAATGGCGGAGGAATCCGCCCGTTGGCCACGTCGCCTCCAGATTCTCACACGGCGACCATCCATGGTGAGACTAGAACCGCGATTCGTCGCTGAACACCACACTGTTCCACTCAGCACCCCCAGGCAGTTCTGGAGCGACAGCACGCCAAGCGATGACGACGATGGCTCACTGTTAAGGGTAGACTTCGCAACAGACGGCTGTATAGCAAACCAGACGCAGCTAATCGGCGCAACACTGTCCGCGTTGATATCGGAGCATCCAAGCCTCCCCGTACACTCCGCAAAATGTCGCCCGTTGTGGGCTGTGGATCCGCTACGGCATGACTTCGGATGTGACGATCGGTGCGCTCGGACGTCCGTCTCCGTGCTCCGGTCCCCCTACGACATTGCGCAGATCCTTTCTAGGACCACTGTCTCGAAATGCGACCGACGGTTGTGGCATCACGCTGCGTTTCTTACGCAATACGACGCAAGGACCATCCGGCGGTACGAAGGCCAACGATGACACCTCTCGTGAACTCATCCGTTTGACGAAATCGCTTACGACGGCGTCTTAACGGCATTGACGCTCCTTGTTTGTTCTCCAGACACGGTTACTGCAGAACCACTCACTTCTCGCGGCCGTGACGACGTCTCGACTGATGACCTCACGGGCTGGTATCCCGTGCGCCGTTCGTGCATTAGCCTGCAAAGGCAATCATTTGCATAACTTGTACGTGTGCACCAACCCTGAAATTTGCATGGCATTGTGTTCACGTATTCGTGGTGTGGAATGTTATCTGCTAGGCAGTGTATACATATACACAATCATGCATAGTGTATTATGCGAAATTCTATATATAGTGTATATCTGTATAATTCTATAGTTAGAGTATAATGCATAATTCTATATATATTATGTATGATTTACATCTTATATATGCACACAGGGCGCTCAAGAAGTCTCTTATCAGGGGGTATTGTACGTTATATAGAAATCATACAAATGCATTACAAGAACGTATAATTTACAGAAAGTGTTGAAACTGACGTACGTCACGTGACCTAACTCTTTTAGACATGTTTTCAAACACATCTGCGAGAGCCAAAAAGACCCTCTGCAGTGATGTTAAGGCTGTTGCATTTAAACTGGATGGTGCGACAGTCAAAAATTTTGAATTAAGTAACTTTCGAATAATGGGAAGTTATGCAATACAATAGCAGTGATCGTTTTTATATTTTGGTTGGAGGTTTAACGACTACCGCGAGCAACTCAATAGGCAGTCGCCTGTCTTTAATTTAAGGCCACTGGTTCCAGGGAGGGGAGAGATACAGTACCATATGACAAACACACTACACGTGCCTCATCAGGGATCTTGAACCCGAGTCAACTCGGACGAATGGTCAGAAGCCAGCGCTAAGACCATTGCGTCACCGGGACCGCCTGACTGCTTTAGAAACTGATCTAGTCCTAAGTTGGTGCGTCTGACGACAGTTATCAGTTAGTTATGTAACAAAGAGGTCGCGAAAATTCAGAAAACGAACTCTAACCTTCGAATTGTTATCCAGAAGGTGTTCATTCACTTTGTACCGATCAGAAACCGGGGGAAAAAAGGCAACAATCCTCTGTCGATTAGCTGAAATCAGATAACTTCCTATCTCTTTCGAAGTTACAGTGAATGGGAAGATATATATTTTTTCATGTAGCATTTTCCAGCACTGACATCATTTTAAGTTCTGTTTGATTTGAGTGTCGATGTAAAAAAAAAATATATATCTCTTAGATGCTCGTGTAAAAGAAGAAAGCAGGGAGGGGGGGGTGAGAGAAAATGATCTGTAATATTGTTTTTTTTGGAAAACTCGCCTGATCATCGAAAACTGTTGGTGAGAAATAGAAACGTAATGCAATTAATATCTGTCCAACATTGATAAGTTTTATCTTTTGCCATTTTGTGCTTTGATAAGTAGTAGTACCATAAATTGTTCCAAAGGTAAAAGAAAAGAAGAGAGGAGACAGATAAGCTTGTTTCAATGTCTAAAAATATGAATGTGCTTATTCAAGAAAATATATAGATACAGACCGTGGATAATGTCAAAAACGAAACGTAACAAGATGCAAGAGATGCCATAGCTCAAAATTAATTTTAACAAAAGTTAGTAAAATCATGCAATGCATTGATTATGAAACGCTTTCCAACATACCAGAAATCATTACTCACGTTATGAGGATAATGGCTGTGGAATAAATCTCGCTCCTGTGACTTGACCTTTGACTCCATTTCGATTATATTAAACAGAACCGGGTCAGTATACCTCAGGAAATAACATTCTAAAGTTTTGTCGCAATAGAAGTATTTTTAGTCAAGTTATGAGGATAACGGCTGTCGAATAAATCTTCCTCCTGTGCTGTGACCTTTGCTCTATTTCGATGATACTCAACAGAATCAATACAGTACACGTCCGTAACAACATGATGAAGTTTTGTCGCAATCGAAGCATTTTTACGTAAGTTATGATGCATAAGGGCGATGGAATGGATCCCGCTCCTGTGTCCTGACCTTTGAATGTGATTGCCATCAACTTGGTTGGTTTTTCTTTGTGTTCTTTCATTTAGTGAGCTTATAAAACGTAATAAAATGAAAGAAATGGCGCAAGGAGTTGACTGGTCATTCAGAAAGCGATGTAAAATAGTATTATTAAGTGAACAAGGCTTCAGTTATGAAGAATTTAGAAGAGCATTTGGTGGAAACTTAACCAAAGGTGGCATTTCTGAATTTTTGAAGAGGTATAACGAGACTTAGTCACTACAAAACCAGACTGATAAAGGCAGGAAAAGGTGCACAACAGCAAGTGATGATTGAAGAATTAAGAGACTGTGCCTAGGTGACAGAAGAAAATCATCTGGGTGTGTGCAAGATGAAATGGCGCAATGCAATGTGAAGTAGAGTGCAAGGACTGTTCAGCGCAGACTGCAGGAATTTGGTCTAAACGCTAGAATTCCACGAAAAAAGCCATTTTTATCTCTCAAACAAAGGTTGAAAATATTAAACTGGACTACAACCCATGTTAACTGGACAGCTGAACAATGGGACAGTGTTATTTGGAGTGATGAGACCAAAGTCTCTCTGTTTGGTGGTGATGGCATAAAATACGTAAGGAGAAGAATCGGAGAAGATTTGCATCCTGATTGCATCATGTACCGTGAAACACCCAGTTAGTGTTATGAACCGGGGTTGTACGACATCAAAAGGTGTGGGCAGAATTTGCGTGATTAATGGGAATATAAATGGCCAAAAATAAATTAATGAAATACTTGAGCCCAAACTGAAGCCTTCCGCACGTGATTTTTTACAAGATAATGAAGCATTTATATTTCAACAAGATTCAGCTGCATGTCATGCTGCTGCTGTGTGCCAAACGTGGTTTCAATGTAATCATATTACACTGCTGGAATGTCCTGGGAATAGCCTATACCTTAACCCCATCGAAAATCTATGGAGCCGACTAAAGAAACTTGTTAGTCAGAAGCAACCCAGCAAAAAAAAAAAAAAAAAACAATTAATACACTGACGGAAAAAAATCTCAACACCACGAAAAAATAGTTGTAGAGGAATGAAATGGCGGCAATACATTTGTATAGGTAACATATTTAATCGATTAAGGTTTCAAGATCACAGCTTATTGTAAGCGCGAGGAGAGCCATTTTAAATGTGAAATGCTGGTACATTAATAACCGGTGTAACCGCCAGAATGTTGAATGCAAGCACGCAAACGTTCATGCATTGTGTCGTACAGGTGCTGGATGTCAGTTTGTGGGATGGAGTTCCATGCCTGTTGCACTTGGTCGGTCAATACAGGGACGGTTAATGCTGGTTGGGGTTGACGCTGGAGTTGTCGTCCAATGATGTCCCATACGTGCTCGATTGGTGAAAGATCTGGTGATCTAGCAGGCCACAGCAACATGTCAACACTCTGTAGAGCATGTTGGGTTACAACAGCGGTATGCGGGCGAGCGTTATCCTGTTGGAAAACACCCCCTGGAATGCTGTTCATGAATGGCAGCACAACAGGTTGAATCACCAGACCGACGTACAACTGTGCCGTCAGGGTGCGTGGGATAACCACGAGAGTGCTCCTGCTGTCATAGGAAATTGCTCCCCAGACCATAACTCCAGGTGTAGGTGCAGTGTGTCTCGGCCGCAGACAGGTTGGCTGCAGGCGCTCACCTGGCCTCCTTCTAACCAACACACGGCCATCACTGGCACCCAGGCAGAACCGGCTTTCATCAGAAAACACAACAGATCTCCACTCCGTCTTCCAAAAGCTCTAGCTTAACACCACTGACGTCGCAAACGGCAGTGGTTTGGAGTAAGTGGAATGCACGCTACAGGGCGTCTGGCTCGGAGCTGTCCTTCAAGTAACCGATTTGTAACAGTTCGTTGTGTCACTGTGGAGGCAACTGCAGCTCGAATTGCTGCCGTAGACACGGTATGATGCGCCACGGCCATACGCCGTACACGGCGGTCTTCCCTCTCAGTAGTGCCACGTGGCAGGCCGGAACCCGGTCTTCTTGAGGCAGTACCTTCTACTGACCACCGTTGCCAACAATCATGCACGGTGGCTACATTCCTGCCAAGTCGTTCTGCAATATTGCTGAAAGAAAATCCACCTTCTCGTAGCCCTATTACACGACCTCGTTCAAACTCCGTGAGCTGTTGATAATGGCTTCTTCGTCTTCTTAAAGGCATTCTTGACTAACATCAACACACTACGTCGAATCTCAACGATAACTAACGCTCACGAACGTTACAGCGCTTATTTACAGCAAATCTGCTTTGCATGTTCCGAGGGGCGCTACAAGCGCCACACGTATGCGCCGAGTGCGAAATTTGCATAGACGTCATCTTACAGATGTACTCTCACCGCCTACCAACTGTCGTTTATCTAACACAACCCCTTCTTGGTGCTGAGATTTTTTTCTGTCAGTGTAGAAGCAATAATTCAACCTTGGTTTCACATTATAATAGCTGCAGAGCTAAAAACTTTGTTCACTTCATGGGAAAGCGTTGTAAGGCCGTAATTAACGCTAAAGATTACCTAACTCAGTATTAATTGACATGGTGAGAATTTTTGTATATCTCATTTTTTCTATATGTTTCACTTTTTCTTCTTTATAACTGCTGTTCTAATATAAATCCTTCATAAAAGTTATTGCATTGCATTCTTGATGAAACTACCTTTCTATTGATATATAAGTTTATGGTATTACTCCAAAAAACGTGGTGTTATGGGCCATCACACTTCAAAAATACACTATTTCCAAAAGTTTTACACCATTTTGGCCACTATTGTATGTACAGATTAATAGTGGGACCAGGTTAAGTTGTATTAAGACATCGCTACAAAAACGTTCCTGTTTGTTCTGAGATTTATAGAAATAGAAACGTTCTTATCCATCCAACTTCATTGCTGGCCACCCAAAATGCAACACCAAGAAGGACACGAGATAGCAAAGCCAGATTTACTGGACACATAACAGATACAAAGATGAAACGATTGAGCTTACAGGCCCGTGCGACTTGCGGAACACGCAGACATCAATAGTTCGTGTGGCCCCCATGGCTGGCAATAACGGCCGCTACACGCCGCGGCATCGAACGAAAGAGGCCTTGGATGTGGGCTTGGGGTTTGTCGGACCAGGCTGCTTCCACACGTTGCCACAGTCCATCAGGCGTAGCCGCATGTGGAGCTGGCCGGGCCACTCGATAGCCGATCAGCGACCAGATGTGTTCAATGGGTGACATATCGGGAGAACAGGCGGGCCACGGTAGCAGTGATACTTGTCGCCCCAGTGGCGCAGTGGTCTAAGCGATGGCCACTGATCATTCGTCCGTAGGGGGTCCGGGTTCGAATCCCGGTGAGGCATGGATGTTGTGTTTGTCTTACGGCACTGGCTCTCTCCCTTCCCTGGAACCAGTGACTCTAAATTAGGGACGGGCGACTGCTTATAGCCTATTGAGTTGCTCACTGTGGTCGATAAAACTCTAATAAAAAAAGAAATAAAAAAAAAGCAGTGATACCTGGTGGGTCGTGAAGAATTGTTGCACGATGCGTGCCACGTGCGGGCGCGCATTGTCCTGTTGAAACGTGGTCACTGGCAGGTCCTTCAGGTAAGGGAGGACTACAGGCTCCGAAACGTCGCAGATGTAGCGGTGGCTGTTGAGTGTACCGGCGATGCTTACCAGAAGGGTGTGAGTGTCATATCCAATTGCGCCCCAAACCCTAGCTCCAGGGGACGGACCGATATGGCGATGCGTAATGCAGGCGTCATACAGTCTCTCGCTGCGGTGCCGCCACACGCGTATCCGACCATCGTGGTGTTGCAGGCAGAAGCGGGATTCGTCGGAGAAGACAAGGTCGTGCCATTCCGTAGTCCAGGTGCGGCGTTCAACGGCCCACTGCCGCCGCACTCGCCGGTGTGTAACGTCAGTGGTAATCGGAGCACTGGGCCCCATGCGACATGTTCCCTCACCTGCAGACGACGTCGAACGGTACGTGCTGACACAGGTTGTTGGGCAACACACCCTAATTCCTGCGCTAACGTTCGTGATGTGGCGGTGCGAGTCGTCAATGCCCGCCGCACAACATGCCGGTCCTCTCGTTCGGTGGTGTGCCGCTGCTGCGGCAATCGCTCGCCGCGTCGGTCCGTCCGTCCCTCCTGCACCCACCGAATCCATACTCACCTCACTGTGATTGGATGTCGTCCCACACGGGCGCCGATGTCTCAGTACGATAAACCGCTGTCGCGATAAGCCACTATTCGTCCTCCGCCGAACTCTGAAACGTGCTGGAATGACTGCCGTATTCTGCGACGAGGCATCAGGAAGCTTTCCACACACAGGTCCCCCAGCACCACACACTTCCACTACTTACTCCCCGCCTTCTGTGCACACTTCTTACAGTGCTTCTCGGTGGTGTGCCGGGCACACATGATTTGCATATACCCTGTAATGCTAATCGTTTGCATCTCCTCTCGCGGGCGACGCATGCTGCGAATTTCAGGCCAATCGAATACTTCCTTCTTGGTGTTGCATTTTGGGTGGCCAGCAGTGTAGTTCGAGGTGAGCCATAATATTTCATTTCTAAATTACAATTAATACTCCGCATGCAAGGGATTGAAATATTTGGATGATGTCTTATCCTAGAAGAATCTTCGGCTATGCAGCACCGATCCGAGGGATGAGTAAGGAGCGTGTCTTCTTGCGGCCGTGTTCTTTAGCTGGTATCCTCCGTGGATAAAACAAAACCCAGGAGCTCTCGACAAATGTCTTCTCTATTTTCCTGTGGTACCCAACATCCTGTCGGATTTGGGTACGACGTTTAACTTCTCTCCATTTCTACGGATGGCAACTACCAGAACAGCAACAACACCAACTGCAGCCACAACATCCCGATTTCTCCAAGTTTTCCATTTTATTTTAGTTTCGCTTTCGCTTACAGCCATACTGCTAGGTGTGTCCCTACGTCATTAAGACGTCCCTCGCACCTTCATTGGTTTCTGGTTTTTCCCTAGCCCTCGTTCGCAAGTGGCCTGCCGTCCGGTGGATGCTGACCATTGGCTACTTCGAGCAGATGTTTTCCTGGCCAGCTGAACATCTGTTGAGCTAAGCCCTTTAAAAATTTATTTGGCCCTAACTGTCACCCTGTTTCGGAGTTCTATTTTCGGACCATCCGAGAAAACCCTTTTAAATCTTTAAGCATGCTCGGAGGCGCGTATGCTCGAAGGCGCGTATGCCCGACTTAAATATGTTCTCCGACACAGAGCCTGGGTGACAATTATTACCTAGCCTGACCTTCTTACCAGATTTAGGATTATTTCTTAGACTTTCCACCGTATAGTCACCACTGACCCATTGTTAGCTAGGGTTGCATTATGTAATCCGCAGTGCTATTGCTTCGCAAATGCCGGGAATTAAAGAAAATAACTTTCACTTCGTTTGAGGAATTTTGCACCTTGCCTAGCGTTTGCGTTTCGATCTCCTTCCCACGCGAAGGAAAAGCAAGGAGAGAGAGAAAAAAAAGAAAAAATAGAAAGAAACCAGCTAATCGTTATGCGGCCTGGGTCTGGATAATATTTCTTGCACCTAATTAGGAATTACTCTAATTAAGATATAAATAATTATGTTAATTAATTAACATAAATAATGAGGTACACTATCTACCAACAAGTAATTGGACACCTGTGATAACAAAGAAAAACGAAGTTTATTCACTTTCAATAGTTGGTGGAGCCTCCACGAGCGGCGACTACAGCTGCGACCCTCCGGGGCATACTCTCAACCAGGCGTTGTACGATGGATAGCGGCATTTTCTTCCACTCGGCTTGGAGAAGACAGGTCAGTTCTTTCACCGATTTTGGATGGTGGGGATACCTCTTAAGTCGACGCTCCAACTCGTCCCAGAGGTGCTCGAGAGGGTTAAGGTCCAGGCTCTGCGCAGGCCAGTCCATTCGATTAACTCCATTGTCACCATACCAAGCCATGGTGGACCTCGCAACATGACAGGTGGCATTGTCATCCTGAAAGTAACATGGGTCACCCCGTAAAACTGCCAAAACGTAGGATGCGCATAGTCATCCAAAATGGTGCAGGTGGTCTCGGCGTTGAGTCTACCAGGAATTGCGACTAAGGGTCCCGTGCCATACCAGGAAAAATACCCCCATAGCATAATTCCACCGCCGCCGAACTTCACAGTTGGCACAATACATTCCGGTAGGAGGCGTTCTCCAGGGAAACGCCAAACCCAGACCCTGCCACCCGAACGGTACAGGGTGAACCTTGATTTGTCGCGCAAGAGAACATGTATCCATTGTTCAACGGTCCACTGTCGACGTTCTTTGCACCACGTTAGCCGAGCAGCGCTATTGGACTTGGTGATCAAAGGCTTGTGGGCGGCAGCACGTCAATGACAACCGAGCAGATGGGCTTCCTTACCGATGGTATTCATCGAAAGAACACTCCTGGATGTCTGTTGAGACTCCTCGCGGATATGGCCCATCGATTTGGTGCGGTTCTTCCGAATTTCTCTGGCCAACACCCGTCGGTCTCTAACTCCCAGTTTTGTGGGTCTGGAGGGTCGGGGCACATTCCGACAGTCACCTCTCATCTTCCACTTGCCAATCACGTAGGCCACTGTCGATTTTGGGTACTTTAACTAGCTGGATATGTCACGTATGGATCGGCCATTTCTATTATACCCGACGATTAGACCTTTCTCGAAATCATAGAGCTCCGAACTGCGTGGCATCTTGCATGCGACTGGTTGCGTTGTTGTTTCACACACGATATTTAACGGCGGCGGCCGTGACGTGTATCAGGACCGCAGATATCGTCGATTGCAGGGGTGTCCAATTACTTGTTGGTAGATAGTGTAATTAAATCCCGAATTTGTGTATTTCTTTACCGGAAGCAATGTGCCCAAAATTAGAAGAATTTTGGCGGCAACACCTCCGTGATAACAATCGCCAGGGTAATGTTGTATCGAGAGCTACTGTGTCTAGCTCCATGACAGCATACCGTGTTCGTGGCAAAACCTCGTCTGCGAAACACAAGAGCCGCCGGAAAACTACCCTGACCGATAGAGACAGGGGAGTATTAAAGAAGATTGTTACCCGTAATATGAAGAAGACAGCACCGAAAATTAGTACGGAGCTCAATCTGAATCTCCAGACATCAATATCAGCAAAAAAAGTGCGCAGGGAACTGCATAAACAAGATATTTATGGCAGAGCTGCTATTGCAAAACCTCTGGTGACCCGGGTGAATGCACAACGGCGACGGCAGTGGTGCCAGGAGCATACGAGGTGGACGTGCAATGCATGGAAGCGTGTAATGTTGTAGGATTAATCCACATTCCCACAATTCCTCACCGCAGGGCGTGTTTACACGTGGAGAATACCGTCAGAAACGTACAACCCAGAACGTCTGCTCCTAACACTGCAGCATGGCGGTTGACCTTTCATGGCCTGGGCGGTTGTATTATGGTTTTCAGCAGGTCCCCTGATCACCTTGAAAGGACGGATGACTGGCAGGGCGTATGAAACCATTTTGGCCGATCAAGTCCATCCAATAGCTCAAGCATTGTCTCCTGCAGAGGATGCAATCTACCAAAAACACGGCACAATTCACAGAGCTCGGAATGTCCAGTCATGATTTGAGGAACATCAGGACGAACTTTCACACCTTCCTTGGCCTCCTCAATCACTAGACGTAAACATCATCGAGCCACATTTGTCTGTGATGGAAAATAGAGTAAGATGCTATTATCCTCCTTCTGTATCTCTCAAGGACCTAGAGAAGTTTCTGCATGAAGAATGCTGGAACATCCCAGTAACCACCATCCGGGATTTGTATGCGTCCATTCCAAGGAGGATTCAGACGGTTTTGAATGCCAAAGGTGGTTCCACACCCTATTAGGTGTGTAAAATCTTCTTTTCCTAGGTGTTTACACAGTTTTGTCCTACCCCTCGTATATGCAGTGCTGTATAACATTAAAAAAAATCAGGAGAAACAAAATAAAGTATGTTTGTTTCGTTTCCACTTAACCAGGATATTTTGCTAAAAGTTCTGGACTGATTCTTATACCAAGCAAATATTTGGTCGATCTGGGCCCTAATCTATAGCGTTTCGTTTCCTTTATCGCTTAATAAACAAAAAGGTTGTTCCAAGTAAAAGCTCACTTCGTTCATTTTACCTACACGAGCGAACTTTGCAGCTTAACACAAATGAAAATCAGCCGCTCACTGGCTGGTGACGCGAAAGCGACGAGCTCATAAAGACAGTTTTGCACATGCGCAGTTCAGAGAGCATCTGCTTATGCAGTACTGTTCTCTGAAGCTTTGCCAAGGCGACGAGTTGATGAGAGTTACCTGTCTCACCAACGCAGTATATTGTGCCCTCTAGTCAACAGATGTGGAAGGCTGTAATGTGTGTTACCCAGTTATTAAACTATTGTAGTGGCTTACATTGCATTAAGAAAATCTCGGGATTGGTTGCTAATACGGATTTTCTTCCGGAATGTTTCCATTTAAAAAGAAAAACATCACATTTCTTCACATCTTCTTTTTCCCATTTTCATGCCAGGCTTAGAGCATCGGACGCCAATAATGATCCGACGCCACTGCCATGTAGACTATTGCGCCACGAGTATAGGAAAATTGCGCCTAAATAATCCCCATTAATCCTTTGACGTTCTAAGTCATTGCAACTCCATAAGAAAATTGCGGCGAAAAGCTGAAAACGATATTTCTGAACGTCCGTGAAAGATCATAAACGCTGCTGGAGAAGAAAATTCTGGCGCTTTGGAGACCCTCACAGAAACGGATATTTCTTGAGCTAAAGAAATGCTGAATGCTAGGGCATCAACACACGAGGAATTCATGCGTGGTTTTTCATGCTCGGTTTAATACTCACTTTTATCAGCCCCCATCCATGCTTATATAACTTCATAGAAGTTCTGAAACTTTTTCAAACTCAAACATGTATTAAAATCCAAAGCTCAGGTAATGTCAGTCGGAGAAGGAAATCCAAAACTGCCATGCAAGGAAACGAAATGTTGTCTAAGAAAATAAGCGATTATAGAAGGTGATGTATAACCAGACTTGAATTCGTGAAATTTGCATCATATATTTGAAAATATTAATATTTGGGTAAGCTGAGGTTGACTCCTGAAAGAGAAATGAAATTATCTATTGGGCTGGTGCCAATGAAATGTCCGGCGCGAAAGAGCAGTGGAGACAGGCCCCCAACCACAGCGGAATGGAACTACCCACAGGTGTTGCGGGTATTACGACATAGAGTTAATATAAATAGCTAGTACGTGTGTGAAGAACAAGGTTCAGGCGTGGTTTGTTTGCACGTAACGTGCCTTGAAATGGAAACATGCAGACGCCGGATTTGAGAGTCATCTTCCTGTATGAATTTAAACTGGACCATTCTACAGGAACTGCCGCTCGAAACGTTAACGAAGCGTTTAGGGAGAATACAGCCAAAGAACGAACCATTCGGCGATGGTTTGTGAAGTTTCAAAGCGGAGATACGGACCTGCAAAACGAAGTACGTGGTTATCGAACTGTTGCTGTTTCTGACGATGTTTTGTTACGTGTGGATGAAGAGGACCATCGAAAAACGTGTCGTGAGATAGCGGCAGAGGGAAGTGTCCACCACACGACAGTTGTTCGGCTTCTGGCTGCGTCGGGTAAGGTCAGAAAGCTGGACATGTGGCTGCCGCATGGGTTGACAACTACCAAAAAGACTAGGCGTTCGGAAGTCTACACGTCGATGCTTACCAGGAATAAACAGGAACCTCTACTGTATTGATTTCGTCACATGCGACGAAAAGTGGGTTCTTTATGATAATCGGAAACGACATGCACAATGGTTAAGCAAAGCACAGCCTGCTGGACGGCACCCTAAGCCAACCCTACACACCAAGAAGATGATGCTCCTTGTCTGGTGGTCCACAGCCGGAATAATTTATCAGAGCTTCTTAGCAAGCAAGAGGCCACACCATCACTACAAAACGTTATTGTGCTGAATTACTCCAGATGCACCGGAAATGTCTGCAGAAACAACTGGCTTTGTTCAACAGACACGGTGTTCTTCTGCTCCAAGACAACGGCCGCCCCCATGTCGCATAACGAACGATGCTGACACAAAGTACCTTGGGCTATGAAGCACAGCCTCATCCTGCATATTACCCTGACTTGTCTGCGACAGAGTACCATCTGTTTCGTCGGGAAAACAGATGATTTAAACTGGACCATTCTTCCTGTCTGGGAAACAGTTAACGAAAGGCAACTTTTTCAGCGTGCAGTTGATGACTTCTTCGGGTCCCAGCAACAAGCCTTTTTTCGTTCCGAGATCCTGGCCTTGCCGGACAGATGGCAACTATGTGTCGATGCCGAGGGGGATTAATTTGCCTAGGTAAGTTGTCCTACTTTTCCGTTGTCGCCGTTCACGTGTGCTAATCCTTTTGCCGGACATTTCGTCCGCACCAACCCAATATATTCAACTTTCCTCAAAAGTATAGTAAAGTATGCATATTCGTGTTTTGTGTATGTGATGACAGCGTTACTTCATGTTTCTGTCTTCGGTATCGGTAAGGGAAAAATCTTTTAGTTCCACTTATAGCAACCATGTAAACAGATATTTAACTTGCAAATATTAGTTGATTTTCATTACTATAAAGATGTAGGCTGTTATGTTTTGTGTTGTCTTCCCTTCCAATACGCTTTAGTCGCAATTTACTTATGCAGTTGCTGGTAAATCCTAAGCCGCTGGCATCTACCCTTCCCTTAGGCTATAGTCGCAATTTACCTATACAGGTGCGGGTAAATCCTAAGCCGCTGTCATCTACCCTTCCCTTAGGCTATAGCCGCAATTTACCTATACAGGTGCAGGTAAATCCTAAGCCGCTGTCATCTACCCTTCCCTTAGGCTATAGCCGTAATTTAACTATACAGGTGCAGGTAAATCCTAAGCCGCTGTCATCTACCCTTCCCTTAGGATATAGCCGCAATTTGCCTATACAGGTGCGGGTAAATCCTAAGCTGCTGTTATCTAACCTTCCCTTAGGCTATAGCCGCAATTTACCTATACAGGTGCGGGTAAATCCTAAGCCGCTGGCATCTACCCTTCCTTTAGGCTATAGTCGCAATTTACCTATACAGGTGCAGGTAAATCCTAAGCCGCTGTCATCTACCATTCCCTTAGGCTATAGCCGTAATTTAACTATACAGGTGCAGATAAATCCTAAGCCGCTGTCATCTACCCTTCCCTTAGGCTATAGCCGCAATTTACCTATACAGGTGCGGGTAAATCCTAAGCCGCTGGCATCTACCCTTCCCTTAGGCTATATCCACAATTTACCTATACAGGTGCAGGTAAATCCTAAGCCGCTGTCATCTACCCTTCCCTTAGGCTATAGCCGTAGTTTAACTTACAGGTGCGGGTAAATCCTAAGCCGCTGTCATCTACCCTTCCCTAAAGCTATAGCCACAATTTACCTATACAGATGGGGTTAAATCCTAAGCCGCTGTTATCTACCCTTCCCTTAGGCTATAGCCACAATTTACCTATAGGGTTGGAGACCATCCGTGGCTCTCGCCGCAATTAACCAACACCGTTGCGCCCCAGTATATCAGTTCAAGGGTTGATTTCGTGGTGGCGCCGATATGTCGTCTGGCATTATCGTGCAACAGGATGACTGGGCGGTTTTCCTTACCTGTCCATGGGCGTTTTTGCTCGAATGCAGCGTTCAGTTTCATCAACTGATCGCTATATCGTTGTGCAGTGATTGTTTCGCCCGGTTTCAACAGCCCAAAGTACAGCATTCCATGCATATCCCACCACACACACAACAGCACATTTCCCCCATGGATATCTTTGCAGTGGATGTTGATGACTGGCCTGGGTCGACCCAGGATCGCTTGCGTACGGTGTTGTCGTAATAGACCCATTTTTCATCTCCAGTGACAACCTTCCACAAGAAATGTTTCCCTTGAAACCTCTTTAGCAACGACATGAAGATGCCCAATTGTTGACCAATATTACGCTCCGTTAAAGTATGCTGAACCCATTTACTAATCTTCTGGATCTTTCCCGAAGCCTGTAGGCACCATACCACCTTCGATTGAGCCACTTTCAAACGTTTCGCCAGTTGTGGGTCTTCTTACAACAGCGATTCCAGCCCCTCGTCTGCGAGTTCCTGCTGTCTACGTGCACTCGGCTTGTCTTCCAAGCTTAGATCACCTTTCTTAAATCTGGAAAACTATTCTCGACATGTCCGCTCACCCATAACCGTTTCGCCATACGCCTGACATATTGAACTGTTTGCTTCATTCGTACTTTTCCCTAAATTAAACATGAATAACAAACAGTGCCGCAAATTAACTTTATCGACCGGTTAGACCCCTACAGCGCACTCTAGTGGATGCTGCGGAAACTTTTGCATGCCCCTAATATAATGGTCGAAAAATGCATTTTCATGTTATTCAGTTTTCAGTGTGATGAAAACTGAATAATATGAAGAAATAATATGATATTTTAATTCACATGTGTATCATTTTCCTTGTAAAAAGTTTAAGATTTCACTAATTATAGCCGTATTTCCTTCCGCATTGCGAAGAACGTTCGCCTAAGTCCTGGAGATATTACATTGCATTTCGTACAAGGACACTACACGTGATATATGAAAATCAGAGGCAAAAACTTGAGTGGGTGTTAGTTTCCGCTTCTTCGAAATTGACAGCAAAAACACAAATCATTCCTACCTCTCCTGTTCCAGTTAAGGTCAGAATAAGTGATTCTTGAAATCCAGTTTCCATCCGGGACCTTTCGACCAACTAACAGAGAGTTTTCATATCTGAAATGGACCCATGCGGGGAAATGATTGGAAGAGAGCAGGAAAGTCCGTTTTAATGGGTCAATGCTAGATTTTCTAAAAAAAGCGAAGGAAACGTTTGGACTGAAAAAAATTATTAAGAGTGGAAGGATTTCTATTTCTTTTCTAATTGGATAATCTCTTCGCCATCTTTAACAAAAAGCCGTGTTCTGGAGATAGAAAGGAAACTTTGAAATCAAGTTTTCATCTGGTCAGCGAATTTTTAATATTTTTTGACAACCGAAAATGAACAGGAATCGTCGACCGAAAATTTTAGAAAAAAGGCAACACCTAAATCAAAAGAACACGGAAAACAAAAAAATTTCCCTCTCTCCAAATTTCTTAACCGGAACTATGGCACGCGTCGGAATACAGTTTGAAGCAAACATTCATACTATCTATAGTGCACTTCAATTTTGCCATAGGTTTTTTTTGTTTTTTCTGTTTCTTATTCTTTTCTTGTTTACAGAAAATCTGGGCAAATTACCGTAAAACCTTTTCTTTTAACGAAGCTGTTAGTTAGTGAAGGTGGCTAACATCTGCGCATGAGGCTAGCCAATCATTTTAGGAGGTGAGCTCTGGTACATTGTTCAGCAGCCACAGTTTGGTGTTTAAGGTCCTATGTGAAAGAGTCGAATCATCCTGGATGACGTAGTGTTATTGCATATTGTCTGGTTTAAAGTGGCGTATCTTGGGTCTAAGACCTGGGCTATTTCACCCACCCCTAGTACTGTTTTTTTTTTTTTTTTTAAATTGCGAAGTTTATTTTTCAGTTGTTAACTAATAGAAGTAACTTTTCCCCTTAATTTTAGGTACATGCTATTGCAATCATAATACCAAATTATTATGAGGATTAGGGTTTTAACACTTTTTTGTACATGAACTCCATTCTTCTTCTGCACGCTTTATTTGTACATGCACTCCATTTTTCTTTCCTTTTGGCGAAGTTGAGTGTTACTTTTCCATAAAAGGTTTCTTCCGAGTTTTTTATCACATCTAAAAAGAATGTTTTTCTCTATTGACAAAACAGCCAATTTGCTCAAGTGTACATGCCCTTGTGTTTCCCTATAGTATACACTGAAGAGCAATTGAATTAGAGACAGCTGGCGTTATGCAAATGTGGCGCTGTGGGCGGCCCTTTAAACAAAAACGACATGGCGTATGCAGTGATCCGACAATATAAGGAATGATGCGACGGGAATCAGTAAGAGTCGGACGCAGTATGGGTAAGACGAAGGATCTAAGCGCATTTGATCGTGGGCAAATTGTCGGGGCCCGACGCATGGGTTTTTCCTTCTCGGAAGTCGTGCACGCACTGGGATTTTACCGAGCCACTGTGTCAGGGGTGAACCGTGAGTACTTTGAATCCAGTAAAACCATCCCTGCAAGGGCCAACTGCTATAGACAACAACGTGTGGATGAGCGGTGTCATCGTCGGCTAGCTCGCATTGTAACGGCGGATAGACGGGCCACAGTGCAAGGAATCACTCGGCAATTTAACGCTGGTGCACAAAAACGTGTAAGCAGCCACACCATCCAGAACCATCTCCTCGCTATGGGGTACAGAAGCCATCCTCCGACGAGGGTACCGCTGCTGACAGCACATCACAGGGTGCAAAGATTAGCATGGGAGCAGGAACATCGCCACTGGACCCTAGACATGTGAAAAAATGTTGTCTGGACTGATGAGTCGAGATTCACGTTGGTACATGCGGATAGCAGGATACGAGTACGGCGCAAACCACATGAAGCGGTGGATCCTTCTTGCCAGCAGGGTACTCTTCAAGCTGGTGGGGGTGGCATTCTCGTCTGGGGACTGTTTACGTGGACTGAAATGGGACCCCTGGTACGTGTGACATCGTCCCTCACGGGTCAACGTTACTGGGATATGCTGGACGACCATTTGCTCCCGTTTGTGCGTCTTCAACATCCCACTGGGGACCTCATCCTGCAACAAGACGATGCAGCTCCCGAATTGTATCCGAATGGTTGGACGAACACTCCACCAACGTGACCTCTCTTCCTTGGCCAGCTAGGTCACCTGACCTCAATCCATCAAGCACATCTGGGATGCCATCGAGAGAGATGTTCGAGGCTCTGACCCCCATCCACCAAATCTTTGTGAACTATGGGAACTTGTTCAGGGGTCGTGGATCCGTATGGCTTCCCAACGATTTAGGTGTCTTGTCGAGTCCATGCCGAGACGAATCGCCGCCGTCATCAGGGCGAAAGGTGGTGCTACACGTTACTAGACAGGTATCTCTAATTGAATTGCTCTTCAGTGTAGTATGTCTTTATTCCTTTAAATGCAGAAAAACTTCTTTCGGCAGTTGCAATTGTTGATGGAAATTTTAATATTAGGTCTGCTAATTTTTACACCTCAATAAACACAATGTTCAATTTATTCAATTTCATGTAACCAGTAATGCCTCTTACTAATTTTTTTTTGTATTCATGAAGAACTGTGTCAAAATGTGAAGCATAGGGTTCTTCAAGTTCTGACAGTAGATGATCAGGAAAGGTTTCACGAAATGTTTTCAAAATAATTCGAATTCCACAAAAGCCACGAATTTAGGATATAATATCACTAGTTTTAATTCATTGACACTTCACAAAAAATGTAACAACTCTCGCGAAACACGGGCATTTACGGGCGGAAGATGCAAGTGACGAAGGTAGTCAGTCTTCTCTTTTCTGAGCGAACCGTTGCCTAAAGCAACGGCCAATTCACACTTCATCTGCTCCTCCATGTTGTCATGGAAACCCTAGCTGGCAAGCGTATCCAAAGTCTTCGAATCACACAACGAAGACTGGTAGAGCGACTGGTTGCGTCACGATGACGTCATCCCCCCACTAGGAGGCCCGTTAGTCTTTGATCGCCAGACTGATTCTCTTAGTCAACAGAAGTGAATCGGCAAATGTGTTTTTTTTTCGCAGCGAAACATTGACATAGCTTAATACCGTTGACAATTGACTTACTTGTGTATATTTAATTGACCTTTATTTGTGCATTCTCCGGGCCTCGCAGCTAGCCTCGAATATACGCCACTGCTGGTTTAACGGTTTCACACATTTCTATAAAACTGCATCTTTATAGACTCTGATGCTGGTTTTTGTACCCTTCTTGCAGAAATACACTTCCATTGAACCACGATATGACATCCGAAATCAAACCATCATGACTCCAGATAATGATCACGATGGGCACGGGAAATAATGTGGCAAACTTTCTCACTTCTCCGAGCACACACCTTGATATTTTTGAAATTTTCTTCAATGGTGAGCATTTTCTAATCGCTAAAAAGCAGGGTGCGATGCTCACTTTTGGCATGCGTCAAACCGAATATTTTTGCAGGCGAGATGTTAGCAGATGACCATGTAGTCTTACGATGGGCTCTCGAACATAGGTCTTCGTTCATCTTCCCTGACGCACTCCTTTTTTTTAGATTTTTAACTGTTCGGCAATTATATTTTTTCGCAGCTCATTGTATCGGTAGTTTGATGGCAAGCTTTCTCAGTCCTAGATCTTCGTTAAACACCCTTCACAGACTCGTTTTTTAAATTTCCAGTTGCTGGGCCATTCATCTTTTGTTGTCTCATTGTAATCTCGTCAGTAGTCCGATGGTAAACTTTTTCAGTCCTAAATGTTTGTTCACCACTCTTGATAGACCCATTTTTCAGATTTCCAGCTGTTGGACCAGCTGGGAATCTGAAAGATGAGTCTGTCAAGCGTTTCGAATCAATAGTTCGATCTCTTGTTCGCTCATTGAATCAGTAGTCCGATGGTAAGCTCTCTCAGTTCTAGATCTTCGTTCAACACCCTTGACAGACTCGCCTTTCAGATTTCGGCCATTTACCTTTTGTTTGCTCATTGTATCAATATTTCGATGGTAAGCTATCTCAGTCCTAAATCTTTGTTCGACCCCTTGACAGGCTCATTTTTCAGATTTCCAGCTGTTGGACCAGCTGGGAATCTGAAAGATGAGCCTGTCAAGCGTGTCGAATCAATAGTTCGATCTCTTGTTCGCTCATTGAATCAGTAGTCCGATGGTAAGCTCTCTCAGTTCTAGATCTTCGTTCAACACCCTTGACAGATTAATATTTCAGATTTCGGCCATTTACCTTTTGTTTGCTCATTGTATCAATATTTCGATGGTAAGCTATCTCAGTCCTAAATCTTTGTTCGACCCCCTTGACAGGCTCATTTTTCTAATTTCCAGCTGCTGGGCAATCATCGCCCCCCCCCATCTTTTACTCATTGTACCAGGAGTTCAATGGTAAGTTCTCTCAGTTTTAGGTCTTCACACAACATAAGAGCCAGAGGCTCAGACACAACGTTATATCCGGGTAGATTAAAAGATATAACTATAGTATTAAGAGATGTAATTATAGTATTGAGAGATGTAATTATAGCACAGTAAGTTCTGCCTTTCATTATCAGATATCTTCAAAGATTTCATATCAGTATGACAGACTCATAAAGTTTTCAGTGTGAATACATAAAGTAAGGAACGAGGAGTTGTTCATAAACCGATAAAGAGAAAATGGAGCAGGATTGAACGTATCCTGCGAAGGACGTGTGAAACAAGAAAAAGTTCACGCAAGCCAAGAAAAAAGTGGTTGAGTGGATGTCCTTTTAGAGAAAGATCCGTATTTGAGATAAAAACGTGAGACAGAGAACTTCATGAAGTCATAAAACCAGTCCTCGAATTAAAGATTATGCTAATCTCAGTTCAATATGTTTTCAATCGCACAGTCTTCTGCTGTGCAGTATAGTCAAAACCAGAGAAGGTTTTTCATATAAATCTCATTTTTACGCTGCTCTGACAACCAGAAACCCCCGAGTATTAGTTTTTAATTAGGGAAGATTTCATGCCCACACCCACGGGTGGATTGGCCCATCCGGACATTTCGCGGTGGACCACTCAAGAAATATCCCACTTTTTCCATATACCTTCTGCCTGGATTATTGGAAACGAACGAATAATTGCTTCTGTACTGATGAATAACAATCATTAACTTCATTTCAGCTTTATTGTTCTCTGAGAACAGTTATTTCCTTAAACACAAACCCAAAAGCTACTTTGTATTTATAATGACACCGGACAAAAAACTAATCACCTGCAGCAATTTATGTAATTTTTTAATATGATATATTTCTGAGAATATAATTATAATTTTATTTAAATACAGTCGAGTCACATTATTGTGACCACCTCCTACTTTTGACGCCCACAGCGCGTAGCCAATGAAAGAAGGCACGTGTCGTGAGCGGACTTCGGGGTACATAAGGTGTGCTGTAGGCATTCTGAAAACATATCACTCGTTGCTGTCATGGATAAAAGGAGCGATTTATCAGATTTGCAGGAAGGGGTCATTATCGACTTTTGGGGCAAGGGTGGCAGTATTTCTCAAACAGCGCAGTTTATGAACAGTTAGCGTGCGGCTGTGGTTAAAGTGCATCGTGATTGGAGAAGTGGCACCATTGGGAATAAGCGATGTGGAAACTGCGGAGCACCACGTGCCATTGATGTGAGAGGTGAACATCGGCTTCTAAGGTGCGTGAGGGCCGATCGATGCGCTACAGTGGAGCAACTCACTGGCCGAATGAACCACAGAGCTACTGGAAGTGTGTCTAAAATGATATTACGGCGAATCCTGCTGCGCATGGAGCTCCGATGCAGACGGATGGTCACTGCAACTATGCTAACGAAGGTGCATTGGCAGAAAAAGGCTTACATTTGCACGGCAGTATCGGAATGGGACCACCGCTGATTGGAATGGATTGCCTTCTCCGATGAGTAGCGTTTCCTGATTCATTGAACGGATTGAAAAAGGAGTTCAAGACAAAAAACCCTTCTGCCTCTGCAAACTCTACGAGAGTATTTCCACGCTGGTTTCTGTTGCCGTGACCGAATTTACCTACTGAAGTTTCATTCTGTTGCCGTTGCCCTATTTTTGCATTGAAATCTCCCATAATTATCTTCAAGTGCTGCTTACCTTAATTATTTAGATGGCGAATTTCCTCATAAAATTCTTCAATTTCTTCTTCAGGATGACTTGTGGTGGGTGCATAAGTTTGAATAATCTGAGCCTGGTATCTTCTCGAGAGTTGGATAACAAGTCATGCAGCTCTGGCAGAGGAACTTTCAACTTCTACATCTTTATCCTTCAGTTTCTTGTTTATTATAAATCCAACACCACTAGTTCTGCCAGTATCTGACCCACGATAGTAGAAGAGATGTCCACTTTTCAGTTCAATGAGATCTTCTCCTTTTCTCCTTACCTCACTTAGCCTGACGATGTCCCACTTGATCCTTTGTAGTTCCTCTTCCAATTCAAGAAGCCTTGAATCAGAAGATAGGGAGCGTCCATTATACGTAGCCCAGGTCAGCATCAGATGGCAGCCTAGTCCGGTCCTCCGGGGATTCTTAGCACCCTCTGCCTTCATGTCGCACTGGCCGCTGCCTTGGCCAGGTACATTCCAGCTGCCGGAGACTGAGGGCCAAGATTTAAGTTGTGGAGTCATTTTGGAGGAGATTGGCCATAACTCACCACGCTGGCCATGCGGGTTGGTGAGTGTGGGATAGCATTTCCTCTAATCCCGATGGTATAGTTATACCACTATTGGCGGTCGTCAGAGCCCCTTTAGTGGGAACAGGATGCACCACGAGAAGGCGGGGTTGACATTTGTCAAGGAGAGGCTGTGATGTTACGCATCACCTGACCTTACATCCCCCCCCTCTCTCTCTCTCTCTCTCTCTATCTCTCTCTCTCTCTCTCTATATATATATATATATATATACGAACATTGAAGAACGGGTTTCTGTACGCCAAATTAATTAGAAGACGATAAAAAGTGAACTCCGTTTATTAGGCGTATAAACGATGAGAAAATAAAGAGATGCCAGCTTTCGCTAAATCCGGGTAGCTTCATCAGGCATTTAGTAGTTAAGAACGCAGAAACAACTGGAAAGTGTTTTGCTTAATTTGAATTTGCTTATATTCTTAGAAGTATATTTTTCCAGTTGTTTCTGCGTTCTTAACTACTAAATTCCTGATGAAGCTACCCGGAGGTAGCGAAAGCTAGTATCTGTTTATTTTCTCATCGTTTATACGCCTAATAAACGAAGTTCACTTATTATCGTCTTCTCTTTTACCATACTTAGTCTGGAAACGTCGTTGCGTTGGTGTATCAGCTTTCGTTTCGATGAACCAAGCGACGCATTATGCTCTCTCATGTTCGAGCCACATTTTCGTAGAACAGCACCTGTTATGTCAGTGGGGGACCTATTACAAAAAACGCTAAAGTCAATTAAAACTTTGATATTTACAGTATATTGTACAACAAATGCCATGAACGTACATAGTACAGGGTGTCTGTAATAAATGTGCAAAGTTGTAAAGAGACTTTGTGGACACACTGTATAACCAAGTATGCTGTTATGAATAAATTAAGTTAAAGCTAACTACAATTAGACGTAGGTCGTCTAACTGCAGTTACATGTAGGTCGTTGGTCCCTGGGTCATTGGTATGCCCTACACTACTTTTCTAATTTAGAAGGACACACTGGTACCCATTGTGATGGCGCGTCATCCTCACGTCCTTATTCACTCCCTTACACAGTGCACAAAGCGATTCTTTTGTAGAGATATTCGGAACTTTCCCGCTCAAAATTATTTTAAGAGAAACAACGATTTTTCTGTACCAGTTCATGGATCAAAATGGTGGTTCATGAATCAAAATAATTGGTAGGCTTAAAAAAAGGTCTACTCAACAAAGATACACAAATATTATTACGCGGTATGTGAGAGATCTGAGATCGGGCTCAATTTAAAGAGCCCGAGCCCGTCCGATTCCGAAGCATACTCAAGAAAGATACACAAATGCTATTACGCGGTATGTGAGAAAGCTGAGTTTGGGCTCAATTTTAAGAGACCGAGCCCGTCCGAGCCCGAAGCATACTCAAGAAAGATACACAAATGCTATTACGCGGTAGGTGAGAAAGATAAATTCGGGCTGAATTTTAAGAGCCCAAGCCCGTCCGAGCCCGAAGTCTACTCAAGAAAGATACACACATGCTATTACGCGGTAGGTGAGAGAGCTGTGTTCGGGCTCAATTTCAAGATCCCGAGACCGTCCAAGCCCGAATTTTATATTACAAAATGGAGCCCAGGCCTGAACGAGCCCTTAAACTATGATTAAGCTGTTTAAGCATTAAAAAAAATCTCCTCTTCCAGACTTCCACTCTTTTCTTCCCGTACAATTAATTAAACGATGTCTTTCTCAACTGCGGAGTGGGGAAGGGATGCCTATCTGTTTCTATAGTTTCTTTGACAATTCATTTCTTCTTCAAATGTTTCGAGGGTGCCGAGCATCAAGAAAAATCGAGACGCACAACAATCTACGTCATACGTTGCTAAATAGAATTAGCAGGAAGCTTCCCCCTTTGAGGTAAGGAGCGAAATTTCGTCAGCTTGCCATCTACTGTCTATAGTTCTTAAAGAAACTTTTCCTTCACAAAAATTCATGGCTTAGGGTATTTGTCACTTGGGTAATAAAAGCCACAATGAATAGTCCTACCGAGTTCCCATTTCTCATCTAGACTTAGTTGCAGAAGAATTCTATTTAACAACTATAAAGTGTAAAAACATTTCGTGTGCAAAATCACACCAAATCGCACTGAAAAATTAAAAATGGAAGAAAATTCTGTCCCTCTCTCAGAGCCCGAGCTCTAGTAAGTATTATACACAGGGACATCGCCGTGGGCGTGTGAGGCCCACCCCTGCCACCTACCCAGTTCAAGATGTACCCTCTTTTAATTTTTTAACTTTGAAATATCATCTGGAATTTTTCAAGGAATAACGAATCCCTTGGTTTTCGTCGTATAGCCCCATGAATTTTCGTCTAGGAAGAGCGTTTTTCCTTCTCCGTAGAAAGATTATCAACACAACATCCACGGGGCCACGAAAATTCAGTTGTTCTCTACTCTTCCAAAACCTCAATTTAAGCTTTTTTTCAAGTTAGTATGTTCAGGGGCGAATGAAGAGGGTGAACAAGAATTCACTGAGGTCATTAAGAATTGCTCCGCTGTTGTTAGAAGTCATTATCAATTGCTCTGCTGTTTGTTCGCCTTCCTAAGCAGTGAATTCCAACACGGAAGGTGGAGTCTAAAGTCATACCAGCGCTCTTAAGTCTGCTCTAGGGTAATGAAGGCGCAGGTCGTAGCAGACGACTACTTTGTAAGAGATCAGTGCAATACATGGTTGCTGGCTTGAAGGAAAGGAGTTAAGGAGGGGAAAGGTATTGTCTGTATGTTGGAATCATACTAACTTGAACAGTTGAGGGGAAATGTGCATGTTAATCACACTAACTTGAACTTTTCCCCTCGATCCTAATCCATGAAAACATTTGCTTCAAGACCTTTCGCCTAGGAATGAAATTTCCTTTTTAATCAGGGCTTGTTACTGGTGGCTGTGTGTCATATTTATCATACGGGTATGTAACTCCTTAGGGTTTGCTAATTTTATTAAAAATGGATGGACGGAACATTAGCAAAAAATGCCTCCAAACTTTAGATTCCTTTGTATTCAAAAAGTTTAAACTCTTTAAGACAGTTCCAGAATTAATGAGTGTGCATTCAGGAAAGAGAGCTGGAGTGCGAATAACTTTGCAGCCTGTAAAAAAAAAAAGAAAACAAATTCTTTCTTTCATTGTTTTATAAATGAAGTTGCTATTAAACTTGCCCCAGCAAAAATAACACTCTCCCACCCATTGCCCAGCCTGATTTCGAAGTCTAGCGATGTCCCTGATTATACAGCCTGAGCCCGCCCGAACCCGGTTCGGAACCAGGCTCGACTTCGGGCTAGGCCCGTCTCAGCACTACTAGGTGAGCAGTGACCAAATAAATATAGAAATGAACTGCGTAGGAAAATTATTATGCATCATATGCACATTTGAATTTTCGGAATGATCTTCATGCTGATTTTATTTTGTTGGAAATGGAGTGATCAGAAAATTCATGATCTTTTTATTCGTCAAAACTAAATTTTTCAAAGGAAAATAATTATCACGTAAAACATCCCTTTTTGGGGTGCGGTTTAATACTATATTCAATCATGAGCGGATTTTTAAATTCTTTCATTGTTAAATTGTTTTTAAAATTTGTTCACGACTGAACTTCTTTGAAATGCGTGTTTCAACAATTTTCTTTGATTCCGGATCTAACAGAATTTTTTTCACGAGGGACTTTATGAGGTGCTTTTCCTGTGTAGGTATGTGTGTTTTTATAGGAAACTTTTAGAGACTAAAAATTCCCCGCCTCGTTTTGTCGTTCCAAACCGTCCCTGCCCACACCACTTATGATCGTGACTCAGCAAAATATATTTTTCCGAAAAATGCATAAAATTTCGGATATGGGCGGTACAGGATTTTTTTATCCTGGTTGTCTAACGGTTTAATAATACCTTCATGCATCATAGGTATTCTTTCAGTTTCTGTGCTAGGCGTTTTGCGGATTTGAAGTAGCTTGGTAAAAGGGTTTTCTGTTTACCTGAACTTGTTTGATGAAGTGTGTCAAAGAAGTTCATTCAGGAAAGAGAAACTGGCGGTTTCCTTTTTTTTTTTTTTTTTTATGTAGCAGAAGATTTCAACCTCATTCAAAATCTGTGGAGTTGTAGGTCGTGTGAAGGGTGGAGGACGCGACCTTCCTGCGAGCTTGCTCAGCACCTGCCCAAACAGACGCTTCTTTGTCAAGGAAGGAAACAACGAAAACTTCCAGCTACACCACTGTTGGCGGAAATGGCAAAAGGAAGGGCATATAGAATGGCTGTTTATTTCCAGTTCAACGCAGGCAATGCGTAGGCATCCATGCAGAGTTTTAACGGGACCGATCCTTCCAATTTTTCGTTCTCCAGATTAGTATTTAAAATAATAATCCCTTTTACACATAATAAAGCCGAAATAATAATATTTTAGCCTACGAATAAATTAAAAATCATAATATTTCATTCTACTGATATCCCATCTTCAAAAACCTCATATACAGGAGTTGGACAAAATAATGTGAACACCTAAGAAATAGGCGATATGATATATCTTTATTAATAAGGTGTTGGACCATTATTTGCCTTTAGCACAGCTTTCGCTCTGCTTGGAATAGATTCATACAGCTTTTAAATAGTCTCCAAAGGAGCGTTGTACCATAGGGTGGAACAAAAAAAATATTAATTAAAATATCTAATAGCGATAGAAAGTTGCCTTTGACTAATTTAATGAACTGTATAAAATATCAAAGCAATCATAAAAGTGTTTGAGGTGCCGCAAACAAGTTGAAATTTCATACGTTAGTGATTGTTTTTTTTTTTTTTTTTTTTTTTTTTGGATATTTTTAAATACAAATTTTAGATACAATTTTTTTAAATGCAAATTTCAATACCGATAGAAAAGTACGTTTTACAATTGCAGTTGAGGGAAATAAATATCAAATCAATCAAAAAAGTTTCTGAGTTGCTACAAACAGGTTGAAATGCTTATTTTCTGTGATTGTTTTGACATTTTTGAACATTTTGGTCATTTTGTTTTACTTTATTATTTATTATTATTTTATAAACTTTATTATTATTATTTTTTTATTAACTTATTATTTTTATGAACTTTTGGGTTCCAAAATTAGAACAAATATTTTTAAAAGACCAAAGAACGACCCGGAAGATGTCTATAAGGGAAATTGATGTTACATCCAGAAATTTAGCATTGAAATAAACAAGTTAGTAAAATCATGCAATGCATTGATTATGGTACACTTTCCAACATACTAGAAATCTTTACTCAAGTTATTACTCAAGTTATGAGGATAATGGCTGTGGAATAAATATCGCTCCTGTGCCCTGACCTTTAACCCCATTTCGATGATATTCAACAGAACCGGTTCAGTATACCTCCGGAACAACATGATAAAGTTTTGTCGCAATAGAAGCCTTTTTACGTAAGTTATGACGCATAAAGGCGATGGAATGGATCCCACTCCTATGTCCTGAGCTTTGATCCCATTTCGTCCATTTTCAATAGTGTTCGTCCCCAGGTTGTCTCCTGCCACATACTAAAATTTCATCGAAATCGAACCATTTTTACGCGAGTACGGACAAAACTGGAGCATATACACTTCTTCCACCTACGGTTGGAAAGCGTAAGAAATGAAACTTAAAGCATTGAGCGAGAAAGAAATTTTAAGGAACCAAAAGTACTGGAAATGGATGGAATAGATGGAAAACGTGTCGTAGGTGCGATAGATAACTAGCACAATTATTCTGAAACAGACATGGAAGTAGAAATAAAAAATGTCGTGCCTTCAACGTCATATCCTATTGCAGTACCAAACTCACAAATGCGCATAAAACTGCCTACTGTAGCTTTGTGATCGAACTGGTATTTCTGACAGGATTGTTGCAGCAATTGTAAGTGCAGTTCTGCAGGATATTTGCCTCGTTAGTGAAGAGGGCAAAAGTAAAGTGATTGATAGAGTGAAGATTGGAAGAGAAAGGTCAAAGAATCGAAAAAGCTGAAAAAGGCCACAAAGATTATAATAATATATAATAAAAAGTACAGCACAATCTAATGAAGGCTTTCCATCTATTAGTAAAAAGTACAGCACAATCTAATGAAGGCTTTCCATCAGTAATTGCAACAAACAAAGGGCTTTATGTTGACTGAAGAAAAAACAACACAAGAAAAGAGAGGGAGCAGGTATATCAGGAAAACCGTTGTAGAAGGATATATGTCAGTTATTGAGGAGACTGGATCGAAGTATTTGAGGAGACTCGAACGAAGTATTTATGTAACACCACGTTCTGGTACTGGAAAGAATATTGAGGATAGCATGATGGTGTTTTATAATGAAAATAACCGTTCTTTAGACATCACTACTGTAGAATGTGATGGAACTGTTGCTAACACTGGTGCTACTAATGGTGTCATCTCTTTATTAGAAAAAAGAAATAGGAAAGCCGCTACAATTGATAAATTGTCTCTTTCATGCAAATGAACTCTTGTTTTCTGGATGGAAAGACAAAAGGACCAAATGAGTTCAGTGGCGATATTGGCAAGAATCTTGAGAACTGTCAGGAACTACCAGTAATTGAATTCGCTCCAATTGAAAATTACCTGCCACCCTTGGAAATTAGGGATGTCTTCAGCATGAACACAGACCAAAAATATTTACTGGAAATGTGCCATGCAATTTCTAGTAATGTGTGTCATTATGATCTATCTTTGAGGAAACCAGGAAAACTTGAACATTCAAAATGGTCGACAATGGTAAATACCATACTACGTTTGTATATGTTATAACGAAGTAAATTTCTCCGTCATTTTTATCCGCGCCAGGATTCGAACCCGGGTCCCCTCATTCCGGAATAAGTTGCTCTACCAATTGAGCTGCGCGGACGTTTTATTCTGATTCCTATCTGCCTTTATGTTGTGTGCGTCCTTCTGGCAGGTACGTCACATCTCCTGGTACGTTACAATGTGGGAACAGAAAATCCACCAGAAAACCTTCGCACAAAGGTAGAAAACATTCTTAAAGTATATGTACCTGTGTGGTTCTACATAAAGCTGAAACCGTCATGTATTCGCTTATGGAGACTTATAAAGTATATCCCCGTTACCTTCCAGAGCATCTTCGGAAAGTAACTGATCTAGTCATTCAAAGAAATGGCTACTTTGCAGCACCTGAAAACCTTCTGCTGTGCTTGATAACTGACCAACGCAAGCATGTGAGAGAGCTAGGCCTACGTCGACTACTAAAAGCGAGGATGGAACAAAAAGGAGGAGTAAGAAAATTTGTTATTCCAGCTATTAATTTCAAAGCCTAAGAGTATATCGGTATGATGACTTTGAATGCATCAAAGTAACAGCGCCATCAATGACCAAGCATATTAGTGATAAAGAACTATTAATAAAAAGTGCAGCACAATCTAATGAAGGCTTTCCATCAGTAGACTTTCCCTGTTATCCATGTCACACACAAACCGTTGAAACAATGGTGAAGTTAGTTACTGAATCGTCGTTAGCCGTGTGTGGGGTCTATGCAAGAGATGGATTTTTAAACGTGAAAATAGAATCTCGGAAATCATTGCCGAAATTTAAAACTAAGAACATTTTCAATATAAAAGTGCAGTGACAATTTTGCAAGTGAAATTCTTAAACAAAGTGCGTGATAAATTTTTTTTTCCATATTCTGTTGAATGTTTGCAATATTTATCTCAATACATTGATAAATTTCATCGTGTAATGAGTGTCTATTGACTTATGTCTATTGTCTGTTGCTTTTATAACACATACATCTGCTAGTATAGTATTTACATGTTTTGATTAGAATCCATTGAAATTCCATAAAAAATAACAAAAATATGATGTTTTAGCAAACTCATTGTACACAAATAAATCCCTTCTGTAAAAGTTTACATGAACAATATGTTTTTATATATGTCAAAATTATTTAAAGGGGATTGAATTAAAAAATATAATTCATAAAAGTTCTTGAAAATTTAGGATTTTTTACTTAAAATATAATTTTTTAAGGATCTTGTAGCACCTCAAAACATTTTCACAGAGCATTAAAATTTTGCTGTCTTAATACTGGTCCCTAAAAGCAACTTTTGCCTCCTATTAGGAAACTTAATTAAAAAAATAAATAAATTTAACCGCCGCTTTCGTTCCGCTCTATTGTACCATTCCTCGATCAGAACATCAGCCAGTTGCTTCAGAGATGTTGGAGAATGGAATCGGCTTTTCCCCTTTAGCACAGCTTCCGTCCTTTTTGGAATAGATTCGCACAGCTTTTGAATAGTTTCCAGAGGAACGTAGAACCATTCGTCGATTAGAACATCAGCCAGTTTCATCAGAGATTTCGAGAATGAAATCGGCTTCTTACCCTTTAACCCAGTTTCCCGCTTCTATTTAAAAGCTGTATAAATCTTCTTGGAATAGATTCATACAGCTTTTGAATAGTCTCCAGAGGAACGTTGCACCATTCGTCGATCAGAACATCAGCCAGTTGCTTCAGAGATGTTAGAGAAGGGAATCGGTACAGCTTCCGTCCTTCTTGGAATAGATTCGTACAGATTTTGAATAGTTTCCAGAGGAACGTAATGCCATTCGTTGATCAGAACGTCAGCCAGTTTCATCAGAGATGTTGGAGAAGGGAATCGGCTTCTTACCCTTTAACTCAGCTTCTATTCAAAAGCTTTATAAATCTTCTTGGAATAGATTCATATAGCTTTTGAGTAGTCTCCAGAGGAGCGTTGCACCATTCGTCGATCACGACATCAGCCAGTTAAGTCAGAGATGTTGGAGAAGGAAATCGGCTTCTCACTCTTCTCTCCAAAACTGCACTCAGGGGGTCGATGATGTTCAAGTCATGTGACTTAGCTTGCCAGGACAGATTTCGAAGCTCATCTTGGGGCTCTTGGGAATAATGTGAATGGGAACTTATCCGATCATATCACACACATTTCCAGTCATCAGCTATGTTTTATGCCCATGATACTATGTTTTTCGCATTATAGCGTTGGTTTCTGTGATTAAAGGTTTAACAGTTGTAGCTCTTCTACGGATATTGGCTTTGTGAAATTCTCTGCGGACTGTTTTTATAGAAACGGGGTCTTCCTGGTGGATATTGACTTCTGCTATCAATTTTGCTGCAGTAGTTCTGTGTTGTTTGGACACAATCCCTTTTAGTGTTCGATAGTCTCTCTTATTCAGTCTCAGTTTTCGCCCACTATTCTTCTTCGTCAATGAAGTCTTGCCGTACTTTGTGCATGCAGTCATAACCTTGGAGACTTGCTGTTGAAACAACAAACAGTTTAGCTCTTATGGTTAGAAACGCTCTTGCTTAAGGGGGTCCCACGATTTGTCCTCTTTGGAAGGCTAACAGGTGTCACAAATTTCACCTACCGCTAGTACGAACCGCAGCTGAACAGTTCTTGTACTACACTGGCATACAACGTAGAGAATATGAACAAAGAAAATATACTCAAAAAGTAATCACGTTTGTTTTTTCAGTGTAGCCTACGCGAATAACATTAACTCTCATAATCATGGTGTCCACGTTATTTTGTCCAAATCCTGTGCATCCTATTCACAAAAACGAAAGTTGCTGCAACTTATGCAAGCGCAAATGCCGTGTCTTCAGACACACACACACACACAAAAAGAAAACCCGACAAAGGCATTTGTTAAGAAACACACACATCAGAAACTTCCTCAGAATGAATGGACTGGAGTAATAATATTCAAAACGTTTAGAGCACATTTTATCCGTCTTTCTCAACCTCTCTCTCACATGGGCCGCAGGTGACATAGTGGTTAACGTTCATGACGGCCACGGATGAATCTCAGGTTCGATCCCAGGCAGGTACGAACACTCGACCCACTAAATATCTGCCGTGCGTTGGATGGTCACTTTAAGCTGTCGGACCCCGGATACTATCTTCCCGGTAATAAATAAGGGCATCTTCCTCGCCATTTCTACCTCGCTTCCCTGCCACTTTCCTATTGGGCACTCTAGCCCAAATCTTCTAACTTCCTATTTCGAAGGGTTGTTTAAGACCTGGGTCAGACAGGCAAAACGGTTCTGACTTCTTGGGGCTGTAAAGGGAGAGAGCCAGTGCCGTAACAAAAACATAACATCCATGCCTCAGCGGACGAATGGGACGAATGGCTTAGACCACTGCTCCACCGGAGAGGGTATCATTTCTTTCCTGAGACAAATATTCAAGAAAGTAATGCGTATAATGGTTCCACCTCCAATGATATATATTTTCTATGATTAAGTTTTCCTCGTTTTTTTATTCTTTTCTTTTACCCTAATTAGACAATTGCACCGATTTTGGTGGTATGTTAGCTGGCATGCTAAATGATTAAATAAAAACTCAGCATGTTCAGCTTATAAAGATGAAGCATGTACTGTTCACACATTCCAATTCATTTTTTCTTTTGTTTTGCAGTTAAACGACCACCGTGAGCGATTTCTAAGGGCTATAAGCAGATGTGCGTCCCTAACTTGTGGTCACTGGTTCCACGGAAGAGGGAGAGCCGGCGTTGTGGGACAAATGCACTGCACATACCTAATCCAAGACTCGGGTCCGACTAGACAGAGACCTACGCCTTAGAACACTCGACCACCTCTGGTTTTTTCTCTAGAAATCAGTTTTCCAGGGCAGCAAAATTTCTCGTTAGTATACTTACATACATATTATTAAGCTGTTCTCTGAGTCTCAGAGGTTAGTTCCTCAAAGAAAGGCACTCTGCCAAGTCAACATTTACCTGATGGAACTAAAATTTATGTAAAGTTGATATATCAAATGTCTCCATTTACAGCGATCTCGGCACCCAACTCGAGCTTCACTGACATCCATCACCCGACGTACATAAAACCTTCCATACTTCATACTCATAATGTTTTTCTCATGCAGGCATTCCTGAATCTGATCCTCACGTGCTTTCTTGGCCTTCCTCTACCTTTCTTTCCTGCCACTTGGGCAGAATAAATTCCCTTTGTCAGCACCACATCACTCATTCTTTTAACATGGCCAAACCACCTAAGAATATTAGTCTCCACTTTACTAACAACATTTTGCCTCAAATTACACATCTGCAACACATCTTCATTCCTCACATGATCAGAGTGTGTCTTACCGACGTAAGTAAATCCGACGTAAGTAACGCATCTCCCTAACACACAAACGACTCCTATTTCTTTCCTGCAGTACCCAGGTTTCACTTCCGTGCATCTGAGTAAGAACAATTACACTTTCATACACAGCCATTCGGGACTTTCTTGGGAAACCATCATTCCTGTTAAATCCTTCTAAGTCAGCCATGACTTTCAATGAAGAATTCACTCACCTACTAATTTCTCCATGTAATTTGTTCTCTGAGTCAAACATACTTCTTAAATATAAAAACTCATTCACCTGGTCAATCTCTGTGCCATTAAGACTTCAGTACCAACAGTTACGGTTTTTGAGTGAGGAACACTCAAAAACCGTAACTTTGGTTTTCCCCTTATTTATACTCAGTTTTGAATTTCATACAAACTTCGTACATCCGGGACAGCATGACTCACTTCACTTTTGCTCTCTGCCAATAAGACCTTGTCATTAGCATAGAGCAATCTACACACACGGATATTACCAAGACATAAGCCAGTAGTATTATCCATTTTGGTGTCACACATGCATGTATTCATAAATATATATAAAACTTAATGCCTTTTGTTGCACATTATTATTATTATTATTATTATTATTTTGAGGTTCTAATTACCACTACGAGCATCTTAAAATAACGCGCGTCCCTAACTTAAGTCAAATTGCTCCATGGAAGGGATGGAATCGGCCCTTTAAGAAAAAACACACCGCCCATCACTCATTCCAGTTCGGAGCCAGGGTCCAAATGGCACTATAACCCAGAAGACTGTGCTTCTAACAACTCCGCCGAGAGTTCAAATAATCCAACAGAAACTTGTACTTTAAAGATATTTATGTCTTGTTATTTCACTATGTTGTATGAATGAAATGATACTTGTTGGCTATCCACAGAATGATTCCAAGGTGTTTCAACCAGAGACATCATTATTCCAATGTGCCTCGTCACAGAGGGGTTTGGAACTACTGATCAAGGGTGATGTTTTTTTTTTTTGTTTTCTTTGGGGGGGGGGGGGAGGGAGGTACTGTCGTCAACATTTGGGTATGGCCTGTCACCCATCTCTGATTTGGGGCGCGTGGCTCCAAGGGAAGGAGACAGGAGCATGATGAAAGAACACCGTCCATGCTTCATCCAGACTGGGATTAAAACCAGCTCTGGCGATTGAGACGGAGCCCGCGTCTCTGATATCTAGGCCGCGGGGCTGCACTCTAGGGAGTACTGAGCGTGGTGATCCACGCTTCCGCGGGGTGTTTTGCTCGTGCTCAGATTCCTTTTTCCTTTTTTTTTTTTTTTTTTTTTGATTGAAGGTTTAACGGCCACCATGAGCAATTCAATGGGCTATAAGCAGTCGCCCAACCCTAATTTAGGGCTACTGGTTACAGGAAAGGGAAAGAGCCAGTGTCGTAAGACAAAGACAGCACCCACGTCTCACCGGATTCGAACCCGGACCCTTCCCGGACGAATGGTCATTAGCCGCGCTTTGACCTCTGCGCCAACCTGTATTTTGTTTTTATCGGATTGCACAGTAAGTAAAACGTTCATTTCCGTTCTAACGAGATGAAAAATTGAAATTTTATTCACAGGGACAAAACTTGGAGCTTCCGCTGATTTTACTATCAAATGTTCAAAAACGGATCTGGAAGCTAGTTAAAAGAATAAGTTTGCTCCAGTCTGAGAGAAAAAAAAAGTCGGAAAACAGAGGGAGAAAGAGAGAGTTACTACGGGAATGTTATTTATTTACTAGTTTGTTCGTTTTTAGACCGGTAGCGTTATAAAAATACCAGCTGCAAAATCATCCTCACCTCCATATCCCTAGATTACCTGCTTCTGAAGAAAATGTGAGTAAAATGCTTTTTAAATCGGTAGGTCTCAAGAAATTTTTCGAGATAGTGCTTTGGAGAGATTCAAAAACGGAATTTTTTTAATTTATTAGAAAAATTAGGAATTATCGAACACATTGCTGAAGTACAATTCAAATTGAAAAATTTTGAACAAAAAAAATTCTACGGAAACGTTATTTATTTATTTGCTTGTTCGTCTGCAGATCGGCAGCGTTTCCAAAATACCAGCAACAGACGCAAAATTCTTATTATTTCTATGGATGTAGAATTAATTTAATTATCTGCTTTTCAAGGAAATGAATAAACTGCTTTTTATATCGGTAGGTCTCAATAAAATCTTTTAAGATAAAATTTTGGCCAGATTCAGAAATGGTTTGCTTAATTCATTAAAAAAATTAGTTCGAAATTGAATTATGACCTCAGCAATGTACTCGATAATTCCCCTTCGAAATTTTCGTTCATAGTTTCACAATGCATGAATGCCGTTTGTTTCAAAAGAAATTCGCGCCTATTCTGTTTTTTCAGGTCATTCCTAAATCGTTCGCCGGCGATTTTCATCCAGCCGTTTATGCAGATATTGCATAAAATGTTTAGTCCGCTGACATAAAATCCGTAAAATTCCAAAAATGTTAATGTACTTTTGTTGCTATTTACACAATCGCACCATAGAAAACGTATTCTTGCGTGCAACCTGCATAATTACGTATGTGCATGCTTGAAAATTCCACTATAGTCACATGGGGAAACTCACAAGCAACTCAGCATTGGAACAGAGGAGCTTTTACGATGCCAATATGCCAGGAGATATTTTTGAGACATGATAGTCTTGACAAAGTCATCCTAATGATCTGAATCTAATGAACTGCAATAAGCACACTCCTTTGTGTAGACATTTAATATCGAATTTGGAAAATGGAACAAATTTTATCCCGCCAGAGAAACGATTTCCTTCAGAGCCAATCAGAACGGAAGAACTGCTTAAATGCAGTGCCGAAGCTAGGTCTCACAACCGCGGGAGAGGGTAGGGGTGTGTGTGTGGGGGGTAGGTGGGGGTGGGGGTGGGGGGGTGAAGAGATATCTTGGGGACTCTGTGTTCAACTACACAACTACGAAATATATTTCTCCACGCATGAAGACGCATGCTTTGCTTCATTTTTTTTCGCCCCTTTTGTTAATTTACTTTATTAGTGAATAGTATTCTGACGGATGTTCGAATCCCGATCCTGTCGGCCATCTAGTCAGCGGTTTTTCCCGGGTTTTCCGCAGACTCCCTGTGTTTGGGGATGCTAATGCGTAGATGGCTTCCTGTGAAGTCGAACCCGGACGCACTTTGCCCCTTACCCATATGCAGTAGAGGAATGGCAAACCGGCTGCATTAATTTGCCAGTAATCCTCAAAAACGCGTTGTCATCTTTGCGGAATTCAACCCGTCATGGGCAGACGAAATAGCTAGATAGATAGATAGGAAGAGAGAGAGAGAGAGAGAGAGAGAGAATAATACCACCACGCCAAAAAGTAAAAGCCACTCCTGTGGCGCAGTGGTCTAAGCGATGGCCTCTGACCATTCGTTCGTAAGGGGTCCGGGTTCGAATCCCGGTGAGGCATGGATGTTGTGCTTGTCTTACGGCACTGGCTCTTTCCCATCCCTGGAACAGTGACGCTAAATTAGGGACAGACGACTGCTTATAGCCCATTGAGTTGCTCACGGTGGTTGTTAAACCTCCAATCAAAAAAAAAAAAAAAAAGAAGTAAAAACCTTAAAATAAAATACAAAATGTGAAAAAAGGAGAGAAAGAACAACTGAACTCTTTTGAAATGTATAAGAAAAATAATTCACATTCTCTGAATTTGCTTGATGGTGGTTTAGTTCCAAGTTCTTAATCGCCGGAGATAAAATAACTCCCAAGTGAAATGGAAATTTATTTAGTCTTTTCGTCCAATATTCTGGTCGTATTCAGTGGATCAACGCAATGTCATCGAAGAGCCATGGTGTCTTATTTCGACTCTTTAAACTCTATTTCTTAGGGTTTTACCTTTTTCTCCATCTTAAATCGCTCATTCTCTTTAGCTAGTGGTCGGAGGTAGCCTCTTCTTACCCTGGTCAACAGCCCCTCACCTTTCAAATCAAATAACAGCCCCTCACCTTTCAAATCAAATAACAGCCCCTCACCTTTCAAATCAAATAACAGCCCCTCACCTTTCAAATCAAATAACAGCCCCTCACCTTTCAAATCAAATAACAAGGGACCTCAGATTCTCCCCAACACAACCCTTTTCTCCCACAAAAAGGATCATAAAACTACTCGTACTTACACCAAAGCAATGGACAGGAAAATGTTGAACTCTCCTCTTCCCACTCTCACATTCGCACACAAATTTATCTCCAGTAAAATTTTTCAAAGCCTAAAGGGACAGAATTAGCTAAAACCTCCCTACGATACTTGTTTGTAGGTAATTAATTACGAGGAAGTTTCTTAACAGCAGCTAAGCATTTCATAGCCCCTTACCCAGTTAAGTATAGTGTTTTAGTCTTCAGCGTAATTACACCTCCACCTTCAATTGTTTTTAAATAACGATCTTTAAAAGTTTACGTTTCTCTTAAAAAAAAAAAAGGTGTTTGTCCGTTCTTTGACCCTTGACACGAACAAGTCCTGTGTGGTAGAGAATTATTGGCATAGCTGTTCCTATTGATTCACATCGAGAACTAATTTCTTTTGAGTTATCCATCGATCGCTCTGTAGCATCCCAATTTTGCTTTCCCTTTTTGTAAACAAAATTGCAATACGCAAATAAATAAAGTATTTATCAATGAATGAAATACTCGATTACACCATTGTGCAAAACAAATTTGGAAGATGTGAATCCGTTTATTGGTGTAAATATGACATGGATGTTAAGTCGGATAATATCCGAAAACTTGAAAATTTCGTCGTCCTTTAGGGGAATCGAATCCGCGCCTCCCGGATAGCGCCCGAGTGTGCTAACCACTACAACACCTAGAACGGACAAGTTTCAAGTTTCCGATTAATTTAAAGTTTGCCCTTGATGGAGGTCGATTCCTCACTCCGGAGTAAGTTGCTCTTCCAGCTAAGCTACACGGACGGATTGTATTGCTGCAGATTTGCCGTCTTGACACGTGCTTCACCTCTGTAGTACGTCACATCGTCTCCCTCTTCATTTTTTTTTTTTTTTTGAAGCGAAGGACGAATTTTCTAGACGTTGTGTCGAACAAACATCACGCATTTTTCGAAGAACCCAACGTCCATTACACCCATTTTTAAGTTCGGGCGCCAATGTGAATACACAAATTTGTCCGTGACGGAGATCGACCTGCCCCCCCCCCCCTCACTCCGGAGTAAGTTGCTCTCACAACTAAGCTACACGGACGGATGTATCGCTTCAGATTTGTCGCCTTGACACGTGCTTTATCTCTATAGTACGTTACAGTCCCCATCTGAGTTCGCTACAAAATCAAACTATAACTGATTTTATAACAGATGACGAAAGGTCAATGCTCTGATTTTCTCTCTCTATCTCTTTGTCCATTTCTCTTGTTCACCCCTTTTAAATCGATTTAAAGAACAACGAAAAGACTGTTTAGCAAATATTCACGCTACAGTAATTAACAACAATGCACACACATTCGTTTCAGGAAGAGAAAACAAAAGGAAAAAAGAAAATGTCTGACTCTGACAAATGGAGACAATCATCGCTTGTGAGAGAAAACTCTACCTTCGAACTCAGCAGGATTCGCGAAATCCGCCTGCTTTCAGGCCCATTTGAAATTCGTCAACAACAATGAATGTTGAACTGGGAATTGTGGAGAGTCAAAGCGTGTTCGTGTGTGTGTATGTGTGTGTGTGTACATGAAATAGAACAAAACACCTGCCGTCCGTCGGTGGACTTCAAAACCGTGACTGCCAGCCGTTACGCTTAGAAACGCAAGGGAGAATAAAAAAATCTCCTCTCTTATTTCTGTAGTTTTATCGTTTACAGAATCTACAGAGTTTTAGTGAGAACTACAGAAATTATTAAACAGTGCGCAAAATCAGTTTTCGTTAAATTCTTGTGTAATCGCAATTCGAAAAGCTGTTGGCTTTGGTATTTATGACAACCAACGTCCAATTTTTCTGCATTTAGTAAATCAATTCCTTTACAGAATGTAACATTACTGATTATTAATTTTTCAAGTTTCTTCTTTATTGGAGGTTTAACGACCACCGTGAGCAACTCAGTAAGCTATAAGCAGTCGCCTGTCCCTAATTTAGGGTCACTGGCTCAAGGGAAGGGAGAGAGCCAGCGCCTATTATATAGGATTAGTTCTGTATGCAAATTCTCCCCAAACCGAAAAATTCCATAATCTGAGACACCTCCGGCGCCAAAGTATTTCGGATAAGGAAGCTCAGCCTGTTCTGGTTCTTACTAGGAATGGACACTGACCCCATGGAAAAACCAGGGTGACCCAAAATTTCCTGACTATTCCCAAAAAGATCAGATCCTGATGAAGAAAAAAGAAAAAAATAGAACAACCTCTGCATTCTTTTTGGTACACTGCATTTTTATTTGTCTTCCGATGCTTCCCTTGTGGTAGGCAGAAAAACGTGTCTTTTGCATTGCCTTGTAGCTTTACAACAGAACTGTTTTGTTAGCAAAAAAAAAAATAATAATAATAATAAGATTGTTGCAGAAACTGGTGAAGATATACATAAGCAAAAGAGCAAATGAATTTTTAGCAAAAACACAGCGAGTACATAAGCAAAAGAGCAAATGAAAAAGTAAAGACAAATTCGTCGTTTTTAGCAAAAACACAGCGAGTATAAAAGCAAAAGAGCAAATGAAAAAGTAAAGACAAATTCGTCGTTTTTAGCAAAAACACAGCGAGTACATACGCAAAAGAGCAAATGAAAAAGTAAAGACAAATTCGTCGTTTTGAGCAAAAACACAGCGAGTACATAAGCAAAAGAGCAAATGAAAAAGTAAAGACAAATTCGTCGTTTTTAGCAAAAACACAGCGAAACTTACATTACTGCAGCACTCTTTTTGTGACGCTTCTTGATCCCATCGGAGAGAAAGGCTTTGGGTGTCATTGAAGCCATGCATGCACAACTTAATCCTTTCCATTACTACCAAACCTCCGACCGCGAAATGCTTCTTTAAGCTGGCCCAAAACTTGAAAATCATTTGGTGCAAGTTCCGGGTATAAGGTGGATTTGGAAGAATCCCAAACTTTCAAGATGGTCTTTGAATCGTCGCCATGGTTGTAGCGTTGTCTTGGTGCAAAAGATCAGATTTTTGGAGAAATACACTTTTTTTTACGAACTGTAGATACCATCTTGCTTTTCAGCGTTGCTGAATACAGCGATGTTCGGAGTTAAAATGGGAAAAGCTCTCGATTTATCGGAATTTAGTAAAGGACAAATTGTGATGGCACGGTACCTCGGAACTACGATAGTGGAAGCAGTGCGGCTTGTGGGTTGTTCACGTGCCGCTGTAGTGTGTACGTATAAAAAGTGGTGCACAGATGGCCAAACGAGGAGCCGTCGTCCACAGCTTATTGATGCCAGAGTGGGGGGGAGAGACTGTCGCGCATTGTTCGCAGCCACCGCAGGGCCACAGTGCGATAAATCACCAGCAGCTACAACAGCGGTGATCAGGGCAATTCACTGTAAGCCAACAACGCATGAAATGAGACCAAGACCATCGAGACTGGGCCGTGGATGATTTGAAGAAAGTGGCATGGTCTGACGAATTAAGATTTCTGGTGAATCAACTAGACGGTTGAGTGCGGATACGCCGATTACGAACGGAGGATATGGCACCTGGATGCGCTGTTAGGCGGAAGCAGGCCGGCGGCGGCGGTGTTATGCTGTGGGCGATGTTCTTTCGGGACACTTTAGGCCTCATTATCGCAATAGCACATTCCCTGGCATCTGTAAGGTATCTGAGCATTGTTGCGGACCAAGTTCACCAATTCATGGCAACTGTGTCCTCCTCTGGTGATAGCCATTACCAACAGCATAATGTGCCATGCCACACTGCCAAAATCGTTAAGAAGTGGTTCGAGGAACATGCTGGTGACTTTTTGTTAATGTTCTAGCCTCCAAATTCACCCAATCTACCATTTGTGGTTCGACTTGGAAAAACGGATTCGCGCTAAATCACCACCACCCTGAAATGTACGGGAACTGGAGGACTTGTTGTTGACATTATGGCACCAGATACCCCAGAATTGACGAGGGTCAGTTGCACCCCTCACAGAACCTGTCAATCAAATTCAAGGGTGAATGGCACTGGACTCCCCTCCTGTCGAATGGGATAGTTCCACCGGACCCCCACGAGGAAGTTGCAGACCGTTTCGTAGATGATTTGATGTCGGATATCTCATACGATGGAAGGCTATGAGATATCCGACATCATATCCGGCAAAAATTCGCTGATTATATGACAGATACATATGTAGCTGAAGAAGCCAAATTCCCACCCATAATATGAGCTTCGGATAGAATAGAAGGAGAGAGAACAACTAATGCCTGTGAATCATTGCATGCAAAATTCAATTCTAATTTCAGTGCACCTAGCCCAAATATTTATGCTTTTATCGAAGTAATTAAGCAAATCCAGGTTGATGTTTATGCATTGAAAAATAGTGGAAATGTCATAAAGCAACCAAACCGAAATCTGAAGAAGAGGATGGGAAATATGGAGAGAAGGAAACAGAAGTACAAGAATAAAGAACTTAAAAGATTTGAATTTTTAAAAGCTATTTCTTATTATGGTTCTATGAGGGATAAGAATAAATAAGACAAGGACGTAAAAGACAGATCATGAAACAAGACAAGAGAACATAATCTTGCTTTAAGACAAAGACAGGAGAAACTCATTCCACAAATTTCTTAAACACGCCAGAAGCTATTAGCCCCTGCCAGTCCTAAACCTGGAAAACTCTGAAGGGAAAGTTATGCGGATGAAAAACAAACAAACATATTAACCTTGCTTCATTATTATGGTTCTTAGATTCAGAGTTTTCAGAACTTTGCTTCATCCCCCCGCCTTCTTCCGCGGTGCGAGTTGCACCGGTGCAACTCGCCCGTCGGTAGAAAGGGACTATGCGGTGCAACTCGCCAGTCGGTAGAAAGGGACTATGCGGTGCAACTCGCTCGTCGGTAGAAAGGGACTATGCGGTGCAACTCGCCCGTTGGTAGAAAGGGACTATGCGATGCAACTCGCCCGTCGGTAGAAAGTGACTATGAGATGCAAATCGCCCGTCGGTAGAAAGGGACTATGCGGTGCAACTCGTCCGTCAGTAGAAAGGGCGAGTTGCACCGCATAGTCCCTTTCTACCGACGACAGATCGTGAAACAGGATCTGTAGTCGGTAGATCTGTCGTCTGTCGTCGACGACAGATCGGTAGAACAAGATCTGTCGTAGGTATACCGTGCAACTCGCCCGTCGGTAGAAAGGGACTATGCGGTGCAACTCGCCCGTTAGTAGGAAGGGACTATGCGGTGCAACTCGCCCGTCGGTAGAAAGAGACTATGCGATGCAACTCGCCAGTCGGTAGAAAGGGACTACGCTGTGCAACTCGCCCGTCGGTAGAAAGGATGAGTTGCACCGCATAGACCCTTTCTACCGACAACAGATCATGAAACAGAATCTGTCGTCGGTAGATTTGTCGTCTGTCGTCGACGACAGATCGGTAGAATAAGATCTGTCGTCGGTATACGGTGCAACTCGCCCGTCGGTAGAAAGGGACTATGCGGTGCAACTCTCCCGTTTCGCTATGTTTCCGGTGCAACTCACCTACTCCCCCCAGAATACCTATCGCCACCTCATCGATTCGATGCCTCGCTGAGTGGCCGCTGTTTTGCTGGCTAAAGGGGTCCTACAGTTTATTATGTAGGTGGTCATAATGTAATTGCCCATCGGTGTGAATAATAGTGATAATAAGGAATAAAGATTGTACTTGCAACGCATTTGTACAAAGTAGTTCGAGAAATATAAAAAATTATACAGTATATACACTAGTACTACTACCTACGTCCAATGAGTTCCAGGACTGACCGCATAACTGACATAACAGTGAGATAAAAATACCACGTGTATGCCAGGCGACAGCAGTCCTCGACCAATCTGCGAACAGTCAGAAACCGGTTTATACCTGTACCGACAGGTGGCTTCATTATAGCCATGGAGGAGCGGAGATTAAACATACGGTAATTTTTCTTTTTGGAAACTTAGTAAATCAGCCACTGAAATTTACAGAATGTTAAAAGAAGCATATAGGGAACACAGCATTATCCTGCAGCAGACTTTCCGAATGGTATTCATGGTTTCGTGATGGGTGGAAATCCTTTGATAATGATTCGAGATCTGGGCGGCCCACCAGTGTGCGGACAGCGGAAAACAAATGCGAAGAGGGGCGGAATAAGTTAAAGAAAGATCGCAGAATTACAATGAGACTTTTGGCTTAGTCGGTGAGCATCAGTAAGTCTATCTGTCATGAGATTCTAAGCAAGGATCTGAGAAAACGGAAAATTAATGCTAGATTCCCAAGAAGCACAAAACGTTTAAGATATGTATCAATAATGTCACAATCTCTCATTTTCGTTACACTTTCAGAGATATCTTACAATTATATTTCAGCAACATTTATTTTGGAACATAACTCTTTGTATATTACGGTTACGTAAAAAATAGCATTCACCGATATTACTGTTTTATAGTTTCCATTGTACATAACTGCTACCTTGATGTTACATTCCGGCGATATTTAAGATTTTTGGTTTGGCAACGGCGTGGATAAGCATGCGCATTTATGCCATTTCACCGAAGCACTCTCGTAGTCGTATTTCCACGTGCTACTGGGATATTCTTTGGGGATACTGTCGTACCCGAGTTAGCTAGTTAGTTGATGTAATATTTCATCCTTCTCTTTTTTTTTTTTTTTGTGATTCAAGATCATATGAAAGTAATTGTTTTGATTATTAAAATTTTTAAATTCTAAAAGCATTTTATAAAACCTAAGTAGATGGCTGTGTTGCTGTATTAGTACACTATACCAGCATGTTTTTTTACTTGAAGCTGAGAAATTTCATATTGTTAGTAGGTATTTAGAGAAATGACGAATTTGATTTTCTTTCTTTTTTACGCTGAAATATAGTCTATTCCACATGTATAATAGAAATTCGACATTATCGTTTGGGACCGATTTTTATTTCTTTTGTTATCAATATATAAACGCCGCCACTGTTCCCAATGGACAGCGGACTGCGTTGAACCTGTGAAAACGTAAACAACTTGTAATACGACTGTTGTTGCTTTTGAAATAGCTGTCGAGTGTAATATTTTTTATTGTGATTTTACAAAGTTTATTAAAACTATAATGCTCAAGGTAGTCAACACGTAACAATAATATGATGATGTCACAAATATCTTTCAAATGCGTAACAGTAATGTAACGAAGTTACAAATGGCAGCCCCGGTGGCACAGTGTTCTAAGCGATGGCCTCGGATCATTCGTCCGAAAGGGGTTCGGGTTCGAATCCCGGTGAGTCACGGATTTTGTGTTTGTCTTACGGCACTGGCTCTCTCCCTTCCCTGGAACCAGTGACCCAAAATTTAATAACCAGTGACCCGACTGCTTATGGCCCATTGAGTTACTCACGGTGGTCGTTAAACCTCCAATCACAAAAAAAAAAAAGTTTCAAATGTCTTTCAAATACGTAACAGTAATACGATGATGTCACAAATATCTTTCAAGTACGTAACAGTAATGTAACGAAGTTACAAATGTCTTTCAAATACGTAACAGTGACATGAAGTTCGTATGTTGAAGTTACAAAGACCTTTCACTGTGACGTATCGGTTATGTTTCAAAGTTATGTAACGTTTGAGGACATTTTGACGTAACCTTAAGGTTTCAGAAACATTACTGTTACACTGCGCAACGTATTTGAAGAGTCTCAATGTTTCAGTGCTACGTACTTGTAACATATACGAAATATTCTGTGCTGTGTGGGTTGGTACCCCGCATTCTGAATGATGACCATAAGGAGGCTTGTTCATCGATCTGTTCTGATCTGCTAGGTATAGCAGCTGAAGATCCTGATTTTTGCTCCTGAATTTTTGCAGGAGATGAAATATAGTGCCTGCAGTATGATCCACAAACCAAGTGAGAAAGCGCTAAATGGAGCCATACCCACTCACAGCAGCATGCAGACATTGCATCTATCCATTCAGCATTGACAAAACAACTTGTGGACATCCCGGAAAGTGCCTTGCAGAACTGTTTTCAGAAACGCTGAAAACTTTCTGTTGATTCAGAATGAAGGTATTTTGAAGGTGACCAGCATTAATTGTGAGAATGGTACTTTTTCTATTCTTTATTGCGTCAGTCAGGGAACTTTTCAGCCGTAGGTTGTAGTGACATATAATCCTGAGCTAATAATCAGGGAACAAAACTTTGTAGCAAATGTGGAAAATCAGAGAATGATATCAGCACTACTATTGGCAGTAATAGGATATAGTATTGGGAAACACACAGATACTAGATTGGTTTAAGATTTCCTTTACACTGGTTAGTATACACTTTATGTGTTCCTTGTGCGAAGTACTGTTGCACATTCTTCTTAGAAGTAAAGGATTGCCCAAACAGGGTTAACATTACGCCCTGTAACAACATTTTTAGGTAGAATAGGCCTAGGAAAGAGTTCTGCCGACAAACGCCCTTTTCTGTAATCATGGTGTCATCTAAAAATCGTTGACTCACCCAAGCATTTATTTTTGTAAGCTTTTCTCATTAAATCAACTGTTTCTGTAGCCATTTTATTCAAACGATAGCAAAATTTTATCGCACAACGCATTTCACTTCTTGACTCTGAATCACTCATCACCATAGCTGTATGATGAAATATTTTAAACAACTGCGCAATAACCAAACCTGAATCATCTGCCAAGGCTAATAACGGTCGACCTAGATACTTCCTTGATATTCAGTTAGTCGTCTGAGTGGTTATTTTTTTCCTTCTCACCGTTGCTAACTCCTCAAAAATTACTTTCAGTTTTTATGGGATAGCATTTGCATATAAATATACGTATGTATATAATATTGTTACACAATACACGCACAACATATATGAAATATTATGCACCTCAATATAATAAAATGTAAGATAATGACGAGCTTGGTTCTAGCAAGCGGCTGCAAAAACATGAATTTGTGTTTGTTTGAAGTTTTAATCATCGCCATAAGCAGTAAGCAGTCGCCCGTTCCTAATTTAAGGCCACTGGTTCTACCAGAGAAAGAGCCAGTGCCGTAAGACAAATACGATATCAATGCCTCACAGGATCTCGTAACTATGGGCAGAAGCTAGCATTTCCAAACATATTTTTTTATAGAAGGCGAAATGACATACAAACTAAAAATGCAAATTTATGAGAGGAAACATTTTACATTAGAAAAGTTGGAAATATTTTTACAGCCATGGAATGCCAAAGGGATATTTCAAGTAGAGAAATCTGGCATTTAACAGCTTACATATCATACGAAATGTAAATGGATATTTAGAGCATTTATTATAAAAAGTGTGCCACACTGGTGTGCGCGTGGTCAGAGGCGCAGGCCTCCGGCTAGTCGGCCTGGACGTCCACGGGTTGAAGTCCATGATGGCCGCACCGGTGGCGCAGTGGTTTAAGCGCTGGCTTATGACTGTTGGTGCGAGTAGGGTCCGGGCTCCGAATCCAGTGAGGCATGGATGTTGTGTTTGTCTTACGGAACTGGCTCCTTCCCTTCCCTTAAACCAGGGACCTTAACTCGGGACAGGCGACTGCTTATATCCCATTAAGTTGCTCACGGTGGTCGTTAAACCTTCAATCAAAAATAAAAAAAGTCCAGGATGCGGCATGGGTGATGATTCTATCGTCTGCTGGAACCAGTGGCCCCAAAGTACGGACTGGCGAATGCTTATGACCCTAAGAGCTGGTGTGGTCGTTAACCCCCCCCCCCTCGCATTTCCTTCTGCCCTACAAATAGTTTTAAAAAACGGTGCTCTTTGCAAAGAGCACGAAATACTTTGGTATATAGATCCAAACCTCATTTTTATGTTGTTGTACCCGTGAATGCTGAAGTTTTCTGAGAAATTGCAACACACTGTCATACCTCTTCGGGAAAAAGTGGCGTAACATAAATTAGGAAATTTGAGGGTTATACAGAGGGTGAGTCGAAAGTTTTTCAATGTTTAGATCACTTTATGTCTTCATACGTACCTTTACGACGGAAGCTGACTAGCATTCAAAGTATAGGTCATCGTGTCGCACCGTCTTTAGCCATCTGTCTGCCAGTTCTTCGATTCTACAGAGGATGAGTCGAAAGTTTTGCAGTATTTGGATCACTTTATGTCTTCATACGTACCTTTACGACGGAAGCTGACTAGCATTCAAAGTATAGGCCATCGTGTTGCACCGTCTTTAGCCATCTGTCTGCCAGTTCTTCGATTCTACAGAGGGTGAGTCGAAAGTTTTGCAGTATTTGGATCACTTTATGTCTTCATACGTACCTTTACGACGGAAGCTGACTAGCATTCAAAGTATAGGCCATCGTGTTGCACCGTCTTTAGCCATCTGTCTGCCAGTACTTCGATTCTACAGAGGGTGAGTCAAAAGTTTTGCAATATTTGTATCACTTTATGTCTTCATACGTACCTTTACAACGGAAGCTGACTAGCATTCAAAGTATAGGCCATCGTGTTGCACCGTCTTTAGCCATCTGTCTGCCAGTACTTCGATTCTACAGAGGGTGAGTCAAAAGTTTTGCAATATTTGTACCACTTTATGTCTTCATACGTACCGTTACGACAAAAGCTGACTAGCATTCAAAGTATAGGCCATCGTGTTGCACCGTCTTTAGCCATCTGTCTGCCAGTTCTTCGATTCCGCGGCGGTACCAGTTTTTGTCCTTCGAGGTGAAGAACTCTTTCACCCCAGCTGCCACATCCTCCTGGTTGTTTGTTGAAGTGCCTCCCACGTTGGAAGTGGGCCATGGATCGGAACAAGTAACACTCCGACGGTACAAGGTCCAGACTACATGCTTAGTGTCGCATCAGTTTGATGCCCTCAAGTTCCTGGAGTTTTTCCCGGGTCTATGAAGCCGAGCGTTGTCCTGCTATAGGAGAGCGCGCTTTCTGTTCACCAGTGCCACGTACTTCTCCTCCGAAACGGCATACATCCGCTCCAGCTGTTCAGAGTAGAGTTTGGCGTTGATGGTCTGACCGTCCGGAACAAATTCGTAATGGATTATCCCTTCGAAATTCCACCAGACGCAGAGCTTCACCTCGTGCTCGAAACTCCCACTTTAAGCAACAAATTCAGGAAGCCGACCCGGACTCAACCACTGACGTTGTGTGTTGGAATTATGGAACTAGACCCACTTTTCATCGCACGTAACAATTCTCTTGATAAACGTACATCGCGCGGGTTTTCTAAGAGTTTAGCGCACACTTCCACTCTGCGGTTTGCTTCAGCTGGCGTCAGTTCGTGAGGGACAATGCGGCAGCTCTTGTAGACCTTGCCGTGGTCCTGAAGGTAACGAACCACGGTGGTCTGTGGTATGCCCAGCTCACCTGAAAATCTGTGCTGGTTGTCGGTTTTGCCTCTACAGCCTAGCGCACGGTCTCCGAATCCACGGTTCGCGGCCTACCTGACTTTAGTTGATCGACGAGGTTTCTGTCACCTGAGCGAAATTTGCTGAACCATCTGATTGCGATGTTGTGATTCACGGAACCTTCCCCTTTCGCATGACAAATGTTTCGTGTTTCTTGAGGAGCTTTATGACCGAGTTCAAACTCGTAAAGTAAAAGTTCCCTAATTAGCCGGTTCTGGCTGTTCATCCTTTAGGCGTCACAATCACAGACAGAACGACGACAACGACTACCACTTTATATCCCTTTCGACTGAATGCAGTGCGCGATCTGAACTAGTTTAAACACGTGACACATCCGCTTCAACACATGCATTCATGCAAATATTGCAAAACTTTCAATTCATGCTCAGTATTTCAATTGGTGCCATCCAGGGGCGTAGTGATAGCCCGCGCAACCCTGGCATCGGGCTGGGCCTCACGGCTAGAAGGGCATCCATAACCTCAGGAAAAGTATTTTACAAACTTTTTTTTGCGAAAACTACATATGAAGCTCGTTAAAGAAATAGTCACAATTTATTTTTACTGTGATAGAAGTATTAGGTGTGCAACTTAATTCTCGGCCCCTAACCGCAAGCGATCATATAACGTCGGCAAATGCAAATAGCAGTGTGCGATAATGGCTGATTGCAGCGCTATCCAACAGCTTTCCAGGTAACTGTAACCGCTCACAGCTGTAGTGACAGAAGGGACGAAAGTTGACGGTGAAAGCAATGTCGTTCGAGAAGCAACATTTAAGGCACTGACTCCTGCTCGCGTTTCAGCTGAGAAAAAGTGCCGCGGAAGCCCAGAAAATGATCTGTGCTGCTTTGGGTGAGGCTGCTGTGTCCCACAGTACGTGTAAGAAGTGGTTCCAGTGGTTTAAGCAGGAAAATGTCGATCTCCGGGATGCAGAACGTCCGGGACAGCCACAAAAAGTTGACGATCAGGAACTGGAACAACTGTTGGACGCGGATCCCTGTCGCACACAGTCAAAACTCGCCCAGGAACTCGGAGTAACACGGAAATCCATTGCAAAACGTCTGCACAAGCTTGGACTGATTCACAAGGAGGGCCGTTGGGTGCCCCACCAACTCACAGATGCGAACAAGTCTAGGCGCTACGATGTTGCTGTGTCCTTGCTCTCCAGATTATAGAAGAAGGATTTCCTCCACAAGGTTCTGACCTGTGATGAGAAGTGGATCCTCTACGATAATCCTAAGCTGCGCAAATCGTGGGTTTATCCAGACCAGCTTACCACCAGTACCGCCAAACCGAATATCCATGCCAGGAAGTTGTTGCTGTGCATATGGTGGTATCAGCGCGGTGTCGTACACTATGAGTTGCTCAAACCTGGTGAAACGGTCAGTGCTGAGCGTTATTGTTAGCAACTTATTCGTGTCAGTGACGCAATGGAGATGAAAAGGTCATACACCAGCAAGGGCAGAAGGTTGGTCCTGTTGCTTCAGGATAACGCGCGTCCTCACACTGCAAAAACGACTTTAAACACGATCACCGACTTGGGATGGGAGACTTTGTTCCACCCGGCGTATTCTCCAGACTTTGCTCCGTCGGATTATCACCTCTTTCACTTCCTGCAACATCACCTGAGTGATACGCACTTCACTTCTGTCGAGGAGGTCCACATGTATTGGTGACTTTATCAACTCGAAACAGCCCTCTTTTTTCCGCAGTGGCATTCGGCAGCTCCTTGACCGATGGCTCAAATGTATCCAACGACGACGGGGATTATTTCCTTAATAAGTTCGTACTCGATTTGCTATAATTTGCTGTCAACGTGTCGTACCCGTGGCCGAGAATTAAGTTGCACACCTAATATTTAAAATGAACGTATTTTTGTCCCGTAAATAAGTAAAACATTTAAAAATAATTTTCCTGGTCTTTGTTTATAAAAACTGGATGACGGGAAAACTACTATTCCAGACGACTTGAGGTCTCTTTTCATGGGCATGGCAATAGTGCTGAACTTCTGCAATAGTCACTTTACCTCTGTCGAGGAGGTCCAGACTTCGAACCTCCTCGACAGAAGTGAAATGCGTATTTTTTTTTTTTTTTCTTTTAAGGGTTTAACGACTACCGTATGAAACTCAATGAGCTATAAGCAGTCGCCCGTCCCTTATTTAGGACCACTGGTTCCAGGGAAGGGAGATAGCCAGTACCGTAAAACACAAACACAACATCTATGCTTCACCGGGATTCGTACCCGGACCCAACTCGGACGAATTATCACATATCAGTGCTTAGACCACTGCGCCACCTGGGCGTCCTTTATACATGTATATTAACAAGAGAATATGAAAGAAATATCAGTTTAATGAATGAAATTTTCATAGCAATCAGGATAAGGTGTTATGTATTACAGTTGTTTGAATATAACTACGCATCATTCAGAACTTAAAGAACTGAAAGGTGTTGTTCGGGGGCGAAGAAGTAGAGACCTGTACCATTTCTTTATAACAGAGTGAAGAATAAAAAAAAATACTCTGTGCGGTACATTGTGGCATTATGTTAAAGGTATTTTTATACGTTGAAGAATAAATTATTTATTGTATGTTTTATACAATCAAGAGCACATGGCACAGTGGTCTAAGCGATTGCTTCTGATCATTCGTCCGAGATGGGTCCGGGTTCGAATCCCGGTGAGGCATGGGTGTTGTGTTTGTCTTACGACCCTAGCTCTCTCCCTTCCCTGGAGTCAGTGGCCCTAAATTAGGGACGGACGACTGCTTATAGCCCACTGAGTTGCTCACGGTGGTCGTTAAACCCCCAATAAAAAAATAAAAGAGCGCATACAGTAATTCCTAATTGTTAACTTGCTTACTTATGTTCCGGGTTTTCATATAAATCGGAAGAATTAATTAGACACTGTCACGCAGTAGTTAGGTGTCGTATGTGCGTGAGAAATTTCAAAGAGGCTGGCCTTAGTTCTCAAAAAGAATAAAATTTTTTTTTTTTTGGTTGAGAGTTTAACGACCACCGTGAGCAACTCAGTGGGTTTTAAGCAGTCGCCGGTCCCTAATTTAGGGCAACTGGTTCCAGGGAAGGGGAAAGCCAGTGCTGTAAGACAAACACAACATCCATGTCTCCACGGGATTCGAACCCGGAACCCACTTAAACGAATGGTCATAAGCCAGCGCTCAGACCACTGCGCCAGAACAAAATTTGCATGACATGATAAAATTTGGCGTTTAAGTATTTTGTAGTACTTTGTAATGGTATAAAACTAGGGCAATAATTTCAATTACAACGTGCATATTTCTTTTTTATGAAATAAAGCGAAATAATTTGAGGTATGCGAAAGCTATTTGTAAGTTCCAACGAATTTGAATTATTAAAACTCCCATAAAACCTGTTTAATAATATGGAATTTAAAATGTTCAGTAATTGAAAGCTAATAGATTTTCGCAAAAGTGCCTCGAAGATATTTTTTGCCTGGGACCCTAAGCTTTTCCGGGCCGCCCCGGTGTCGCAGTGGTCTAAGCGATGGCCTCTGATCATTCGTCCGTAAGAGGTCCGGGTTCGAATCCCGGTGAGGCACGGATGTTGTGTTTGTCTTACGGCACTGGCTCTCTCCCTTCCCTGGAACCAGTGACCCTAAATTAGGGACGGGCGACTGCTTATAGCCCATTGAGTTGCTCACGGTGGACGTTAAACCTCCAATAAAAAAAAAAAAGCTTTTCCGGTACGTCACTGGTGCAAGCCAGTAGATGAATGAAAACTTTCTGAATCCGACTTAAGCCAAAAAGGTGAATGATGCTCCAATTGCGGATCAGAGCACATATAAGGACACAGGGGCCCCGGGGGCTGGACAGTATTTTGGGGCCCCAGTTTTAGTGGCACATCTAGGATTTCACTACGGGTGGATGAATAAGAATACCCAGGAGAAAACATTTCCAAAATATGATGAGGAAGCCATAAAAATATCCCCGCCGTATTGAAGTGTGTATCCCATGATTCATGGATGAATCAGTGTTAGCAAGCAAATGTAAAAAATGCATGGTTGAAAAATGGATACCAGTTTAGTTCTGCCTTAATCCCTCCTTCCAGGGAGGGAGAGGTTGTTGAAATTATATCGAAGTAGTGGGCAAAATGAAATGAGCCACCCCGGTGGCGCAGTGGTCTAAGCGATGGCTTCTGATCATTCGTCCGAAAGGGGTTCATGTTCGAATCCCGGTGAGGCATGGATGTTGTGTTCCCCAACAAAAACACAAGTGTCCGGAAACTGCTGGCCACCAGCTGGCAGTGATGGGTCACTGCTGGCTGAAATCTGCCGCTCACTGCCCGGTAGCGGTCAGTTGGTGGCCGCGCCATTAGTTGGCAGCCATTGATGGCCTTGCAGCATCGCTGTAAATTGCGTGCCTCCAAGCAAGTGCCACTAGTGGCCCGTAGCTGGCAACCGATCCAACCCCAACACCAGGTGGAAGCAACAAGACTGCGCATGTGCAAAGCAACACGTGCTGTGTCTCACGTGGTACCAGTTAGTTGAAGACGACGTTATCGCCATTGTGTTTTTTCAGTGGATGTTAAGAAAAAAAAAACATATGTAGAGAGGTGAATTAATTTCCTATAATGAAATGCCACGTCGACGTAGATATTAGATTAAGCCATGAAATACACCCACTCCATTCCCATGAATAACAAGAATTAATTTCTGCGTAATCTTTAGTTTTAACATACACTAAACTGCTTGAAACAAAAGTCCTGAGAAAAACAATAAAAAACCGTTATGTTGGAAAAGAAAAAAGGATTTCACGTGTACAACATTTATCAATTATTTGGAAAAAAAAAAAAAAAAGCAACGCTATGTGGATATAATGTACTCATCCATGGGTTGAATACACAAGACTGGAGTAATTCACTTCTAAAAATAACGAGAAGTAAAATAAAATATCTTTCCTCTTTAAAACAAATGTAGCTTCGGACAGCGGAAAGGAAAGATGAACGTTAAAAATGTAACAGAATGTGACATGAACGGGGGAATATTAATTCAACAATCGCCTTTCAAGACGACAAGGCCGCCCCGGTGGCGCAGTGGTCTAAGCGATGGCCTCTGATCATTCGTCCGAACGGGGTCCGGGTTCGAATCCCGGTGAGGCATGGATGTTGTGTTTGTCTTTCGGCACTGGCTTTCTCCCTTCCCTGGAACCAGTGACCCTAAATTAGGGAAGGGCGACTGCTTATAGCCCATTGAGTTGCTCACGGTGGTCGTTAAACCTCCAATCAAAAAAAAAAAAAAAAAAAAAGACGACAAGGACAGTACAAAACTTTGGAAAGCGCATTTAAGTTGTTACATTCTTTAAAAATGAGTGAAGTTCCCTTAAGGTAAAAAATAAACAAAAAAAAAAACAATCGTTACGTTGAAAAAATAAATTTATGAAATATATGAAACTGACATTTATGAAAATTAAAAAAGAGAACCATTCATTACACATTCCGCAGGAAAGAGGCTCAGCTTCAAGCAAACGCTCCTGCGTGGCAAATCAGTCCCGTTGATAGAGTGACCCCTTCCCACGCAGACAGTACTTGGTTCGTTTCCACCCAAGTACAGACGGGCGTTTTCAGGACCTGTTGAGAAAATTTTCCTAGCGTAGTGCTGTAATACAGAAGTTTCGTAAGGCGAAAAAAAAAGTAGTTGTAACTTTGGGAAACTGCGGTTATCCTTTATCATTATTATTTTTTTGAAATTGGCCGACAAGATTCGGCAAGCCATCAGTTACGTGATGTGATTGCCGGCTGCCACTGCCGGGAAACTAGCGGACCACATTAGGCTAGCCATCATTTATGGCACGTGCTTGCAGGGTCGCTGAAGGGCCACTTCTGGCAGCTACTGCCAGTGATGGATAACTAATGGCGCTGTTCTGGATATATGGCAACTGATGGGGGTGCCACTGTTGGCCCGCTGCTGGCCCATGTGGTGGCTTCCCGGAAAATTTTATTGACGGTTGGGCCGTGGCAAAATAGTGCTGGGCCACAGTTGGCAGTGCTGACAGTCAGCAGTGGCCCAGTGCTGGCCGAGCGAGACTGCTTTTGCTGGGTTGTCTTACGGCACTGGCCCAGCGAGACTGTTTTTGCTGAGTTGTCTTACGACACTGGCCCAACAAGACTGTTTTTGCTGGATTGTCTTACGGCCTTCCCTGAAACCAGTGACCCTAAATTAGGTACGGGCGACTGCTTATAACCCATTGAGTTGCTCACGGTGGTCGTTAAACCTCCAATAAAAAAAAATATTAATAATAATATGATCCAAATATCATGATTCAAACGAATTCTAATGTATGTAAATTTCCCAAATTACAGATGTGTAGAAAACAAACATCTGTAATATTTTCGAAGATTTGAGAATGGGTTTGGGGCAACTATACTTTTTGCGGACTCTTCCTAAAAAGCGGAAAGAAATAAAAAAATTTTTTTTACGAGGTGGTTTCTAATAGGTTTTGTTGTGCTATGCAAAATAAAAAAAAAGACTGTAGAACTCTGTCAATTCTTCAAGCATCCTGCATTATTCTGGGCTCCCCTGAAAATGCGGGGCACAGGGCTGCAGGCTTCCTACCTCCCTCTTAAATGGGCTCTATTGCAGATTTACGGACGCATAGACAAATTCTCGAGACTGTCCATTACCCACTAAAAGAATTTTCGTAGTTTTTGATTTATGAGGTGATGCGTTAATCTGATATAATCAGGAGCAGAAGGAGAAATCGAAAAGATATGTTAATTTAGTGGAAACGGCAGTCAGTGTCACGCGGTCTCCGGCACGGTTTTCATTTGAAAGGGGAGTTGCCGCAGCGAAAGTGGCGATGGTGGCGACCCCATTAGCAGCCGCAGGCAGACGTTGACGGTCGATCGTCTGCTGTGTACTACGCAGTTAACCCGAGGTAAGGCTTCCAGAGGAAAGTGTTTCTGTCAAGAGGAAGATCAAACTAGCAGAAGGTTGATGGAGCGGCTTTTTGAATCGCTCAGTGGTGACAATCCCGAACCCAGACCGACGATTGTGTCAGGTAGGTTTTCTTCCTTTAATTATTGAGAAATGATTTCGCTGTTTTATATAAACAAAATGCAATGACAATTGGTGCAAAATATTAGTACAAAAATTTTCCAGGTTTAAAATGTAGTTTAATCATTTGATATTCCCTCACGTGCAGAGATGCTATTGAATTAGCTAACGTTCAATAACTATTTCTGTGCCGCCCCGGTGGCGCAGTTATCTAAGCGATAGCCTCTGATCATTCGTCCGAAAGGGGTCCGGGTTCGAATCCCGGTCAGGCATGAATGTTGTATTTGTCTTACGGCACTGGCTCTCTCCCTTCCCTGGAACCAGTGACCCTAAATTAGGGACGGGCGACTACTTATAGCCAATTGAGTTGCTCACGGTGGTCGTTAAACCTCCAATCAAAAAAACAAAAACAAAAAAAAAATAACTATTTCTGTCCTCGGAAATACAGTGTGTTCGTTTTTTTTTTTTCCGGACTAAGCAAGGTGAATATATTTGAAATTTATATTTGTGTTTTACAAGCGCTACTAACGAGTGGTTCATTATTTAATGAAATAATACAATTTTTTTTTGCTTGTTTTTGAGAATCCCTTAGATGTTTCATAATTTTGTCAGTTTGAAATTTCCTCATGTTTATCATATCCTCATATTCAAATGTCACTCATATATTTCAACAGTGTGTTAGTAGAAGGCAGTATTATGCTGCAATTGATACGCTAGATACTTTCATATTTACTCTCTTCACCTGTGCTGAATGGTCAGAAGCGTAGAATTCTGGCCGATGTTCCGGCCTGGCCTCTGCGTTTAAGTCCCAGATAAAGCATGAGTGGAGTGCTTGTCTCACGGCTCTGGTTCTTTTAGAAACCAGGGTTCCAAAATAGAGATGAGCTCAGGCCCCGGGCGGGCTCAGAATTCATTAACTACCGAAAAGCAAGGGCTGGGCCCGGGCTCGGAATTACACGTCTTGAATTTAATTACTGTAATTAATTCAACACTTGTAATTCCGAGCCCGGTTGAATTACACGTGTTGAATTTCATTGTGGATTTGTTACCATGGTGGAAGGATTTTCGATATCCTAAGCTAGCTGCCTTTGCAAGACAAATTTTGCTTAGCAAGACTTGCGTTATTAGACTAATCCTTGCTTGGATTGTCCAAAGCTATGATCCAAGCAAGGATTAGTCTAAGGAGGTCTGGTATCGAAAAACTGGGAAAAAAATCACATTCCCATTTTTTGTATTTTATTAAAAATCAAGAATCTTGTCTTTAAAATGCTGTATTAATTTCCAAAATTGTGCAGTTAGAAGTATTGTTATTTATTTTTTAAAATTTCCTCACTCCCGCGATTTTTGGGGTGACTGTTTTTAGTGCAGCAGGTCGAGTTTTAGAGAAAAGATAAAGTTTAAGCGCAGAGGCATTAGATGCAATTCTCTTTTTTCATGAACTTGATATAGAAACTGCACACACATATGATAATATTGTGATTTATTATACTATTAAGCGCAAAGCGTTGTTAATGTTACAAAATGCAGAATAATCTGGTTTGGAATGATTTTAAGTTTTTTTTTTTTTTTTTTAATTTTGGAAATTTCCCTACATGCTTTCTTTTTATATTCTACTACATCACTCTAAACTACCTTTACCAAGTAGCATATATGTAAATTATATTGCAAAGATTTTGTTTTCTAGAGTCAAAATTTCAAACACTTGCAACGGTACGGCGTTGTACGTTTTATAATGCAATTTATTCAAAATAAAAGTAAATTTGAGAATCAAAAGAAATAATGAATGGAATTTTTTGTTTCTAAACTATTCTCTTTTCTTCAGCTTTTACCAAAATTACTGATTCCCCTGATACGGCCGAAGGGAAAGTTATTTATTTTCAAATCCACATTTTAGAACATTTGGCTTTATGCGTAGTATTTCTAAAAACATATTAATATTGTAAAGTGGATGAACTGAACTAAACTTTTTTTAAACTAATAATTTTAAAACTTATCCTTGCTTGGGCCATATCTTTGGCCAGTGTATAATGCAGAAATGCAAGCCTTGATAAGCAAAATTTTCCCAAAATCCGGGCCCGAGCTCAACAAATACATGTAATCAAAGAAAGCTGGCCGGGCCCGGGCTTTTCTAGGTCTATGGACTCTGGCTCCTAAAATTGAGCCCGAATTCATCTCTAGTCCAAAATCTGGGACGAGTTACTGCCAACAGCCTTTTAACGTTTACTGCATGCAATGGCTCACCCACGGGGAGATCCGATGGGCCCCTACCCCGGGGACGACAGAGCGGAAAATTATTACGTCAAAGTTTGAAACAAAAAATCACGATACGCGATCTACATATACTTCTTAATCATGTACCGTACAATTATAATGTACAATAATTGTTCTGTTCAATAAATTTAGAGAAAATCTAACCAGAAAAAGAATTTCGTCTACTGCTTCTTCTAATCGTTTAACTTGTACTGCAACATTATTAGTAACTGGATAAGAATACATGTCCAAAAGTCAACCTCCTTAATTGGTATGGCACCTGTATTTTTCCCATAAAATTTAAGGCGCGTCACCCTCACCTTGGGGAAGTTCTGTGCTCCCCCTTCCCTTTGTAAAATTTCTGGATGCGCTACTGGTTGCATAGTGGTCATTAAACTCCAAAAGAAAAATAAGTACAGTGGCATCACCTGTACAGTTTGTACTCCTGGTTCATGTGATACATATGGTACTTCTTTGTCGACATTATCAAAACCTTCCAAGTTTTTTTCCCTTAGAACCCGGTAAATACTCTACATTTCGAAAAAGTTTCCTCTTTGTTCGGGTAACTTCAGGCACTCTTTGTATAGCATCTAGTGATGTGATTTGTTTTACAGAATGTTAAAGAAAAAAGTCGCGCAGGGATTTTTCTCAACTGGATAATCGAAAGTAAAATAAATGTTTCTTCCCACCGTTCTAATTTTCCTTAATATAGCTTAGTATAATATCAATAAAATCCCATTTGTTTTTAAATGGAAAACTGTTCTATTTAGCATGTTGTTGCACTCTGCAATTACTTCAGACCGAATAACTTTTTTTAAATTTATAGAACTGTCGTAATTTGTGATTTAATAGCTTCAGCTATAATACATTCACTGTATTTTATGGCTGCTGTTATGAGATGACCTAAATCGATTTGTCTAGCGACAAAGATTGTCGTAAACAATAACAGCGGTTGCTATGGTTGTCGCAGTGCGTGCTGGAATTGCAGAATTCAGATGAATGTTAACATTGTATGGGTCTTATTTCAAATTGGATATATCAGTGGTGTGCGGTATATCATTGTAAACCGTTATCAGTCCACTGCTGGATGAAGGTCTCTAAAAGTTTCTTCCACAAAGGTCTGCCTTCAGCCAGTCTCCTCCATATCACTCCCACATGCTTTTGAATTTCGTCCACCCATCTTCCGTGTGTTCTTCTTCTGGGTCTTTTCTATCACTTGGAATCCAGTCTAAAATTATATATATATATATATATATATATAGAAGACCACATTGAAGATGGGTGGATGAAATTCGAAAGTATGCGGGAGTGACATGGAGGAGACTGGCACAAGACAGACCGTTATGGAGGAAACTTGGGGAGACCTTCGTCCAGCAGTGGATTGATAATGGTTGACAATGATGATGATGATACACACACTATATTGACAAGTCACAGGACACCCCTTCAAAAGCAAATGAACGGATCCGCTGCCTTAAGATGCGCGGTACGGCTGCAAACAGTATAGAAATAAGCCTGCAGCTGACCGCGATCATATCGCAATGTGAGGTTGAGTGAAAATGTCGCGGCGGGAGAGAAATGACTTTGAGAAAGGAAAGATTGTTCGGTGTTATATTAGTGGGTTGTACATAACAGAAACCGAGAGGCGTTTAAGCATACCCAAGTCAACTGTTCTGGATCTACTGAATAAGTGAGACACATGGCGTGCCTGAAGCAGCAAAACGAATCGGCAGACCAAAGAAAATCAGTGATAGAGGACGTCGAAGCCTCAGGAGAGTCGTTACAGTTAATCGACAAAGTATTGCACAAGACCTCAGTGTATAGGTGACTAAAAATGCTGGAACCTCGGTATGTACACTTACAATTCGCAGAGAACTTCATTCCATGGGTTACCGTGGTCGTGCGGTTGCTCATAAGCCTCTCATCTGCACTCTGAATGTTACTCCTCGTTTAACATGGTGTAAAGAACATTTATCGTGGACCGCAAATCAATTGAAACGGGTCCTATGGACTGATGAATCCAGATACACGATTCATCTGTTTGATTGCCGTGTGTGGGTATGGCGACAGCCGGGGGAACGCTATTTACCACCGTGTACAGTTCCTACGGACAAGTTTGGAGCTGGCAGTGTACTCGTGTGCGTGTTTTTCGTGGTATGGTCCCGGCCCATTGGTATCGTGGACAAACCTGTTAACCAGCACGTCTACCTCAATATTCTGGACAATTATGCCCTACCAACTCTGTGGCAATGCTATGGAACCGAGCCTTGTTGGTACCAGCAAGATAATGCACCGAGCCATATAGCAAGGACTGTTACGGCGTGGTTTGACTATAATTCCGTATCGTGTGTGGACTGCCCAGCAAAGCCTTGATCTTAATCCCATTGAGCACCTATGGGAGGAACTAGAGCGCCGCATAAGAAGTTTGGAACCAAGGCCTTCTACTAAGTAACAGTTAGCGGCAGCATAATGTACTGAATGGAAGCGTATACCTATCGCTGTGTTCCAAAACCTTGTCGAAAGCATTTCTCGAAGGGTCAGACCAAAGGTGGACCGACACCTCACAAATATATGTATCAATAAATGCTATGTGTGTTTGTCTTCTAGGTGTCCGGTGACTTTTGTCAATATAGTTATATATGGTCTCTATTCTGAAAAATTGGTGTGGTGTGCTTAAATATTCATCTTTAGATATCTACGATGTTCCGTACTTCGATTTTAAACTGCAAAGTTGTAATTAGTATATTTTATTATGTTTAGTGATTTTCACTCCGCAACCACAAAATAGATAAATGCCTCCCCGAGTGGTCAGAAGCGTGCTTTCTGGCCAGTCGCACGAGTTGGGTCCATCGAATGAGGTATGATTGGTGTATTTTGCAGGTACGGCGCTGATTCTTTCCCTTTCTTGGAACCAGTGGCCGTAAATTTGTTAGGCGATTATTTTATAACACTTACAGTTGTCCATGGTGGTTGTTCAAACCTGGAAAAGAAAAAAAAAACTATTAAAGAAATGCTTTATCATGTTCAATTAGCATAATTTATCCAGATAGGTTTACGTTTCGACGTAGGATGTAACCGCTTGTTACGTCCTGTACTTGATTTCTTTATTGTCTTATTTCAAATTCAATCTCACACTTGGGCCTTGATGGAAACATTTATTTCGTAACACCCTAGCCAAAAAAAAAACCACGAGGAGATCGAACCTTTGTCTAGAATTTAATGAACCATGGTGGCGCAACAGTCTAAACTGTCTTGACCATTCGTCCGAGGACTGGGTTCGAATCCCGGTGAGGCATGGACATTTGCCTTATAGCATTGGTTACCTCCTTTCCCTGGAACCAGTAGCCCTGAATTAGGGGCAGGCTACTGCTTATAACCCATTGAGTTGCTCACGGTGGTCATCAAACCTTCAATAAATATAAAAAAAAATATTATGTACGCTAGAACAATTGTATGATTTCCGTGTGAAAAAATGAGTCAAATCTTTTTGGTATGAATTTTAGCAAGAAACGCTTATATACTCACTGTTTACCTCCATTATCTAAACAAAATTTACGTAGCAAATCGTTTACATCACGCAAAGATATATATTATGTTACTATTATTAAAGTACTATAAAATTAGCTTGAACTGATTTCAGGATACCGAAAGCTTTTGTCTTTCGAAAAGACACTGGATTACTAGCCTGTTACTAAGGTGGCTGAGTGGTCAGAGGCATAGTTGTCTGGCCAGTCCTCAGAGTTATGCTCGAGATTTTGAGTATCAAGTGAGGCATTGGTTATACGCTTTTTTTTTTATTTGAAGTTTAACGACCACCGTGAGCAACTCAATGGGCTATAAGCAGTCTCCCGTTCTTAAATTAGGGCCACTGGTTCCAGGGAAGGAAGAGAGCCAGTGTCGTAAGACTAACACAACACCCATGCCTCTCGGGATTCGAACACGGATCCCTTTCGGACGAATGATCAGAAGCCATCGCATAGACCAATGCGCTTATCTTACGGTACTGGTTCCTTTCTCTTATTTGGAACCGGTGGCCCTTAACTATAGGGACAAGGCGGTTGCTTATAGCCTACGAGATGCTTATGGTGGTGGTAAACTTAAATGCCGCCCCAGTGGCGCAGTGGTCTAAGGCGTTGGCCTCTGATCATTCGTCCGTAAGGGGTCCGGGTTCGAATTCCGGTCAGGCATGGATGTTGTGTTTGTCTTACGGCACTGGCTCTCTCCCTTCCCTGGAACCAGTGACCCTAAATTAGGGACGGGCGACTGCTTATAGCCCATTGAGTTGCTCACGGCGGTCGTTAAACCTCCAATCAAAAAAAAACAAAAAAAAAAACAACTTAAATAAATTGTGCTGAGATGTTATACGACATGAAAGATATTAAAGTGTTATACTGTTAAAAACATCTGTAAAACTCATTTCTGATAATGGAAATCATTGCAAAATATTATGTTATATGGAATCCCAACAAATCATTGTGAATAGTTCGTAAAACAAAGTCCGTATTTCTGAAGTGAACGCCTGTTTGATCTAAATGCTCAAATACATGGGCAGTTAACAAGCAAGACTGCAGTTGTGAATTTCTGTGTAACAAAAATGTAAAATTCTAGAATATGAATTAAACCACCTTTCGTCTCCCCGGCGGTGCATGGTCTTAGCGATGGCTCATCATTCGCCCGAGATGGGTCCGGGTTTGAATCCCGGTGAGGCATGGATGTTGGGTTTGCCTTACGGCACTGGCTCTCTCCCTTCCCTGGAACCAGTGGCCCTAAATTAGGGTCGGGTGACTGCTTTCAGAGCTCATTGAGTTGCTCACGGTAGTAGTTAAACCTTCAACAAAGAAAAAAAAAAATGTACCCTAGAACAATGGCATGATTTCAGCGTGAAAAAATAAATCCTAAACCTTTATTGTATGAATTTTAGTCTGCTTTATTTACATTTGCTTCCAGGTGAGCACTGATTCTCTCCCTATTTCCCTGAAACCAGTGGCCCTAAATTAGGAATGGATGACTGCTTTATAGCCCATCGAATTGCTCACTGTGGTCGATCAACCCCCAAACGAAAAAAAAAACAACTATTCTTGAGTCGCATTCATCTTAGCAATATCCTTCTGAGCCGCACAGGTGGCGCAGTGGTCTAAGCGCTGGCTTATGAGCATTAATTAAAAATGGGTCTGTGTTCGAATTTCTGAGGCATGGATTTTGTGTTTGGCTTACGCCGCTGGCTCTCCCCCTTTCCTGGAACCAGTGCCTTAGACTAGGGACCGGAGACTGCTTATAGCCCACAGTTGCTCACGATGGTCGTTAAACCTTCAAAAAAAAAAAATCTGATTTTAACGGCGCTGGCTTCAGACCATTCGTATTAGACAAAACTGGTTCGAGACCCAGATGAGGCATGGAATTAGTATTTATCTGATGGAGCTGGCTCTGAACCTTTCACGGAACCAGTGTCCTTAAATTACGGACGAGTGATGCTTATATCCCTTAAGAGTTGCTCATTGTTGTCGGCTATACTCGCAAACAGAGAAAAAAACACTCCAGAAAAAGACGAGATAAAATACCTGACTGTTCATGTTCTACATGTTCCCACTTAATGTGAATATGGTTATATAATTCGCAGTAAAAAAGCATTCTCACTTAAAAAAAAAATACGCTTATGCGTAAGGATTACCCTTTTGAAGTACAGATGCTCATGTTATGGATTCGCGCCCTACGAACTCTGCTTTAGCCGTCCTGGTGGCATTTGAACCTGGACCCTTTCGGACGAACCTGGACCCCTTAAACCTGGACCTGGGCGTTCCAACCTGGTGGACCCCTTTTGAAGGAACGATCAGAAGGGTTCCTGGTTGGAGTCTCGGTGAAGCATGGATGTTGTGCTTGTCTTACGGCACTGGCTCTCTCCCTTCCCTAGAACCAGTGACCCTAAATTAAGGACGGGCTACTGTTTATAGCCCATTGAGTTTACTCATTGTTAAACCTCCAACCCCCCACCCAAAAAAAAAAAAACCCTGCTTCGATCACTTTTTTTTTGAGACTAGAGCCTTTCTAATTTCAGGCTCCGGAGCTTTTGAGGAAAGTATCCCTAAATAATGAATAGGCTTCCCGTCCTAGCCTTTGAGGTGATCATGAAATTTCGAAGACAAAGCGGAAGCTGAAAGTATTTGTTAAAAAGTTGATCTCAGCGACGTCTACAGTTCAAATGTGAATTTTCTTAATTTAGTTAAAAAAAAGTACGTAAATCAGCAGTACATAAATCAACAGGGAGGAGGACATTGCGCATTATCTTTCTGAAAGAAGACACTACACTAGGGAGGAATATTGTTGCCATGAAGGAACCTGGTCTGTAATGATCTTTTTAGGTGGGTGGTAGACGTCAGTTTCCTGCACATGAATAACTGGACTCACTTTCCCAGCAGAGTATTGCCACAAACATTACACTTCCTTCAGGCTTGTTTTTGTTCCACGATGCATTCTGATGCCAACAATTCCCCAGGTAAACGACGCACACATCCACCTGCTGCAACAGGAAATTCATCGGACCAGAAGACCATCTTTCAATCGTTCAAGGCTCAGTTTTGATGCTTGTCTAGTGTGGGCCCTCTCGATGGTGAGCCGAGGTCAGCATGGGCACTAGGAACGTCCTGCGGTTACGTAGCTTCATTTTCAACAGGATTCGATGTGTTCTGTTGGCCCATACCATACGGGATACCATTCGCTCACCTCTAGCATCGATGAACCGTGCTCGGCCTACACCTCGCTGGTCGTTCGTGGATATCTCCTCCTCGAACCACTTTTCGAATTTAGTAACCACGGTTGAGCGTGAGAACCCTTACAAGCCTTTCCGTTTCACAAATGTTCGGACCCAGTCATCTGTCAATTACAATTTGGCCTTTGCCAAATTCTCTTAAGTCCGCTGCCTTTCCCATATGAAGCACAAAAATAACGCCGATTCACAGAGCTCAGTATCAGGTGTTAATTATACCGTTTCACGACCTTCAAACGTGCTGTCGTTTACTAGCAGTTGCTTCGAATTGCGTAAAAACGCTCTGGTTATAACATCTTGGCTTTTCGATGCATGCATGTATTTGAATACCAACTTGTTGACGGGGAAACTATACGATTACATACCCTGATACCTACGATGTGTCAAAAGTGTACCAAACTGGGACAACTAGGTCTCTGCTTGCTCTTCAGCCCTCGCGTCACAATGGAGGTTCTTTTGATGATTATACTCCAATTAGGGCATTCTGATGATTCCGCGAGATCTGAGTCCTATGTCGTTGACTGTCTTTTGTCTAGCACTCTTTGGCCAAACTTGGCACTTGCGCCATAAAAATCCACCCACCAACTTATGTTGAAGAAATTCTGGGTCTGATTTTTATCTCTGGTGGATTATATCCACCAGAGATGCCAATCAGACAGCTTATCAGGTGAAAGGGAGAGGTTTTGGTCTCCAAATACTTGATAATCTTCATGAACTTGAATCAATGTGCCCCTTACTTGTGCGAAGAAGTAGAAAGTGACTCTGAGACGTAGCTTTTGGAAAAATGTTCTACGATAGACTTTTCTGTGAAGAAGAAATTGTCATCCCTATCGACATTGCTGTGCTGAAGTATACAGTATGTTACAACAGCAAGAGAGCAGTTGATTGAGGGCCGCCCCGGTCTAAGCGACTGCTTATGACCATTCGTCTGAGATAGGTCCGGGTTCAAATCCTGTGAGGCAGGGATGTTGTGCTTGTCTTACGGCGCTGGCTCTCTCCCCTCCCTGGAACCAGTGGTCCTAAATTAGGGACGGGTGACTGCATATAGCCCACTGAGTTGCTCGCGGTGGTCGTTTAAACCTCCAAACAACAAAAAAAAAATTGAGGGTTGGAGTCTCCAAGGTCGGATCCCGACTTTTGTGTATATGTAGATCCTGTTCCGGCACTCTTTTGTGAACTATGACACTTCCAAGGAAACTGGATTAAATAATTAATGGAATACTAAGTTGCAGAGGCACACGACGAAGGAGGAAAGTGTGTATCTCACAGTGCGATGCAGATTCCTGTATCAACTAAGAAAAAAAAAAGGTCTTTGAAGATATTGGCGTACACACATTTTTAGGAATTCTAAAGTACTCAATGTGTCCATTTTGGCATTTTACCTTGTTTCGGTACTTCAACATTTCCGATAGCGGGAATCACGTTTCGTGTATTTTATTTACATAACTTCCTTAAAAATATATCTAGCATGCGCTATACTAAAGCCATTTTACGGTTTGTTTATATCTAATCGTAGTAGACGGCAGTCATTATACATAGCTACGTCTTTCCTAACGGGTGGTGGGGCGTGGCGTAGCTATGACACAGCTGGCGAAAGGTAATAAAATTATCTCATGATTTTCAGAACAAAACTCGGAAACCGCCTGCGTTTTCTTCAAAACATATTGATCCGCTAAGCTTAATATGACGGCGGATGCAATAAGCGACGGAACGCGAGCCCAGAGCAGTCAAAAAGTAAACTAAATGATGGTTATATGACCTTGCGCCAGTTATATACGTATACCAGAGTTGCACTTTCCTTCCCCGTTTGGTAGAGGGGAGGAGCTGTGCATAACTCACCTGGAAGCGAATGTATTGAAACCAGATGTTGGCCTTATCTAAAGAGCGTGCTCGACGTATTTTTAAGGAAAATACTATTTGAATAGAATAATATGTGAAATATTTGCGGTATTGGAAATGTTTAAGTAGCGGAACGGAATAAAATGCCTAAAAAGATGCAACAGGTTACTTAGAAACCTAGAATTCGAAAAAAAAGTTTCCCACTTCTAAAGGATTACAACACCTACTCCCTCGTAAAAATTTTTTTAAGCCTCAAGCACTCGTAGGGTTTAAAAAATGAGTTTGGAACGATGTGGACGTTTCTGTAGATACGTGGTGTTCTTGAATTTCACTCGGATTCCAATTCCACGAAACATGACAATTTGATGAAAATTTCTGTTCATGTGTGTGGACGAGCACGCTAGAAATTACTATGGTATCCAATGAAGTCCTTCCCGTTTGTAAATCAGGTTGTCGGTACAGAAAGATTAACTTATTCGTTTGTCGTACGCATTTATTGAGTATAAAGAGGCTGTATGCAAATTCTTGTATTGTCAGAAGCAAACATTTCGTTCGAGTCGTCTGAAATCCTGGTTTCTGACGATTTGTCCCAGTGTGACTCAGGTTTGAGACCCCCCCCCCCCGAATGAGGCATGGGTGATGCGTTTATCTGACTGCCCCGGCATTGGCATTGACCCTTGGGTCGAATCAGTTCTCCAAAATTAGGGACAGGCGACTACTTTACCACACATTCCACCTAACGGACTTCTACACATTCCACCTAACGGACTTCTACACATTCCACCTAACGGACTTCTACACATTCCACCTAACGGACTTCTACACATTCCACCTAACGGACTTCTCTACACATTCCACCTAACGGACTTCTACACATTCCACCTAACGGACTTCTCTACACATTCCACCTAACGGACTTCTCTACACATTCCACCTAACGGACTTCTCTACACATTCCACCTAACGGACTTCTACACATTCCACCTAACGGACTTCTCTACACATTCCACCTAACGGACTTCTACACATTCCACCTAACGGACTTCTCTACACATTCCACCTAACGGACTTCTACACATTCCACCTAACGGACTTCTCTACACATTCCACCTAACGGACTTCTACACATTCCACCTAACGGACTTCTCTACACATTCCACCTAACGGACTTCTCTACACATTCCACCTAACGGACTTCTACACATTCCACCTAACGGACTTCTCTACACATTCCACCTAACGGACTTCTCTACACATTCCACCTAACGGACTTCTCTACACATTCCACCTAACGGACTTCTCTACACATTCCACCTAACGGACTTCTCTACACATTCCACCTAACGGACTTCTCTACACATTCCACCTAACGGACTTCTCTACACATTCCACCTAACGGACTTCTCTACACATTCCACCTAACGGACTTCTCTACACATTCCACCTAACGGACTTCTCTACACATTCCACCTAACGGACTTCTCTACACATTCCACCTAACGGACTTCTACACATTCCACCTAACGGACTTCTCTACACATTCCACCTAACGGACTTCTCTACACATTCCACCTAACGGACTTCTCTACACATTCCACCTAACGGACTTCTCTACACATTCCACCTAACGGACTTCTCTACACATTCCACCTAACGGACTTCTCTACACATTCCACCTAACGGACTTCTCTACACATTCCACCTAACGGACTTCTCTACACATTCCACCTAACGGACTTCTCTACACATTCCACCTAACGGACTTCTCTACACATTCCACCTAACGGACTTCTCTACACATTCCACCTAACGGACTTCTCTACACATTCCACCTAACGGACTTCTCTACACATTCCACCTAACGGACTTCTCTACACATTCCACCTAACGGACTTCTCTACACATTCCACCTAACGGACTTCTCTACACATTCCACCTAACGGACTTCTCTACACATTCCACCTAACGGACTTCTCTACACATTCCACCTAACGGACTTCTCTACACATTCCACCTAACGGACTTCTCTACACATTCCACCTAACGGACTTCTCTACACATTCCACCTAACGGACTTCTCTACACATTCCACCTAACGGACTTCTCTACACATTCCACCTAACGGACTTCTCTACACATTCCACCTAACGGACTTCTCTACACATTCCACCTAACGGACTTCTACACGTGGAAACCAGACTCTATACAAACAGAACAAAACATACAACAATACCGACATTCTTTTACACAAAGGACGTATTCAGTCTTTCCTGACAGGCTGGCGCCCTTCTAACCTTGAGCATTGTATATGCACACAGTTAATGAAATAAAGTTATTTCTTTGTTTTTATGTACATAAATTAGCACTAGATCATATCTTAAATGATATGCATCTCATTATTACTTTTCGCCCTTACAGGCCTCGCCCCCTGAGACGAAACATGCGGGGTCCTTACTTCGCATGGTGAGTCCTGTTCACTTGAGTTTCTTTATATATATATTGTTTTTCAGTTTATCACCTCACAAACAGGCGAAAATAATCACTTCCCCCGTTCCTTTCTCCTTTTTTTTTCCGTACAACAGTACCACCTTCGAACCTCACTGAGTCTCTACCTGTGTAGGGATACTGTTGTGTTCATCAGGACGCTGATCACCTGCCTCAAAAGATAACCGAGATAAAGCATCAGCGTGGGGGATTAGCTTGCCTGCTATGTGCGTTATTTTAATGTTTAATTGTGAGATGGCCCAACTACATCTCTGTAGTTTAGAGCTCTGGGATGCTGCGCTAGTCAAACTAGCGGATTGTGATCGGACATTACTTCCACTGGATGCCCGAAAATCCATCCTTCGAACTTCTGGAGTGCCCATACTATGGCGTAGGCCTCCTTGTGACTGGCGGCCCATCTAGCCTGCGTACCGTTTAACTTCCGGCTGGCATAAGCTACTGGTCGGATTTCTCCCCGTTACTTCTCTGCGCTAAACAGCAGGCTACGGCAAATGAACCCGCATCCGTGTACAATAAGAACGGACGGTCAAAGCTTGGCGTCGCTAGTACTGGTGCGGAACATAAACATTCCTTTAGCTTTTTGAAAGCGATGTCCATTTCTGTTGTCCAACTCACTTTCTCCGCGGCTTTCTTTCCCGTTCAATCGGTTAGCGGTTTCGCGATCTCGGCGAACCCCGGTACGTATTCCCGATAATAACTGCAGAGTCCCGAGAAACTATGTACTTCTTCGTCTTCGGCGGTAACAGGTCCCTGACCGCCTGTAACTTCTCCGGGTCCGGCTGGTGACTCCCAGAACCGACCACGTGCCCTAAGTAATGCACTTTTTCCTTAGCGAAGCAGCACTTCTCTAGGTTCCCCGTAAACCCCGCTTCCACCAAGCTACCGATTACCTTCTCTAAATGTTGCAAGTGCTCCTCCCAATTCTTGGAGAACACTGCAACGTCATCGAGGTAAGCTACTGCATAATCCAAATGAGGGTTTAACTGTTCATTATCCTCTGGAATGTTGCAGCGGCCCTCGACAATCCAAAAGGCATTACGTTCCACTGGAACAATCCTCGGTGGGTAGCAAACGTAGTGTATTTCTTGCTTCCGGGGTCCATCGGTATTTGATAATACTCCTTCAGCATATCCAAAGTTGTGATGTATTTTGCTGCCCCCAACTTGGCTAAAAGATCCAGGATGTGTGACATGGGAAATGTGTCTGAGACGGTGTGCGCGTTGAGCATTCTAAAGTCACAACACAATCTGACTTCCCCTGTACGTTTAGCAATACAAACAATTGCATGACTATACTCTTCCCCCGACTATTCTATCATCCCTCTGTCACATAACTCCTGAATCTGATCATCCACCGCCCGCTGCATAGATTGGGGCACTTTGTATCTGTGCTGAATACGTAGCACACTCCCCGGTTTAACCGTTATCTCGTGGTTACCTAACGTGGTTCTTCCTACTTCCCCCGAAAAAAATACTTTCGAGCGATCTACCAACTCCTGTAGCTCCCAAAGTTGTTGCTGCGTGACCTCTGGACTTTCTACGTTCAGCTGCTTGGGATCCTTCCTCTCTCAATCTTTCGGCTCCATGGGCACCTCCCGAACTCTCAATCTGATTCAAAAATTACCCCCACCACATTCATCTGGGGTTTAAACTCCCTCAATTGGCCTACGTGAACGTGGCGTCTCTGCCCGTGGCCTACCTCAATCACATAGCTGCTTGCCCCCTCTTTTCTACAATATGCACGGGGCCTGTCCATCTGGCATAAAGCTTGTTCCGGGAATCTGGAATGAGAGCTATAGCCTGATCCCCCACCTCGAAGGACTTCTGCCGCAGTCGTCGGTTGTAGTAGGAAGTATACCGACGCTGCTGCTCCTCCGCCACCTCATCTACTTGGAGCGCCACCATTTCCATCCTTTCTTTCATTTCTTGGAGGTACTGCCCTGCCGACACTGAAATACCAATGGGTAGCTTGCACTCTCCGGCCCAGTTCTTCAAGATTGCTAGCGGTCCCGTTGGTTCCCGACCGTACAATAATTGGAACTGCGCTGTGCCCGTGGTCACGTTGGGCACCTCCCGATACGCCCATAAAAGATAAGGTAGTGCCTTATGCCACTGCCTTGGCTCCTCCCTTATTATGTGGTGTAACATCCCCTTGAGGGTCCTGTTGAAACGCTCGATCAACCCATTGGAGGAGGGATTTCCTGGCACCGAGAATCTGGGAGTCGAACCCAACCTCTTCAAGATCTCTTGTCAGTCCCGACACAAAATTAGTGCCCCTGTCCATCGCCACCACCTCCGGAATGCCCGTGCGCTGGAATATTTCCAAAAGCGCATCACAAGTGTTCTTCGCATTTAAGGAGGTCAGACATACGGCTTCCGGCCAACGTGTATGTTGATCCATCATCACCAAAATCCATCTGTGCCCCTTGCTAGAAGGCGGTTCTATTGGGCCGAATAGATCCACGTTGACGACCTGAAAAGGTAGAGCGGGCCTTCTAACTGCAGTTATAGGTACTCTATCTCCTCTTGTGACAGGACGTCGTAATTGACATCCCTCGCATACGTCACAGTACTGACGCACGTCTCTTCACGGTTGGCCAATAGAACAAATATCGAATCCTCTCTAGCGTCGTTTTGTGTCCCAAATGCGCCGAAAATACCGAATCGTGGGCCAGGCTTAGCACTTTTTTTCTCCTAATCTCCGGGACTACAAGTTGATTTGTCAATTGCCCTAACACCCTTTCTCTATGGTAGAGCATCCCTTCTATGTAAACATAACCTCCCTTTTCCTCTTTAGCACATCTACGAGCTTCCGATAAGGTCCAACATTCCTCCTGTTGGCCTGCGAATACCGCGTGATCGGATCTGCTTACTTGCCGAGAATGTCCAATATCCTCACCGGAGCCCGAACGAGCTATCTCCGTCTGCTTACTTTCTACCCGTGCGCCTGCCTCTTCGTCTCCTGATTGGCTGTCGGATTTCGCCTCTTCGACCACGCCCTCCTCCATCGGCGGCGGCTCGCTCTTTGCCTTAGGCGCTTCCCGTTCCTCCTCGACCCCTACCTGATTCACCGCGATATTAGCTCGGTGGGTACGGCCTTCCGTACTCTCATTCTCCGCTATCGAATCCTCCCTTTCTTCGTACTTTCGCTCTTCCCTCTCCTGTTTAGGTTCTAGCGCTTTCTGTAAATTAATCGCCCACTCGGGACTACAGTCTCTAACCGTTGACATTTTTACGTAATCTTCTGGAGTAATAATAAACTCATTTCTCAAATTAGGTACTATGGCACAAAAAATTTCACTGATTCCGTTCGTTTTACTCCCCGCCTTTTCTAGACTTGCTTCCATAATCCTAATTCCAACCATTTTTATGGGAAAAACGGCTGTTTTTCCATCAAACCCTGTCAGTTTTACCTTCCCAATTTCCTCCAATTTTTCTTCTACCAATAATCCTCTCTTTAAACAATTTAATTCTGCCCCACTATCTACCAGTATATTGGCTTGGAGCCCTGCCTCTGTAGTTACCATCATTTGCTTTCCTACAGGTATTTTTATCTTTTTAATCTGCTTGGTTAGATCCGAAAACTCTTCCCACCGTTGCGCTCGTCTTTCTCACCTCCTGTTCTACTTTTACTCCGGTCTCCTCTCTAGGTTTCTCTACTTCCTGATTATTCTCCACAGCTACCCTTCCTACTTTTTCCCCCGTCGTTCCGCCAATAATAGGAATTACTCCTGCCCTCCGGTCTTACGCTACCCTTCTGGGGACATAATGATTGCCGATGACCAGGCTTCCTACAATAAAAACAGATTATGCCTCGATCTAAACTAGGGTTACCCTGACTTCTCATAGGTCGTTTTCCTTCTACCTTACTCCCGAACTTCCTATCAGGCGCTTGGAATTTCTCCTTCTGAAACTGCCCACTACTATTCCCGCTCTCTCTCTCTTCACGAATCCGCTTCCCGTAGAAATATACTGACTCCCTTTGGCATTGTAATTCGACGAAAAATTATCCTTCACCTTTCCTATCTCTAGTACTTCCACATGACTCTCATATGAATCACATAACTCCCACAATTCTTTAGCCAAGACTAGCTTACCCACCGCACCTCTCTGCAGTAAATAGGTTTTTAAGGATGGGGATAATAATCCTTTAAACTTATCACACACTAGCAGATTTACTAATTGGTCGAACTCGGTTACTCCGCAGTTGGCAACATAATACCTGAGTGACCTGCCAATCCGTCCCGCTAGCTGTTGGAAGCTCTCCCCTTGTTCTGGCGTATCGCCTCGAACTGCTTCAGATATACATCTGGAGTCAAATGACATTCACTGAGAATAGCTTCTTTGACGGTATCATAATTATCATATTGCTTTACGGTCAGACGTCAGAACAAATGGTTTACGCAATCCGCATTGAATAACGCAATCACTAACCGCCCTTGCATGCTCTCTGGTATGTCATGCAGAATAAACGCTCTCTCTAAGGTGTCAAAAAAATCCAATATCTCTTCGGGTTTTGTAGGGCTTTTGGGTAAATTCCTCTCTAGAATTCTGATGTAGTCGGCCAACTTCGTTGACTGTCTCGCTGATGCCACGCCCCGTTCTTGTTCTATCTCTAATTTTTTTAGCTCATAAGCCCTAGCCTCTTTCCTATCAGCTAGCTCCATCTCAATTCGCTGTTGCTCTAAATGTAATTCTAGCTTTTTCTGTTCCATCTCCAATACCCTAAATTTATATTCCCATTCTAGACTTATCGAATTCCCTTCTATTCCTTTGTCATTAATTATTACTTCATTGCTAGAATTCAATTCATTATCTGTTCCTCCCTCATTTTCCCTTTTGCTTCCCTCGGAATTCCGGTCTTCGAGTTCTTCATTAAATTTTCCTTCCAAAAACTGTTCAGCCATTATTATGAAACAATAATACACACTTAATGCAAAAATATATATACACTGAAACAAAATACAATTCCCCGATGGTCAACCTTTGCTATCACACTACTAATTTCGATCTACTTCGCTGAGATATCTAGTTAAATATCATTTTGATCTCTACCTTTTACTTTTTCTTTTTATCTAGGCTAGTACCTATCCTTCTCTGTCCGTTATTTTCTTTCTTCACATAAAAAATATACGTTCACAATTTATTATCTCAAATTCTTCTTACTATATCCTCGCTAATCTTCAGTTAAATTTATCTTAGAAAGGTTACCTCTAGTACTCCTAGTGTCCTGATGAAATTTATTCAGCTATTTCTAACTTATACACAGGTATCGACACAATTAATCAAATTGCAGCTTCAAAAGTAGTACTTACCGGGCTCCTCGGTCCCCCTCAGCTTCTCTGTTGCAGCTAAACTGCAGCCCGAGATGGGACTCCCTAAACTGGGAAAGTCCGGTCTCACTGGTGACGTGAGACGTGGTCTCCCAAAATTCGGCTTGCACACTGGGTCCGAGCCTCGTCGGCTCTCTCCGTCGTGTATTGGTAACGCGCCTTGCCGGCTCCTCTTGTCCTGAATCCGGTTGCGATCTTCGTAGTTGTCGGTCTCGTCCGTTGATCCTGGTTACGGATCTACCAGTCACTGCCGTCGATGAAATCACCTCTTTTCTTTGTGCACAGAGTCCTAGTAGCAGAGGTTGACTTCCGTTGTTCCTCACAACAAGAATTACTTATTCACTTATTTCTTAGCCTCGCCTTCTCCTCCTCGGGTTTACCTGGTATCAAACATTGATCCTACCGACTGCGCCATTTATTACTTTGCTGTAGGAGTGAGACACAGACTTTCGTGCTAAGTCCCGCCTTCTTTCCGATAGGCGTCCGTGAGTTAATTTAACAACTTCCCCCTACAGCAAATAATCTGAGTTTCTCACTCTCGTAATTTATTAATAATAAATTTATCATCCAGGCCCCTCTTCCTCCACCTTTTTGTGTAATGATCCGCGAATCAAGGAAGGGAGAGAATGGCTACTGTAAGGCACTTCATCAACTTCAATAAATACTTCGTGAATAAGAAAGATAATAAATTTAATGAATCAAAGTACTAGTGAGAGTCTGGTTTCGGTGCCAATGTCCGCGTCGACGAATTTGTGGCATGCGTCGTCCGTCACGAAGTGTTCAATCTCAAATCCGTTGCCCTAACGCCACTCTAATATCCGAGTCGTTCCGACTCCCCGCTGTCTCTTGACACTCTTCTTCACGCTAAAAACCAGGAACTGCGTTCCTCGGAGCATAAAATCTCCACCATCTATCCGTCTTCCAGACGATCGTTACAATCTTCTACGCTTTCTCCCGAAGCCTCTAGCTTCACGCAACTAACAGGAACTGCGTTCCTTGGTGCATAGACGCCGCACGTCTATCCCTCTTCCAGACACTCGTTGCAATTCTTTTCACTTTCTCCCGAAGCCTCCAGCTTCACGCAAATAACAGGAACTGCGTTCCTTGGTATGCACCAAGGAACGCAGTTCCTTGGCGTCTGCAAGACGGATAGACGCCGCACGTCTATCCGTCTTCCAGACGCACGTTGCAATCTTTTACGCTTTCTCCCGAAGCCTCTAGCTTCACGCAAATAACAGGAACTACGTTCCTTGGAGCATAGACGCCGCACGTCTACCCGCCGTCCAAGCGCACCTCGCAATCCTCCTTCTCTCTCCCGAAGCACACGGCTTCACGCAAAAACCAGGAACCGCATTCCTCGGAGTCAAGCTCCCGACGTCTACTCGCCTTCCAAGCGGCTTCGCAATCCTCCTTCCCTCTCCGAAGCTATCTCTTATCCCCCTCGCTCCAGATGACCCCTCCCTTCTTTTTTCGGGCCCCTCTACCACGAGGCGCTGACCTACTACAAGGCGCTGACCTTGTCAGGTCCTGGAGCGAACCTGACCTTTGACCGCAGGCACCCTTTCTTTGAGTCTGCACCCCAGCTGCTCCTGCTTCTGGGGAAATCGCTCTCCCTCGCTTATTGTCTCCGTGCTCGACGACATTCCACCTAACGGACTTCTGTACGTGGAAACCAGACTCTAAACAAACAGAACAAAACATACAACAATACGGACATTCTTTTACACAAAGGACGTATTCAGTCTTCCCAGACAGGCTGGCGCCCTTCTAACCTTGGGCATTGTATATGCACACAGTTAATGAAATAAAGTAATTTCCTTGTTTTTATGTACATAAATTAGCACTAGATCATATCTTAAATGATATGCATCTCATTATTACTTTTCGCCCTTACAGACGGTATACCAGTTTTTTAAATGAATAAGAATAAAGAATTTGCTAAATTTTTGTGGAAGTTGCTGAATTGAGTCGATACAACTTATACGTTTTAGACCACGTACTCTTTGTAGCGATATAATTATCTTTCTATAATGAAACTGAAGACTAAATACTTAATTTCTTTTTATTGAAATCTTTCAATTTTATTTTAAATACACCAGATCGTAAACACTCAAGGAACGCTTATAGCGTAGTAAATCCGTTTATTTTCGTGGTGTAATATGCATAAAGATTCTTCAAGCTTTAACTCTCAACTGGGAGGTTTTTCAAGGCAATGTAGACATAACATGGATGTCTACGTTGCTTTGAAAAACCTCCTAGTGAAGAGTAAAAGCTTGGCGACTGTTTATGCATATAACGCCACGAAAATAAGCGAATTTACCACGCTATAAACGTTCCTTGAGAAAACCTTCGATTTCTTTTACTTATTTCAAACAATTCTTTCTACCATTGTTAATTTAAATGGAATCTGTTTTTCTATTTTCTCAAGAATAAAAATAAAGATACCAACCGTATTTTGTCTCCTGATGTAGCCACTAATACTCGTGCACTTTGACCTTTCTGGAACGCGACCTAGGCCGATACTGGGTCGTGCTTCTAAGGGCAGTTTGTTGTCTAGTTCTTGGTGTGATGTAACCTGAGTGATTGAGTTGACCTGCTTACTTCCGAAGTTTCCTTTTTTCTCGATGGCGATTGGCAATGTTCCTCTGTATTTGACTTTTGTGCCACAATAACTAAATGGTTGAACCTTTCTTGACTGTCGCTGCTTCGTCAGGGGTTCGTATTGGACAGGGAAGAAGTCATAGGTAGTTCTAGATTTTAAAGAAATAACGTTTGATAATTTCCCCAGAAAATCGACAGCTACTTAGTCCTAAACACAAAGCATCGCTGCCGTTAATCTTATTTAGAGTCTGTTGAGATTTTGTATTAAATTACCGCAGCAGACTAGATTAGAACGAAGTATTTTCATTAAAAAAAATAAAATTTAAAATGTTTGTGTTTACAAGCACGTGGATCCTTGACAAAGAACATATCCATTGTAAATACCCTTTCATTTTTTACAGTGAATCTCTTTGGAAATATTAACTTAGATTTTCTTTTTTTCGGGGTTTCCGGATTGTTTAAATTTTTACGTGGGATTTCTTTACAAATTTTGCATTTTGTACTATTTTTGAGAAAATTCTTCTAATTTCGGGCACAGTGTTTCAGATTAATAAATACCCAAATTCTGGAATTACCTAATTAATTACGCATAACTCTGTTAATTACCCAGCAAAAAGTCTTGTTGGGCCAGCACTAGGCCACTGATGGACGCCAGCACTATGTTGCCGTTACATGAACCGTCAATAAAATGTCCCGGAAACCACCAGATGGGCCAGCAGCTGGCCAACAGTTGGCGCTCCATCAGATGTCATATGCCATAACAGGGACATCTGCTGTCCATCACAGGCTGTCTGCCACAAGTGACCCTTAAGAGGCCCTGCAAGTACGTGCCATAAATGATGGCTAGCCTAATGTGGTCTGACAGTGGCAGCCGGCAATCACGTGACGTAACTGATTGGTTGCCGAATGTTGTCAGTCAATTTCTCAGTAGTCCAGCAGCCACGCTGGAGTCAGTTGACAGCTACTATCTTGGCGAAGTACGAGGGGGAGGGGGGATGTGAATCCTTTTGTTCCTTGGTTCCTCCTTCCACAGCAGCAATGTCCAGGCGGGTCACTTGATGTTCCTGGAGCGCCTGCAGAAGTTGTCCGCATGCTTTTGATGGGTGTTGTCTCAGATTCGTATTGGGCAAAAACCTTTCTGATTGCTGAACTTCCCTTGTTCTTTGTATAATTTTCTTTCTCTAACTTTTTGGTCACCATCAGCTCTATGAGACTATGAGGCCAAACTCTACATGTTTTCTCTGTTGTGTAGGCGAACCAACTCTCGTTCGAGCGATTTCAATAATCGAGGGTCGGCAAGCTCCCTCTTTCCTTGGACGCCTGATATATTCGATGGTACCCAGCAACTGACTCGTTTTGTTCTGTTCACTCGCTTCCCTGACCCGTCAAAACAAACCACTTGAGAATTTGTTTATTGGCGTCTGGCTACATCACGTTTCCTCAAGGGACAGTTTCAGACGCATTTTTGTCTGGATGAAGGGGCGAAATTTTGATACTTTGTTCGCTGGATGCGTTTCCTTGCGTTAACTCTGCGCTCTTAAACGTCCCAAAAATACAGCTATGGCCATATTATTTTCGTAACATTACTCCCTCCTTCAAATAAGGCTAATGTCCTCATTCGGGCCCATAGAGCTTCCTCTGACCTCTTCAGTGCCCACCTGGGAGCCTAACTGCTTCCCCAAGCCGAAAGCTGATGTACATGCACGGGAATGTTCCCTATTCGTTCTGCGTCCACGCTATTTCTTAACACCTGAAGGATACTCCTTCAACTTTAATCCCACTGGATAATGGTTCGTGGCCACTGACCTAACAAATCTCACTTAAACGCCCCAGGTATTCTCCCATACCACGTAGCGGCACTACTTTAGGGCCACTTTGGCCACATGCCTGAAATTTTCTAAAGTTCACCGTTCACAGCGGCGTCTGCACCGAAAGGAACGCCTCCTTCCTCTGGACTCAAATATAACATAATTATTCAATGAAAAGTCGCAGACAATGGAGTTGTGTAAGGGTCTGTCGAAAGTGTGCCTAACCTGGGCACTAGGCTGTAGCATGTTCAACTCCGGAGGACATTGTGATGGCTATGCAGTACTTTAGGGCGAAGATCTGTGTCTGACCGGCATGAAGTACAGTATGTACAGGAGGGATAGGAGTATATTCCAATGTCTGATCCTTATAAAAATGAGTGTGACAAACTGCATCACAAGTTCCTGTAGCTAGTGCATAATAGACTTAAGAAGCGTAGAGCAGTTAAGAAGGAAACATATCAACAGGAACGTTCATATGAATGCCACGTGATGTATTGGATACTGACTGTCTGTCTGTGAAACCAGTTACGCTAAGAGAATTCTGGATATGATGCCGATACTTGGGTTATACATCTTCATGGTCTAGGAAAGCCTTCTGTTTAGCGTAAAAGGCATTTGCGGTGGTGGATATCGAACACGCATCCTTCACCGGAGCCTAATGCTTTCCCAACTAAGCTACACCAAGTCCAGCTGCAGCTTTGCCAAGAGTCTTGACATGTGCGTTACCTCCGAGGTAGGTACGTCACATATGTCGCCCCCTTGAGAAAGGGATGGGAAGGAATATAAGGTTTCCGGGTCAGCCGGCCAGCCACACTTGAAATTTTGGGGTTAAAAAAACCCCAAAATTGGGAACCTCTCGATATTTCAAAACCGCGATTTTAAAAGACAGTTTTGTTAGTATTTGAAATTGTTTTTATGTATCATATCAACAGTTAAAAAGTTCGCCCATGAAGACGGAACTGCGAGGAGCCAAATATCAGGATGTCCTATTGCAATGAAAAGCCATTGCATGAGTATACTGAAAGTTTGTGGCGACGAGGCAATGCCAAATTTGAGTTCCATGTCTTATTTCGGATTACTCGTAATCACTCTGAAAAGCTAAGTTTTGATTAAAATATAAAGAATCACATCAAAACAAAGCCAATGCTGTAACATAAACACAGAAGACTATTACAGGATTTCAATTTATGTACCATTTTTAGACAAGTTTATTAGTGCTTTGGAAAATAAATTTCTCGAACACAAATTGGTCTTATCAGGATTCCAGTCACTTTTCCCAACTTGTTTTCTGCGCATATAAATAGCAAAATATAAGTGGTCAACCATTATGTGGTGATAAGAATACAGGTAATAATAATTTCCAGTATTTATTTGAATATTTTTGCCCGGATGTTGCATCCATTTTTAAAATGCACTCATAACACATTTAGTTGTATAAAAAAATAAATTTCGTATCCTCTTCCCCCGAAAAACGTTTTCGGCTCGCCACTTGTCACCATAATTTAAAACACACACATTTTTATAGCCTGGTGGCGCAGTGGTCTAAGCGATGGCCTCTGATCATTCGTTCGTAAGGAGTCCGGGTTCGAATTCCAGTGAGGCATGGATGTTTCTCTTACGGCACTGGCTCTCTCCCTTCCCTGGAACCAGTGACCCTAAATTAGGGACGGGCGACTGCTTATAGCCCATTGAGTTGCTCACGGTGGTCATTAAAACTAATAAAAAAACAACACATTTACGCAAGGTAAGTCATTCTGCTGGAACAAATACTTTATAATAAGTCATAAGAGAACGCGTTCCCAGTACGCGGTAGGGTAACCTAATATGCGATACTATCTAATATTTGGTTCCCCATGGTATCGCACATTTGGAGCTTAACCATCTTGCACGAAAAATTTTACGTCGTGGTTAACACTTTCGGTTTGACATAAAACCAAATGTGAGTTATTGATAATTTTATAACAAATAAGAACAGCACTGAGCACAAACACTTCGAAGTACTTGAAATATTTTAAACACAATATCACTGCGCACTGTCCAGCTGCGTAATGGCTTCTTCGTTGCCGCTATAGTTGAACCTGCTGGAGACATATTTCAGATAGTCTCTAGTAGAATTCACCGCTTACTTTGGCGAGAATCGAGATATCGCATGCATATCAGGGAACTCTTATATTAGGCACCTTTCCTCTAAAGCATATAGCAATAGAAAAAAATGAAAGTTGTGTACCCCACTATTTTGAGAGCTTGTAACAGAATTAACTGTGATATATAAATGAATGAAAATACGGGATTACACCATTGTACAGTACAAATTTGAAAGATGTAAATCCGTTTATTGGTGTAAATATGACATGGATGTTAAGTCAGATAATATCCGAAAACTTGATAACTTCGTCGTCCTGGAGCGGGAATCGAACCCGCGTCTCCCGAGTATGCTAACCACTACACCACCCTGAACGACCGAGTTTCAAGTTTTCGATTAATTTGAATATAGCCATCACAAAATTCGCTAGTCCAAGCAACCGGCATTCGTTATAGCGAATCTGGAGGTTTAGAATTCATTTCCGTGATTGTCTGGAGGCGCAGAATATCAATGAGTGAAATACCAGATTGCACCATTGTACAATACAAATTTGGAAGATTCGTGAATCCGTTTTACACATCTTCCAAATTTAATACATAAAATTTGCGTAACAGAATTAACTGTATTTTATATAGACCAACAATAAGTTTTTCCCAACTATTGGAGCACCCTTGATTAAACCTGTAAAATGAAATTTTACTACTTTAAGGATATTTAAGTATTTTCTTATATCAAAAATCCTAAATTAGAAACAATTTAGTAAAATCATGCAATGCATTTATAAGCTTTCCGTCATACCAGAAATCATTACTCAAGTTATGAGGATAATGGCCGTGGAATAAATCTCTCTCCTGTGCCCTGACCTTTGACCTCATTTTGATGATATTGAATAGAACCAGTTTAGTATGCCTCTGGAACAACGTGATAGTTTTGACGCAATCGAAGCATTTTTACCTAAGTTATGACTCATAAGGGCGATGGAATAGATCCCGCTCCTATGTCCTGACCTTTGACATTTCGCCGATTTTCAATAAGGTTAGTTCAAAGTTGTCCCATACCACATAAAATTTCATCGAAATCGAACCATTTTTACGCGAGTTATCGTGCGGGCGGACGGGAAAAGCTGGAGCATATACGCTTCTTCAACCTACGGTTGGAAAGTGTAAAAAAATACGATTGCTGCAATAAGTCAAATGAAGAGTTTGCTGCATAAATACGTCATTTGAACAGAGTTTGCTACATAAATCCAACCATCCGTAAACATCCTCTTTGATGAAACGACCTTTGTGCTGTGTTCCAATTAATCACGAAGATATGAAGAAAGCATGTGAGCATATTTCCTGGTAGTAGGATCTGCCAAACGCGCAACAAGGAAAACGCGCTTTCATCAGATTGTGTGCTAACTGTAATGTTTACTTTCTTTGTTTTGCGCACTATCTTTGTCAGTGCTGACTAATCCTAGATTATCTGAAAATGTGCCAAAATGTATCTCTTTTCTAAAGGAAACAGCTATCACGAAAATACATCTAATCATATAGCGCAAAATATGCTTAGGTAGCATTTGTTGCTGTTTAATCCTTTAATTATTTAGCCTTATGAAAAGGAAATAATGAAAACAAAAATTAATATGGAAAGATAAAAATAGTAGCTGAGTTTAATATTTCCCATGCAAAATTTCAGCAATTGCTTTAATCAGCAGGAATGAAAAAGAATTAGCCAGCCAAGTACGAGAGTAGTCAGATGGAGGCATGGCTGGTGTTTGTCCTTCGGCACTGGATTTCTCTGCTCCCTGGAAACAGTGGCCCTAAATCAGGGACGGGCGATTGCTTGCTACCAAAAGAGTTGCTCATATTTGTTGTTAAATCCCGAAACAACTTAACAAAAAAATCAGCCGCAGTAATAAAATAGTTTTAAAGTATTTCCCGGTGGCTGAGCGGTCAGAGGCGTTGGTTTCTAACCATTCTACTGAAATGTACTCGGGTTCGAGTCTCTAAGAGGCATGGTTGGGTTTGACTGATCACGCTGGCTGTTCTTTCCCTTGAGCCAGTTGTCTAATCCCTAAGAGTTATAAATTGCTAATAATCCCTAAAAGCAAAAGTGATTCTTATATATCAACCATTATCAATCCACTGCTGGACAAAGGTATCCCCAAGTTTCCTCCACAACGGTCTCTCTTGCGCCAGTCTCCTCCATGTCACTTCCGCATATTTTCGAATTTCATCCACCCATCTCCCATGCGGTCTTCTGTCTTTTCCTGTCCCTTGGAATCCAATCTAAAATTTCGGCTGTCCATCGATGGTCTGTCCTTCTGGCAGTATGTCCATCCCATTGCCATTTCAGCGATTTAACTCTGAACATGTCTTCCACTCTTGTCATTTTTCGGATCCACGAGTTCCTCTTCTTATCTCTCCTGGTTACACCAAGCATGCACCTCTCCGTGCTACCTTGAGTTTTCTGCAGCCTTTGTATGTCTCTTTTAGTTAAGGTCCACGTCTCTGCATCATACATATAAGCACTGGAAGGATGCATTGATCACACTTTTCTTTTAAGACATAATGGCATATTGCTCTTGAAAATTATGCTGTTTCTTCCAAAAGCTCTCCAGGCAAGTTTTGTACGCCGATTAATTTCTTCATCAATGTGACCCTCACTTGAAATCTGCTGTCCAAGATAGATAATCTCCATTAATATTTATCCCTTTGTTTTCCCAGTTCAGTGATTGAAAGACATTTTCCAATGTGGCATTAAAGAGCTTCGGAGATATGGTGTGACCTTGTCTCACTCCTTTTCAATTTTTATGTGTTGTATTTTCAAACAGCTGAATCTTTGCACTTGCATTTTCATAGATGTTATTAATAATAATGTATGCATCTTCAATACTGCAGGATTTCAGAGCCATTGTAACTGCTAATGGTTTCACCGAAACAAAGGCTTTTTCATAATCGATAAAAGCCATGCACAATGGAAGTTCATATTCCCTCGCTCTTTCAATTAGTTCTCTCAATACGTGGATGTGATCTATAGTGCTGTAGCCACTCCTGAATCCAGCTTGTTCTCTCGGTTGAGCCATGTCCAGTGTTACCTACAAATGGTGTAAAAGAACTTTAGTGAAGATTTTATAAACCACTGATAGAAGGCTGATAGGTCTGTATTTCCCGAGATCCTCAATGTCACCTTTTTTTATGTAGCAGGATCGTTACAGCATTGTTCCAATCCTCAGGAATCTTCCCTTCATTAAGGCATCGAGTGAAAATTTGGGCGAGTACTGTTTCGATTTCTCCACTTGCTTCTTGTATAATGTCTACAGTAATTCCATCTTCTCCTGGAGCTTTTCCCGCTTAATGTTCTTGATTGCATGTGCAACTTCTGCTAGGAGGACTGGAAGAACTCTGGTTCTGGTACCTTTCATGATGTCTGGAGTAAATGTATCATCCTTTTCATATAATTTGGAGTAGAAATCTTTCACTCTTGTCAAAATTTTGCCTCTATTTCTTGTTACAGAACCTTCTTCTTTTCTCAGTGCCATAATCTGTTTTCTTTCCTTACTGAGATGTCCCTTTGCTATCTTTAGGCTTTGGTTGTTTTCAATTGCTTTCCTCACTAGTTCACAGTTGAATTTCCTTAAGTCTTCAGTGATACTTTTTCGTACTTGCATAACTCTATATATTCCACTTTGGAAGTCACATCTTTAGTTGTCCTCATCTCTCCTTTTTTTGGATCAACAGTTTGGTTTTTTCCTGATAATGTGTTCACGTGCAACTTGTTCTTAGGCTCAGCTAATTTTGTTGCTGTTTCCGTAAGAGCTTTGGTTACTTTTCTGTTAACTTCAGAAATATCCACTTCTTCCAATGTTAGGCCTTCTAAAGCAGAGAATGTGTTCTTCAGTTCCATCTTGAAGGTATTATGGTGTTTTTAAGGTTGGTTATGTCAATACATTTTGTTTGTCTTATGAGCTTGCCACGTTCTAGTTTAGTGTTGAGGTGCATCTTGCATCTCACCAATCTATGGTCACTACCTGTGTTGAACTTGTTTAGCACACTGCAAGCTTCTATGACGAATTTTTTGTTACACATAAATCAATTTCACTTGTCCCATTTGGATGTCTCCATGTCCATTTCCTGTGTGGCTTTTTTCGTGAAAAAGGAGTTTAAGATGAAAAACCATATATATCTATCTATCTATATATCAACAAGATTAAAAATAAATTTGACTATAATGAACGACTTACACTCACTATCATAAAAATCCGCGCACGAAGGAAAACACCCTGCGATTAACGCGAAACTGGGCGAATAGCGAAGAGGAGGGCAGACATGCAAATTATTAAAGTTTCGTGCGATTCCGCATGCCGGTGCATCCAAGACCGCCGCTGCAATCGCAATCCTTGGGGCTTATTAAGGTGCCACGCAGGGGACTGCGCACATTCGGTAAGAGCAGGTGGGATCACTGAGCGACAGACATGCCAAGGAGCCGCCGTAGATGTGCGTAAGGGCAACTGACTGAGTTTGAACGAGGCCGTATCGTCGGGATGAGATAAACAGGGTGGCCGGCGCGCCGAATCGGCCGGAATTTGGACCGGTCAGACATTACAGTGCGATCGTGTTGGGAGCAATGACCACGGAAAGGCACAAAGACACGGCTGACTGGTTCTGAACGACACACCACCAGCAGAGAGGACCATGGGATCGTGAGAGCGGCACGCACAAATGTAACTACGTCCTTGTCCAATATACAGAGACGTGTGGCGGCTGTACAAGGGCTCATGTGTCCGCGAGAACTATATCCAGTCACCTGGCAGAAGCGAATCTGCACTCTCTACAGTCCTTACGTTTTCTGCCATTAACACCTGATCATAGGCGGCGTCGATTGCAGTGATGTCAACAGCGAACAACTGGAATGCTACGGACTGGCGATATAGTGTTCAGCGACGAATCCCGCTTCTGTATGGGAACAGACTACCATCGTGTAAGTGTGGAGGGCCGCAGGTGAGCTCTGTATTTCCAACCTCACTGTACCGAGGCACGTCCCAAACTGCAGGCGTGATGGTCTGGGGAGCCATGGCATATGACAGCCGGACTTCCCTCTCAGTGATCCGAGGGACGTTGACAGCCCAGAGCTACGCACAGGAGATCCTGCGGCCCCATGTGTTACCTTTCTTGGCGGGGCAGCATGGAGCAATTTTCCAACAAGATAACACCCGTCCGCACACGGGTCAGTTTTTCTAAGACTGTCTACGTCAGGCTTCGATGTTTCCTTGGCCTACCAAATCACCTGATCTCTCGCCCATCGAGCACGTGCGGGACCAGATGGAACGCCAGCTTTCTCCAAGTCCCGGTGTTCGTGATTTAGAGCGTCAGTTGCAAGAAGCGTGGCCAATCTGTCCCAGGATAAGTCTTTTATCCCATGCCGGACCGCATGTATCCGAGCACGAGGCGGTCCAACGCTGTTCTAACGGACGGAAAAAGCTGGAGCATATACGTTTCTTCAACCTACGGTTGGAAAGCGTAAATAAGTTAGTAAAATCATGCATGCAATGATTATGATACGCTTTCTAACATACCATAAATCATTACTCAAGTTATGAGGATAATGGCTGTGGAATAAATCTCGGTCCTGTGCCCTGACCTTTGATCCCATTTTGATTATATTCAACAGAACCGGTTCAGTATACCTCCGAAATAAAATGATAAAGTTTTGTCGAAATCGAAACATCTTTACGTACGTTATGATGCATAATGGCTATGGAATAGATCCCGCTTCTGTGTCCGAACCTTTGACCCCATTTCGCTCATTTTCAATAGGATACGTCCTCGGGCAGGTCCCTACAACATACTAATTTTTCATCCAAATCGAAACTTGTTTACGTAAGTTATGACGCATAATGGCGATGGAAGTGATCCCGCTCCTATGTCCTGACCTTTGATCCCATTTCGCCCATTTTCAATAGGGGGTGTCCACCAGATGGTCCCCTACCACATACTAAAATTTTATCGAAATCGATCGATTTTAACGGCTCGCAAGAGTGACTTCATAAAACTTTAATAAGATCCACACACAGCGCGTGACGTAATGAGACAGATGGCGTGACCGCACGCCAACATCTCAATTGTGAGATTGTGACGTCATAAGATTTCTAAGCATGGGTAATATTGATGGGACGACGCCATGTCACTGAAAACGTGGTAATTTGGGTTGGTTATTTAACGCACTAAACGCATTTTCCCAAAGTCGAGATCAAGCTAAATCGATTTCTAGTACCAGAAAACGGTAGGTTAACGACTTTAATCAAAATTCTTAGAGCCGTTTTCAAAGTAAAATTTACATACATACAAGAATTGCTCCTTTAATAGTATGGGATAAGCGCGATGAAATGGATCCCGATCCTATGTCCTGACCTTTGACCCCATTTCGTCCATTTTCAATAGGGTTCGATCCCCACATACTAAAAGTTCATCGAAATCGAACCATTTTTACGCGAGTTATCGTGCAGACGGACGGACAAAGCTGGAGCATATACGCTTCTTCAACCTACGGTTGGAAAGCGTAAAAAATGAATTGCTGTTTCTTTTACGTTGCTGTATGTTTTTTTAGGCTGCAAACTAATGATAGGTTTAAAAGCAAATATTAGAGATATTTCCATTGAAATGATATATTTTCTACATATATATATATAGGCTCAGATTATTCAAACTTATGCACCCACCACAAGTCATCCTGAAGAAGAAATTGAAGAATTTTATGAGGAAATTTGTCATCTAAATAATAAAGGTAAGCAGCACTTGAAAATAATTATGGGAGATTTCAATGCAAAAATAGGGCAACGGCAACAGAATGAAACTTCAGTAGGTAAATTCGGTCACGGCAACAGAAACCAGCGTGGAAATACTCTAGTTGAGTTTGCAGAGGCAGAAGGGTTTTTCATCTTGAACTCCTTCAAGAAAAAGCCACACAGGAAATGGACATGGAGACATCCAAATGGGACAACAAGTGAAATTGATTTTATTATGTGTAACAAAAAATTCGTCATAGAAGACTGCAGTGTGCTAAACAAGTTCAACACAGGTAGTGACCATAGATTGGTGAGATGTAAGATGCACCTCAACACTAAACTTGAACGTGGCAAGCTCATAAGACAAACAAAATCTATTGACATAACCAACCTTAAAAAACACCATAATACCTTCAAGTTGGAACTGAAGAACAGGTTATCTGCTTTAGAAGGCCTAACATCGGAAGAAGTGGACATCTCTGAAGTTAACAGAAAAGTAACCAAAGCTCTTATGGAAACAGCAACAAAATTAGCTGGGTCTAAGAACAAGTTGCATGTAAATAAATTATCAGGAAAAACGAAAATGTTGATGCAAAAAAGAAGAGAGATGAGGACAACTAAAGAAGATGTGACTTCCAAAGTGGAATATATAGAGCTATGCAAGACAGTACGAAAAAGTATCACTGAAGACGTAAGAAAATTCAACTGTGAACTAGTGAGGAAAGCAATTGAAAACAACCAAAGCCTAAAGATAGCAAAGGGACATCTCAGTAAGGGAAGAAAACAGATTATGGCACTGAGAAAAGATGGTTCTGTAACAAGAAATAGAGGCGAAATTTTGACAAGAGTGAAAGATTTCTACTCCAAATTATATGAAAGGGATGATACATGCACTCCAGACATCATGAAAGATACCAGTACCAGAGTTCCTCCAGTCCTTCCAGCAGAAGTTGCACATGCAATCAAGAACATGAAGCGGGGAAAAGCTCCAGGAGAAGATGGAATTACTGTAGACATCATACAAGAAGCAAGTGGAGAAATCGAAACAGCACTCGCCCAAATTTTCACTCGATGCCTTAATGAAGGAAAGATTCCTGAGGATTGGAACACCGCTACAATGATCCTGCTACATAAGAAAGGTGACATTGAGGATCTCGGAAACTACAGACCTATCAGCCTCCTATCAGTAGTTTATAAAATCTTCACTAAAGTTCTTTCACACCGCTTGAAGGTAACACTGGACATGGCTCAACCGAGAGAACAAGCTGGATTCAGGAGTGGCTACAGCACAATAGATCATATCCACGTACTGAGAGAACTAATTGAAAGAGCGAGGAATATGAACTTCCATTGTGCATGGCTTTTATCGATTATGAAAAAGCCTTTGATTCGGTGAAACCATCAGCAGTTACAATGGCTCTGAAAACCTGCGGTATTGAAGATGCATACATTAATATCATTAATAACATCTATGAAAATGCAAGTGCAAAGATTAGGCTGTTTGAAAATACAACACACGTAAAAATTGGAAAGGGAGTGAGACAAGGTGACACCATATCTCCGAAGCTCTTTAATGCCACATTGGAGGGTGTTTTTCAGTCGCTGAGCTGGGAAAACAAGGGGATAAAGATTAATGGAGATTATCTAACCCACCTTCGTTTTGCTGATGACGTAGTCATTTTTGCAACTACCCCATCAGAGCTGCAGAGTATGATCCAGGAACTTGCTGACAAGAGTAAAGAAGTGGGATTAAAAATGAACTTTCAGAAGACAAAAGTGATGTTCAATGCTTTTACAAGAAATGAAGATTTATCGATTGATGGAGAAAAGCTGGAGATAACAGACACGTACGTTTATCTTGGACAGCAGATATCTAGTGAGGGTCACATTGATGAAGAAATTAATCGGCGTACAAAACTTGCCTGGAGAGCTTTTGGAAGAAACAGCATAATTTTCAAGAGCAATATGCCATTATGTCTTAAAAGAAAAGTGTTTGATCAATGCATCCTTCCAGTGCTTACGTATGGTGCAGAGACGTGGACCTTAACTAAAAGAGACATACAAAGGCTGCAGACAACTCAAAGAAGCATGGAGAGGTGCATACTTGGTGTAACCAGGAGAGATAAGAAGAGGAACTCGTGGATCCGAAAAATGACAAGAGTGGAAGACATCATGATCAGAGTTAAATCCCTGAAATGGCAATGGGCTGGACATACTGCCAGAAGGACAGATCATCGATGGACAGCCGAAATTTTAGATTGGATTCCAAGGGACAGGAAAAGACCCAGAAGACCACATGGGAGATGGGTGGATGAAATTCGAAAGTATGCAGGGGTGACATGGAGGAGACTGGCACAAGACAGACTGTTGTGGAGGAAACTTGGGGAGACCTTCGTCCAGCAGTGGATTGATAATGGTTGATGATGATGATGATGATATATATATATATATATATATACACACACACACACGTAAATGTCTTTATTATTTTTCTACTTTTTTTACGGAGCAGCTTCTAAAACTACAGATAATCTGGTGTTTTAACGGCAATTTTCATATTCAGCAGCCCGAGTAACTTAAAGATAGCTTGGATATATACAAAAAGTCGAAATTTGTTGTCCAGTGTAATGGTTGATGATGACATAAAATAATTTTTCGACTATAAACTGGAAAAGCGCGAAATGTGCAATGTGCACTTTTTTGGTTCTAGGTTTAACGAGGCCTTCTGAGCATCTAAGCACTACCCCATATCTATTTTTAAGTCGCAATCTACGTGAACGGATCCATTTCACCGTCCATGTCTTCTCCAGGACCAAATCCAGAGCTACCTCTATCCCTTTTACTTTCTTGTGAGTCCTGTCAGCAACATCTCACGAAATAAAATGCGTATATATATTCTTTCAGACGAATGTTGGTTTTTCCCAATTAACTTAGAGTTCGTCAGCATTTTTCGTTTCATCATCTTCAGCTATTCTCGAAAATGAGGTACACACACACAGATAAGCTCTGACTTGGCGAATTTCGTCAAACCGACAGCCACTAACTCAGTTTCGACATTCGTTAAGCAACAGCAGCATTCATAATGAAGTATTAATGAGTGTCCTTGGAGCATATTTTCGTTTAAGCACATTACTTACGGTCTCACACTGCCACGAGATTGCTGAGGCATTTTAAATATTCTTCTCCATCCATGTCAAAGAAGTTGTAAATGGATGTAAGGTCTTTTAGCATATGTGACTTACCTGCCAGCAGGACGCACACGACATAAAGGCAGATAGGAATCAGAACAAATGTCTGCGTAGCTCAGTTGGTAGAGCGACTTGTTCCAGAATAAGCGGCCTCGGGTTCGAATCCCGGCGTAGACCAAAAATGACGGAGAAATTTACTTCGTTATAATGGCGCCCGAACTATCCGGATGACCCGGCCGTTCAAAATCTCGCATTGGTGTGATGTTATTTCCACACCGCGAGACAGGAAAAATCGGGGAATTCCTTCATCAGCGCTTCGAAAAATAAAAATGTGTGATGTTGCATTCCACACAGCAGATTGACTGGGAGTTCTCAAGTGCACGTTCTGCAGTGGATGGCTGCCTGCAACGATTCATGGTCACGGCTGACCCGTGGGCCATGCCCCCGGCCCTCTTTCGGGGGGGATGAGACGTACCTGCTAGCAGGACACACACGACATAAAGGCAGATAGGAATCAGAACAAATGTCTGCGTAGCTCAGTTGGTAGAGCGACTTGTTCCGGAATAAGCGGCCTCGGGTTCGAATCCCGGCGTAGACCAAAAATGAAGGAGAAATTTACTTCGTTATACATATCATTTGGCTTCTGTTCAGACGTACACAGAAGTCTTTTCTGCTTCTGTTGTAAAATACATTTTTTGAGCCCCCCCCCCCCCCAATAAAAATCTAAGATTTCTACACGTTTTTTTTCTGTTTTCAAGTGAAGTGATTTTAGGTAGTCCCAATTCGTATTTGCTCTTGTCATAATAATCTATTCATGAAATTACTTTTTTCTTTGGATTGTAAAAAGTAAACTGGAATTCTCATGCATTATCCGGCTAATATAGTATTCCTAACACGTGGTACATTGAGTTTAAGGGAAAGTAATTTTAATTTCTGATATAAAACAAAGATGGCCCACCGAATTTCGGTTACGAGTCTTTTGAAACCGTTTCGAAGCAAAAACTGTTTCTACCAACGGGATTTTTAGTATCAGTAAAAACTACGAAAAGTCGCATCGTTCAGGAAACGTTCATGGTGAAGGACAATCTAATCGCAAAAGGAAGTTTTAAGATATATTCAGAAAAAAAGTGAATTTTTATGAAGATATATTCAGAAATTAAAAAAAAAAGATGTATTTTAAGGAATTTTTATGTATTCAGAAAAACACAATATAATTTTACTCCCCTAAGTAGAATTCTGCGTCATTTGAAAAAGAAAATAGTCGCTAAATGTTTGCCCTGAGGAATATCGAGAAATGAATGTTTAAATATGGATTTTAAAATGGATGATGCGCATACAACTACACTAATGCCCCCTAGGTGATGAAATGTGTTACCAAAAAAAAAAAAAAAAATAGAAAATATACGCAAAATGTTCATAGTGGGATCTATGCGACGGAAAAATATTTTTTTAAATACGACCTTTAGAAAATGTTATACACACATGAGCCTTGGTGGGAAACACAAGAAAATTTTATGTGCACATGCATCCTGGTGGGATTCCACTGCATTATTTTTAGTCTAATGTTCACATTGTACGCCATATCGAATTACATACATTACGAAGATAATTTTACAGATCGGATTTTTAGAACGCGAGATATGCTGCAGAACTTTGTGTTGTGGAAAACTTAGAGAGGAGGGGAAAAAAAGATTCCCGTAGCAAAAGATAGTCGATGTAAAAAGAATTTTTCAAATAGGGCATTTAGAAAGGATACAAAAAGTGGGTACATTTGCTCCCCCCGGGGGAAAAATCTGTTTCAGGTTTTTTCTTTACCAGAGAACGTCCATAATATTTTTTCCAGTGAGTGATATCTGACAAAGAAAAACGAATTTCTGCAATCGGATTTATAGAAGCGTAGGTAGATTTGCTGATATATTGTAAACAGAAATAAGCTTACGCTCCCTAGTGACGAAACTGTGCGTTATGAAAGAAGAAATCACGTTTCAAGTATTCTTCACAATAAACGCTATTCAACGCGAAAAGCATTTCTCTAATCGAACTTGCTTCTGACCATTCGTCAGAGATGGGTCGCTGTTCGACTCCTGGTGAGGCATGGATTTTTTGTCTTACGGCGCTGGCTCTCTCCCTTCCCTGGAACTACTTGCCCTAAATTGGTAGGGACTGGAGACTGATTATAGCCCATGGAGTTGCTCACGGTGGTCGTTGACCCCCTCCCCACCAAATTGAACTTTTAGGAGAAATATCGAGAAAAATAACACATACACACGAATATTAATTTGAGAACACCAACTAAATTCAAGTACTGAAAAACTATAACAGGAGAAAAGTCTTATCGCGCAACTAGAGGCAAGAAATCAAGAACTTCCCGTAAAACAAGAAAAACAAACTATTCCTCAACGGTTCCATAAGAATCCTTGGCAAAACTTATATCATCCCTCTTTCCAACGAAAAATAATAAAATATTTGAAGTAATGTTTCGCAAAATGATCTTCGTGGGGAAGGGTACCTAAGCTGAGGAAGTCCGGGCTCCGACCCCTTCCAAAAACTGTCCACGGTATAAGTAAGAGTACCATGAGATAGTATACCAAATTCGGTGGTTCTAAATTGAAAACTGTAGATTTGTACAGCGGGCATGTACAAACATTCAATTTTATGTTTTTATATATATTTTCTAGCAATTGTTGGATCATAAAAATCCTAGCCCTAGTGATAAATATTTCACTGACTTTTGTAAAATTGCTATTTTTCAACTGCGAATGTCTACAAATGTTTTAAGTCTCTGATGTTTAACTAACTACTGCCAAATGCAGTCAGCATTCGTCGTAAAAAACATACGATTCTCTTTCACGAGGCTAATTGAATGCATAACCTTATGTCACGATTATCGCAGCAACGATTTTGTGTATTATTATTAAGAGTACGTATGCTCAGTAAGGTATCTGTTGCCTGAGGGTCTGCTGAGGGGCAGAGAATGGATACAAACAGTGGAATAATTTGGGTATGGTATGTTTGGGTCAGCAAGTCTTGTTCCACTTTTGAGCCTTTCTGTTGATCTCCCCGCGATCTTGGAAGCCTTTTAACTCTTTGCCAAAGGGAATGTGCAAGAACTTCATTGATAAGTTCTAAATTACCCACTTACTGAAACCTTAGCGGAGTTCAACAAAAGTATATATTAAAACTAGCCTCCTGCTTTCTTTCTTTTAGATTTCCTGTTCTTAAGTAAAAAAAAAAAGCAGCACATAATACACAAGTGTTTTGTAAGTATTACATAACAGGCGATAAAACTAGCTCAAGCGGAAAATAATAAATGCAGGAAGTTCCTTTTTCTTTTCGGAGAGGTGTAGGGTGGGGAGAACGTAAATTTCACATCCACTTTACGTAGTGATTGTTAAATAGGATTTATTAAATAGGAAGGTAATTTTTACATAATTGAGCATTATAATAGTGCTTGTGTAGCACCATCTGTCCTTGGATGCGATATCTCCGCTTTTATAGTTTTTGAAATGTGTATTGGGACAGTTTAGTATGAGAAATACCTACCATATTTTTAGCTTTTTCTTTTATGTACAATTTTAGTTTGTGGAAATTTATTTGTACCGATGTATGGGTGTTTCTAATAACTTACTGAAAAAGAGTTTGAATAGGATATCAGTTTAAAAATTCTGTTTTGAGACAATAGATTGGGAAATCTTTTTTATCGGACAAATAAAGTATTAGCAAAATATTTTATACATGCGATTTTACATCACTTCCTTTTGAACAATTTTCTCACTTATTGAGCAAAAGTGTGTGTGAATATTCGTACCAATATCTTTGTTTCGCGAATTTGAATCCGATAAATTTTCTTTGTGTAGCACGAAACTCAGCATGGATAACTTATTTCATTTATTATTTGCCACAATTTTCCAGAAGGTTTAGTGCGATCAAAAAATGTAGATTATTTCAAATTTTAATTTCCTTCAGCGCGGCATTTGTAGTACGGGTTGTTTCTACTTTTATGTGGATTTATTTTTTTGCACTTACTCTATTCCAAGTTTCATTCAATGTTCTTGGGAAAACAATTTCTTTGGAGACTTTGTGTTAACGAAAACCTTAGACAAAAAAAGTGTTTTGGTATAAAAAAAAATAAATATAAAGTGTTCAAAGTGAAAGTCTTCAGTTTTTAAGACTCTTGAGAATAACCTTTGAAGAAGAGTGCCTTTAGTCTGAGTCTTCTTTGCATTGAAATTCTTTGGAAATCTCACCTTATGTTCTATTTACATGCATCCTCTACAAATAATTTTTTTTATCAATAGTGAAGAGCGTCATGTAGACTACGTGCTATGCGTAATCTTAATCTACGTGACTTCCGATGAGATTTGGGTTCTGGAATGTCGCTGAAAACGTGCAGTACAACGCGTAAGTGCTGTAAATGTGTTTTATCGCCAGTTTCTGTATGCCCGTACTTCTTACTTCCCTGAAGTACGCAGTTTATTTTTCATTCCTGATCATGAGCCATAAAGCTTTATTATAATTTCCCTTGTTCTGCATTTCTTCATTTGAAATTTCCACCTTTACTGCATAACTTCCATCAGTGGCACACCCACGGGGGACTTTGAGACTTAAGTCCCCCCCCGCCACGAGATTAAGAACGACGTACGTGAACTCTATTATGTTAACGCATGTGTCTATATTATGCACACCATATACAGGTGTCCTTAAACAAGGAAATAACTACAAAGTCCTTGAACAGGGAAATAACTTTTGAACGCAAAATGCTAGAGTTGTGGAAGTACTGTGTACATATACAGTATAGTAAAGTGACTATGTTCTATCAGATGAGACCGATTGCAGCACTCCTAGCTGCGAATTTTGGAAGTTAGCGATCCTATTGCGAGAACCAAGAGAGATAGCGAAAAAAAGTCAATAGCAAACATGTAGAGCGTCACCAATTTAGTATAACATGACGCCCTACATTCACCAAACTCCAATCATCATCATCATCATCATTGTCAACCATTATCAATCCACTGCTGGACGAAGGTCTCCCCAAGTTTCCTCCACAACGGTCTGTCTTGTGCCAGTCTCCTCCATGTCACTCCCGCATATTTACGAATTTCATCCACCCATCTCCCATGTGGTCTTCTTCTGGGTCTTTTCCTGTCCCTTGGAATCCAATCTAAAATTTCGGCTGTCCATCTATGGTCTGTCCTTCTGGCAGCATGTCCAGCCCATTGCCATTTCAGGGATTTAACTCTGATCATGATGTCTTCCACTCTCGTCATTTTTCGGATCCACGAGTTCCTCTTCTTATCTCTCCTGGTTATACCAAGCATGCACCTCTCCATGCTACTTTGAGTTGTCTGCAGCCTTTGTATGTCTCTTTTAGTTAAGGTCCACGTCTCTGCACCATACGTAAGCACTGGAAGGATGCATTGATCAAACACTTTTCTTTTAAGACATAATGGCATATTGCTCTTGAAAATTATGCTGTTTCTTCCAAAAGCTCTCCAGGCAAGTTTTGTACGCCTATTAATTTCTTCATCAATGTGACCCTCACTTGATATCTGCTGTCCAAGATAAACATACGTATCTGTTATCTCCAGTTTTTCTCCATCAATCGATAAATCTTCATTTCTTGTAAAAGCATTGAACATCACTTTTGTCTTCTGAAAGTTCATTTTTAATCTAACTTCTTTACTCTTGTCAGCAAGTTCCTGGATCATACTCTGCAGCTCTGATGGGGTAGTTGCAAAAATGACTACGTCATCAGCAAAACGAAGGTGGGTTAGATAATCTCCATTAATCTTTATCCCTTTGTTTTCCCAGTCCAGTGATTGAAAGACATTTTCCAATGTGGCATTAAAGAGCTTCGGAGATATGGTGTCACCTTGTCTCACTCCCTTTCCAATTTTTATGTGTGTTGTATTTTCAAACAGCCGAATCTTTGCACTTGCATTTTCATAGATGTTATTAATAATATTAATGTATGCATCTTCAATACCGCAGGATTTCAGAGCCATTGCAACTGCTGATGGTTTCACCGAATCAAAGGCTTTTTCATAATCGATAAAAGCCATGCACAATGGAAGTTCATATTCCCTCGCTCTTTCAATTAGTTCTCTCAGTACGTGGATATGATCTATTGTGCTGTAGCCACTCCTGAATCCAGCTTGTTCTCTCGGTTGAGCCATGTCCAGTGTTACCTTCAAGCGGTGTGAAAGAACTTTAGTGAAGATTTTATAAACCACTGATAGGAGGCTGATAGGTCTGCAGTTCCTGAGATCCTCAATGTCACCTTTTTTATGTAGCAGGATCATTGTAGCATTGTTCCAATCCTCAGGAATCTTCCCTTCATTAAGGCATCGAGTGAAAATTTGGGCGAGTACTGTTTCAATTTCTCCACTTGCTTCTTGTATGATGTCTATAGTAATTCCATCTTCTCCTGGAGCTTTCCCCCGCTTCATGTTCTTGATTGCATGAGCAACTTCTGCTGGGAGGACTGGAAGAACTCTGGTACCTTTCATGATGTCTGGAGTACATGTATCATCCCTTTCATATAATTTGGAGTAGAAATCTTTCACTCTTGTCAAAATTTCACCTCTATTTCTTGTTACAGAACCATCTTCTTTTCTCAGTGCCATAATCTGTTTTCTTCCCTTACTGAGATGTCCCTTTGCTATCTTTAGGCTTTGGTTGTTTTCAATTGCTTTCCTCACTAGCTCACAGTTGAATTTCCTTACGTCTTCAGTGATACTTTTTCGTGCTGTCTTGCATAGCTCTATATATTCCACTTTGGAAGTCACATCTTCTTTAGTTGTCCTCATCTCTCTTCTTTTTTGCATCAACATTTTGGTTTTTCCTGATAATTTGTTCACATGCAACTTGTTCTTAGACCCAGCTAATTTTGTTGCTGTTTCCATAAGAGCTTTGGTTACTTTTCTGTTAACTTCCGAAATATCCACTTCTTCCGATGTTAGGCCTTCTAAAGCAGAGAATCTGTTCTTCAGTTCCAACTTGAAAGTATTATGGTGTTTTTTAAGGTTGGTTATGTCAATACATTTTGTTTGTCTTATGAGCTTGCCACGTTCCAGTTTAGTGTTGAGGTGCATCTTACATCTCACCAATCTATGGTCACTACCTGTGTTGAACTTGTTCAGCACACTGCAGTCTTCGATGACGAATTTTTTGTTACACATAATAAAATCAATTTCACTTGTCGTCCCAATTGGATGTCTCCATGTCCATTTCCTGTGTGGCTTTTTCTTGAAAAAGGAATTCAAGATGAAAAATCCTTCTGCCTCTGCAAACTCAACGAGAGTATTTCCACGCTGGTTTCTGTTGCCGTGACCGAATTTACCTACTGAAGTTTCATTCTGTTGCCGGTGCCCTATTTTTGCATTGAAATCTCCCATAATTATCTTCAAGTGCTGCTTACCTTTATTATTTAGATGACGAATTTCCTCATAAAATTCTTCAATTTCTTCTTCAGGATGACTTGTGGTGGGTGCATAAGTTTGAATAATCTGAGCCTGGTATCTTCTCGATAGTTGGATAACGAGTCGTGCAGCTCTGTCAGAGGAACTTTCAACTTCTACCACTTTATGCTTCAGTTTCTTGTTTATTATAAATCCAACACCACTAGTTCTGCCAGTATCTGTCCCACGATAATAGAAGAGATGTCCACTTTTCAGTTCAATGAGATCTTCTCCTTTTCTCCTTACCTCACTTAGCCCGACGATGTCCCACTTGATCCTTTGTAGTTCCTCTTCCAATTCAAGAAGCCTTGAATCAGAAGATAGGGAGCGTCCGTTGTAGGTAGCCAAGGTCAGCATCAAATGGCAGCCTAGTCCGGTCCTCCGGGGATTCTTAGCACCCTCTGCCTTCATGTCGCACTGGCCGCTGCCTTGGCCAGGTACATTCCAGCTGCCGGAGACTGAGGGCCAAGATTTAAGTTGTAGAGTCATTTTGGAGGTGTTTGGCCATAACTCACCACGCTGGCCAAGCGGGTTGGTGAGTGTGGGATAGCATTTCCTCTGATCCCGATGGTATAGTTATACCGCTATTTGCGGTCGTCAGAGCCCCTTTAGTGGGAACAGGATGCACCACGAGAAGGCGGGGTTGACATTTGTCAAGGAGAGGCTGTGATGTTACGCATCCCTGACCTTACATCCCAAACTCCAATAGAAGTCCGGAAATGAAGATCTCTCTGTATCCGATCACCGGCATAAATACTTTACTCATCGCGTGCAGAAGTGTGACATTATAAGGTGATGCAAATATATTATGAAGAAGAAAAACGCAAAATATTGTTCTGGAAATACAAAATGTCAGTACTAATACTTGAGCATTCGCGATGTATCCACCATCGGCAGCAGTACACATCTGTATTCGAGCTAGAATTTCTTGTTGGACGTTCTGCAGCGTTTCAGGTGTTACATTACTGCATATTTGGATAATACGGGTTTGTAGATCGTTAACATCGGGGGATGGCAAGCTGAACACCTGGTCCTTCTCGTAACCCCACAACAAGTCCAATGGGGTTAGGTCAGGTGACCTCGGTGGCCACTCCGCATTACCTCCATAACCGATGTTCCTGTGCTCAAAAGTGTCCGACAAAAAGCTTCACACTGACGGCAGCTGATGTGGGACGCCGTCATGCTGAAACCACACAGAACGTAGATGGATTAACGGCAAGACATCTAGGAAATCAGGTACTGTTATTCGAATAGCTCCAGGTATCTTCACCTCGTTAAGGTTCCATCGTAGAACACAGGTCCTATAAAGCGAGTGTTCCAAATCCCGTACCAGATATTGAGGGAGCACCGCACCTGATGACTAACTTCTTGTTGCCATGATGAGTCTTCAAGTGCCCAATAGTGCGCGTTGTGTCGGTTTAAGACCCCACTGCGATCGAATTTCGCCTCGTTCGTCCACAAAATGTTAGTCAAAAAATCCTGCTGTGTGTGTTCATCACGAAGTTGCACCAGTCGTAACGTCTCTGATAATCTCCTGGCAGCAACCCTTGCGTTAGTGTTGCACTGTACGGGTGAGCTCTGAATTCACGCAAAATTTGCCATACACGACCAAATGTAAGGCCACACGTCGCACTGATGTCTCTCATACTGCAGTGTGGGTAAGCTAGCGCATAGGCCAGGACGTCCACTGGCTGCAGGTGGCTGCCTACCTGAACGGGAACGACTTGTTGTAATGCTCCCGGTTTATCTCAGCCGGCGAACGACATTGATGATAGCAGCCGCAGCAGGATGAGAACGATTAGGGAAACGTAATGCATATTGGCGTGCTGCCTCTCTTGCCCGACGACCGCATTCCCCGTACAACATAACTGTCTCGCAGTACTCCTCGTTGGAATAACTAGCCATGTGTAGACTCGAAGATACAGTCCACGCACTGTCTGACAAACCTTCCCTGACCGCCAATTTATGCTTCCCGACGAGGTATGACGTAGCGTTTCCGTTTGCATACTTTCATCCATCCTTCGCAGTTTTGCAGGCTAAATTTGTTTACAGATTTTACGCTTTGCGGTGTCATTAGTAACATTTATGTCGTTGATCGGATACCGAGAGATCTGCATTTCCGGACTTCTATTGGAGTTTCTGGTGAATGTAGTGCGTCATTTCATGCTAAATCGGTGACTCTCCACGTTTGCCATTGACTTTTTTTCGCTCTGTCTCTTGGTTCTCGCGATAGGATAGCTAACTTCCAAAATTCGCCTCTAGGGGTGCTGCAATCGGTCTCATCTGATAGAATATAGTCACTTTACTTATAACGTACACACTACTTCCACAACTCTATTTTTTTCCAGTGAGTGATAACTGACAAAGAAAGGTGACTGTAGGGCGTCATTTCATACTAAATCGGTGACGCAAAAGTTATTTCCCTGTTTAAGGACTTTCCTATACACCCTGTGTATTGTATACATAACTAGTATATATACACGTATGGGCCACTACATTATGACCACGTACTTAATCTGTAAAACCCCTTTCCGCACGCAAAACAGCAGCCACTTGGCGAGGCATCGATTCGATGGGGTGGCGATAGGTATTCTGGGGTATCTGGTGCCATAACGTCAACAGAAAGTCCTCCAGTTTCCATACAATTCGGAATGGTTAAGCGCGAACCCGCTTTTCCAAGGCTAACAACAAATGTTCGATTGGGTTCATGTTAGGGGAATTTGGAGGCCAGGGCATTAACAGAAAGTCACAAACTGATTCCTCAGACCACTCCTTGACGATTCTGGCAGTGTGGTATGGCGCATTATCCTGTTGGTAATGGCCATCACCAGCAGGGAACACAATTGCCATGAATGGATGAACTTGGTCCGCAGCGATGTTCAGATACCTGACAGCTGTCAGGGATTGTGCTGTTGGAATAATGGGACCTAAAGCGTCCCAAGAAAACATCTCAAACAGCATAACACCGTCGCTGCTGTCCTGTTTCCACCCAACAGTTCATCCAGGTGCCATAGCCTACGTTGGCAATCGGTGTATCCTCGCTCTGCCGTCTACGTGATGCACCAGGAATTTTAATTCGTCAGACCAGGCCACTTTTTTCCAATCATCCATGACCCAAATTCGATGATCTTGGTCCCACTTCATGCGCTGTTGGCGATGACGTTCTGTGAGCATGGGGACCCGGCTGAGTCTTCGGCTGCGCAGGCCCATGCGCAGAAGGATACGAATAACTGTGTTGTGCTACATTGCCCTGATCGTCACTGTTGTAGCTGCGGGTGATTTGTCGCACTGTATCCCTGCGGTCGCCGTGAACAATGCGGGACAGTCTCTGCTCCGCTCTGGCATCAGTGAGCTGCGAATGACGCATGGCTGGACGACGATTCGTCGTTTGGCCATGCGTGCACCACTTTTGATGCGTACTCACTACAGCGGCACGGAAAGAACTCGCAAGCCGTGCCGTATCAGAGTTCGTAGTTCCCAGGAGCCGTCGTATCAGAATTTGTCCCTTATCAAACTGCAATAGATTGGCAGCTTTTCCCATTCTGACTCCGAATACTTGACTAACCGAAAGCCGGTCCTCAGGTTGCATATATATACTGCCCTGTGAACTTCACCTGCGCCACCGTTCGGTCTCCAGCCGCGCTCATTTCTGTTGGCTGGGGGTTGTCATAATGGAATGGCTCATTGGTGTATACACTGTGTGCATATACACACATATCATTAACCATTATCAATCAACTGCTGGATGAAGGTCTCCCCAAATTTCTTCCGCAACGGTCTGTCTTGTGCCAGTCTCCATGTTACTCCCACATACTTTCGAATTTCATCCGCCCATCTCACATGTGGTCTTCTGGGGTCTTTTCCTGTCCCTTGGAATCCAGTCTAAACTTTCAGCTGTCCATCGATGGTCTGTCCTTCTGGCAGTATGCCCAGCCCATTGTCATTTCAGGGATTTAACTCTGATCATGATGTCCTCCACTTTTGTCATTTTTCGGATCCACGAGTTTCTCTTATCCCTCCTGGTTACACCAAGCATGCACCTCTCCATGCTGCTTTGAGTTGTCTGCAGCCTTTGTATGTCTCTTTTAGTTAAGGTCCACGTCTCTGCTCCATACGTAAGCACTGGAAGTGTGCATTGATCAAACACTTTTCTTTTAACACATAATGGCATATTGCTCTTGAAAATTATGCTGTTTCTTCCAAAAGCTCTCCACGTTAGTATTATACGCAGATTAATTTCTATATATCAAATCTATTTCTCCCAAACTCTTTAATGCCACATTGCAAAATGACTTTCAATCACTGAACTGGGAAAACAAAGGGATAAAGATTAATGGAGATTATCTAACTCACCTTCGTTTTGCTGATGACGTAGTCATTTTTGCAACTACCCCATCAGAGCTGCAGAGTATGATCCAGGAACGTGCTGACAAGAATAATGAAGTGGGATTAAAAATTAACTTTCAGAAGTCAAAAGTGATGTACAATGCTTTTACAAAAAGTGAAGATTTATCGATTGATGGGGAAAAAGCTGGAGATAACAAATACCTACATTTATCTTGGACAGCAAATATCAAGTGAGGGTCACATTGATGAAGAAATTAATACACACGTATACCTACACATATATACTGTATATACCCCCCCCTCCTCCCAGGCCAACAGGAATTCCTGGTTGCGGCACTGACTTCCATTAACGATTGGAGTCTCTCTCTGCCTAATGGCTGAGTGTTCATAGGTGTTGGTTTCTGACTAATCATTGGACTTGAGTTCGGGCTAGCCCCGGATGTTCGCGGTGCTTTTCTTTTTGAGCTGGCTCTCTTCCTTCCTTGGGACCAGTAGCCACAAATTAGAGACGGGCGACGGCTTATTGCTCATACTGTTGTTCATGGTAGCGCAGTGGTCTAAAGAGTGACTTGTGAACCACGGGAGAATTTAGAACACTACCCTTGAGGAAGGCTGTAAAACTTTACTTAATTTTATATAATGTAATGAAATAACGAATGCATACCGTTTAAATAAAACTTTTTTAAAGATAAATCTATTCACAGCCTTGTAGAGTAGCCTGCAGTAAAAAGCTGAATTAATTATCCGAATTAAGACCATTGCAACAAGTATAAGTGTAATACATACTTTACAAAGTAAGATATTCTTAATTTACTTTGCGAGGTATCAGTAAGCTTTCTAGGGGGCGGCCAAGGCCCATATGAGGGTTAGAGAAGTGGGCGGATGAAAGTTTTCACCTGGCGCCCGAGTTTCCAAATTCTATTCTGAAAATTTATTTTTCAACATCAGGATTTCTCTTATGAAGCTTCAGTCTTTTTAATAAAGCAACAACAAATACATTATATGGACTTTTTCTATCTACGTATTTTTAGTAGACTACTTAACGTATAGTTAGAATAACGAAGATGCCAATATCTATTTTTGGCATTATCGCCTGCGAAGTTATGCATTCTGCAGCAGTGTCGGCAGTAGTGATTCAGACTAAAGTTTCGCGTCCTGTGTATGGGTTGGCGCGTCAGTCAGTGATCCGACTTCTGCACACAGTTCATCAACAATCCTTACGTTTGTGTACTGGAGCCATCCACACGTGTCCGATTCTCAGCCTCTTTTTTTTTTTTTTAAATGGAGGTTTAAAAAAAATATTTATTGGACTTGGTTGACAAATGCATATATGCAGTAGAGACATTTTGTCTCTACGTCAGCAATGTACATAGAACTCAGCGAATAAACCCCCGAAAGACTGACACAAACATTCATGCCTTATACGGGATTCGAACCTAGACCCCTAGGTTTGGCGAATGATCAGGAGCCATCGCTTAGATCACTGAGCCACAGGGGCGGCCATAACACAAACACAACAGCCATGCTTTATCGGGATTCGAACCATGACACCCTCCTTTGGGCGAATGATCAGAAGCAAAGTCTTAGACCACTGCGCCACCGGCGCAGCATTCTCAGCCTTTATGCGGAAGCCAACAAACCTTCGCTTGAATTGCATCGTTTACAGCTGTCACTTCAGTTTTTATCTGAAATTGAAATCACTTCCCGTCCATCCTGTATATGACGCATTTTTAAATTCTCAGCATGCTAGGCTGTTTGAGAATTGGTTCTCGTGTGTGTTGCAACGTTGAAACTTCAGATTTCTGCCGTTGTACAAGATGCAGGACTCAGCTTGTCCTTGATCAGAAAGACCCGTGACGTTGAGGGGGACCTCCTTGAACTTTCCTTGGTGTCTAGGTTTGACACCTATTTTGCTCTATACCCTAAAACATCTTTGTCAGGTATCAGCAGCTCTTTTGAGCACGGGTTCCTCTACTCAGATTGCATGTCGATTCTCACTGATGGGTCGAAAATCGGAGGAATCTTGTGATTCGCTGATGTTTTTGTCGATGTTTCTGTCAAGCGTATTCCAACTGAGGCCACTGTATTTTCAGAAGTTGCATGCTATTAGTCTTTCACTTCGTCACGTATAGTCGAGAACTTCTCAGCGTACTATAGTATATATCGATTTCCTGAGTGTATATACACTGAAGAGCAATTGAATTAGAGACAGCTGGCGTTATGCAAATGTGGCGCTGTGGGCGGCCCAGTAAACGGAAACGACATTACGTATGCAGCGACCCGAAATTATAAGGAGTGATGTGACTGGAATCGGTAAGAGTCTGACGCAGTATGTGTAAGACGAAGGATCTAAGCGCATTTGATCGTGGGCAAATTGTCTGGTCCCGACGAATGGGTCACTCCATCTCGAAAGTCGTACAGTCACTGGGATTTTCACGAACCCTGTGCCATGGGTGCACTGTGAGCACATCGAATTCGGTAAAACGATCCCTACAAGGGCCAACTGCCTTGGACAACAGCGTGTGACTGAGCTGGGTCATCGTCGGCTAGCTCGCATTGTAACAGCGGATAGAAGGGCCACACTGCAAGAAATCACTCTGCAATTTAACGCTGGTGCACAGAAACGTGTAAGCAGCCACACCATCCAGAACCATCTTGCTATGGGGCACAGAAGCCATCGTTCCACGTGGGTACCACTGCTGAGCGCACACCACAGGGTGCAAAGATTAGCATGGAGGCGGGAACATCGCCACTGGACCCTAGACATGTGGAAAAGTGTTGCCCGAACTGATGAGTCGAGATTCACGTTGGTACATGCGGATGGCAGGATAAAAGTACGGCGCAAACCGCATGTAGCGATGGATTCTTCTTGCCAGCAGGATATTCTTCAAGATGGTGGGGGTGGCCTTCTCGTCTGGGGACTGTTTACGTGGACTGAAATGGGACCCCTGGTACGTGTGACATTGTCTCTCACAGGTCAACGCTACCGGGATATCCAGGACGACCATTTGCTCTCGTTTGTGCGTGTTCAACATCCCACTGGGGACCTCATCCTACAACAAGAAAATGCACCGTGTCATCGCTCCCGAATTGTATCCGAATGGTTGGATGAACACTCCACCGACGTGACCTTGCTTTTTTGGCCAGCTAGGCCACCTGACCTCAATCCCATCGAGCACATCTTGGATGCCATCGAGAGAGATGTTCTAGGCTCTGACGCCCTCCATCAAATCTTCGTGAACTGTGGGAGTTGGTTCAGGGGTCGTGGATCCGTATGGCTTTCTAACGCTTCCGGTGTCTTGTCGAGTTCATGCCGAGACGAATCGCCGCCGTCATCAGGGCAAAAGGTAGTGCTACACGTTACTAGACAGGTATCTCTAATTCAATTGCTCTTCAGTGTATATTCCTCGAGTATTTTCAGAGGAGTTGTATCTATCTTGCTTTTCGCTATGTTCAGTCGAGACCTCATCGGCGTACTATAGTATATATCGATTCCTTGAGTATTTCATAGGATCTGCATGCTATCTATCTTGCACCCCGTACACTCGAGACCTTATCGGCGTACTATAGTATGTATCGATTCATTGAGCGTGTTTTATTGTCCCTCTCACCTCTGCAGATTATGAGACCATCCTCTTTCTAAGGTGAGACGCTTACTCCATTGCTTGCACGAGGCCGGTCTTCATGGCCGTTTCTACTGGATTGCCAGCCATGTCGAAATCCAGGGGAATGCATCAACTGGTGTTGCTGCCTTGTCTGTTTCTTCGTTGGTGGTCACAGCCTCCCGCTGCTTCACAGGGACTTGCGTGTTTTCTTGTTTGGAAACATATCGAGCAACTGTGCCAGTCTGTGGTACCAAGAGGTGGGGAACAAACTGCATCGATATATACCACGGCCAGTTCTGGGAGTAATTAACTTAATCTCTTTATCTTTTCGCTGAAACCGTATGCAGGAAGTTGTACTGGCACGTATCTTCTTTGAACATTGCCGTTACCTCCACCTCTTTTTCCTGTGTGGAGACACTGCTCCTATGTGTAACATTTGTAATGCCCCTCTGCATGTTGTCTGTGCTTTGTGTTCGTGTCGCCGTTATGTTTGTAAACGTGCTAGTTTCCTGCTTTTACCCGAACTACCAGATGACTCATACTCTAAGATGCCTTTTAAACGATAATTGTGATATGTATTCTGTGTTATCTTTTTTACGTTGTATTGGTGTTTTTTTTGTTTTGTTCGTAGTCTTTCGTCGGGCATTTACCCTATTTCGTTTCTTGTGTTTCTCTTTTATGACATACTTTCTTGGTTATATTTTGTTTTCATTACTGTTACAAGTCGTGGGACTTGACAGAGCCCATGCGCCAGAAAACACCAATCAATCAATAAACCAACCTAATAACTAGTAGACCCTCCTTTCGCCTTAATGGACTCTTCTAAATATTGGAAACTTCGGGTGGTATTGCGGCTTCTGGTTCTACTACAGCTGTCCGTAAAGTGCCGATAGTTACCCTGTGGTTGATTTCAGACTCTAACGCATTGGTGCATTTCGTCATGCAGATGCTTAGTTGGGTTCAAATCGTGAGACTGAGAGGGCCACTTGGGGAATACGAACTCCCTGAAATGCTCTTTAAACTATTTCTTCGCCAAACGGGATCAATGAGACTGAATGTTGTCAGATCGAAAGATGGCATCCAAGTGTAGGAAATAGATGACAATGAACCAGTGTAGGTAATAGATGACAATGAACCAGTGTAGGTGCTTGGTCAAGTTGACAATATAGCCTTTTACGGGAGTGATGATATGGGGCGTTGCCTTGTTGAAATATCACATAGTGCTGTGAGAAATGGATGGATTGTCATGAATTGGTGTAGGTGGTTGGCGAGTACGTTACCATAGCCTTGTGCTGGAGTGAGGATTCGAGGCATTTTCTTGTTGAAAGAAGGCATACTTCTGTGGGAACTGGATAGCCATGAATGGGTTTATGTAGTGGGTTGTGGTGAGTCTGTCAACATTCTTGTACTGAAGTGAGGTTTCGGGGCAATATCTTGTTGAAAGAAGGCAACCTGTTATGAGAAATGGATAGCCATAAACTGGTGTATGTACGTGGTTGGTGAGTATACAACATACCTCTTTACTGAAGTGAGGTTTCGGGGCATTGTCTTGTTGAAGAAAGCATCCTGCTGTGGTAAAGGGATAGCCATGAACCGATGTACAATCGTGGCCAAAAGTATTGCAACAGTTAACCAAAAGTCAAATTTTTTTATGTTTGAAGTCAACTTATACAGTAATGGTAAAGTCAAATACATATTATACATCATTTTAAAGGAAAGTTTATACTGAATTCAAATATTTTTACAGAATGTTATCAGTAACAGAAGCGAAGTTACAAGCAAAAGTAAATACAACGTCTAGTCATAAAAAGCAACAAATAGTGGAATTTGTGAAATCACTGTACAGTACATTATTGACACTTGCAGGACCTTTTGAAATAACTGACCAACAAGCAAAATACGCTTTAATATTTAATTAGATAACCAGGGTTACTTAGTAACAAAGTGCACCTTCTTGGCATGAAACTGAGCTCCTCTAGTTGTCCATTGGTGATAACACTACCATACGGCCCTTACAGACTCAATTAAAGACTGAGTCTGTTAGGGCCGTATGGCACTAGGTTATCACCAATAGACAATTAGAGAAGCTCATTGGCTCCATGCCAAGAAGGTGCACTTTGTTACTAAGTAACCGTGGTTATCCAATTAAATATTAAAGCGTATTTTGTTTGTTGGTCAGTTATTTCAAGTGTCCTGCAAGTTTCAATAATGTACTGTACAGTAATTTTACGTTAAATGCATTGTACACTAATTTTACATTCAACTATTTGTTGTTTTTTATTACTAGACGTTGTACTTTTGCTTGTAACTTCACTTCTGTTACTGGTAATAACATTCTGTAAAGAAATATTTGAATTCAGCATAAACTGTCCTTTAAATTGTTGTATAATATGTATTTTTGACTTTACCATTACGCTGTATAAGTTGACTTCAAACATAAAAAAAAAATTGACTTTCGGTCTACTGGCGCAGGACTTTTGGCTAAGATTGTAGGTGGTTGAGTTATGTCAACACACAACCTTTTATTGGAGTGAGGTTCCAGGGCATTGTCTTGTTAAAAAAAAAGGCATCCTGTTGTGAGACACTGATAATCGTGAACCGGTGTAGGTGGTTGGTGAGTACATCAACATAGCCTTCTGCTGTGATGGTAGTAGCAAATAGGTGCAAGAAGCCCAAAGTTGGTCCACTTAAACACGCCCGAGAACATTACACCACCTCCTCTGGCCTACACCTAGTCTTGACAGTTGCGACCAATGACCTTGTGTGGTACACACGCGCCAAGCCGTTGGCACGTTGTATTTGGAACCTTGATTCGTCGGACGAAGCTACCTGTGCTCAGTCTTCTGAGGATCAGCAGCGATGTTCCTTCGCCCACTAGTCTCATAGCTTGGTGACTTGCTGTTAACGAGGGTAATCGATATGCCGGATTTCATTACACAGTCGTGCCACTGTACATCGAATGGTCTTTGCAGAAGCCTTCGTAGAGGCGTCGTCGTTGAATTATGTACGTTTTTCTTCTTCACTTTTCCGTTCTTGCTCATGTTAAGATACCGTAGGGACGGAGCCTCATCTCAAAAATCAATGGACCGTTTAATGTCAACTTTGTTTACTTAGGCTGCCGGTTTCTTTGTAGTCCCGGTACACACGTGTGACGGTTAATCCTATAGACGTCTTGCTGTCACGGAGAAGGAGCACCTAATGTTTCTCGCAGCGATTATCAGCCTATATATCTACCATCACAGTCGTTGGTATGTTATACAGCAGGTAGGTATCGAACTATTTATAATTCTCGGGAGTTTTGGTTGGCCAGATTATTGTTGCTCGGTAGATCTGTCTGTGATTGACGTTCTGTGTATAATAAATCGTGCTTTTAAGTGTATAATATAATTATACCTTTGTGCACTGTTTTGTTTTTCTCCTCTGGTTCGTAAGATTTTTTATTAATGAATGTAGTCATGCATTTTTTTTCGCACTGATGATTAGTGTATTTTGTCTCCGTACCTTGTTACCTCATCTCCTCTCTCTCTCTACTTGTGGAAAAATTCCTCGGTTTCTATGCGGAAACACAGTTTGAATCTCTCGTTGTGGTCTCAGAGATATAACATGAGATAAAAAATTCCCAAGGCATGAGAATTTCATTCTAAGAAGAACAGAAACTTCCTTTACTTAATCGATCGGTCAGTGAACGAGTAGTTAGATGTAGTGGGGGTCGCCCAGGTGCAATATGCCCACTATATGAGGTATCAGTTGGTCCTTCGTTCTTTACTAGCTGCTTATTTATAAATCTTTTACAAATAATTGGAAACGCACTTTAATACGACGGATATATTTTTATCGCTTCCCTATATTTTGGGAGATGTGATCTTCGGAGTATTATTTCCATCTTCAATAAATTTTGGCCACGCCCATAAAAAATCTTAAGTGTGCCGCTGGTCAGAGAATATTTCTACAAGCCGATCCATTCGAATTCTGGGAGAAGTATGGGTGGGATTTTCTATTTCTGCGTGTGATAGAACAGCTTGGTCTCTGTGTGGGAGGTAGAAATATTTTCGTTGTGTGACAAACATTCCCATGGCACGATAGTGTGACAAACTTCCTCAAAACGCGAAAAGTTCGTTATAAGAACAACAGAATGTGCCTTTTCTTATTGATCAGTCTGCCGCCCTGGAGGCAGAGTGGTAAGAAGCATATGTTTGGCACTGGTAGTCCAAGCTGAGCTCGGGACAAAGTCCGGTATATGACATTGGACGCGCCTTTGTCTTACAGCGCTGGATCTCTACCTTCTTTGGAACTAGTGACCGGAAATTAGGGACAGACGACTGCTTGTAGCCCTTAAATTTGCTGTTATTCGTTAAATCCCAAAACAACAGCAGCAAAAAAAAAAAAAAAAAAAAAAAAGCACTGATCTTCCTTATAGAGCTACAATACAAATGTCAAGTCGTACCAAATGAAGTTTGAAGCTGACTACAATAGAAATATAGATTTGACATTTTAAAATCCCGTAGGAGCATTTGAGCTCTTAACTGAATTATATTTGGTATTTACACAGCTTATGAGAGCAAGGAGGGCATGCCTGTGACTATCTGAGCTCCATGCTCTAGGGTAAAAGTGCTGGTTGAGCAAAAGACTAACAATAAGAAAGGAACATGAGTAAAATATAGTATATAATTTGTGTATTTTAAACCTAACTCTTGATTCCAAATTCGTATATTACTGAAAAAACAACCCGTGGCGTCTCAGTTCGTAACACTCTTGGAAAGAGAAAAATCTGTGCCGCCCCGGTGGCGCAGTGGTCTAAGGCGCTGGCCTCTGATCATTCGTCCGTAAGGGGTTCGGGTTCGAATCCCGGTCGGGCATGTATGTTGTATGTCTTATGGCACTGGCTCTCTCCCTTCCCTGGAACCAGTGACCCTAAATTAGGGACGGGCGACTGCTTATAGCCCATTGAGTTGCTCACGGTGGTCGTAAAAATTCCAATAAAAAAAAAAGAAAAATCTGTACTTTTAGTATGATAGTATCATTCCTCACTATTATTTTCAGACTTTGTTTACCTATCCTCGAAAAACAGCGAAGAGCCAAAACATTATGACCACCTGCGTAATATGTTGTTGGTCTTCCACGTGCCGCTAAATAAGCTCTCACCCGGGGAGTTATGGAGGCTACAAGACTTCTAAAGGTATCTTGTGGTATCTGGTACCAACAAGTTACCCAGTTTAATCCTTGTAAGTATCTGGTACCAACACGTTACCAGCTGATCTTTTTAACTCTTGTAAATTACGTGACTGAGTCGCCGCAGATCGGATTTGGGGTTCCAACACAAATCGCAGGTGCTCGATTGGATTGATATCTGAAGAATTTCGAGGTCAGGGCAATACCTGTAAGTCTTCCACATGTTCTGCCAACCGTTCTTGAACTGTCAGGGCAATTTGGCATGGCGCATTATCCTGCTGAAAGAAGGCAGTACTAGAGGGGAATAGAAAGAATGTACCTGGTCTGCAATGATATTTAGGTAGGTGATAGAGGTCATAGTTCTCTGCACATGAATTACTGGTGCCCAAAGCATTATACTTCCTCAGCGGCTTGGTTTCGTCCCGCGCTTTGTCCTGGTATCAACACTTTCCCAGGTAAACTTCGGACATGTATCCGGATGCTCACATGGTGCAACAGGAAACGAGATTCATCTGACTACACGATCTTCTTCCAGTCATTCAAGGTCCAGTTTTGATGCTCGCGTGCCCATTGTAGGCGCTTTCAAAGCTGAGCCTAGGTTAGCATGGCACTCGGAGAGGCTACGCAGCCCCATTATCAGCTGAGTTCGATGTGCTGTGAAACATTACTCTCATCACCAGCATTCAAATTACTGGAGATGCCCTACAGTAACCCTTTTGTTGGCTCATACCATACGGGGAAAGCCATCACTGACCTCTGGCATCAATGAGCTGTAGTCGGCTCACACCTTGCCGGAAGTTCGTGTTTTTTTCTCTTCTTGGACTTTTTTTTTTAAGTAGTACGGCTGACCGTGAGCACCACGAACCTTTTGAAGTCTCTGAAATGATGTAACCCATCATCTTACCATTCGAATTCGCCCTTTGTCAAACGCCTTAAGTCCATATCGATTAAAAAAAGCTCAGTATTAAGTGTTGTTTACACTGTTTCATGACCTTCACGCTGTCTTTTGTTTGCAGTTGCTTCGATTTGCATAAAAACAAGCTAGTCTTAATGCTTGTGACTTCGGTGTAATGCGTGCGTGCGTGTGTGTGGATGCATATGAATAGAATAAACTGTATAAATCTCTGACCCGACATGAAATCTTGGCTGTGTCAGTGCATGAGATTGATGAAAAGTTATCTTAGAATATTTTTCACAGACAGAATTTATTGCGAAATATCATTTATAATGTTTCAATTTCCATCTGGAAATTCGCAATTTTTGAGACAGAGGAGTTTGGACAATTATTTCTCGCATTTCCTGTTGCATTTGTTTTCCTACGAGGTTTATCAATGCATATTTGTTACCATGTCTGTTTCTAGATTCACTGGACAACTGTCATCGACGTATCGCACAAGAGACAGATCAGAGAACTTCTCGTGTCGTACAAGAGACAGATCAGAGAACTTCTCGTATTGAAAAAGAGATGGATGAGAGAAATTCTCGCATCCAACAAGAGATGGATCGAGGAAATTCTCGTATCCAACAAGAGGTGGATCGGAGAACTTCTCGCATCCAACAAGAGATGGATCAGAGAAATTCTCGTATCCAAAAAGATGACGATCGGAGGACTTCTCGCATCCAAAAAGACTACGGTTGGAGAACTTCTCGTATCCAACAAGAGTAGGCATAAGGATTTTAAATTTGAACCTTTACTTTTTTTCCTGAAAGTTTGTTCATTATGTCGTTTCCTTTCCCATCATCCCTATTTGTTTCATTATGTATTTTTTTCTTTCATTTTTTTTGTTGCTCGTTCATACTGCTCGGTTTAAACAGTGCTTCTTCGTCTGGACACAAAGATACCGAAACCATTAACCCTTTAACGGACCATCACTCTAAATACCATAACGCCCGAAACTGTCTGTTGTTTCAATTCTTTCTTTAGTAACAACAATGGTGACTGACGGTGACCCCTGCTGATCTCTCACAGGTCGTGCAAATTTAAAGAACAGGTAAGGGTAGGAATGTGACTCCCTCTGGACAGGCGTCTCTGGGCTGCTATGGTCGCTTGTACGTACGGGCGTTAGGTCATTAAAGGGTTAAACAGATGTTGATGAAAAAGGTGGAGGGTTGACCAAATAAAAAGCAAATCAATTACTTAATCCTTTAAGCGGCCGAAGTACCTGAACCATGTAGTGCCCAAAATGTTTTGCACTGTCCAAAGAGAAATGTTTACAAAGCGACCATGTTTTACGAAAACATAAAAACGATTCCTTTTCAGCACTCATCTCAGCGGTACAGACCATAAACCTGCACTAACAAAAACGTTTCAGAAAAAAAATTGTTGAATCAACCAAAACATTTTGTCGAAATGCAGTCAACAAATTTTTTTTTTGAATTTACAAATGTATTTTGCTGAAAATTATTGTTGATTCAACAAAATTTATTGTTATGACAAAACGTTCTGTTCATTTAACAAAATGCGTACATTGGTTTTTGGGAATTTATTTGATCCAACAAATATGTATTGTTATCATGATAAAACGTTTAGTTGAATTAACAAAATATAGCGAACGAAATAATTTTGTGTTGCCAACAAAACATTTCCAAAGGAGTTTGGCTAAAGCAACAAAATAAATCTACAAAACAGCTCAACAGAACTATTCTGTTGTTTCAAACAAACTTTTTTCTAAGTGTGGTCCTATATCATCTGCTCCATGGCCGAAGTCAGAGGGGAAGGGATAGTTTCTCTGATACGGACATCATGCTACTGGGAAGAAACAAGTGATTAAAACATCTCTCTCCGTTTGTAAGTTCCTGGCCATTGCTATAGCCCTTTTTAGTAGGTAATCAGTCAGAAAGGATTAGTGTCAATCGTTCCCGCAAATGACAATTTTCTTTGAACAGCAAAGCTAAGGAGAAAGCAGCGATTTCTGATTCACAGATTCATTGGTTGGTCTTTTTAGACATCGAATGTGTTCGTTGGAGCTAATTTCAGCAGATTTTGCTAACCCCGAGGTAATTCTTTCCAGCCGGTTAAACGGTTAAACATTACTCTTTAACGCTGCTGCATAATACAAAATGCGAAAAACATAACTTACATATTGATATTACATTAAATTATTACATAAAAAAAAACATTCCGCAACAGTGTTGTTGGAGTGTCCGGAAAAAACCCAGCGTTTTTGCATAGGGCGGTTCCATGACGTAATCATATTTTCTGTCGGACGGTTTTCCTGTGCTGAAGATGACTGAAGCACGTGCTTTGGAGAATCAAACGAGGCATGAAGCACATGTCGCGACCCTGCGTCGAACTTGTACCGCGGTCAGTTGCAATTGCTAAAAAGTTTGAAATATTGATTCCACTGCGACATTACTGGAAACGGGGGTTTAAAGCTGTTGAAGCAGTCCGAAAACAATTAACTAAGGTGAATGCCTGGCTCTTACTCGGACCGCACAAACACGGTTCAAGAAATTTGCGGCTGGTGACTTGAGCTTGTAAAGCAAAGGAAGGCTGGGGTAGGCCCTCTATTGACTGTCTTCCACAGCCGCTTGAGTAAATAATCGACGAACAAACACTCGCAAATTTTCAGAACCAGAAAAAACTGGAAGTTTCTAAATCTACTATCGCTGAGCATTTGCACAAGATCGGAAAGGTTTTGGTTTACAGACGATGCCGTGAGGTCACATGAGCTCACCACAGCTCAACGACGTGTCGAGGTATGCAAGGAACTGCTCAGAAATGCAGTCGATTTATCAAACAAATAGTTACTGGAGATTAAAAGTGGTTATATCTAGGTAATCCAGATTCTTCATAACAGTTGGCGATCTATGGCCAAACATGGCCTTTGCGCAGTAAAAATCAACCTTCACAACAGTAGCTGAATAGAAGTAAATCAGCTTTGCCTACCCCCAAACGCCGACATTTTGAGAAATAGTTCATTATGTGTGCCTGTGAGATTATGAAGGTGTAATCCACTTTGAGGTCATTCTGAATGATGGGTCTATCAATGCCGAACGGTACTCGTGGCATATAAATAGCATGTGTGACAAACTTCAGCGGAGGTATCCTGTGCAGATGAACAGAATGTGTTACAGCGGAGGTATCCTGCGCAGATGAACAGCATGTGTGACAGAGGTGTTATCCTGCCTTAGTCAGCCGAAAGCGAGAATTGCTGCAACAAGATAATGCAAAACCTTGTACCGTTAATCGGACCAAAGTTCAACTTCAAGAACTGCTTGGAATCCAGCATATCCAGCATACTGCCCCGACATTCCACCTTCAGACTCCCACTTGTTTCGGGTGATGACGCATTTTCTCCGTGATAAGCTGTTTACTATTTTGGTCTATGTCGAAAGCGAGTGCCAATAGTTCTTTTTCTCTAAACCGCAAGCTTTGTAACATACATTAATTGAATAACTGGCAAACAGATGGGTTCAAACTGTTGGACGTGATGGCATGTTCTTTGAAATTCAGTTTGCATTCTTCCGAGGTTCTGGGTAAGTGAAATCGTTGTGTGAAAAACGCAGGGTGTTTTTTTTTCCGGACACTTCAATCTGTACATAGCAAATTCTGAAATTGAAATCTCTACCGAGTTTGCCGAAAAAAAAAGTTAAATTTGCGCCGAGGTTTATACACTGGTTTGCAAAAATTAAGAACGAAGAGGAGAAATTAGCATAACAGCGGAACGAGCAGGCGAAACGGACAGAGAGACCACTAAGGAGATAGACTAGGGTCCGGTACGGTAGGGCATGCGCATATATGCAGCATGTTGGGGGGGGGAAGGAGGTGTCGGAAGGTTATAAAGCACACGGGCGGTGTACGCTCAGCAATTTGGTGACAGCTATTGCACGGTGTACATCGGTTTGAACAACATCGAGTTGCTGCCACCGCGTGATATGGCCAACAGGCAATCCAGTAGATGACAATTTATCCGTGGTCGCGTCATTGGGAAGTTGGAAGAAGGTCGAAGTGGGAATAGTGTGGCCAAGGAGTTCGGGATCGCTCACAGCATCGTTTCACGAGCTTGGAGAGCATTCCGAACGACAGGAACAGCTGTTCGAAAGTTTAGCAGTGGTCGTCCACGAGCAACCACGGCGGCGGACGACTGGTATATTGTCCTACAGGCGATCAGAGACAGACTGCAGACAGCGGGAGAAATCGCAATGCACATGCAACAGACAACTGGACGTCCGATATCGCGTTTTACCGTGGCCAGGAGGCTGCACAAAGGTGGTCTATTTGCACGACGACTAGTACGGTGTGTGCTATTAACGCCTGCTCATTGGAGACGGCGGTTTCTGTGGTGCCAGGAACACAAGAACTGGACACATCAGCACTGGGGTAGAGTTCTCTTAATGGATGAGAGCAGATTTAGTCTGACGAGCAATTCTTGAATTGCTCGTCAGACTAAACACATCTGGAGTGAGCAGGGAACACGCAATCACACCTCAAACATCATCGAAAGGGACCGGTTTGGAGGTGGCGGAGTTGTCGTTTGGGGCGGTATCATGCTTGGTAGCAGTACTGACCTCCGGATCTTCCAAGAAGTTTGTCACTGGTGTCCGCTATTGTACCGAAGTTCTCCTGCCTCACTTGCGTCTGTTTAGAGGTGCTGTGGGTCCTGAGTTCCTCTTCATGGACGACAACGCTAAATCTCATGGTACAGTGGCTATCACAGAGCTGTTGGAGAGTGAAAATATTCAACGCATAGATTGGCCCGCAAGGTCCCCGGACCTAAATCCAATCAAAAACGCGCGGGACCTTCTCGGGAGACGCTTGGTAGCATGTCACCAGCCGCCAGCAACGATTCCGCAGCTGCGATTGGCGCTACAAGTGGAATGGGTCCCGATGCCTCAACAGCTCCTTGACAACCTCTTCCTCAGCATGGACAGACATTGTAAATCCTGCAACGCAGTCAGGGGTAATACTAAAGACTGGATTTGTCTTGGCAACCATCTGTCACATGGACGTTTGTTTCCTGCCCAGTTGTGCTCGAAGTTACCTTTTCAATAAAGTGCCTTTGTATCCCTTGTTTGGACAGTTTTGCTCACTTGTCCCATAATCTTACATCTTGGGGATTTTATGGTATGATTTCAGTCTATGTGGAGCACTTCTGCACGACGTTACATTAAAAAAAAACCATCTCGTCCTTAATTTTTGCACGCCAGTGTATTACACTGCGAAGCAGAAAAGGGAGTTTTGATCCCAAAATAGGGTCCAAATTTGTCTCTTGAGATGCAGGGTGTTGTACTACCAGGTTGACCCGGGAAATTAATTATTATACTTTGGTAAATTATTTTATTTTCTTATAGCACGATTAGCCCTTTAAAACCCAAAATTTTATTTTTGAAATTGGGAACTTTTTATTTTCGGGTTTTTGTGCTGTCTTGGGCCAGTAATAAATAAAAATAACACTGAATGTTTTATAACATTTTATTCTTTAAATACAAAATGTTGTTTTTGAACAACATTACGGTACAAAAGTTCAAATTTCTAATAATTTGACTTCCTTTTCCTTATTTTGCTTCCTTCACGAACATCGTTCTTTTCAAAAGGAAATTCTGTTTTGATCTCGCATCTCTGAATATAGGAAAACATTCAATAGAATATTTTTCACATCGTATGGAAATCCACAAAGGAGTTTGTTTCGTGGAACACAATCATATCACATTTTTGTCATACCACATAAGAAAATCTTGTCCTGCGGTTTTTACAGTGTTGTTTTGGATAGTTGTCTACCAGCTACAATAGGTTTAGTAAGAATTTGTTGTGTTCGAAGAACTACGAAGATTCAAAGAATGTTTCTGAAAAACAATGGGCTGGAAATGGTTAAACTGTACCTGAATAAGTGTCATTACAGCAAATGCTGTAAGTGGCCGCTTTTCTCTTGCAAACACAGGGTGATACGTCTTACCATATTGGCAAAGGTTGAAGCAAGCATACCAGGTAGGGCAGTTTTGGTGGTGTTGAGGTTTAATTCGTCCAACGTGTGGATTTTTTCTGTACATCCTGTTCTTCAGCATTCTCCAAAGGAAATAGTCCTGGGTTGTCAGATTTGGGGAGCGAGGCGGCCAGAGTCCTTTGGGAATTCTGTTCTCGAAGGAGCTCACGAATCGAATGGATTACTCGGAAGTGTGACAGGTTGGCCCGTCTTGTTTTAAATAACCAAGAGACAGCTCACGGTCGTCCCACAGGTTGACAAACTCCTCCAAAATGTCCACGTACACATCGCTGTTCACATTTCTGTCGAAGAAAATCGGATCCACTATGCGTGTACGCGAACGCACCATACTCCCATTTTCAGTGGGTGAAGGGGCTGCTCGCGGAGGGTCTGGTACGATTCGTCCAATGGACAATTGGTCCAATGCTGATTCGTCCAATGGGACGATTGGTCCAATTCTGTCCGAAGTGCTACTCGTGCTATACAAATCTCATCTGTTCTGATTCTATCTCCGATGTTATACGAAAGTACTGGCAGTCCAAAGAATGTAAAATGTTACATTTTATGCCTAATATTGTGGTTACAGATTTTTTTTTAGTTTCGGAATCGCATTTTCTTATTCTCTCTGCCCTTGCTGCAGTATGAAGTTACTGATGTACCAGCCGTTCAATCAACTTCAATGTTTCTCTTTTGCATTAAATAATACAAAATACTAGTTTTCCGTTTCTGTTTGTAGCATGCAGTGGGGCTCTGCCAACTGGCCAATTGAAACAACTGGTCGGGGTTCGGACCGAGGCCTCTTCAACAGTTTTTATTCTACCGATGTAATATTCATAACGTTTACGTATCAAACCAAGTAAATAATATCACTTTTACTTAAGCACGAAATATTAATTTATACGGCCTAGGCCTTTTTAAGAATTTTTATTATACCGAAGTCAGATTCAGAATGTTTACATATCAAATCAAGTTAATATTGTGCTTTTACATAAGCAGGAAATATTAATTCACAGGCCCTAGGTTTAGCCATTTTTGACAATTTTTATTCTACCGATGTCATTCATAATGTTTACCTATTAAGCAAACTTACTAATGTTGTGCTAGTATTTTTAACTTTAACTTAATAAGTAAACGCTAGAATATGACATCAGTAGAATAAATAGGGTTAAAAGACCTATGCCTAGCTGCTTTGTAAAGAGTCGAGAAATGATACGATGAGTGCCTTTTAATAAGGTTTCATAGCATATTTACAAGTACCGAATATCTAGGTTGTAACTTAAAATCTTCTAAAAAGGCCCGCGGCCTAGGTGCCTTGTACCTGAGAAATGATCCGATGAGTGCCTTTTATTAGGTTTTATAAAACGTTTACAAATACCAAATATCTAGGTTGTAAGTTTATCTTCTAAAAAGGCCTTGGGGCTAGGTGCTTTGGAAACAGCTGAGATATGCTCCATTGAGTGCCATTTACCAGGTTTATGTAAAATGTTTACAATTACCAAATATACGGAAATTATCTTTCAAAAGGATATAAAAAGGAGAATAATTTTAATTATTATTCCTTTCTGGAAAATAAAGGTAACCGTTGGTAGGATATGATACCATTGAACGAATCTGAGTTGCACCAATCGTACCATTGGACGAATCGGACAATGGACGATTCGTCCTGCATTGGACCAGTTGTCCCTTTGGACGAATCGGTATTGGACCAATCGACCGCGACTGGCTCGTGGATGGCATGTCGATGTTGTGCAGCCTAGATGCGCGTTTTCTGGACTTTTCACCTTTCGGGCTATGTAACCAGACCTCGTTGGAAAACCTTAAGTCTAATATGTCTCATTAGCTTCCACGACGCCTTTTTTTCAAATCAAGCGGACGCTATTGCACTGTGACGCGATAGGGATGCATTTTTGCCTGCTTTGCTGCTCGGCGACATGGCATTGAAATTCCCATCTCCTGGGATGAACACCGTACAGAGTTCGTCAGTGACAGCTCCAACCGGGCCTGCACTTCTCTCTCACAGTGTCCGCCGACATTTCCGGTCGACCCCAGTGTACGAATAGACATCAACGCACTCGTGTTCTCCAACTTTTTCGTTATTTTCTGGATCGCCAGTTTTGAAGGCGCAATTACGCCATACTTTTCTTGAAACGCTTTTCCACCCGATTTAAACGACCCAGTAGGACCACAAGAGAAAAAACACGTTGATGTATCGTCAGCATTGTCTCAACTGACGAGTGGTGGCGCCAATGTGCGCATGCAGTTGGCTCGGCGCCAGACGTTACGTCATCCATCTGGACAACGCGGCGCCTGGTGGCATTCGCTTTTTTCTTAATTTAGCTACGTCGTACCACAGTTTAATATTCCTACAACAAATAGCATTTCTGTAATAATCAATTTACACGGTCAACCTAGTAGTGAAATACACTTTATTTCTAGAGTTCCAGCCCGATCTTTGCTTTTCATTTCCACTGCTGAATGGTATACTCGAAGGAGCCACGATCGAACTCACAGTAGTGGCCAAAATTGTTGAAACCTTTTGGGAAAAAGTGTATTTTTGAGGTTTGATGGCTCATAACATCACTTTTTTTTTTTGGAGTAATAACATAAAATCATATATCAATGGAAAGATAATTTCATCAAGAATGTAATGCAATAACTTTTATGAAGGATTTTGTATTAGAACAGTTATAAAGAAAAGTGAAACACAGAAAAAATGAGATATACAAAAATTCTCACCATGTCAGTTAATGCTTAGTTGAATAATCTTTAGCGTTAATTACGGCCTTACAACGCCTTCCCATGGAGTGAACAAAGTGTTTTAGTTCTGTAGCTGTTATAATGTGAAACCAAGATTGAATTGCTTCTATTAATTGGGTTTTATTGCTGGATTGCTTCTGACTAACAAGTTTCTTTAGTCGGCTCCATAGATTTTAAATGGGGTTAAGGTCTGGGCTATTCCCAGGCCATTCCCGCAGTGGAATAGGATTATCTTGAAACCAACTTTTGCACACAGTTGCAACATGACATGGAGCTTGAATCCTGTTGAAATATAAATGCTTCATTATATTGGAAAAGATCACGTGCGGAAGGCTTCAGTTTGGGCTCAAGTATTTCATTAATGTATTTTTGGCCATTTATATTCTTATTAATCACGTAAATTCTGCCCACACCTTTTGATGTCATACAACCCCAGATCATAACACTAACTGGGTGTTTCACGGTACATGTAATGCAATCAGGATGCAAATCTTCTCCGATTCTTCTCCTTGCGTATTTTGTGCCATCACTACCGAACAGGGAGATTGGAGTCTCATCACTCCAAATAGCACTGTCCCATTGTTTCGCTGTCCAGTTAACATGGGTTTTAGCCTAGTTTAATCTTCTCAACCTTTGTTTGAGAGATAAAAATGGCTTTTTTCGTGGAATTCTAGCTTTTAGACCAAATTCCTGCAGTCTACGCCAAATAGTCCTTGCACTGAACTTCACATTGCATTGCACCATTTGATCTTCTATACACCCAGATGATTTTCTTCTGTCACCTAGGCACAGTCTCTTAATTCTTCTATCATCACTTGCTGTTGTGCACATTTTCCTGCCTTCACCTGTCTACTTTCGTAGTGACTGGGTCTCCTTATATACCTCTTCAAAAATATAGAAATGCCACCTTTGGTTAAGTTTCAACCAATTTTTCTTTTTATTTCTTCATAACTGAAGCCTTTTTCACTTAATAGTGCTATTTTGCATCACTTTGTGGGTGACCAGTCAACTCTTTGCGCCATTTCTTTCATTTTATTATGTTTTACAAGCTCGCTAAATGAAATAACATAAAAAACAAACCAACTTGATAGGAATCACATTACACCCTGACAAATGTCCTCTCAGCTCCAATACATGACATCAATAGCTGAATCCTACTGTGACCTGACTGGCTCATTGTCAAAACAAGATGACACCTGATTGGCTCTGTAAACACTCGTGCTCATTGGCTACATTAAAATAAAGGAAAGCTACTTCATATCAACCTAAGCAAGTTGTGCTTCCTTTTTCTGGTTATTTGGCTATAACTTTTCATAGAATATAGATAACAAATAATTGAACAAACTTTATTGCATTATATTCTTGATGAAATTATCTTTCCATTAATATATAATTTTATGGTATTACTCCAAAAATAGTGGTGGTATGAGCAATCAAACCTCAAAAATACTTTTCCCCAAAAGGTTTCCACAATTTTGGCCACTACTGTATTTTGTAGATAAAACTGGATTGACAGAAGATAGGGGGCGGACTGGGCCAACGAAATCGGGCCGGGAATTTTATACTTGAGGTCCACTACAAAAAACACACGTACCCACTGGGGAACACCTCATAAATTCCCTCATTAAAAAAAAAAATCTGGTAACTCCTGGATGAAAGAGAACTGTTGAAATATGCATCGTAAAACTAATTCAGTCGATAATAAATTTTAGCAGCAATTTAAGGATGAAATAATTTCAAAATTCCAATCATACACATGATTTGAATGTAGCATACCAAACCTTGCCCCAAACGGGGTGTACAGACCATAATTATACAGGGTGTCCATAAATGAAGTATAAAACTTCAGTACGCTATTGCAAAAAAAAGCTAACTTTTAATATTGAAAAAAAAAAAAATACAATAACTTTTAATGTCAAACACATGGTAATTGTGAAGATTTTTTTACAAAAATGTCAGCATGTCTCCGCGTGTGCTCCGTTGGTTGCTCGCAGGATGTCTAAACGATAGTCCCGTTCCACCCACGTACGCTGCAGAATGTCAGGTGTAAAAAGAAGGAAGGTTCCAGTAATGCGTTCTTTAGCTCAGTGATAGTTGTAACATTTTCTTGTACAAAATGTTCTTAATAAAGCACCCCTCCCACTTAAAAAAAATTGAGGTTATATCAGGAGAACGGGCTGGCCATGCAGTCTGACCCCCACGTCCAATCCAGCACCCTGGAAAATGGTGCTCTAAAGATCTGCGTACATTCAAATACTGGTGCGGAGGCGCTCCATCTTGCTGGTAAATGTCTTGAATATCCTGGAGTTGTGGAATTGCGAATTGTTCTAACATACCTTACGCACGTATTCCACCTTTTCGTCCGAAATAGGTCTCCCAGTGCTTTTGTCCTTCACTTCTCGTTGCATTGAATTTATTTTCCCTTTGTTCGATGCGCCTTCTTGTCGGCGGCTGTCTCTTGTACTCTATTCGGAATTTACGCTGAACTGTTAGAGATTTTGACTCCGCAAATCAAAACACACGTGCTGCTTTCTCCACTAGGGAAGCCATGTCTGTTATATTCCGTGTTTGACGAGATTTTTCATTACATGAGACCTGACGCCATCTATCATCTGACTTAAGCTTTAGCACTTTCCACGTCTCTTGGCGTTTATAGTAAGTCTTTCCTTAGCGTATTTTTTTTAATAGCATACTGAAGTTGTATACTTCATTTACAGACACCCTGTTGTATGTATTTGGTCGCTAATCGTCTACTGCACAACGGTATTCGTAGTACCATCTACTTTTTTTTTTTTTAGTCCACCCATTATTTTGACTGATGAACTAACATTTTGATCCATGAACCATTACCAGTAAATAATTTTTTTTTCTTTTAAAGATAAATGTGAGCGGGACATAGATTTCGGAACATCTTCGCTGAAGAATCGCTTTGGCCGCCCCGGTGGTGCAGTGGTCTAAGCGATGGCCTCTGATCATTCGTCCGAAAGGGGTCCGTGTTCTAATCCCGTGAGGCATGGATGTTGTTTGTCTTACGGCACTGGATCTCTCCCTTTCCTTGAACTAGTGACCCTAAATTACGGACGGGCGACTGCTTTATAGCCCATTGAGTTGCTCACGGTGGTCGTTAAATCTTCAATCACAAGAATCGCTTTGTGTTCTGTACGTGGATTATAGTGTAAGGATGATGGACCATGAAAATTGTTACCAGTGCCGCATCCTGCAAGATTACAAAAGGGCAGTAGGTCCTACCAATGTCCTTTTGGCTCCAAGTACAACGACCTATGCTTAACCATAGTTAGCCTAATTTGTTTATAATAGCGTGAATTTCCTAATTGTTTATAATAGCGTGAATTCCTAATTTCGTGAATTTTTTAATGTTTATAATAGTGGAACTTCTTAACCGTAGTTAGCCTAATTGTTTACAATAGCGTAACATTTAAATTTATAATATTTAATAATAGCGTAATTATAATATTTAATAATAGCGTAATATTTATAAAATTTAATAATAGCGTAATTATGATTTTATAATAGCGTAATTGTTTATAATATATCCTAGGTAAAAAATTATTTATAATAGCGTATTATAATATATTATAATAGCGCCGCTGTGTACCGTAATTGTTTATAATTGTTTATAATTTCGTGAATTTCCTAATTGTTTATAATAGCGTGAATTCCTAATTTGTTCATAATATTTGTTTATAATGACTACAAATTTTTCACTGAAGTAAAAATAACTTTGCTTTGTCATTTTAGACCAAACTCTCAAAATATATACAAAATGGAAGGAAACGCCAATTTTTTTTAAGACAACGTTTTAGACCGATAATACAGCACAAAGCTCATATGAAGTTGACTATTCTTATTCATAAGCAGTGATGTAAAATACGAGAGTATTTTATTAGGTGTACAAATAAGTTTTAAAGCGCTTTAAGACAACGCAACAAGTAATTTGAGAGAAAACAATACCTTTACGAATAAAAATATGCGCCGTCATTATCTATCACCTTCCGCCATCGGTCGGGCAGCTGACTGATTCCAGCCATGAAGAATACTTCGTTGTGTGACGCGATGAAATCAACCCATTTTTGCACTTTGTCACATGTCTGGAACCGTACAGCAGACAAACCATACTGCATCGATCGGAACAAATGATAGTCTAAAGGGGCTATGTCGTTACTATACGCCAGGTGCTCCAAAACTTCGCAGCCAAGCGTCAATTTTAATGTTTTCTTGACCGATTTCGCGACATGCTGCCTAGGGTGGCCATGCAGTTATTTCACGGTACGCAACCCTTTCCTTGTGAATGGGCGTTTCCGACAGATTTCCTGGTTCAATCGCAGCAATTGTTGCTTGTACCGATCAGTAACAGTGATGTGTATCGGGTAAATACCCGGTGGGTTGGGTAAATATAAATGGGTATTTATCCATTTCTTAAATACTCACCCAAATATGGGAATTTTGAAAAAAAAAAAACCAGCACGGTATCGCATTTCTATTAGAAATATATTACATAACTTAAAAATGAAATTAAATTTTCTTTATTATTTTTAAATGCAATAATGTTATTCAATCAATAGGTGGAAGCGTACCTACATAAGAGAAACCGAGAGGCGTTTAAACATACCCAAGTCAACTGTTTTGGATGTACTGAATAAGTGGAAGACACATAACGTACCTTAAAACCACCAAGTTTGATCGAATGTCAGAATATCTTACCTTAGTGTCATAAGATGAGGGGGTGGCAAATGTTCAATATATTTATTGTCGATATTTCATTTTTTCGTAGAATAATGAGATGTGTGATTGTATGAGTATTTTGATCGGGTCTATTGAAGTCATTTTAAGTGCACGAATTTATTGAATTACTCTTTTGAATAAAGAATGGAATGCGTGTTACACTAAAGTGAGTGTCCTTGGGTGTATTGGAACAAATCTCTCCAAAATATCAATATTTTTAGGGCAATATTTGGGTGAACATGCATTAACCTCCCCCCCCCCACCCCCTAGTTCTGTAATACGCTGCAGGCCCATTGTGGTTCTTAGATATGTTTTCAGCCTTTTTACAGCTGGGAAGGATCTCTCTTGCGTCGCTGTTGTAACAGAAATAACAGCTAATACTGTTAGCAGACATTTAATGTTCAAGAAAATTAGATCTACATCGGTCTGAATTGCTGTAATGCATTCTATGGCAGATTCTGAAAGAATCTACTTTTCTTCTTATTTCAAATTAATTGGCTTGACGCTTGAGTGATTCCTTTCTGAAAAAAAATGACATCAAGAACTACCTGGATTATTTTACAAGCTTTAACAGTATAAAAAAAATAGACTGATGTGTGTGTTTTTAGCAAGATGTAAAAATACAGAAAATTAAAGATTTCGTTCCTTTTTAGGTAGGGCACGCGCCCCTAGGCCCCTCCTTTGCGACCGCCCTTGCTGACAGTCCAAGTAGGTTGAGCTCAAACGAAACCTGGATGGCAGTATGTAAGCGGGTGGAATTTACAGGAGCTCAAACCGCAGTGGATGATCCACTAACGATACTGGAGATCCACTGATGAAAATAGGATATGCCAGAGACTGATTTAACATTTTCCACAAAACATACGACAGTATTAGACACAATATTGTACCATAAAATATTGCATTACGGTTTGAAAAAAGGCAGTAACAATTTAAGGGACGAGTTATCATAAGTCCACCCTTGTTTCCTTGGGTAACAAAATATATATTTTATATAAAGAATATATTCTTTATTGACTGATAAAATATTTAGCATAAACCCTATATAAAGGTTTAAATATCTTTGGGGGAAAGAATGGAAGAGTCCATTCTCAAGTCAGAATGCAATGTGATTACAGGGATTTCTGGCGGGACGTTGAGTAACTTTATAGAATGGGAAAATAGCGTACGTGAAAGCAGAACTAATTTTAAAAAATGATATACAATATTGAATGTTTCATTTTTGGTTTAACGCTAAATAAGATGCTAATATTATTCATTTAGAATTTTCCACTTCAATAACGCGACAACCCTGTGTGGGCAGTGCCCTTTTCAAGGAGTGTTTCTTGGGAGATCTCTGAAGCAGAAATTTTTTACGAGGTGGAGTCATTAGCCCCACACCCAACCTCCAACGTGAAGGATCAATTTAGAATTTTAAGGGGGATTAATATTTAAATATGAAAATTAGTCACTTTTAGAAAAATTAAATAAATATTTTAACTGTTTTAAGAATTGATGTTGAAACCGAAATTATGGAATTTATGAAAGTGTGAAAATATAATTAAATATTGCAGTTTAACTTGGAGATAGGGCAGTAACACAGAATTGAAATTAATAAAGTATAACAAAACTAATAGTGAAATATTACAAAATCAGAACAGAATAAAATCGATAATGAAAGTACATATATATTAATATACTAAAATATTATAACATCGAAATACAACAGTATTTACATTTGTAGGACTATCAAACAAATAATAAAATAAAAGACCGTTTCTCAAACCATGATACTGAGACCTCTGATCCTGCTAATGGTCTACATAAAGTCCTATGCCTATTTTTCAGTACTACTGTGGCTAGATACAGGTTCATCAGAAACTTCAACTGTTAACTGTTCTTGTAATTTTCTGGGAGTAGATGATTTCACGACAGCAAGAGATTGAGATTTTACTTTTTTCTTTCTTTAGATCAATAGGACATTTCAAACACTTCTTTAATGTGATTTGTCATTTCGTTCACATTTGCATATTTTTAATTTTTATTGCAATACTTGCACATAACTCCTTTATTGTTCTTGAAAACGTTCCATGCAGGGCCTTTCTTCCTTTCCAGGTTTAAGTTTAAATAACTGTATTATCCCTTATTTTCAATTTCTTAAAAGTTTAAACTGCACCTGAAGCTCTTCCTCAACACTACTTTTAATAGAGATTAACATGTCCACCTCAGAATTGCCACGTTTAAAATCTTGAATTTCCCTCAAACTTTTAAAATTTCCCTCTTTTTCTATTAAAATGTCCCTGCTTTCCCCTCCTAAAAAAACAACGTAATTATTAAGGTACAGTATATTTCTTATGTACGTCATTGCAAAAACGAATAAATATTGTTTAAAACCGTTCCTCACAAAATTTCCCTTCAGTTTTAATTTAAAGCATTTTGTGAAAAATGCCCCCCCCCCTCATGAAATGAGTTTAAGTTCCCTGTGCCAAAGTAAATTCTCTCTTCTAGGTGTCCGGTAACTTATTGACAAAAGTTACCGGACACCTAGAAGAGAAACACAACACAGCATTTATTGATATACATCAGTACGGTGTCGGTCCACCTTTGACCTTAATGCATGAACTGACCCTTCGAGACATGCTTTCGACAAGGTTTTGAAACACAGATATTTATGCGCTTCCATTCAGTCCATAATGCTGCCGCTAACTGTTGAGTAGTAGTAGGGCTTGGTTCCAAACTTCTTATGCGGCGCTCTAATTCATCCCATAGGTGCTCTATGAGATTAAGATCAAGGCTCTGTGCTGGCCAGTCCACACACGATACGGAATTATCGTCAAATCACGCCGTAACAGTCGTTGCTTTATGGCTCGGTGCATTATCCTGCTGGTACCAACGAGGCTCAGTTCCATAGTATTGCCACAGAGCTGGTAGGGCATAATTGTCTAGAATATCGAAGTAGACATGCTGATTAATAGGCTTGTCCACGATAAACAATGGGCCTATACCATACCACGAAAACACCCCCACACGAGTACACTGCCAGCTTCAAACTTGACCGTAGAAACAGTACACTGTGGTAAATAGCGTTACCCCGGCGGCAGCCATACCCACACACTCCCATCAGACTGACGGATCGTGTATCTGGATTCATCAGTCCATAGGACCCGTTTCCATTGATCTACAGTCCACGATAAATGTTCTTTACACCGTGCTAAACGACGAGTAGCATTCAGAGTGGAGATAATAGGCTTATGAGCAGCCGCACGACCACGGTAATTCATGGGATGAAGTTCTTTGCGAATGGTACGTGTACATACCAAAATTCCAGCATTTTTACTCACCTGTACCCTGAGGTCTTCTGCAGTACTGTCTATTAGCTGCAACGACTCTCCTGAGGCTTCGACGTCCTCTATCACTGATTATCTCTTATCTGCCGGTACGTTTGGCTGCTTCAGGCACGCCATGTGTCTTCCACTTATTCAGTACATCCAAAACAGTTGACTTGGGTATGTTTAAACGCCTCTGTTTCTCTTGTGTAGGTACGCTTCCACCTATTGATTAACATTATTGCATTTAAAAATAAGTAATATAAAAAAAATTGAATTTCATTTTTAAGTTATGTAATATATTTCTAATAGAAATGAGAGATACCGTGCTGGTTTTTTTTTCAAAATTCCCATATTTGGGTGAGTATTTAAGAAATGGATAAATACCCATTTATATTTACCCAACCCACTGGGTATTTACCCGATACACATCACTGTTCATAAGTTTCAAAAAAATTATTCGTTCTTTCCTAACAATTCACAGAAAGAGGATTCGAGAAATAGTGGGCCATTTCTAGAGTGGTCCAACGGGAAATGTCCCGGTGGGTCAATCCGCCCCTGACAGAGGTCCAATAACTTTCATCAGTAACAATGAGGTTATTGCTGTGATTGAAAGAAGATCTAACTGGGGTGATTATGAAATTCTTCTAGGAAAATTCCCTTTAACTTTCGCTATGAGATACAATTGTTTGTAAAGTTCACTTTAGCTGAAAATGTTGCTTAGGTATTTCCATTCCCTGAATTTGTAGGTATTCTCTAAATCGAGGGATCGCGGCTCTTTCATTAAGTTGAAACCTCTTAAAATTTTTCCTGATTTCTTGTTCACGGTATACAGTGAGCCCATTAAGTAATGAGACTGATATTTACGGGACATCCATTTGAATAAAAGTAACAAATGTTTCTAGTTTTGACCGCTGGAGTGTGCTGTAATCGCAGGAGCAACTTTCGAGTCGGGTGACGCAGCATTTTTCGTGTGGCCACCGTTGACGTAAGACTGTGAGTGGAGCGTGTCAAAGTTGTGTAATGAAGCAGAGCTGGGACAAAATTTTACTGTAAATTAGAGTAAACTGCCACGAAAATGTATCGACGTGAAAAAAGTTTACGACGATGGCTGTCGGAGCCGTGCACAAGTGTTCCCCTGGTTTTCAACGTTTAACCCTTTAACGCCCGTACATGCAAATGACCATTGCCGCCTGAAACGCCTCGTTAGAGTGAGTTAGATTTCCTACCTTAACATTTTCTTTACGTTTGCACGACCTATGAGGGACAATCAGGGGTCACATTCAGTCATTATTGTTACTAAGCAAAGAAGCAAACTAACAGACACTTTTGGGCGTAATGGTATTTTAGAGTCTTGGTCGTTAAAGGGGGAAATATGGGAGGGAGTCCTTCGAGGATGAACCACGGACAGGACACAGTGTCTGCACAGAGAAATGAAAATTTGATGAAGGCTAGAGAAATTGTTTCCCATGACAGGCGAATAACCATTTTGTCTACTCGCTGAACAGCTTGGTTTAAGCTTTACAGAGAGTAGCATAGTTATTCCCCTTTTCAAAAATTTCACTTTGTGTACAACGAATCGCTGTACGCAGGGTTATAGCATTTTATCTAAGAAAACAAATACAAGACTACTTCACAGGGGTTTCACAGCGATACATTATGTACAGAATAGGCCGGCCCGGTGGCGCAGTGGTCTGAGCGATGGCTTCTGATCATTCGTTCGAAAGGGGTCCGGGTTCGAATCCAGGTGAGGCATGGATGTTGTGTTTGTCATACGGCACTGGCTCTCTCCCTTCCCTGGAACCAGTGGCCTTAAATTAGGGACGGGCTACTGCTTATAGCCCATTGAGGTGCTCAGGGTCGTCGTTAAGCCTCCAATAAAAAAAAATGTACGGATTGGAAACATTTCCGTGTACAACTTGGAAAAAAAAAATATCAAACACAATAGGTGAACAACCAGGTGAGTCGAAACTATTTTTTGACAACGGGAGAAAGATATATCAGAATATGCATCTTTTTTTTGTCAGGCCATAAAATTTGTGATTTTGTAAAACAGAACGTTGTGACGATTTGAATATGCTATATACTGTATAAAACCATTATATCGATAAAACATAAAACAAAATTCCAGGTTTATAATTTATGGTTTTTCGATATAGTGATACTAGATTTTAGTCATGGTCGGTTAAAGGGTTAAATTAAATACCAAAACCCTTATGCTTTTTTTTTTTATGAAAACAGTAATTTTTAGGAATTTCAAAATAACTTTCTTCATAAAGTTGGTACTCCACAAAACTTTTCTATTCTCATACTGAATAAGAGAGGAGAGTTTAATCCGCGTGTCCTGTTTCAGGAATTTAGAGTTCTAGTTGGTTAATAATAATTAAAGCAGAAAAGAAAATACGTATTTTGTTTTACCAGAAGGAATTTTAAATGGCAAGAAAGAAGCAAATATATTTATCGGATGGATATAATTAAAAAGGAAGAAAAGTGAGGGGCAAAGCGAAATCAGTCTCCTCTCTGAACAACTGTCATCTCTCTCCTTCACATGTTGTGGTAATTAAATGTTTTTACGGTATTTTCATTAAATAATTATGCAAAAAATTATGTTAAGAAAGGGGCCGTTTCATCAGGTACTGCCAGGTAAAAAGCTCTGTATTCATGCCTTTCCATATTAGAGGCTATCTAGGAGTCAATCCAGGGGGGGGGGGGACTCTTGGTCTTGCTCTCTAAAATTCGCGATATGCGGATAACAAACAGTTCTGGAAGCCGGATAATTGAAAATGGCGTGTCAGTAATGTGATCTTTTGACTGAAGTCAGAGGGGAAAGTCAAGCATGATGACCTTAACGACCGTTGGCATGAACCTGTCTGGCTTCCTGCTTTGGAATTACAATATGTGCTAGCATTTCAAGGCGTTCCGCTCTGACAGAGATTAGCACACGTGACGAACAGATTGCTGGATTTTAAAACATCGGCTGGTTGATTCCATTAAAAGTCCCAACTGAAGAATTAAAATATTCCAGAGAATTGTTAATTGTTTATTTTCTTTGTTACACGGGTATTAAAGATATGCTCTGAAATTTAAAAAATACGCCTCGTGTAATTTATTTTGCATGCATAACTGGAATAACAATGCATTCCGGATTTTTTTTTCTAGATAGAGGCGTTTTTACTTTCATGTGTGCGAAAGCCTGGACAAAAATTACCTTCGTGAACAAAGAAATTCGAAAGTTCAAAATTATGAAGTTCATAATCGCTTGTTTGTATTAGTCTTCATAATGCCAAAATTATTAGCATTCAAGGCGTGTTACATTCATGCTAATTCAGCATGAAATTTGTCTACATTTTTGTATTTGTGCTATGTACTGTTAAGATCTCGCATTGACACCAACGAAGGGAGAAAACTAAGTCAAACATACATACCATCGTCAAAAATTAATGGGAAAGTCTATTTGCAGTGGCGTGCGAGAAAAAGTTGGTGCCCCTCGCAAAAAATAACTTAATATAAGTAAACAAAGTAACAAGAATTATGGCTCACGAAAAGTAAAACTTCTTAAATTATTTACATTTGAATGCATAAAAAACACGTTTAACATAATCCGCAATGTTTGTCACTCAGTAATTTTTTTAAATGGATTGGCCACTAGGGGGCGTAAGTCTTAATTTCCGCTTCTGATGTATTTGCAGCACAATCTGAGCTAAAATCTCGATCGAAAAAAGTTCGTTTGTGGACCGATACTACTCATGTCGACAAACCTTTTAGGAATATCTTAAATTAATGCATGGTTTCTACGCCAAGGCGTAGATGTATATCTTATTTTTGTCAATATCTCTACTTCTAGGAGTCCTATTTGAAAAATTCCTTTGTTTGATAGTGTTTCTAATGAGAAATGTTTTTCATATAAATTACAAGTTTTCAAGTACATCATAGTTGTTTCCGCTAGGGGACGCAAAGGTAAATTGCGTTTTCCCCGATATTTCTGCTTCTAAAACTCCGAATTGAAAAATTCTTCCTATATCCCATACAGGTCCCGATGGAAAATGTTTTTCATATAATTGTTAATATTTGGTAAAGAATGATTTGGCCACCAGGGGTTATGTGTTTATTTCTGCTTTTGATATATTTGCAGCAAATTCTGAGCTCCTGAAAACTCGACTAATTTTTTTCTTTTCTTGGACCTATACCGTTCACACGGAAAAACCTTTCGAGAATACTTTCTTCCTAAAATAATGCAAGATTTTACCGCCAGGGGGCATAGACGCATATCTTATATTTATCCATATATCTCTGCTTCAAAGAGTCCGATTTGAAAAAAAGTATTTCTTAGCTGGCGAGCGTTTCCACTGCGAAATGTTTCTCATATAAATTCAAATATTTCTTAACGCACAAGTCTGCAACCAGAGGGCGTAAGTTCACGATTTAGTTTACCAGCAATATATGTGGCATTGAAAACCCGATTGAAAAAATTTCTTTCTTCGGTCAAGTACTTCTGTTTTCAATACCGGTTCCATTGACTTTGAATAGCTTTTAAAAATTTAATTCGCTTTAGAACGGATTCAAAAGACGTGCTCATTACACTCGAAAATTCGGTGTCATCTTTCTTGTTTTTTATTTGGGTAGCATATTTTCGCGTTGCAAGTTTTAGACCGACTCGTAAGGGTGGGCTATTGAAATGTTATGGAAAAGCTACGATCTGTCTTAAGCAAACTTGTGCTTATATATTCACCGTCACAGATTGTAGAGTATTTCTGACCTTAAATGGAAAAGTGGAAAATTTCCTTAACAATTTCCTTAATTTCAAAAAGAGGTCTGAGATTTAAAATGGTGATCCTTCTTTTTTTTTTTCCCCGTTGAAACGCTATGATTTCAAACTGTAGTTAGCTTATACTTTTTTTTGCAAGAAACATGTTTGAACATTTTTGAGTGCTACTAGAGATGAGGAACAATGGTCATAGTACATCAGTGCGGAAATTGCCCATAATGGCAGAAAGTATACTTAATAGTAAGCTTTCCTATTTTTTCATTGCTTAGGTTCGTATGTAAATGCGTGTTTTTTTTGTTATGAAAAGAAGTAATAGGGATCTAAAAGAAAATCATTCTTCGCAAAAGTAAGAAATTTCTCTGTAAAACCAATTGTATAGCAGATTTGTTTACGGGAGTTTCCGAAAAAGAATTTGCTTTTGTCCTGCCATTTTAACGAAGAGCGGATAAATAATTAAACTACGTTAAGATATTGTTCTCCAGCAAGTATTTGATCGCAGATAATTCCACACGCGAAAGAGCGTGACGGATATGTTTTGCCCCCAATCTTTCACCGGGAGTGCAAGTGTAATCTGTATCTGCTGTGTATTCTGATAAATAGCCTGCTTATGAGGGTTTCGGTTTCCGCCTTTTTTTTTTAAGGTTAATTAGCGAAACTGTAACGTCGACCCTGATACACGACCCAAGGTAGTGAGAGCGGTCATGGTTGTAGGTTAAAACATACATTCTTAAAGAGATTAGGGAAGTAAGGAAAGAACGTTTTAGTCTCTATTACATATTTTATTTACTGGAAAGCTCTCAGGAAAGTTGATTTATTTGTAGCATTTCAAAATGGTAAACGGAAGTGTATTAAGTTAAAGTATTGCATACTATATAAATAAAGTAAAGTTTGAAAAAAAAAGTGTATATGGTTCACTTTAGGAAATACTTAATTCCCAGTTTTATTTCTTTAACGTCATAAAGCAAATAGTAAAATTGAATGCTTAAATTTACAGTAAGTAGTGTCAGGTAGACCCCTCACAATATGTTGTAAATTTTCCAATGGACCACATGCTAAAATAACTAAGTTAGTGTCTCAGCTGGGATTTTTTCGAGCTGCGAGATACAAATTGGTTAAACATCAGCCAAATACAAAAGACCAATTGAAAGCCTGTCCGACAGCACAAACTTATACAAAAGTTCACTGAGCAGAAGTTTCTAGACAGATGTTTTTAACATGTCTTTTGTAAAAAAGGATCGGGCTTATGTTACCGGTTTGTCCGTCCGTACCACATCTCTTCAACTGTTAGTTCGGTTTGAATTTTTTTTTTTTGCATTGGAAAGCTTGAAATGTACGAATAATACTTCTTGCATTCGTTTTTTTTTACGATGCACAATTTCACCGCTAGAAGGCGTGTAAATCCAGATTATATCGAATTCAAAACACTTCATAGCTTTGCTTCTAAATATCAGATTGAAAAAAATATTTTGCCTTTGGATTCCAATTATATCGAAGACTATTTTAGATAGTCACTTTTTCGAGTTACGCATAGATTTTCCGTTAGAGGGCGTAAAAGTAAATTGCGTTTTCTTCGATATCTCCGCTTCTAAAACTCCAATTTGAAAAAAATATTTCTGCACCAGATAACTCTTTATAGAAAAAGATTTGCATACAATTTCTAAGTTTTGGTCAAGAATGATTTGGCCACCAGGGTACGTAAGGGTAAATTTCTGCTTCTCGTGTATTTGCAGCAAAATCTGAGCTTCTAAAAGCTTGATTGAAATTTTTTTCTCGTGGACCGTTACCACTTAAGTCAGTAAACTATTTCGGAATATTCTCTTCTGAAAATAATGCATGGGGTTTTCAGCCAGGGAGCGTAGGTGTATCTTTTTTTTAATATCTCTGCTTCTAAGAGTCAGATTTGAAAAATTCTTTATGTACCGCAAACATCTCCTAATAGGGAAATGTTTTGCATATAACTACTAATTTTTGGTAAAGAATGATTCGGCCACATTAGGGGGAGGGCAGGGGGTGTTAAGTGTTTTTTCGACTTTTGACGTATTTGCAGCTAAATCTGAGCTCCTAAATCTCTATTAAAAAAAATTCTTTCGTGGACAGATACCCCTCACGTCGATAAACCTTTTCGGAATTTTTCTTAAAATAATGCATGGTTTCTTCGCCAGGGGGTGGACGTATGTCTTATTTTTGTCAATATTTCTGCTTCTAAGAGTCCGATTTGAAAAATTACTTTTGTTCGATAGCGTTCCCGGTGCAAAAAGATTTTCATATAATTTCAAAATTTTCTTAATGCACAAGTCTGCCACTAGCGTAAGTTCAGGCTTTCGTTTGCAGCAATATCTACGGGACTACACACCAGTTTGAAAAACTTCTTTTTCGTCAGATAATATTAACTATACAGACTCTGTATTTTCTTCCCAAAGTAATGCACAATTTCGCCGCTAGGTGGCGTAAATCGTTAATAGTATTTATCAATATATCTGCTTCTACATGTATTATTTAAAAAATTCTTTCAACACACGATGCCATTTACTTTGTAGAACATTTTAGATTATGGGAAGAGTTATCATAGTTCACAGTTCTGTCGCTAGGTGGTGTTTATGTACTTCAGTTTGCAGCTGTATCTCCGCTTCTTAAAAGCCTATTGAGAAATTTCATCTTTGCTGTATACCATCATTCGCTACAATAGAGATGTGAACCATTATCCTGTTTAAATAATGCAAAAATTTCCCGCTACGGTTGTAAAGGTCGAAACTGTTTTCTCGCTATCTCTGTTTCCAGGAGACTTATTTGAAAAGTTCTTTTTCCTTAGCATAGCTTTTTCCAAGAAGAATATTTTTCGCCTATTTTCAACTTTTTCATTATGCAAAATTCTTCCGTTAGAAGGCGTAGAGTTATGTTTCTTTATTTCTTTTAACTGTTCGATTTGAAAGACTGTTTTCGTTACCTTGTGTTATGAGAAACTTTCTGTGCGCCATTTATTAATAATTTTGTAACATACGTTTTAGCCGCTGAAGTAGCCGTTTCTATATCTGACTCTTATCCGTTGTACCCAGTCTTAGCATAAAAACTGATACAAAAGTTCGACAGATGGCGCGCAGCCAGTGTGCAATGTCACCGACCAGCCAGGAGGCACGAAGCAGCCAGTGCATCATTGTGCGTTCAGTCGCAGAGGAGATAACGTGTTTCGTGAAGCACCTGACATGGAGTGGGGCGATTATGAGAATCGTGTTGCTGTAATAGTGCTGCACAAAGTTGGAAAATCAGCTTCCGAGATTTTCATCATGCCTGAAGAAGCTGAAAATCAGCCGAATTTTTGTCTACCGAACTATTAAAAGGTTTTTGAGACTGGGACCGTCGCGCTGACAGCGCCAAAAAAGGTTGGCCGCGTACCGTGAGGACTGTTCGCCTGGTGAAAACAGTGGAAGCCCGTATGTGACAAAATCTTGTCTGAAAACAATCTGTGATGGCTCGTGAGCAAAACATTTCAAGAATGGTGATGTCACGCGTGCTGCGACGTGACCTAAGGGTGAGAGCTTACCGGGGGAGTACAGGGTACTTCCTCAACTGAAGCAGCAGGGGGTGCTAAAAGTTAAACGTTTGCTGCAGCGTTACGCATACAATCTCCACAGACAGATTTTTTTTCTCTGACGAAAACATTTTCATTTTTGAAGAGGATTTAAACCACCAAATGACAAGGTGTATGCGTCAACCTCAGTTGAAATCTCCAAGGATCATGAGGGGCCATCATCCTGCTGCTGTCATGGTTTGGTGGGAAGCCTCCTACGAGGGTACCACGGAGCTCTATTTCTGTGAGAAAGGATTTAAAACATCCTCCAAATTCTACTAGGACAGGGTTATGGAGCCTGTGGTCAAAAATGTGAGTCACACCTCCTTCTAAAACCGACAATGGAGCTTTTCAGCAGATTCCGCACCTGCCCACAAGGCCAAGGCAACCCAGGAGTGGCTTCAGGTAAATTTGCCAGACTTCATTTCTCCAGCTGATTGGCCTTCAAGCAGCCCAGACCTCAACCCATTGGACTACAAGTTGTGTGAGTCACAGTGGAGGACATGGTCTGCAAAAAGACACACCCAGTATTAAGTCTCAAACGCTCTTTCGTGCGGGCAGCAGCAGCTTTCCCTTTGGATATCCTGCGTAAAGCTATCGAGTGGCCATTTTGAAAAGTGATTTGGTGCCATGTATTCACAAGTGTACTACTTACGACATATCATAGGTATATTAAAATATCTTTAAATTTCTTTTGTTATTTCATTGAATACTTTGTAACAGTATTTGTGGTAAGACTAGGTAGAAACCAGAGTGATTGTTTCTTTAACTGGTTGCACTGACTTTGAATAACTTTGATAAATTGAATTCACAAAGGTTTCAAAAGACATGCTAATTACAACCGAAAATTCGGTGTCGTCTTTCTTGTTAACGATGGAATTTGATGGAATTCCTGTCTCTAGAAAGGACAGGGTTTAAAACGTGTTTTCTGCAGAGTGCTGATTTATTTCATTTTTAATTAAATAAAAATTTGTCGAAGAAACATACAGTTTTAGAAGAATGACTTTCGGATGATAATGGAAGGTTAACGTACCGTTTTTTTTTAGAATTTCGGTCGTGGTAAGAGCGATAGTTGTTTACTTGCTAAGTATGCTTCTGTTTGCCATGATCTGTTGAACTGTCTGGTATTTTGTCGCAAGTTATATGCATTTTTAGAACGTCTTTTGAACAAGACCACATTTTCGGATGTTATTGAGCACGTGTTTTAAATCATTTCCGACACGAATAAAAAAACTTCGAAATTTACTCATAGTCAACGGAACTGGTGAAAAAAAATCCCCAAAACTACCAAATTTCTTCAGTCCATAAAACATCCAGAAATATAAAATAGCTACTTGCTAAAATGAAGAAATTGTAACTTTTTAAGCTCTATAGCGGGAGAATTTTGAATAATGGAAGAAAAGCAGAAAACATGAAGTATTCTTCATACCAAAAGCTATTCTAAAGAAAAAGAAATACGTGCATCTCCTAGAACAAAGATAACAGGGAAAAGGTTTCGACATTCACTCCCTCTAGCGGGGAAAACTGCATTTTTTAAAGAGAATAATTTTTAGATCAATCTTCGAACGTAGGAGTGTTCGGTCAGTGCACATGGTAATTCCACGTATAACTAGATTTGAGGTAAACGAATCTTTGTGATTCTAGAACAATGCTTCCTGTTTCATATCTCTAGTACGATGTCACAAGAACAGCATCAGTTGACTACCGAATAGCAAGTTTTTTTGTTTGTTCTTCTAAATTTGTGTTTTTAGAATAGTTGAAACTACGAGTGAGTTTACCATCACTAAAGAAAGTACTGCTAAAGAAAGATCAACTGCATTTGAATGAAAAAAGCGTATATACTGTATAACTCGTATTTTTTTCTTTTTGATTGAAGGTTTAACGACCACCGTGAGCAACTTAATGGGCTATAAGCAGTCGCCCGTGCCTAATTTAGGGTCACTGGTTCCAGGGAAGGGAGAGAGCCAGTGCCGTAAGACAAACACAACATCCATGCCTCAATCGTATTTTAAACACATCACATTGAAACATATTTATCTTTCTTTATTCTTATGAGCAACCTATATTGGTTGATTCCAGCCTTTTTTGGGTTCTTATAAAAGCATTTGCAATGCATGCAGTTCGAGAAAGGAAATAACATTATTTTTTGGCACAGATGCACTTTATTCCATTGTTTTTTTCCATGGCGCCATTTTGTCAAAAACTTGAAACCAATTGCATCGGCCTGGAAAGGGAATCGAACCCGAAGAATCTCGCAGTTTCGAGGATATGCGTGTTCGATTCGCGGTAGGGGGTGTCCTGAGGAAATGGCTGCATGAAAGAACAGTGGAATAAGGCGATTCTGTGCCGAAGATACGCTGCCGCCTCTGTGGCGCCGTGGTCTAAGCGCTGGCTTCTGACCATTCGTTCGAGATGGGTCCGGGTCCCTGTGAGTCATTGATGTTATGTCTTAAGGCACTGACTCACTACCTTCTCTGCAAGCAGTGACCCTAAATAAGGGACGAGCGACTGCTTATATCCCGCAGAGTTGCTCACGGCGGTCACGAAACCTCAAAATATACTAGTGTTCATAAAAATATAGAACACCTAAAAGCTGTCCAGCTACGACTTTGATTTTTACAGAATATGTTAATCAGGTAATAAAACAGAAATGTCTAGCATTTTGGCGTCATAGGTGCATCCGTATAGCGTCCAGGCAAATCAGATCGCGCAAAGTCACAGCCCTGAAAACGGCAGTTTTTCTGACATAAGAGCCGCCCCTTGGCACGGTCGGCATATCAGTGTTTGCTCAACACTGGGTAACAATGCCTCATCGTCGTGAAAGACAGTCGTGTACAGTCACATCATCGAGTAAGACAGAGCTCGCATTATTGGCATGAGAGACTGTGATGCTGATGCTTCCCACTCCGGGAGATTTCCGGTCCTGCGGGGCACATTGTGTCTGTCGTGGAAAGAGTGTGCATGGAATGATACAAAAAAGAGCGTAGGATACGAACAGAAGGTCCTGGACGTCGTGCACAGACAACGCCGATGGACATCTCATTTAGATGTTTTTGAGTGACCGTTCTGCATTATCATAAATGGAGTTGGCGCAGCAGTAGGTAACTGTAACGCATTCTCCCATGTGATTAGCTGTAACAGACGTCGCCGGTTATTACAGTTCGGACTGCAGGCTCCTCTTACCCCTCTTCAGGCTACCTTTGAAACCGCAGCTGCGGGCTGCAATGGTGCATCGGCCGCCCCGGTGTCGCAATGGTCTAAACGATGGCCTCTGATCATTCGTCCGAAAGGGGTCCGGGTTCGAATCCTGATGAGGCATGATTGGTGTGTTTGTCTTACGGTACTGAATCTCTCCGTTCCCTGGAACCAGTGCCTCTAAATTAGGGACGAGCGATTGCTTATGGTCCATTGAGTTGCTCACGGTGGTCGTTACACCTCCAATAAAAAGAAAATGGTGCTTCGAACGAAGGATCTGCCGTGACCAATGGTACAATATCGTATTCTCGAATGAAACGTGCTTGTGTATGATGTCCGAATTTGTGCCCGCATATGACAAGGGATGAAGCATCGCGAATAGTGTATTCGCACCAGGCATACCGCATCAACACGAGGTATTTTGACCTGGGGAGTTATGAGGCACGAAAGCAGATCACCAGTCGTGAGAGTCCCATACTTTTTATAACGAGTGTCTCTTACGTAAATGACATTCTATGGCCGGTCGCCCTCCTGGTACCTACCGTACGTCCCTGGCGACATATTTCAGCAGAACGATGCCACTCCGCTTGTTGCAGCGACAACACTTGCCTTCTTCAGAGATGGCAACGTTCTACTACTACCGTGGCGGGCTAAATCTCCGGTTTTATCACCCGTAGAAAATCTCTGGGACATGTTCAAACGACAGGTGCAGCGGTACGATCGTCCGCCAGCAACTCTTGATTAACTATGGACGTGGGTTAATACAGCCTGGATAGCTATTCAACAAGATACCACTCGCAACATGATTTGGTTCAATGCTTCAGCGCGTGCAACAAGTTATACAAGCCAGAGATGGCCACACCGGTTATTAGCTACATCAACGCAAATGATACGTGTGACACCGGGAGCCTAAGTATTTATGTATTTTCTAATGAACATATCGTGTAAAAAATAATAGTCGTAGCTAGATTCCTTTCAGGTGTTCAGTTTTTTTAAAACATGAGTGTATATAATGTGTGTGTGTGGGCCGCCCCGGTGGCGCAGTGGTCTAAGGCGCCGGCTTATGATCATTCGCCTTAGTTCGGTCCGGGTTCGAATCCCGATGAGGCATGGGTGTTTGTCTTTCGGCACTGGCTCTCAATGTGTCACTTATCCAACACTGGTTATCTGTGTACATTGGTCATTTAGCATACTGTAAAATCCATATTTGATTAATATTTGTTCACAATGTTACATGATGAACACTGTCTATATCTGTGTAAATTGATCACTTGGCATGCTGTCAACCATGTATGAATATTAAACCTCAAAAAAGAAAAAAAAATGTGTGTGTATGGGACGTGCAATGTATTTCTGCATTCATGTAGTGTGTGAAGAATTTAAATACTATTTATCAGTGTTCTGAAAAATAATTAGTTTCGTTCGCTCTTTTCAGAAGAACTGTCTACTTTGAGATTAACAATTACTTTTTTTAATTTTATTGTTCTTAGGTAAAATTCCTGAATGGCTGGAAGGTCGTTTCTTTAGACTCGGACCAGCAAGATGGGATTTCAAAGGACTAACACTAAACCACTGGCTGGATGGGTGTGCCCTTTTGTACAAGTTCACTTTACGAAATGGACAGGTACGTTAGTGTCCGTTCATGCTTTCTTTTTTCTAGCTAAAGATAAATATTTTCTACTGCAGTGTGCGTGAAAAAGACATGTTACTGACTCGTCCTTTGTTTGGAGACTAACTACTTCACAGACGGACTGATATATTCCTAATGCTAGCTTCTGTTACACGTGTGCTATTCCTGATAAAAACTGTAGCCACTACAAACTCCTGTAAACGCTGTGAATTTGTATTGTGTGTTACATCATAAAGCTACAGCTCCCAGGATCATAACAACTTACACCGAGTGGCGGAATTTATATAATTTTGTGTGCAAATGACCTAATGTAAAACATCAATTCACTCACCTGTACGAAAAGAGTGAAGCTTTATTCAACATCACGCATGATTGCAAATAAAGAATAATGAATAACAATTCCAAAACGTATTTATTTGTTTCGTGTCAGAAGCACGGTGTGCAAAGAATTGATATATTTATAACCACGTGGTACAGAACAAAAGCTACACTTAAAATACAAAATATACTGAGTTAGCTTTGCATTAGCAACGTGTTGATCCACCTTTCAGTGCGGCTCGATAGCTTCTACAAGGTATGGAACATTATCCATACGTAACTTGACCGATGTCCGTGCAGCAACTCTGTCAGTTCACGCTAATTTCGTGGAGGATCGGCAGTTCTTACACCCCATTCTATATATCCCACAAATGTTAAATTCGCTTAGTCAGGAGCGTTTTGAGGCCAAGGTAATATGATTAATTCGTTGCGTTCCTCCAACCGTTTCGTAGTTACATTAGCCCGATGACACGGTGCGTTGTTCTGTTGAAAGATGACACTGTCGTCCGGATTAATCTTCTACTGATATGGATGGAGATTGTAGTCTTACAGGTTCCTGTGTCTTCCACAATTCAGGGTTTGTGGGACGAAAACCAACGGACCTAGGGCTTTCCGGAAAAGCTTCCAGACCAGAACACCAACTCCACCGGCCTGTTTAACCCCAACTGTGCAACCATGGAATAGAACGTCATGCTGTTTACGCCATATGCGAACCCAGTAATCAGCATAGTGTAGTCGGAAACAGGACTAGTCACTTCAGACGACCTTCCATCGTCAAGGGTCCAATGCCGACGTTCTTTGGCCCATGTGAAGCGTTCTTTGACCCATGCGGAAACTGGTCTCACCACTTCAGACGACCTACTTCAATCTGTCGAGGGTCCATTGCCGACGTTCTTTGACCCATGAAGAAAGGAGTCTCATTGCTTCAGACAACCTTCCACCTGTCGAGGGTCCATTGCCGACGTTCTTTGGCCCATGCAGAAACAGATCTCATTGTTTCAGACAACCTTCCATCTGTCGAGGGTCCATTGCCGACGTTCTTTGGCCCATGCGAAGCGTTCTTTGACTCGTGCGGAAACTGGTCTCATCACTTCAGACGACCTACTTCCATCTGTCGAGGGTCCATTGCCGTCGTTCTTTGACCCATGCAGAAACGGGTCTCATTGCTTCAGACAATCTTCCATCTATCGAGGGTCCATTGCCGACGTTCTTTGATCCATGCGGAAACTGGGGTCATCACTTCAGACGACCTACTTCCATCTGTCGAGGGTCCATTGCCGACGTTCTTTGACCCATGCAAAAACGGGTATCACTGCTTCAGACGACCTTCCATCTATCGAGGGTCCATTGCCGAAGTTCTTTGACCCGTGAAGAAACTGGTCTCACTGCTTTAGACGACCTTCCATCTGTCGAGGGTCCATTGCCGACGTTCTTTGATACGTGCGGAAACGGGTCTCATCACATCAGACGGCCTTCCATCTGTGGAGGGTCCATTCCCGACGTTCTTTGACCCGTGCGGAAACAGGTCTCATTGCTAAAGACGACCTGCCACCTGTGAAGGGTCCATTGCCGACGTTCTTTGACCCGTGCGGAGACGTGTCTCATCACTTCAGACGACCTTCCATCTGTCGGGGGTCCATTGCCGACGTTCTTTGACCCATGTAAAGTGCTGTTTGCGATGACTGGCGTCATCATGGGTACCCTCGTTGGTCTCCGGCTGTGGGAACCGAGGCAAAGCAAGGTGCAGTGCAGTGCATGTGGAAATAAGTAACTGCACCGTTGTTGTGCTGGTGGGTGAGCTGTGTGATTGTTGCACGTCATTGATAGGAAACTATCGTGATATCCGACGCTCACATCTAGTATCAACCGCGTGTAGGCGATCAATGTGAACGTCTCCTGGATGTCTGTGCGTGGTTAATCCAGTCCTGGTTCACAACCCTTGTTACAGTAGCACTGGAGCAGCCAACAAGTGAGGCTGATTCTAAAATACGCCCCAACTATTTGCTCGCCGTGAAATTGGCTCGGTCGCCTCGTTTCCCCATTAGTGGCAAACGTTTACTGTTACGTACAGAGGATTGGTGTTCACAATTTTATAGTAGCGTCACGTGACGTTGATATCACGTGCTATTTTGTTATCGATCCGAATATCTAAAACGCGAGATGTTCCTAACGCAAAGCTAACTCAGTGTAGATCACAAAGTGCAAAAACAAGCCAATAAAGACATCGCTCTTTCCATGTTTTATCAACACATAGCAACCGAAAAATTGTTATCCGGTCACTTCTGAGGACACAAATCCCATATAGCCGAGCGCGTTATCCTTACGCTACGCGCCTTTGATTATTGGCCACCGAAGCATAACGGCTAAATATCGGGAGATCTGGGATTCGGATCCCGAGGGGGACAGGATAATAAATTTTTCGGTTGCTATGTGCTGATAAAACGTGGAAAGAGCGATGTCTTTGTTTATTCACTGACTCTACATATGCTGAAGAGCAATTGAATTAGAGACTGCTAGCGTTATGCAAATGTGGAGCTGTTGGCGGCCCTGTAAACAAAAACGACGTGTGACGTATGCAGCGGTCCGACAATATAAGGAGTGATGCGACGGGAATAAGTAAGAGTCGGACGCAGTATGGGCAACACGAAGGATCTAAGTGCATTTGATCGCGGGCAAATTGTCGAGGCCAGACAAATGGGTAACTCCATCTCGGAAGTCGTGCAGGTACTGGGATTTTCACGAGCCAATGTGTCACAGGTGCACCGTGAGTACACAGGTGCACCGTGAGTACACGTAAAACCATCCCTGCAAGGACCAACTGCCGCCGTGGACAACAGCGTGTGAATGAGCGTGGTCATCGTCGGCTAGCTCGCATTGCAACAGCTGATAGACGGGCCACAGTGCAAGAAATCACTAGGCAATTTAACGCTGGTGCACAAAAACGTGTAAGCAGCCACACCCTCCAGAACCATCTCCTCGCTATGGAGTACAGAAGCCATCGTCCCACGAGGGTACCGCTGCTGACCGCACATCACAGGGTGCAAAGATTAGCATGGGCGCGGGAACATCGTCACTGGACCCTAGACATGTCGAAAAATGTTGCCTGGACTGATGAGTCGAGATTCATTTACATGCGGATGGCAGGATACGAGTACGGCGCAAACCACATAAGCGATGGATCCTTCTTGCCAGCAGGGTACTCTTCAAGCTGGTGAGGGTGGCATTCTCGTCTGGGGACTGTTTACGTTGACTGAAATGGGACCCCAGGTACTTGTGACATCGTCCCTCACAGGTCAACGTTGCCGGGATATCCTGGACGACCATTTGCTCCCGTTTGTGCGTCTTCAACATCCCACTGGGGACCTCATCATGCAACAAGTCAATGCACCGTGTCATCGCTCCCGAATTTTATCCGAATGGTTAAGTGAACACTCCACCGACGTGACCTCGCCTCCTTGGCCAGCTAGGTCACCTGACCTCAGTCCCATCGAGCACATCTGGGATGCCATCAAGAGAGATGTTCGAGGCTCTGACCCTCCCTCCACCAAATCTTCGTAAACTGTGGGAGCTTGTTCAGGGGTCGTGGATCCGTTAGGCTTCCGACGTCTTGTCGAGTCCATGCCGAGTCCATGCCGAGACGAATCACCGCCGTCATCAGGCCGAAAGGTGGTGGTACAAGTTACTGGACAGGTATCTCTAATTCAATTGCTCTTCAGTGTGTTTAGAGGATTTTCACTCTTGCTAATAAAGGTTTATCATGCATTGTTTAACCGAAAACTGGTCTTATTGAATTTCTCGATAGTTGCTCAAAATTATATCACTCATTATTATTTATTTTTTTTGCCAAAAACGCACTGAAAGGTATTACGTTGTCCGTATAGGATTGCAAGGGCAGTAGAAAGGGACCACTGCGTGGCAAACCCGCACCACTTGGTATTATATTTCGTCCTATCTACGCCAGTTCGTAAGTGGTTCAAATGTCTTCATATTAGCCATCCAACTAGTAGGGTTTATGGGGGTTCAGTTCACCCAACCATTGCATGTCGACATATTAAGTATGGCATTTGAGGGAGTTGTAAGCTCTTTTCAGGTACGAAGAAAACGTTGCCCCAATCTGGTTTTAACTGGTTCTTCAAACATCGGGTGAGTCTTGTCATGCATCATCTTTGTGAAATCCTCATGAAGGATGGCCTCACGCCCAATGTGTTAAGTGGTGCAGTTCTGGTCAGAAAGTCAGCAGTAAGATATTCTCACAGTACAGATGGGAATTTTCTACTGAAAAGGATTCAACAGAGGGACAAAAAAAAAAAAGATCCCACTGCCCAGAGAGCAAGGGCACCATGTAAAGGTTCCCTCATCAAACTTTATCACAGATTCCTTCCTAGCGCCACAAAAGTTATGCACAAATGTTATCAAATGTAGCCTACAATGTATTTCTATAATATTAATCCATAACAGAAATATCAAAATTTGCCGCCCCGGTGTCGCAGTGGTCTAAGCGATAGCTTCTGATCATTCGTTCGAGATGAGGGTGTCCTGGTTCGAATCCCGTGAGGCATGGATGTCGTGTTTGTCATACGGTACTGGCTCTCTCCTTTCCCTGGAACCAGTGACCCTGAATTACGGACGGGCGATTGCTTATAGCCCATTCAGCTGCTCACTGTGGTCGTTCAACCCCCAATGAAAAAAATATCAAAATTTATCGTGTTCCCACCCCACCCGCAGAAGTGAGCCTGCTTTCTTTTTCCTTGTGTACACTCCCTCCAATAACTTTTTGACTTCTTCTAATATCTGCTCCTTGTCTTTGAATGTGAAATTACAATGCGGATTTAAAGTATATACACTCGTATAAGCCGAAAAGCTTCAGAAATTTTATTTTTCAAAAGTCTTTTTACAATCATTATTTAAGGAATGATTAGAGGTATAGAACACACTTTTAGCACGTATTTTGTAAAAAAAATATAAAAAAATCTTCTGTTATCGGTTTGTCCATCCGTCCGCTAGTCCGTCCGTCTGTAACCACGATATTTCGGCAACTATTAGTCCGATTTGAAAAATTCTTTTTGCATTGGAAAGCTTGAAATATGCATATGATCCTTTACTTCGTTTTTTTTTTACGATGTACAATTTCACCGGTAGAGGGCGTAAATGCAGTTGTCGAATTCAAAAATACGTTTTATTCCACATTTGCTTCTAAACCGATTTACATTTATGTCGAAGAATATTTTAGATATAGTTACTTTTTCAAATTACGCATAGATTTCCCGCTAGTGGTCGTAAAAATAAATTACATTTTTCCCGATAACTCTTCTTCTAAAACTCCGATTTGAAAATTTGTTTCTTCAGCGGATACATCTCCTGATGGAAAATCTTTTGCATATAATTTCAAATTTTTGGTAAAGAATACTTTGGCCACCAGGGGCATAAGTGTTAATTTTTGCTTCTGATGTATTTGCCATAAAATCGTAGCTTCTAAAATATCGATTAAAAAATTCTTTCGTGGACTGATGCCACTCACATCGATAAACCTTTTAAGAATATTTTCTTAAAATATTTGTTTCTCCGCCAGGGGGCGTAGATGTACATCTTATTTTTGTCAATATCTCTACTTCTAGGAGTCTGATTTGAAAAATTCATTCTTTGTCGGATAGTGTTTTCCGTGTGACATGTTTTTCATATAATTTCAAAATTTTCAAGTAATTCAGATTTTCCGCTAGGGGGCGTAGCGGTAAATTGCGTTTCCCCCTATATCTCTGCTTCTAAACCTCACATTTGAAAAATTCTTTCTGCACAGGATACAGCTCCTGATGGGAAATCGTTTGCACATAATTTCTAATTTTTGTAAAAAAATAGTTTGGCCACCAGGTGGCGTAAATCCTTATTTCCGCTTCTGTTGTATTTGCAGCAAAATATGAGCTTCTAAATTCTCGATTGAAAAAATAAAAACTTCGTTTGTTGGCCGATACTGCTTATGTCGACAAACCTTTTAGGAAACATTTCTTCTTGAAAAAATGCATGGTTTCTACGCCATGGGGGCGCGTAGATGTATATCTTATTTTTGTCAATATCTCTACTTCTAAGAGTACGATTTGAAAAATTCCTTCTTTGTTGGATAGTGTTTTCGATGCGAAATGTTTTTTCTATATATATAAGTAAATCATACGCTTTCCGCTCGGAGCACAAAGGTAAATTGCGTTTTCTGCTCCTAAAGCTCTGATTTAAAAAATGCTTCCTGTATCTCATACAAGACCTGGTGGAAAAATATTTTTCACATAATTTCTAATGTTTGGTAAAGAATGGTTTGGCCACCAGGGGTCATAAGTGTTAATTTCTGCTTCTGATGTATTTGTAGCAAAATCTGGGCTCCTGAAAACTCGACTAATATTTTCTTTTTCGACCGATACCGCTTATACGGATAAACCTTTTGAGAATACTTTCTTCCTAAAATAATGCATGGTTCTCCCACCAGGGGACGTAAAGTCACATCTTGTTTTTGTCGATATCTCTGTTTCTAAGAGTTAGGAAGCTCACGATTCCGTTTACAGCAATATCTCGGGGATTAAAAACCCGATTGAAAATCTTTTCTTTCGTCAGATACTATTGTTTTCCATACCGGTTTCATTGACTTTGAATAGCTTTGATCAATTTAATTTGCGTCAGAACGGATTTAAAACACGTGCTTATTACACCCGAAAATTCGGTGTCATCTTTCTTGTTTTGTTGTAATTTCAATGGATTTCACTAATGAAATGTTTTTTCATTCCTCTTACTTTCACTGTGTCTAACAACGGAGAAATCATGTTTTCTTCAGTTCTTTGCTTACGCAAAAAAAGAATGCAGTTGGCAGTATCGGTACTAAGCCTGCAATTTTTCGTGGCCTGTAAAAAATTTGTTTACTGCACAATTTTAGGTATTTATTCCCTGAATTCTTATTTTGCTTAAAAAAAAAGGAGAGGGGGGTGTGTGTTTCCCCTTTAATATAACAAGAACAGACTGTTAAAGAGGGATATTTTGAAATATGATATGTAAGCGAATTTGAAGTTTAGAAAGCTGTTCTGTCTTTGCTAATTCTGCTGTTGAAACCGCTTTTAGTTTCACTTTTAGTTCTGCTGCAAAAGGTTTTAGTTTCACATTAGTTTTTCACTAAAAGATATTGCTCCTTAACTCAGAGAATTCTATAGGCCAAAGTGGCCCATATAATGGAATTGAAGGATAGTGAGTTAGCAGCATGTACATAGTGCGTTACCAATATTAAATACACTGCTGGCCACCCAAAATGCAACACCAAGAAGGAAGCATCCGATTGGCCTGAAATTCGCAGCATGCGTCGTCCACGAGAGGACATGCAAACGATTAGCATTGCAGGGCATATGCAAATCATGTGAGCCCGGCACGCCACCGAGAAGCACTATAAGAAGGGTGCACATAAAGCGGGGTGTTAGTAGTGGAAGTGTGTTGTGCTGCCGGACCTGTGCGTAGGAAGCTTCCTGATGCCTCGTCGCAGAACACGGCAGTCATTCCAGCACGTTTCGGAGTTCGACAGAGGACTAATAGTGGCTTATCGCGACAGCGGGTTTATCATACCGAGACATCGGCGCCCGTGTGAGCTGACATCCAGCCACAGTGAGGTGAGTATAGATTCTGTGGGTGCAGGAGGGACGGACGGACCGACGTGTGAGTGATTGCCACAGCCGCGGCACACCACCGAACGAGAGGACCGGCATGTTGTGCGGCGGGCATTGACGGCTCGCACCGCCACATCACGAACGTTAGCGCAGGAATTAGGGTGTGTTGCGCAACAACATGTGTCGGCACGTACCGTTCGACGTCGTCTACAGGAGTGGGGACTTGTCGCACGGCGACCATTGCTCCGATTACCATTGAAGTTACACCACCGGCGAGTGCGGCGGCAGTGGGCCGTTGAACGCCGCACCTGGACTACGGAATGGCACGACATTGTAGTCTCCGACGAATCCCGCTTCTGCCTGTAACACCACGATGGTCGGATCCACGTGTGGCGGTATCGCGGCGAGAGACTGTATGACGCCTGCATTATGCATCGCCATACCGGTCCGTTGCCTGACGCTATGGTTTGGGGCGCAATTGGATATGACACCCGTACCCCTCTGGTACGCATCGCTGGTACTCTCAACAGCCACCGCACCATCTACGACGTTTTGGAGCCTGTAGTCCTCCCTTACCTGCAGGATCTGACAGCTGCCACGTTTCAACAAAACAATGCGCGTGGCACGCATCGTGCAACAATTTTTCACGGCCCACCAGGTGTCAATGCTGCCGTGCCCCGCCTGTTCTCCCGATATGGCGCCCATCGAACACGTCTGGTCGCTGATCGGCAACGGAGTGTCCCGGCAAGCACCGTCGTGGCTACGCCTGATGAACTGTGGCAACGTGTGGAAGCAGCCTGGACCGACATACCCCAAGCCCACATCCAAAGCCTCTTTCGTTGATGCCGCGGCGTGTAGCGGCCGTTATTGCCAGCCATGGGGGCCACACGAACTATTGATGTCTGAGTGTTCCGCAAGTCGCACGGGCCTGTAAACTCAATAGTTTCCTTTTTGTATCTGTTATGTGTCCAGAAAATCTGGCTTTGCTATCTCGTGTTCTTCTTGGTGTTGCATTTTGAGTGGCCAGCAGTGTAGGTTCCTGTTATATACTGTGTAGCTGAGTTACTGCCCCCCCCCCCATTATTACTGTTTTTTCGGCTTTCATTGCTTTGCTGATAAACTAGAAAGAGAAGCTAATGAGGAAGCAGGTACGTGACTGATGTTGATATTCATAAGTTGGATTTGTATCCTAATGGCCCTAGAGTTGGAGTACACGCAACTGATATCAAAGCTTGATCCTTAGAGTAACTTGGGAAACCAAGAATAATTTCTGGAGTGAGCTACATTTGCAGTGTTCCTTAGAAGTCCAGTGCAAACAGTTCGCAGCATTAAGAGTACTATTTGTATATTGTACGGTAACAACAGTGCCGCTCCTGTGGTATAGTGGTCTAATCCCTGGCTTCTGACTGTTCTTCAGAAATGGGGTTCGAATCCTTCTGAGACATGAACGTTTTGTTTGTCTTACGGCTCTGGCTGCATCCCTTCCCAGGAACCAGTGGCCCTAAATTTGGGACGTGCCACTGCTTATAGCTCATCTAGTTGCTCACCGTGGTTGTTAAACCCCGATAAAAAAAATCTGAAGCCTTCCAGTGGAATGTCTTAAAGCAATACTCAGAACTCATTTTAACCAAGAACTACTAATGAACGTGTTTACCAACACATCGAAAGTTAAGAAAACTGAGTTGCAGAACAGTTTCGAGCAACATTTGTAACAAGAGGAAAGTTTTGAGCGGAACCTCTAACAAGCAAAAGAAAGTCTTACACAGTTGACTGGCAGCATAAACAAATTAATTTTTAGGTTAGGCGAATATAAAGAAAAATTAAATTGAATATACATTCTCACGTATCGATTAAGTGGTGACTAAACAAGCAAAAGTCGTTGACATGATGGAAAATTGCACTCACGAAGTAGGTAGCAATTTTTATAAAAAAACGTTTTGAAGTAGATAGTTTCTTACATGTGCGAGACTCTCTGCCGGAATATAAAAGTTTCAGGAAATTTTCAAAATGCTGCGTTTGAACTAACCGAAATTTGTTGAAATCTTGAAAAGAATGCCGAAATTTGAGGAGCAGATGGGCACATCAATCTTAAATGCCGTGAGCAATAGGCGAAGCTTTAGTTTGGCCGACCGGAATCAAGTCGAAAGCTTTTGACGGAAAGCTTACTTGGGAACTACATAGAACTCAGTTCGAAGTGGTTGCTTTGGCGTACCACTGGAATGATCGGGAGAAGGCCTGCGTGTTTGAACCATCGTTACGAGTCGCGGCAGCAAATATCGTACAAACTCTCTTGGAGGATTGCCGCTTGAATATTCCTGTCTCGGAACTCAGATTGGGTGAGCGGAGGAGGTGAGGAGAGGACTTGAAGCACCTCCGTGTCATTCATTTAAAAAATCGTAGGAAGGAAATCTAGGAGTCACTTCAGGGACTAGCGACCGACATCGATCGTACGAGTATGCTTGAGTACGGGCAATGTGCGCCGGATATGCAGAAAACTAGTGCAGCAGCATTTCGTGGAAGCGACTACTGACCCAGATATTTGGCATGCTGTGCTCATGCCGGATTGCGATTCACTCAAGTTAGTCGTTTTACATGAAATGCAGTAACTCCTTTCAAGGAGTCAGAAAAACCGCTCGCATAGCGACAGTTCCAAAAAATCGTTCGAAATCATCATTAGAGACTCAGCTCGATGAACTCTTGGATCTCCTTCGCAGAGACGTTCTAAGCACACCTCTTAGTCGGGGTAGGAGTAGCACTCCTTTCAGAAAATTTAGTGCTGGCATTGCTGTTTCATAGATGAGAAACTGTAGAAAGTGTAGGTGAGAAGGGGGGGAAGCAAAAGAACGACGACACGCAAAAGTCTGTTTAGCAGGAATTGACTCTGCTAGAAGAGCTTATATTCGTGAAAGTGCACGCTACAAGAATCTCCAGAGATTACAATGGCCTTAGAGTTGAAACGACTAGTACGCGTAAAATCGCATGCGAATTTGTGATTGACACAGGACAGATGTTATGCTTATCTGCCCAGGAACTTGCGGAGGAACGGTGTGGAACAACCGGTAGTAATATAGATCGTCAATGTGGTGTGCAATGTATACTTGAATTATACGAATAGGAAATAAATGCTGCAGACACACGATAGTGGATTCTGGTGTTCCACAGAAGTGTCCTTCAGCTAAATGTTTCTTTGTGAGGACGGGTATACCTCGGACCTGAAAAATGGAGCTCCGAAAGCAGAGGTTGAAGATACAATTGTCATTTGTTACCCACGTACTCAGTTAAGGTCAAGTTGGGTAACTGTTATTGCGAAAAAAAGAATTCAGTTTTGTCAGCAAGAGGCGACACAGTTCTCTCCAGCTGTGTGCCTGAGATTACAGCTGAATTTCCGGTGATGGTATGCAAAATTTCCGAAATTTGTCATTTAGCCAAAATTAGCTTGTAGTCAGAAGTAAAGTAAAATTGGAACAAAGTGTCCCCAAATCGCTAATCTGGTTGCCGTGTTGTGTGTTACAAAGAAAGGAAAGCGCTTTACTCTTAGAGCCCTAACTTCGTTGAACTCAACCGGTAGGATACAGAGAGAGAAATCCGAAGATTCTGTGGTGACAGATGCTGGGGACACGGAGGTAGCTGTGAGTTGAGCTTCGAGCAACATGGGGAATCGACCGTACCGATTTCTGAATTGGTAGATATTTTCTCGGAGTAGGATGATGACTATGGGCGAACCGATGTAATTCGCCACAAAACTTAAACATGGAACAACGTCCGTATTAAGCAACTGCTGAAACGTCTACTCTCACCTAAATGAAAAGAAAGTGAATAGCAGCTGAGAGGTATGGAGAAGCAAGGAATTTTAGAGCTTTCATTTAGCCCTAGGGCAACCCCATGTTCTCTTAATCAGAAGGAAAGGTGGCGCCTCCCGATTTTGTGTGGATTACCGGAAGCGCAATGATGTAACTCCGTCGAATTACTATCCCTTACATTGGATAAACAACTTGACGATTTGGACTGGTGCTGCGAGTGGTTTTGTACAATCTATCTCAAGAGCGGTTATTGGCAGGTTGAAGTGTATCCAGATGATAAAGAAAACTGTCTTCACGTCAATTTAAGGTTTTTCCGTTTGACCTGTAAATGCGCTTGCTACATATGAATGTTTAATGAAAACCTGTATGGTTTTATATGTATGACATCATTGAGAGCAATATCACCTTTGCGATGTATCTGAAGAATTTGCGGGCCGTTCTTACACGGAGCAGTATCGTTGGGTTAAGACGGTGTCCGAAAAAGTGCAGATTCTTACAGAAGAAAGTTAAATGCTCTTATATGTAATTTCTGCCGAAGGTATATGTACTAACGATGAAAACCTCAGTGGTCAGAGAATGTCCACCACAGACCAATGTTAATGAAGTGAAACGTTTACTGCGATTATATTCCTACTACCGGAAATTTAACAGGTTCTCGTGACATCGCTCCCATCACTGCATCGGTTATCTGAAGCTAGAGTCCCTTTCAAATGAAGTTTTGATTGCGAGCAAGGGTTCACGACACTAAAAGGTGGTTTGGTTTCAACGACCTTATTAGCCCATACGCACGTCAATTTACCACTAAATCTGGACATCAATGCTGGTGATATGGTATTAGAAGCAGTTTTGTCGTAGGTTCAAAACCAGCAAGGAAAGGTTATTGCGTACTTTAGCAAATCGCTTTCTAAGCAGGAGAAGAATTACTGTATAACCAGTAAGGAATAAAGCATTTTCATAGTTACTTATTTGGTCGGAAATGTTTTGTGCAGACCGACCACGGTGCATCACGATGACTTTAATTTTAAGAATCCTGAAGGGGAGAAGCAGTGCAGTCATTTCAGAGGTTACAGGAGTGATTCGGATGCAGCACCGAAAAGAATATATATGTAAAAATGCTGACTCCTTATCCTACAGAATCTGTTGGATAAGGCGGCAGCATTTTGCTCTGCTTCCGAGTCGAGAACGACACTAATTTCTGCTTTCGTACCTAGAAAAACGACCGCCAGGGCGGGAGAATAGCAACCCGCCAAGCGACCGGCTCTTTATCCCCCCACAGTATTCGATCCATTACGTCTGCATGGGATTAGGAGGACGCTGGGAGTGGAAAAGAATGTTGAAGCTTACTGTAATGGAGAATTGAATCTTTAGAGAGACCTATGTGGTTTTTGTCCGATCTTTAACAGCGGTTCGTACAAATGGGATTCGTTTCGCCGCCCCGGTGGCTCAGTGGTCTGAGCGATGGCCTGTGATCATTCGTCCGAACGGGGTCCGGGTTCGAATCCCTTGAGGCATGGATGTTGTGTTTGTCTTACGGCACTGTCTCTCTCCCTTCCCTGGAAAAAGCGACTCTAAATGAGGGACGGGCGACTGCTTATAGCCCATTGAGTTGCTCACGGTGGTCGTTAAACCTCCAATCAAAAAAAAAAAAAAAAAAAAAAGAAAAATGGGATTCGCTAGTAGTAAGAGATGGGATTTTGTTTTGACGACTAGATAACACTCCCAGGGCAATGCACGTCCCGCTCACCTGGTATTCCTGAAATCTCAAGTTAAAATACACGCAGGGCAGCCCATCTGGTGGACATTTTGGCGTTAGGAAAACGTTACTGAAAATCGGGGAAATTTTTATTATTTAAATCAAAAGACTGATGTAAACAGCATCACATGTGCACGACCCTGAAAGGCCCTACAACACGTCGAGGCCGAATTTAACTATATCGTGTGGGAGCGTCATTTGAAAGGATAGCCATCGACGATATGATAGCATTTCCAAAGTCAGGCGATGGTAGCCAGTATTTGTTGGTGGTTATGTACTGTTTTTTACCAAATGGTCAAGTTTTTCCGTAGAAAATCAAGAGGCGATTATCGTAGCCGAAATTCTGGTCAGTCTGTTTTCATGATGTTCTTCTGGAATTAAGTTCCAATGAAGACCTGAATTTCGAGTCTATCTCAGGAAATGCGTAGTTTACTCCAACTACCATTGGCGTACATAGCATTACTTGTTATTAAAAAGACGAACTATCATTCTCCATCCAACGTAGGATGACACGTGCAAACAATTTCTGAAAACTTTGGGTAACAGCTCTCGTTATTTGGTAGTGATAACCAAAGAGTGTGGAACCGGCTTGTATCCCACTATTTCTCATGGAGTACCGAGCGCCAGTACATGACACCACGTGTAAACTCATGTGTGATGTTATCGGGCCCCAAAAATGATCTTTGTGACTCATTTCGACTGCCCGAACAAAGTGCTCATGATGCCAGCACATCTGTGATAGAACTTACGGAGAGATTGGAAAGGGTTATGCAAGTTAGTGAGCAAGAATGCCCAGGATAGTCAGAAAAATAAAATGAAAGCCACATATGATATGCAAACTACCAAGATGGTGTTCCAGGTACAATACTTAGTCTGGCTACGTAACCCACCCAAGCGAAATAGAAAGTCACTAAAGCTGCAATGCGCGGGAGAACGACTCTAGAAAGAAAAGAATAAACTATGTTCTTTACAAGGTGGGTTATGCCTTATGAGGGGAAAAACATTGAAGTTCATGACAAAAAGCTCATTTTAAGGAGCGATTAAGAAAACCAGCACGAAACAAATTTTTCTGGGTATGTTTGAGGCCACCGCACCTTCTGAGAAGGAGATAATACACTGCTGGACAATTGCTAAGGACGGATCATAAACGGCTATATAGCGCATAAAAAAGTAAGTGTGGTTGGATGCCAAGTGAAATAAAATAATGTCAGAATGCCAGGACATTACAAGAAAGACAATTTATTGTGCTCTGAAATCCAAAAGGCTTTGGAACGTGTTCAAGGGACAAACAGGCCATTTTGTGCAGAATACGTAAACGTGAAAAAAAATGCAATTACCGTCCGCAGGCGTTCCGGCGCAAGATGTCAATACGGGATATGGCCACCATGGAGGGCGATGCAAGATTCCACACGTCGTGTCATGCTTTGCACAACATTATAAAGCAGCTGTTGGGATAATTTATCCCATTCCTCTGTCAGTGCACGGATGAGGGTGTCCTTGTTTATTGGAGGACATTGGCGACCAGCAAGACTCCTTCCCAAAGCATCCCACACATTTTCAATGGGATTCAGATCTAGAGAACGTGCTGGCCATACGAGGCGTTGAATATCCTCGCTCTCAAGACACTCCTGGACAGCGACTGTTCGATGACATGTTGCGTTGTCGTCCATGAAAATGAATCTATCACCGACAGCACCACGGAACATGCGAACATGAGGTAGCAGAACATCATTAATGTATCGTTGGCCAGTCATAGACCCAGTTGGAAGCACATAGAGGGACGTACGGCCATTGATCATGATGCCAGCCCATATCATGACACTACATGTCGGATATCGGTCCCTTTCCTGTATGTTTGCTGGACAATATGCAGTAGCACTATCACGCCAGATCAGTTGTCGTCGACAATCAGACGATAGACTGTATCTACTCTCATCTGAGAAGAGGACAGCAGACCAGTCGTTATTAGTCCAATTGCGATGTTGATGGCACCATTGCAAACGGGCGGTACGGTGACGTCTGGACAATGGGATGCACACAACAGGACGGCGGGCGTATAGTCCTCCTTCATGCAAACGTCTGGCAACAGTTTTTCGGGAGATCCGCTTGCCAGTAGCAGCCATAAACTGATTTGCTACCTCACTAGCTGTGCTGCGCCGGTGTCTTTTTGTTGATAGCACTATGTACCGATCTTCTGCAGGTGTCGTACTGCGAACACGACCTCCCCCGTGACGTTTGCTACACTCTCCATTTGTTTGAAATGATTTCCAAAGCCTTGAAACAACACTGTGGCTGACGTCGAACTCCCTGGCAACATCTGTTATTTTTCGCCCTTCTTCAATCTTGCCAATAATACGGCCACGCGTAAAATCATCTAGGTGATGTCGGGAAGACATACTGAAAATTGCAAGTTCGTCAATTAATTCTTTCCCTTTCAACTTTGCGTTTGAACAACAACGGTCAATACGCGTCAAATCCTTTATATCTCTTATCAGCGCTATGACGTCACGAACAAGTTCGGCAATCCAAAATTTGCATACGCACAACACGTCTTACTGTATCCCGCACTTATGCTAATTTCCACATTTTCCTGCCTTCCATTTTATGGTTGCTATCGTTGCTATTGTCATCCGTCCTTAGCAATTGTCCGGCAGTGTATTACGCAACCTTCAGACATTTAAAAGATTAAGAACACAAAATTGATTTTCACCGTAAGGAAAGTTTTTTGGCGAAATTCTGCTGTTTTGTACGTGTCGGCTTGAAAACAAGGAACGCGTGAAATTTAGCCTTCCTGTGGAAGTGGGTAAACGCTTTTATCCGTTAATCAGAGAAGTTTGGGACAATTGCTATGTTCGACAGACAGCATTGTGCGGAAAATGGAAGGAAATTTCTGTAACGAGACAGTAGCCAGGTTTCAAGACATAGCCAAGAGGCGATTCAGGTAAAAACATTAGATCACAAAGATGCCCATTTTAAGTCGTTAACGCTTTCTCTCACAAATCCGCATTTCGTTAGGAACAAAGTCTGTCTAGGTTTTGACTCAACGAAGGGGAAGCCCTCTTTGCAACCTCGGTTACAAAATTGCTGCCACTGCTCAGTTTGCTGCAGAAATGGAAAACCCTGAAAGATGTAGCACTGCCCGCTGCTGGCCGATAACCAATAGAAAGGTAACCGAAGATACTGCAATAGACGAACTGAACATTGCTGGGCTAGAGTCCAACAAGTGGCATTAGCAAGCGTTCTTTAATCGTGTGAAGTCCGGAGGTCATAGGCGGTTTCTCTGAAGATCTTTTGAGTGCGTGAGCTGTATGACGCTTTCTCACACTGCTGTTTCCACCGTGTGTGTGTTCGTCTGTCTGTGCTTCCTTATAAGATATTTCAGTTTCGGCATCTTTATTAACCTTAAGTCTTGTTTGTTTCTCTGAGATGCCAGATTCCTAGGAAGAGAACCTATTGTAGTTTCGCATTAATTTTACGCTGAGATATATTTCTTCTTAACTCAGAGAATTGTAAAGACCAAAGCGGCCCCTGTCATGGAAACGGAGGATAGTGAGTTAGCAGAATGTACACATAGTAAGTTAACAGCTAGAAATAGGTTCCTGTTACTTACTGAATAGTTGAGTGACAACCCCTATCACTCTATACTTCCTGCCTGTTCATAGGTACCTACTGCTCCGGTGATTGAATCCTCTGTGGAAACACAAAACCTTCTCTCATCTTGTCTGGATTCCAGGTGCGTTTCAGAAATGGTATTTGTACTCTGGTGTCCCTGGAGTTAGGATACACATAATACATACACAAAGTTACTTTTCTGAACGATTACGGTTTCTATTATATATCATTTTTTCAAACTCTTTACATTTTACGACCGGCGGCTTAATGATAATGGGTTTGTACGCGAGTACATGCGGGAGTTAGTTTTTGGATTCACTGCAGTGGCTCTGCTGCATAAGTCTGGCAACGAAGTGCCGTCATGGTCATATCGCTCAGTTTTTTAAAAATTGATTTGAAAACGCATTATAGAACACCAGTTGACTCACCTGGATTCTTTTCCACTACCTCATCTTTTCGTTTCAGGAGTGAAAAAGCATTTTCTTTCAGTATGTTGAAGATACGGAAGATCTTCGTTTTTCTGAAGAGGAATTTTAGATCCTTCGTTTTTGACGGAAGCTCACCTGTGTGTTATTAGCTCTTGAAAAGTTGCCTGCAATATTTATTTTTGGTATCAACTTTCTACTAGTCATTGTTTTCTAAGACTTCTTCCTGATAAATGACAGAAACTGATACCTAATTCACGACTGGGGAGATCTTTTATCTTTGCACAACTACACTGAAGTGTCTCCGTTTCAGTTCGCATCCTGTTAGTTTCGATTAAGATAGCATTTAGATGGAGTCTAGCCACAATGACAACATATGAAAATGGCCTCTAGCCTTAACCCTCTTTTATCCCATTAAATCTGCTGCACTAAAAATGCCCACCCTACGAACAGCGCAGTAGCAACAAAAACAACTCACGTCTTTCTATTTGTTACTTTTCAAGAGAAAATATTTCATACTTCAGGCTGTTTCTCTTTTGCGTAGAGAACAGAAGCAGGCCATTTAGTGGAGCCCCTATTCCCAATCTTTACAGCACATCTGTTGAATTTTCACACTCTTATACTGCAGTAGTGTTCGTCTATCTTCCGGTAGATGCAATATGTCGGCATCTGCGTACCACAAAACAACGAAAAAATTGCCACTGATAACCTTAACCATAGGGATAAGTCTTCTTTTTCAGCACGTCTCTTGTAAAAACGTAAGTGCTTATAGTATCATTTTGTCCGTCCAACTGTAGACACCATGCTTCTGCAACTGTTAGTACGATTTGTAAAACTCTTTTGGAATTGAAAAGCTTAGAATGTGGTAACGACGATCCTTGCTTTCAGGGATTTTTCAATACATAATTTCACTGCTAAGAGGGCGTAAATGCAGATGCTATCTAATTCAAAATGCATTTTTCTATATCATCATCGTCAACCATTATCAATCCACTGTTGGACGAATGTCTCCCCGCCGCCCTGGTGGCACAGTGGTCTAAGCGATGGACTCTGATCATTCGTCCGAAAGGGGTTCCGGTTCAAATTCAGGTGAGACATGGGTGTTGTTTGTCTTACGGCCCTGGTTCTCTCTCTCTCCCTTCCCTGGAACCAGTGGCCCTAAATTAGGGATGAGCGACTGCTTTTAGCCCATTGTGTTGCTCTCTGTAGTCGTTAAACCTCCAATAAAGAAAAAAGGTCTCCCCACGTTCACTCCACAGCTGTCTGTCTTTAGCCACTCTCCTCCATGTTACTCCGGCATGTTCTCGAAATTCATCCATCCATCTCCCATGTGGTCTTACTCTGGGTCTTTTTCTATCCCTTGGTATCCAGTCTAAAATTTCAGTTGTCCATTAGTGGTCCGTTCATCTAGCAACATGTACAGCGCATTGTCATTCAAGAGATTTTACTCTGATCATGTCTTCCACTTTTGTCATTTTCCTTATCACGAGTTTCTCTACTTATCTACCCGAGTTACACCAAGCATTAATCTCTCCATGCTTATTTCAGTAGTCTGCAACCTTTGTATGCGCTTTTTAGTTAAAGTCCATGTCTCTGCTCCGTATGTTAGAATTGGAAGGATGCATTGATTAAACACCTTTCTTTTAAGACATGCTGACATATTGCTCCTGAAAATTGTACTGTTTCTTCGAGAAGCTCTCCAGCCAAGTTTACGACGATTAATTTCCTTATCAATTATAACGAAGTAAATTTCTCCGTCATTTTTGGTCTACGCCGGGATTCGAACCCGAGGCCGCTTATTCCGGAACAAGTCTCTCTCTTTCACATAAACCAACACTCTCCGTACAACAACAAACGCTCTCCGTACAACAACAAACGCTCTCCTTGGGTATCGTTGAACGCGCCCATTTATACTGGCTACCACCACGTCATGACTTACACTCATTGCCAGATCTCATTCAGCGGGTGAAATAATATCTCGTTCAGTAAGAAGATAATTTACATAGTAAAATAAAATAACCAGAGATAGTAAAATCAAAAGGAAAGTGAATATAGAGTATACGTTACACAATGTGATCTTTGCTTTGATATGTTGCCCAAAGTAAATGTAAGTATCAGTTAGCTCGAACTTTTCCCCATCAACTGATGGGGGAAAAGCTCCATATTTTATTCCTCCTTATTCCATATCTTTGCTTCTAAATATCCGATTGAAAAAAAAAAATTCTTTAGACTCCACTTATAACAGAAACTACTTTGGGTACTGTTTCTTTTTCAAATAATATATACTCACTGACAATTAAATTTGCGCGCCAAGAAGTAAGCATCGGATTGAACTGAAATTTTACGGATGTAATGATGCAGATGAATGATACACATGATGGCAAAAGCAGAGCTTCAGGACAATTAGAGGGATCTGTGGCACGCAGTCCGGTCATCTTTAATAGCACTTCGCACCGCCTCGTGCGGCATTACATGCTGCAAATACGATCCGGCATGGAAGCGAACAGACACCTGAAGCAGTCCTGCGGCAGACAGGGCCACACGTGTTGGACTGTGTGCTCCAAATCCAGGATAGTGCGGCACGGCGGTAGCCGGCGTTGCAACTGGACCCACACATGCTCGATAGGGGGCATGCCCAGGGAGTGGGCAGGCCATGGAAGTGTCTGGACATGACGTAGGCAGTCCTGGGCAACCCGAGCCGTGTGCGGGCGGGCATTATTCTACTGGTATAGCGCACCTGGAATACCGGCCAGGAATAGGATCACTGGGGCCGTAGGATCTCACCCACATACCACTGGCCAGTCAATGATCCACGTACCACTACTAGAGCTAATCGGCTATTGTAGGCAATGGCTCCCCACACCAAAATGCCTACAGTGGGGGAGGTGTGGCGATGGATAGCGAGGTTGGGATTGTGCCTTTGACTCGGGGACCTCCACACCAGGACACGATGAACATCTGTCCCCAAAACGAAGCGACACTCATCGTTAAACATCACACGTCGCTCTGGCCTGACACCACTGCACACGGAGCCGGCGATGTTCCGGTGTTGATGGCGGCACACGTAAGAGGCGCTGGGATAGCAGATTCGCTTCTGCGAGTCGTCAGGACATGGCTCGTGGGCACACAGGAACCGCTACATCAGCCTGTGTATAGTGGACCTGGTCCCCGTGGGATCCGTTCGTGCCTGGTGCACGATCCGTCGATTCCCTCGACCGGTGGTCTCTCCTGGTGCGTCTGCTCTGCCGTGGAGCAATGACGTCACGTGTCCACTGCTCCCAACACGGTTGGACGGTATGGCCAGAGCGATCCACGTGGCGGGCTGTACCGCGACCCGACCACCCTGCGATTTTCAGTTCAATGATCCAGCCTCTCTCAAAGTCTGTACGTTGCGTAAACCAACGTCTCTGGCGTCTACCAAGCATTCTTGTCACTCTGTACTCTTGCTTGCGTCGGCCGGTGTTTTTCGCTTTTATGGGGCATCGACTACACGCCGGTTTATAAGGCTGCCGGTTCGTGCTTGCAGCGCCACCACAATGTGTGCGATCATGCGCACTCGCACCAAACTTGGACATTTGCATACCTGTACGCGCTCTAGCAATTCAGAGTTCCGCGGTGTAGCATGTTTTCTTCTAGGTGCGCAAATTTCATTGTCCGTGAGTGTATATAATTTTTGCTAGGGTGCGTAAAAGTAAATTGGTATTTCTTCGATATTTCTGCTTCTAAAACTCAGATTTCAAATATTCTTTCTGCATCGAGTGCAGTTTCTGGTGGGAAATGTACAACATATAATTTCTAAGGATTTTTTAAAAGAATAGTTTGGGCTCCAGGGTCATAAGTGTTTATTCCTGGTTTTGTGGTATTTGCAGCAAAACCTGCACTTCTGAAAATTCGATGGAAAACATTATTTCGTGGACCAACACCCTCTCACCTCGGAGAACCTTTTGAGAATACCTTCTGCTTAAATAGGGCATAGTTTTCCCGCCAGGAGGCGTAGATGCGTTTGTTTTTCTCGATATCTCTTCTAAGAATCCGATTTGAAAAGTTCTTTATCGAAGAGCGTTTTCGGAGCGAAATGTTCTGCATATAAACTCAAACTTTTCTTGAAACAGAAGTTCGCTACGAGAACGTGTAAATTCACGTATTCGATTACATCACGTTTGTAGTAATATCTGCGGGACTAAACCCAATTGAAAAAAAGTATTTTTCGGTCAGGTGCTACTAAATAATGAAATCATTTTGTGTGTATTTTCTTCCCAAAATAATGCACAATTTCCCCACCAGGGGAGCAGATATTTATTCTGTTTTCTCGATGTGTCTGCTTCTAAAGGTCCGATTAAGAAATAATTCAACAGCGGATACCATTTACCGTGTGGAACACTTTAGGCCTGTACTTGCGTAGTCTTTATGTAGTTCACAATTTTCTCACTAGGTAGTGGTTTTGCGCTTTTGTTTGTAGCTGAATCTCAGCTTCCAAAATCCTGTTAAAAGCATTCTTTTCTACTGTATGCCATTCGCTATAATAAAGACGGGGAACATTATCCTCTTTAAATAATGCACAGCTTTCCTGCTAGGAAGCGTAAAGTTCAAAACAGTTTCCTCGCTATCTCTGCCTCTGGGAGAGGTATTTGAAAATTATTTTTTTCTTTTCATTTTTGCTATGAAGAGTACTTTTCGCACAATTTCAACTTTTCCATTATGCAGAACGTTTCCGCTAAAGGCTTAGATTTGTCATGTTTTGGCTTAAACTTTTAACTATTTAATTTCAAAAAACCTATTTTTCTCTGATACATTCCTTCACGAGATCTTTTAAGCGCCGTTTGCTGATTTTGGTAATATATTTTTTAGCCACTGGTGGAAGTAAGAAGCTGTTTCCATTTCTGGCTGTTTTATCGATTATATCTGGTTGATTTTTTTCCCGGTTCCATTGACTATGAATAATTTGGAAAAATTTTATTCGCATCGCAAATGATTCAAAGACGTGTTTATTATAACAGACTTCAGTGTCATTTTTAGCACGTCTTTTATAAAAAAAAAGACCGTGCTTATGTTACCGGTTTGTCCATCCGTCCGTCTGTACCCACGCTATCTCTGCAAATATTAGTGCGTTCCAAAAATTTTTTTTGCATTGCGAAGCTTGAAATATGCAAATGATCCTTTATTTCGTTTTTTCTTTGATGTACAATTTCACCGCTAGAGAGCGTAAATGCAGATGTCGAATTCAAAAATACGCTTTTATTCCACATTTGCATCTAGACATCCAATTGAAAATTTCTTTGTTCGATTCCATTTATGTCGAAGAGTATTTTAGATAGTTACTTTTTCAAACAACGCATAGATTTTCCGTTAGGGGGCGTAAAAGTAAACTAAAATTTTCCCGATGCCTCTTTTTCTAAAACTCCGATTTGAAAACGTTTTGCTTCAGCGGATGCGCCTCGTGATGGGAAATCTTTTGCATATAATTTCAAATTTTTGGTAAAGAAAATACTTTAGCCACCAGGGGGCGTAAGAGTTAATTTTTGCTTCTGATATATTTGCCATAAAATCTGAGCTTCTAAAATATCGATTGAAAAAATTATTTCGTGGACTGATGCCACTCACATTGATAAACCTTTTAGGATTATTTTCTTAAAATATTCCAGTTTCTCCGCCAGGGGGCGTAAAGGTACATTTTACTTTTGTCAATATCTCTACTTCTAAGAGTCCGATTTGAAAAATTCCTTCTTTGTTGGATAGTGTTTTCAGTGTAACACGTTTTTCATATAATTTCAAAATTTTAGTAATTCATTGACTTTCAGCTAGGGGGCGGGGCGTAGATGTAAATTGGATTTCTCCACTATATCTCTGCTTCTAAATCTCAGATTTGAAAAATTCTTTCTGAACCGGATTTAGCTCCTGATGGGGAAATCGTTTGCATATAATTTCAAATTTTCGTAAGAAAAATAGTTTGGCCGCCAGGGGACGTAAACCTTAATTTTCGCTTCTGATGTATTTACAGCAAAATATGAGCTTTTAAATTCTCGATTGAAAAAAAAAAAAAAAAAAAAACTTCGTTTGTAGACCGATGGTACACGTGTCGACAAACCTTTTTGAAACATTTTCTTCTTAAAATAATGCATGGTTTCTCCCCCAGGGGGCGTAGATGTATATCTTATTTTTGTCTATCTCTACTTCTAGGAGTCGGATTTGAAAAAATTCCTTCTTTGTTGGATGGTGTTTCCAATGCGAAATGTTTTCCCTACAAATTCGAAATTTTCAAGTAAATCATAAGACTTTCCGCTAGGGGGCACAAAGGTAAATTGCGTTTTCTGCGTTATTTCTGCTTCTAAAACTCCGATTTGAAACATTCTTCCTGTGTCGCATACAAAACCTGATGGGAAATATTTTTCACATAATTTCTAATGTTTGGTAAAGAATGGTTTGGCCACCAGGGGCATAAGTGTTAATTTCTGCTTCTGATGTATTTGTAGCAAAATCTGGGCTCCTGAAAACCCGACAATTTTTTTCTTAGACCGATACCGCTCATATGGAAAAACCTTTTTGAGAATGCTTTCTTCCTTAAATAATGCATAGTTTTCTTACCAGGGGACGTAAAGTCGCATGTTATTTTTGTCCATATCTCTATTTCTAAGAGTCCGATTTGAAAAATTATTTCTATATTAGAGAGTTTCCGGTGCGAAATGTTTCTCGTATAAATTCATGTTTTCTTAACGCATAAGTCTGCAACCATAGGTCATAAGCTCACGATTCCGTTTACAGCAATATCTGAGGAATTAAAAACCCGATTGAAAATCTTTCTTTCGTCAGATCTATTGTTTTCCATACCGGTCCCATTGACTTTGAATAGCTTTGATAAATTCAATTTGCGTCAGAGGATTTAAATGACGTACTTATTACACCCGAAAATTCGCTGTCATCTTGTTATTTTTGATGAACGGTTTTCCTGCGAGCTGGCATAAACTTTTTTATTTTACGCATAATATTACGTTTAAAAAAACTCTTATCAAGGGCATTCTTTTTACCTTTCTTGCCTCGATCTGTTCGCAGTTTTACCGCCAAGTGGCGTAAATGCCCATTTGCGACACCTTGCATAGAAATGGTGCTGGCAAGGTAATTTCAAAAATTTCTTCTGTGGCTGCCCGGTGGCCGAGTGGTCAGACTTACGTTTTTAACTAGGCTTGCGGCGCTGACTCTCTGCCTTCCTGGAACCCCCCAAGCCCCAAATTACGGACGTGTAACTAGTTATAGACCTCAGTACCTCATGCTGGGCATTCGAGGTTCGAAACAAACAAACAAGCCAGCAAAATATTTCTGCAATCCGACAGGTGAAATTACGGCAAACAAGAAAGAGGACACCGAATTTTCGGGTATAATGATCACGTCTTTTGAATTCATTCTGACGCAAATTAAATTGATCACAGCTATACAGTCAATGGAACGGGTATGGAAAGCAATAGTGTCTGACCGAAGAAAACAGTTTTTCAATCTGGTTTTTAATCGCACAGATATTGCTGTAAACGGAATAGTGAGCTTACGCCCTCTGGTTGCAGACATGTGCGTTAAAAAAATTGAATTTATATGAGAAACATTTCGCAGCGGAAACTCTCCAACAAAGAAAATTTTTCAAATCTGACTCTTCGAAGCAGAGATATGGACAAATATACACTGCTGGCCACCCGAAATGCAACATCAAGGATACGTGATAGCAAAGCCAGATTTACTGGACACATAACAGCAGATACAAAGATGAAACGATTGAGCTTACAGGCCCGTGCGACTTGCGGAACACGCAGACATCAATAGTTCGTGTTGCCCCCATGGCTGGCAATAACGGCCGCGGCATCGAACGAATGAGGCTTTGGATGTGGGCTTGGAGTATGTAGGTCCAGGCTGCTTCCACACGTTGCCACAGTTCATCAGGCGTAGCCGCGACGGTGCTTGCCGGGACACTCCGTTGCCGATCAGCGACCAGACGTGTTCGATGGGCGACATATCGGGAGAACAGGCGGGCTACGGCAGCATTGACACCTGGTGGGCAGTGAAGAATTGTTGCACGATGCATGACACGTGCGGTCGCGCATTGTCATGTTGAAACGTGGCCGCTGGCAGGTCCTGCAGGTAAGGGAGGGCTACAGGCACCAAAACGTCGGAGATGTAGCGGTGGCTGTTGAGTGAACCTGCAATGCGTATCAGAGGGGTTCGGGTGTCGTATCCAATTGCACCCCAAACAATAACGCCAGGCGACGGACCGGTATAGCGATGCATAATGCAGGAGTCATACAGTCTCTCGCCGCGGTCCCTCCACACACTGATCCGACAATCGTGGTGTTGTAGACATAAGCGGGATTCGTCGAAGAAGACTATGTCGAGCCATTCCGTAGTCCAGATGCGGCTTTCAACGACCCACTTCCGCTGCCCTCGCCGGTGGTGTAACTTCAATGTTAATCGGAGCAATGGGCGCCGTGCGACAAGTCCCCTCTCCCTCAGACGACGTCTAACGGTTCGTGCTGGCACAGGTTGTTGCGCAACACACCCTAATTCCTGCGCTAACGTTCGAGATGTGGTGGTGCGAACCGTCAATGCCCGCCGCATAACATGCCAGTCCTCTCGTTCGGTGGTGCCCGCGGCTGCGGCAATCACTCACGTCGGTCCGTCCGTCCCTCCTGCACCCACCGAATCCATACTCGCCTCACTGTAGCTGGATGTCGTCCCACACGGGTGCCGATCGATGTCTCTGTACGATAAACCGCTGTCGCGATAAGTCACTATTCGTCCTCTATCGAACTCCGAAACGTGCTGGAATGATTGCAGTATTCTGCGAAGAAGCATCAGGAAGCTTCCCACGCATAGGTGCGGCAGCACAACACACTTCCACTACTTACACCCCGCCTTCTGTGTACCCTTCTTATAGTCCTTCTCGGTGGCGTGCCGGGCGTATATGATTTGCATATACCCTGCAATACTAATCGTTTGCATGTCCTCTCGTGGGCGACGCATGCTGCGAATTTCAGGCCAATCGGATGCTTCCTTCTTGGTGTTGCATTGTGGGTGGCCAGCAGTGTAAGATATGCATCTATGCCCCTGGCGGAAAAACCATGCTTTATTTTAGGAAAAAAGTGTTCTTAAAAGGTTTTTTGATGTGAGCTGTATCGCTGAAAGAAAAAAATAAAATTTTTAGTCTAGTTTCAGGAGCTCAGATTTTTCTGCAAGTACTTCAGGAGCTCAGATTTTGCTGCAAGCACATCGGACGCAAAAATTAACATTTATGCCCCATGGTGGCTAAACAATTTTTTATGAAATATTGGAAAATATATGAAACATTTTCAATCACGAGATGTATGCGATACAAAAATAATTTTTCAAATCTGAGTTTTAGAAGTAGAAACATCAGGGAAAACGCAATTTACCTTTGCGCCCTCTGGCTGAAAGTCTGATTTACCTGAAAATTTAGAATTTATATGAAAAACATTGCGCATCTGAAACTTTATCCGACAAAGAAAGAATTTTCCAAATCTGACTCCTAGAAGGAGAGATTGACAAAACTAAAATATTAATCTACGCCCCCGGCGGAGAAATCGTGCAATATTTTAAGAAAATATATCGATGTGAGTGGCATCGGTCCATGAACGAGTTTTTTCAATCTAGATTTTAAAAGCTTAGATGTTATGGCAAAATACATCAGAAGGACAAATTAACACTTACGCCCCCTGGTGGCTAAAGTATTCTTTACCAAAAATTAGAAATTATATGCAAAGGATTTCTCACCGGGAGCTGTATCCGCTGAAGAAAATGTTTTGCAAAGTAGAGTTATAGAAGAGATATCGGAAAACGTAATTTTCTTTTGCGCCCCCTAGCGGAAAATCTGTGCGTAACTTGAAAAAGTAACTATACCTAAAGTACTCTTCGACATAAATGGAATCGAAAGATAAAATTTTTTCAGTCGGATGTTTAAAAGCAAATATATGAAATAAAATGTATTTTGAATTCGATATAATCTGCATTTACGCCCTCTAGGGCCAAAACTGTACATTGTAACAAAAAAAAAAAACAAAAAAAAAAACGAAATAAATGATTTTCATTCGCATATTTCAAACTTCCCAATGCAAAAAGAATTTTTGAAATCTGATTAATAGTTATTGTCCACAGACTGACAAACCGATAACATAAGCACGATCTTTTTTAACAAAAGCCGTGCTAAAAGTGTTGATTAATTTTTCTGTCTTTAAATGTGCCAACTGGGTGGTATAAACATACATTTTAGTTCGATGGTATTTAAACTTCGGTTAGCTGTAGAGATGCGCATTAAATTCTATGTATCAGATTTCCCAGATCCCATGTTTTCCTGCTAGGGGCATGCACAGTCGTATCAGCATAATATTACCACCTACCTAATAATGGGAATAACCACCCTTGGCTCGGATGTCACGGCGAGACGTCGTGGCATGGACGCAACGAGGTGGTGTAACGTTGCCTGAGGCACGTGCCCATTCGGACTGCAGCAGATCACTGAGATCCAGGAGATCACGTGGTTGTGGGTCGGCACTTCAAACTTGTCGATCCAAACAGTCCCACAAGCGCTATACGGGATTGAGATCCGGCGACTTCGCCGGCCAAGAGAGAACAGAGACATTGCTGTCGTGTTCCTGGAACCAGTCACGCACTCACCTTAGTAACTTGTCACGACGCATTATTCTGTTGGTCGATACCATCACCGCCAGGGTAAACATCCAGCATGAAGGGATGCATGTGGTCGGCGAGGATGGACAGGTAGCCATTGACGTTCAGGGACCCATCCAGTGGTAGCAGCGCACCCAGTTCATACGAGGAAAATATCTCCCAAACATGCGCACCGCCACCTCCGGCCTGTACTTGACCGACAAGTGTGCCAGAGTGTTGGTTCTCGTGAGTCTGACGTCATATCCGCCACCGCCCGTCACTTCTGTCACGTAGTAACCTGGATTTGTCGAAGAAGGCAACCCTTTCCCACTCTTCCACTGTCCAATGACTCTAGTCTCATGCGAACTGCAGGCGTCATTGCCGATGGACATGGCTTGTTAACATGCGCACCGTGACGTACTGTAAACTCCGGCAACCCACGCGTAACGCGGTTCGCTCTACTGTTACCGGGGACACGTACCTGGGTATCTCTGCTTTCATTTGCGTGGTCAATTGCTTCGATTGCCCTATACCAGCCGACCGAGGAGACGTTCTCTCCGGGGTCTATTGCCTTTGGGGCTCCACAGGAATGACGTCGGAAGGTACTCGGTGTGCCAGCGGTGCTTTTTGATACACCCTTACTGCAGCACTTCACGAACAACCCTCGAAGTCTGAAATACCTGAGATGCTTCCCCGCTTGGCGCGGTAGCCGATGATCATTCCTTTTTGAACGTCCATTAAATCCCTACCTCTGCCCCATTGTGCTCACGTTACGGACTATGGATCATCTGTCCTCGTGGGCCGCTTATACCTCCGTGTGGTCGACCTTGTCACGTGCACTTTGACATGCCTTGGCGGGTACACTGTTATTCCGGGGATGGTCATATTATTCTGCTAAGACCGTATAGATCAGATCATATGTATAGAGGATTTTAGGAAGAGTGTCTGAATCCAGGCCTTAAACAACCCTTAGAAATAGGAAGCTAAGAAATTTGGGCTAGAGTGCTCGATAGGAAGGTGACACGAAAGCCAGATTAAAAAGGGAAGGAAGACGCTTTATTTATTACCAGGGGGGGGGGGGCAGTACCCTGGGTCCGACGGCTTAACGTGCTCAATACCGTATATATATATATATATATATATATATATATATATAAAAGCTGGAGATAAGACACGTACGTTTATCTTGGACAGCAGATATCAAGTGAGGGTCACATTGGTGAAGAAATTAATCGGCGTACAAAACTTGCCTGGAGAGCTTTTGGAAGAAACAGCATAATTTTCAAGAGTAATATGCCATTATGTCTTAAAAGAAAAGTGTTTGATCAATGCATCCTTCCAGTGCTTACGTATGGTGCAGAGACGTGGACCTTAACTAAAAGAGACATACAAAGGCTGCAGACAACTCAAAGTAGCATGCAGAGGTGCATGCTTGGTGTAACCAGGAGAGATAAGAAGAGGAACACGTGGATCCGAAAAATGACAAGAGTGGAAGACATGATCAGAGTTAAATCCCTGAAATGGCAATGGGCTGGACATACTGCCAGAAGAACAGACCATCGATGGACAGCCGAAATTTTAGATTGGATTCCAAGGGACAGGAAAAGACCCAGAAGAAGACCACATGGAAGATGGGTGGATGAAATTCGAAAGTATGCGGGAGTGACATGGAGGAGACTGGCACAAGACAGACCGTTGTGGAGGAAACTTGGGGAGACCTTCGTCCAGCAGTGGATTGATAATGGTTGACAATGATGATGATGATAAGTACACACGCAAATTTTTCCACTACAGGGGCAGCGGGTGGCCGAGTGGGCAACGTTCGTGACTGCCACGGGAAGGGCCTCAGGTTCGATCCCAGCAGGTACAAACGCTCGAACCACTAAATACCCGCCGTGCGTCGGATGGGCACGTTAAGCCGTTGGACCCCGGGTACTGGTCCCCCGATAATAAATAAGGGCGTCTTCCTCCCCCTTTCTACTTCGTTTCCGTGTCACTTTCCTATCGGGCGCTCTAGCCCAAATCTCCTAGTATCCTATTTCTAAAGGTTGTTTAAGACCTGGGGTCAAACACTCCCTTCCTAAAATCCTCTACATATGATGACGATTATTTTCCACTACAGACATCATTTCGGGCGGTACATGCTCTCCTAAAAATCAGTCGAAAAACATTTTTTTAACTATTTCTGTAGCCATGATTACGGTTTATAGTGTGTTTGCCAGGTTTTCTGATGCAAAATTTTCTTGGCTGTGGAGAGTAAATTTAATTCTTATTTCGAAGGTATCTCAAGTTCTACGAATCCTGTCGGAAAAATTCCAACTCTAATCGCAATCAATATTGCCCCAACATGTCTTCGCGTTTCCTCAGATGTACTATTTTTGTATACTACGCGATGTAGCGATTTAGCTGCATATATATGGCGTTATTCACATATCTGCTTTTCCGAAAGTGCCATCTTAAAATTTTTTTGGATGCAATTGCTGCAATTACAACTTTTACAGGTTTTTATGATGCCAAAATCTTGCTTTTTGTGGTGCCACTTCGTGAAGTTTTCGTGCTAAGTAAGTGAAGTCACAGAATAAGCCGTCTGATGCACGATTTTTCAGATAACCACTCTTTACTATTTAAAAATGTTAAAAACACATTAAAAAGGGACGATATCTTTCGGTCACCGCGTCAGTCCCTTCATCAATTCATATACGCTGAGCAATAGAAATAAAGTTGCGTGACAGAATAAAGTGGTTCCTGTTTTAAAAGAAATTTCCAAAGGAGAGGTATGTAAACAGGTGTGTCGTCATTGCAACATTTAGGTCCATACTTGTAAATCCATAAGCTTTAAGAGAATTAAGTAGCAAAGCATGTTGTTGGAGCCAAAAGGATACTAGTAAGGTGCCATAGGGGCTCGTGATTACCTTCCGATCATAATCTGGATAATGCTGTAGCAGAGGAATTTGTCTTTAAATTGTATGTGTTTGCAATGACGACACCCGTTCAGATACCTCCCCTTGGAAATTTCTTTTAAAACCGGGACCATAACTTCAAGTTGTTCAGAACTTTATAATTGGTGTATCCACTTTATGTAAATCTGATTCTTTGACATGCGTAGTGTACTTGTTTTTATGACACCTTCATTCTGTATTTAAGATGCCCAACTTTTCCATTTCTATTGCTCAGTGTGTGTGACCTGATGAAAAGACAGACGCGGTCACCGAAATATCTCGTCCCGTTTTAATGTTTTTAACATTATTTTTAAATATTAAAGAGTAGTTTCATCTGAAAAATCGTGAATCAGACTGCTTATTCTGTGTCAATTCGTGTTTACGGGTTTTTTCGCGGGTAGATTATCACTACTCACAAACGAGACCAAGAGCTTTTTTTTTTTTCCATTTGTTCTATCTTTTCCGCAAGTCAAGTAGCATTACAATCCTCCCAACTTCCACATCGAGAATGACTGTTTTTTAGGTGCATTTATATAGGGGAAAATATGCTGAAAATTTGTACTAGTGTTAAACCAATTTATTTCGTAAAGTGTGGAGATTTGACAGGGTGATTGTTTCTTCGTTTCGTGGGCAGTTCCATTTTCTTTATAGGGGCATTGACTTCTTAAGGTGATTTAGAAAGCTGAAGTACTAATTAATCAGTTAATGGCGAACTAGGTTTCTAATATTGGAATATTTCAAATAGGCTTCTTATTGTATTTCGGCTACGTTGTAGTAATGCATAATACTCTTGACCTCAATCCTTCCTGCGTTTGAAGAGAGACCATGTCGTGCGGTGAATAACAATGCAATAGGTCACTCCGCCTTGAAAGCAGAGACTTATCTTGCCACTTATCTCACTGCTACTTGCAGTTAAGTAGAGATGCCATGATTTCCTGTTTCTTCACAGCTTTCACTAAGAATGAAGGTTGGATAAAGCTAGTGTTTGAATTGCGAATGATGAACGTAATTTAAGAAATAAGTAGCTCATTCTATGTTTGTCAGACCGGTGAATGGAAAAATTCGGTTCTTCTGGTCGGCAAAATGCTAACATTACTCTTAGATGAGAAATCGTGTTGAAGAAATCAGGGATTGATAATAACGAGACAGGGAGGTTATAGCTAACGCCAGGAGTAATTTAATGCAGAAACAGGACTTTGACCTGAAGTTAGAGTGCATAATGAAGAGCTTTTTAAGTTTATTCTTACTTAAAATCATTATGGTTACAGATGTAGTATAACGTAATATAACGTTAATGTCTTTTCCGTACTGATACGTTATTTTAAAAACATAATCACTATGAAATAGTTCCTAAAGTAAACCTTAACGGCCAGACAAAACATTTAAAACAGAAGTCAAACTTACGGAAATTGGCTTTATTTCTCCAGCACAGTTTGTAGCACTTCAGGATAGAATAGAAATCAAACACAAATCAACACTCCACATTCCACCACCAATATTCCACCACACAAGCAACTGTTGTATCGTAGTTTATATCTCTCGTTCTTATCTCATAACAGGCATACGTCACATTCATTCTACCTAAATTGTGTTGCCAACAGTATTCGTTTGAGAGAAAAGATATCACGTTAAGTGTGAAGTATAACTGAGAACAAACTCAAGATTAACATAGGGAAAGGAACTAAAAAGGAAAGTTAATTTTAGAATATACGTCAGTAATTAACGCTTAATGTGTTCCATGGCCGCTGATTTTCGAGGTCTAATTGGGTGCTGTAACTCTTGACATGAAATTCGGAATTTTGCTAATTGGCAAAGGTATTTGAATTTCCAAATATCACGTGACTTCATTTAGTGGGTGCCATAGCTCACTACGTTGGCGATGCGTATCATTGCGTTTGCTCTAATCCAGGTGGTATCGCTTTGGGGATACTGGTCAGTTTTCAGAGCCCTATTCAAAGAGAAGGGGATGCACCATGATAAGGTGTGGTTGACATTTGTCTAGGAGGGAGCATATGTTGCAGCTCAATATAGAATCGTACCCGTATACTACGAAGTTGAAGGGAGAGATGAAAACATTCGATATACGCGAATTTCGTTATAACCGGACAAATAAAGAAAAAGGCGATTTTTAGGATATTACATTCCATGTTAAAACTAATCAATCATAAGATATTTATATATTAATCAAAGGTAATTAATAAGCAGTTAAAATATAGCTAACAAAAAATGAGAGATCTGCAATAAGCAAATTATTTAACAAATGTAAAAATTAAAGTAACTACCAAAAATTTGAAATATCACCTGTTACATTTCATTTGCTGTTTAGAAAACTTAGACTTTATTTGACTCCCGTTTTCAACGTTGCGTTGACACGAGTCAATTACTTTTTGTCTTTTGCTTGTCATAATAACTACTGTATTTTAAACGTTCTAAAACTTTGTTTGACGCTGTGGTTAAGATGTTTCTAGATGCAAAATAAAGTCTACGTTTTTCTAAACAGAAGTTAAGTGATTGAAGGGGACCGAAGGGAAGGGATAAACGATAGCATTCACCCATATGATGTATATGTGACAAGCGGAGGGAAGTAGTAATAAAACAACTGAAGAGCATTTTTATCGTCACGCAAACCGACCGGTCTGTAACGGAACCACGGGGTGTTGTCAACAGCAGGTAATTCCTAATTTTCACGTGAAAGAGAAATTGGTAAAAACTGGGTGAATGTCACTTATTTTATTTGCTGGTAACGGTGACGAATTTCGATATATTGTTTCTTTAAACAATTATTTTTCGTAATATGTGGTTAAAATAACAAGGAGTAGTATTACGAATTTCAAGGGATCTATAAAAACGTCGGTTTATGCAGAACTTCGTATTATGCGAGCTCGTTATATGAGAGTTCGACTGTATTTTCAACTGAATGATTAGGGGTTTATTTGTCAAATTTGAAAGTAACTGACCCACGATGCTGATCCGACATTTAACTGATCCTAGATTTACCTTTAACAACACATATCCAGCGAGGACCACATCGAAAAAGTTTATTCGTCTTATAAAGCTTGGAGTGCGTTAGCAAAATACAGTACATTTTTCAAGATAAATTTTATCGTTATGTCTTGAAAGTAATTTCATCAACAAATGCACGCTTCCAGTTCTTACTTAAGGATCAGGTACACGGATCTTTAAAATGACATACAGAAGCTGTGACCAACTTAAAGAAGCATGGAGGAACGCTTGCTTGGTGTAACCACTAGAGACAAGAGGAACTCGTGAATCAAGAAAGTTTCAAGTGTTGACATCATGATCAAAGTAAAAACCCCTGAAATAGCAATGGGCTAGACATTTGCTAGAAAAGATGATCATCGTTGGTAGAAACGGAGTTAGTACTTTGACACTCCCCTAGGCCTAGACAAATTTGGCGCCCCTACTTCCCTTTAGAATAAAGAATTTGATGACTACAATACCGCGTCACTCATTCTATCCCATGCAGGAATAAAACGAAATGTTAGGATGAGGTGAATGAGGAATGTAGCCCTTTCAAAGCTAAGTAGAGAAACATAATTTAGCTTAAATATGGTGAAACTATAAGCAAATTTTCTTAACAATTAATAACAAAATTTCGTCTTATCTTACTTTTGACTTTCGCCATCGATTCCTGAATTTATTTAAATATTTGTAATTAATCAGTTGTTTGGTAGATTACAAATATTTAATCTTAGTTTCTTTCTCCCCTTCCCACCTTGTTTTTGTTTTTTAACAATTCGTAAAGTTTTGATACGTGGCAGCTCAATTCAGCCCTTGTCCTGCCCGCTTCCATTGTATTCGTTCTGAGGGGTGATGGGATAGCTTTGCGTGTATTTCCTAAAATGTTCCCACCTCTAAAGCCCAAAGTGATCTTGAAAAACTTTTATGGAGCTCCAAAGAGCAACGTTAACACCCCACTCGTACCCCATCACCCGATCATATTCATTTCAGTTCTTAAGTATGGTCAAACAGATCAACATATGCTTGTCAAGTTTACAGGAATTCGGAGACAAAAATCTTGTATACACCAGTTTTCGGACAAAATCTTGTATACACCAATTTTCGGACAAAATCTTGTATACACCAGTTTTCGGACAAAATCTTGTATACACCAGTTTTCTGACAAAATCTTGTATACACCAGTTTTCTGACAAAATCTTGTATACACCAGTTTTCTGACAAAATCTTGTATACACCAGTTTTCTGACAAAATCTTGTATACACCAGTTTTCTGACAAGATGTTAGTTTCCACTTTTATTTTAATTTTAGAGTTTTCTTTCGTTATTTTTCATGGGCCTTTAACAAATTAAATTTTTACTACCACTAAAATTAGCCGTCCTATGCCAAGGCCTAATCGACCTATTGGGAAATCCATCTCTGACCGTTGAACTACTGAAATTCTAGTTTGGATTCTAAGGGACTGGAGAAGATTCAGAAAAAGAAAAAGCGGAAAATTAATGAATCAAATTTCGAAAGTATGCTCAAGACAGTTATGGAAGAGACTTGAAAAGACCTACATCCAAAGCGAGAGCTGTAGGTTGAGAATATTTGATATGTAGTGTTAGTAGCGGATTTCGCAAATTTGCAGCAATGCTGTTTATCTAGACACTTTCACACAACACGGTTTTAATAATCAAAATAAAGGATTTATAACGAGGAATTAATAAACAAAATAAAGGATTTAGAAATCGGATCACTAGTACAGAGTTACTATTTACTACAAAATAAAGGAATAAATTATATGAAATACATAACGTTAGACACCACGTGCAAATGAGCTGCTACCGGTCAAATCAAGACAACACAAACCAAAAAGATGACTCCGAATTCTCGGATGTAGTGAGCACGTCATTTTAATAGTTTCTGGTACGATAAAAAATATTGCGAAGCGAATTTTTACAGCAAAAAGATCAGCACAAAAGAGAATGCATTTGCACTCCTTAGAGAAAACCTGCGCACAATTTAAAGTGTGCAGTGTTCTTTAGTAGTATATGGAATCGGTTAAAAAAAAAGAAACAAAAAGGATTTCTACAATTGGCAAAACATCCACACCCAAAGAATAAGTTCCGACCATTAGCGGAAGAAATGTATGCCATGAAAAATCAAATTGTGTACATAGCGTTTCTCATGGATGAAGAAATCCGAGGCGAAAGAGGATTTTCCAAATCGAACAATGAGAAGAGATATGAAAAAAAAAGTGATAACTTTACGGTCCTAGCTGGAAAGGTGCGTGTTATTTAAGGGACTGAATGAATACAAAATAATCTTCACAATGGTCCTCCTGCCAAGAGATTTATAGAAGCGGAGAAATTCTTTCAAATATAAGTATTCGCTGGCGCCCTTGGTGGTTGAATTATGAATAACGGAAAAGCAAAACTATAAACAAAAAATCATAGCGAAAGTTAGGCGAAGGAAAAATTTCTTTGAAATACTTCTGCAACTAGAGGCAGCGAGAAAGTTTCAACGTATTCGTCCCTCCCTCTAGCGAGAAGATTGTGAGCATTCTCTTTAAATGATAAACAATCTTCACCGTAGCTAATGGCATACAGCATAGGCTCAGACTTCGTGGGTTCGAGACACTTTTTGAACCCCCAATGATTTCTTTGTGGGTTCCTCAAACCCCTTATATTTTTGCGCGTATTTCGTGGTGAAAATACTTAGAAATTAATCGGCATGTAAAACTTAAATGGAGAGCTTTTGGAAGAAACAGTACAATTTTTAAAGGGCAGTACGTCTCTAAAGAAAAGTGTTTAATCAATGCATCCTGCCAGTGCTTACGTATGGAGCCGAGACATGGACCTTAACTAAAAAAGACATACAAAGACTGCAGACAACTCAGAGGCATGGAGAGATGCATGCTTGGTGTAACCAGAAGAAAGAAGAGGAACTTGTGGATAAAGAAAATGACAGGAGTGGACGACATCATGACCAGAGTGAAATCACTGAAATGGCAATGGGCTGGACATGTTTCCAGAAGAACGGACCACCGATGGACCACCGAAATTTTAGACTGGATTCCGAGGTATAGGAAAAGACCCAGAAGACCCCATGGGAGATGGAAGGATAAAATTCGAAAGTATGCTGAAGTTACAGGGAGGAGACAGGCCCAAGACAGACAATTGTGGAAGAAATTTGGAGAGACCTTCATCCAGAAGTGGATTGATAATGGATGATGAGATTATATCATCATCATCATCATCATCATTGTCAACCATTATCAATCCACTGCTGGACGAAGGTCTCCCCAAGTTTCCTCCACAACGGTCTGTCTTGTGCCAGTCTCCTCCATGTCACCCCTGCATACTTTCGAATTTCATCCACCCATCTCCTATGTGGTCTTCTTCTGGGTCTTTTTCCTGTCCCTTGAAATCCAATCTAAAATTTCGGCTGTCCATCGATGATCTGTCCTTCTGGCAGTATGTCCAGCCCATTGCCATTTCAGGGATTTAACTCTGATCATGATGTCTTCCACTCTTGTCATTTTTCGGATCCACGAGTTCCTCTTCTTATCTCTCCTGGTTACACCAAGCATGCACCTGTCCATGCTTCTTTGAGTTGTCTGCAGCCTTTGTATGTCTCTTTTAGTTAAGGTCCACGTCTCTGCACCATACGTAAGCACTGGAAGGATGCATTGATCAAACACTTTTCTTTTAAGACATAATGGCATATTGCTCTTGAAAATTATGCTGTTTCTTCCAAAAGCTCTCCAGGTAAGTTTTGTACGCCGATTAATTTCTTCATCAATGTGACCCTCACTTGATATCTGCTGTCCAAGATAAACGTACGTGTCTGTTATCTCCAGCTTTTCTCCATCAATCGATAAATCTTCATTTCTTGTAAAAGCATTGAACATCACTTTTGTCTTCTGAAAGTTCATTTTTAATCCCACTTCTTTTACTCTTGTCAGCAAGTTCCCTGGATCATACTCTGCAGCTCTGATGGGGTAGTTGCAAAAATGACTACGTCATCAGCAAAACGAAGGTGGGTTAGATAATCTCCATTAATCTTTATCCCCTTGTTTTCCCAGCTCAGCGACTGAAAAACACCCTCCAATGTGGCATTAAAGAGCTTCGGAGATATGGTGTCACCTTTGTCTCACTCCCTTTCCAATTTTTACGTGTGTTGTATTTTCAAACAGCCTAATCTTTGCACTTGCATTTTCATAGATGTTATTAATAATATTAATGTATGCATCTTCAATACCGCAGGTTTTCAGAGCCATTGTAACTGCTGATGGTTTCACCGAATCAAAGGCTTTTTCATAATCGATAAAAGCCATGCACAATGGAAGTTCATATTCCCTCGCTCTTTCAATTAGTTCTCTCAGCACGTGGATATGATCTATTGTGCTGTAGCCACTCCTGAATCCAGCTTGTTCTCTCGGTTGAGCCATGTCTAGTGCTACCTTCAAGCGGTGTGAAAGAACTTTAGTGAAGATTTTATAAACTACTGATAGGAGGCTGATAGGTCTGTAGTTTCAGAGATCCTCAATGTCACCTTTCTTATGTAGCAGGATCATTGTAGCGGTGTTCCAATCCTCAGGAATCTTTTCTTCATTAAGGCATCGAGTGAAAATTTGGGCGAGTACTGTTTCGATTTCTCCACTTGCTTCTTGTATGATGTCTACAGTAATTCCATCTTCTCCTGGAGCTTTTCCTCGCTTCATGTTCTTGATTGCATGTGCAACTTCTGCTGGAAGGACTGGAGGAACTCTGGTACTGGTATCTTTCATGATGTCTGGAGTGCATATATCATCCCTTTCATATAATTTGGAGTAGAAATCTTTCACTCTTGTCAAAATTTTCGCCTCTATTTCTTGTTACAGAACCATCTTCTTTTCTCAGTGCCATAATCTGTTTTCTTCCCTTACTGAGATGTCCCTTTGCTATCTTTAGGCTTTGGTTGCTTTCAATTGCTTTCCTCACTAGTTCACAGTTGAATTTCCTTACGTCTTCAATGATACTTTTTCTTACTGTCTTGCATAGCTCTATATATTCCACTTTGGAAGTCACATCTTCTTTAGTTGTCCTCATCTCTCTTCTTTTTTGCATCAACATTTTGGTTTTTCCTGATAATTTGTTCACATGCAACTTGTTCTTAGACCCAGCTAATTTTGTTGCTGTTTCCATAAGAGCTTTGGTTACTTTTCTGTTAACTTCAGAGATGTCCACTTCTTCCGATGTTAGGCCTTCTAAAGCAGAGAACCTGTTCTTCAGTTCTAACTTGAAGGTATTATGGTGTTTTTTAAGGTTGGTTATGTCAATAGATTTTGTTTGTCTTATGAGCTTGCCACGTTCAAGTTTAGTGTTGAGGTGCATCTTACATCTCACCAATCTATGGTCACTACCTGTGTTGAACTTGTTTAGCACACTGCAGTCTTCTATGACGAATTTTTGTTACACATAATAAAATCAATTTCACTTGTTGTCCCATTTGGATGTCTCCATGTCCATTTCCTGTGTGGCTTTTTCTTGAAGGAGTTCAAGATGAAAAACCCTTCTGCCTCTGCAAACTCAACGAGAGTATTTCCACGCTGGTTTCTGTTGCCATGACCGAATTTACCTACTGAAGTTTCATTCTGTTGCCGTTGCCCTATTTTTGCATTGAAATCTCCCATAATTATTTTCAAGTGCTGCTTACCTTTATTATTTAGATGACAAATTTCCTCATAAAATTCTTCAATTTCTTCTTCAGGATGACTTGTGGTGGGTGCATAAGTTTGAATAATCTGAGCCTGGTATCTTCTCGAGAGTTGGATAACGAGTCGTGCAGCTCTGTCAGAGGAACTTTCAACTTCTACAACTTTATCCTTCAGTTTCTTGTTTATTATAAATCCAACACCACTAGTTCTGCCAGTATCTGTCCCACGATAGTAGAAGAGATGTCCACTTTTCAGTTCGATGAGATCTTCTCCTTTTCTCCTTACCTCACTTAGCCCCACGATGTCCCACTTGATCCTTTGTAGTTCCTCTTCCAATTCAAGAAGCCTTGAATCAGAAGATAGGGAGCGTCCATTGTAAGTAGCCAAGGTCAGCATCAGATGGCAGCCTAGTCCGGTCCTCCGGGGATTCTTAGCACCCTCTGCCTTCATGTCGCACTGGCCGCTGCCTTGGCCAGGTACATTCCAGCTGCCGGAGACTGAGGGCCAAGATTTAAGTTGTGGAATCATTTTGGAGGGGTTTGGCCATAACTCACCACGCTGGCCAAGCGGGTTGGTGAGTGTGGGATAGAATTTATATATATATATATAGAGAGAGAGAGAGATTTAAAGCTCAGACTGTTTATTGTGCTTCCAAAAAGAATTAGTGTTTGTTCGCGCTTATCAAATTTGAGATGAGACAATACTTCAAATACTGTTTAAGAGCATTTAAAACTGCCTCCTTTATGAAAGAAAATTCTTCGGTTTGTCTGGAATCCCACAAAATACGAAAGTCTAGGTCTACATACGGAAGCAAGAACCTATTCGAGGTCATAGTGATAAAGGCGGAAATATGTTGCACAGTCAGTTGACCCACCCTATTTTCGGACAGTCGGGAACCAAGGATATTAGAAAAGAGAGATGGGATTAGCCGCCTATGGCAAAGCCAAATCTGATCATCTGGCTTCTTGCGCCCTCCGGGTGGAAGGGGGTTCAGTGACTTGACGTCACTTCCTGAAGACCTCTCCTGGAGCACAGGTTGATAACGGCCGTCTCTTGCTGTCTGCAGCAGTAGTCCCTGAAGGTGAACGAGGCTCCTACAGCTTTAGCAAGGCTGTGATTGGCTAATGCACAACATGCACTTACGAAGCATAATTTTGTTTGATTTTTTATAAAATACTAAATATTTCTGGAATTTTTTTGTAAATTTTTAGTTATGTGCATGCATATTTCAATCTTATTTTTTTCCTGACTGTACGTGCAGCACAAGTAAATGTAAAACCTCTTCAAAGTCTAAGATTTTCCCATAGAGAAGTACAGAAGCAGCCCAAGTGGAACATACTGGGCATACACAGCTGATACAAGTGGAGCCCACGGAAAACGCAGGACATGTGGCTGAGGCCATGTCCTCTCCTTTCTAACCTCCTATTTTAACTGAGAAATCATTTGAAGAAAAAAATGTGTTGGCATTTTAAAAATTGGTAAAAACACCTACAAAAAAACTTAACGTTTGTTTTTTTTTACTTTTATAAAGGCAACTGAGTTGGAAATTCACACAGTATCTGTGTATCCGAAATGTGAACTAACGCACTCTGGTGGCAGACTTGTGAGTTAAAAAAAATGAAATTATGAGAAACATTTCGCAGCGGAAACGCTATCCAACAAAGAAAGGTTTTCAAATCTTAATTTTAGGAGCACAGATATCGAAAAAAATGACATGCGGCTACGCCAACTGGCGGAGAAACCATTCATAATTTTATGAAGAACGTATTCTCAGTTTTTCTATGTGAGCGGTATCGGTCCAGGAAAGAATTTTTTCACTAGTTTTCAGAAGCTTAAAATTTGATACAAATACATCAGAAGCAGAAATTTACGCTTCCTGATGGCCAAACCATTATTCACAAAATATTAGAAATTATATGCAAAACATTTCCCATCAAGAGCTGTATTCGGTGCAGAAAGTTTTTGAGATCGGAGTTATAGAAGCAGAGATATCGGTGAAAACGCAATTTACCATTACGCCCCCAAGAGGAAAGTCGATGAATTACTTAAATTTTTAAATTATATGGAAAATCTCGCACCGGAAGCTCTATCCAACAAAGAATTTTTCAAATCGGACTCTTAGAAACTGAGATATTGACAAAAATAAGATATACATCTACGCCCTCTGACGGAGAAGCCATGCATTCTTTTAAGAAGAAAATATTCCGAAAAGGTTTATCAGCGTGAGTGGTATCGGTCAAAGTTTTTCAATCGAGATTTCAGAAGCTCAGAATTTGCTGCAAATTCGTCAGAAGCAGCATGCGAAAGAGTTCCCATTAGGAGCTGAATTCTCTGCAGAATTTTTTCTTTAAATCTGAGTTTTAGAAGCTGATATCGGGGGAAACGCAATTTTGTTTTACGCCCCCTAGCGGAAATCTATGCGTAACTTGAGACAAAGAATGTCTTTACAAAGAGAAATACAGTCGCCTGTTGAACCTAATAATCGTCTCCTTAGATTCGCCGTAAATTCTAAATTGCTACCGTGCGAAGCCTGTCTGGTTCGCTAGTATGGAATAAAAGCATCTTGAATTCGATAACATTTGCATTTACACCATCTAGCGCCGAAATTATTCGTTGGAATAAGCAAAACAAGAATCATAGTTTTCATATTTCTGGCTTACAACTGCATAAATAATTTTCCAAGTCCACCTTATGGTTGCGAAGATATGGTGTTCACAAACGGGATGGCATAGCGATACATAATTAGTATGCAATTTTTTTTCAAAAGACTTGCTAGAAAGAGAAAGCAAAAGTATCAGGATGCAGATGTTAGCCTTTTTACAGTAACGTCTTTGAATTATGCTAGTCTCTAACGGTTGGTAGTCCAAAAACTTCAACAAAATTGTATTCTAAACTTGTGCCACCTGTCACCACTCCGTGAACATAAAAATGTACATTTTTTTATTGGGAGTGTAACGACCAACTCGATGGGCTATAATCTGGAAAAAGCTATGCTAAGCAAAAACAACTTTTTAAATACGTCTTCCGGAAGCGGACATAACGAGAAAAAGGTTTATACCTTTACGCCCCTAGCGGGATATATGTGAATTAGTTAAAACAAGATAATGCTTCACATTTCTGTTGTAGCGAATTGCTTACACTAAAGAAGAAATTTCTCAATAGGGTTTTTAAAAGCGGAGATACGTCTGCAAACTGAAGTACACAAACACGCGACTGAACTGTGAACTATAAATCTTCTCATACTAACCTAAAGTACTCTACAATGGAAATGGCATCCTATGTTGAAAGAACTTTTTAAAGCGCACAAGTCGCAGCAGAGATATTGCGAAAAACACATTAAACCTTTGGGCCACCTAGCGGCGAAATTGTGCATTATTTTGGAAAGAAAATAAGTTTGCATAGTTAGCAGTGTCTGACCGAAAAATAAAATTTTCAATCAGGTTTAGTCCCGCAGATATTGATGTAAACCGAAACGTGAATTTACGTCCTCTGGTGGCAGACTTGTGCGTTAAGAACATTTTGAAAATATGAGAAACATTTTCCAACAAAGACTGAATCTTTCAAATCGGATTCTTAGAACAGATTTCGACAAAAAATACGATACACCTCTACGCCACCTAGCGGGAAAACTATGCATCCTTTAAAAAAAAAAGTATCAAAAGGTTTTTCGAGGTGAGTGGTGTCGATCCACGAAATTATTTTTGCAATCGAGTTTTCAGAAGCTCAGTTTGCTGCAAATACATCAGAAACAGAAATAAACACTTACGCCCCCTGGCAGCCAAACCATTCTTAACCTAAAGTTAGTAATTATACGCAAACTATTTCGCATCGGAAGCTGTATCCGATACAGGAAGAATTTTCCAAATTGGAGTTTTGAAGCAGAGATATTGGGGGAAATGTGATTTAACTTTACGCCCCCTAGCGGAAAGTCTATGCGTCAATTAAATATTTGAAATGTTCAAATCGGCTCCTAGCAGAGATATTGACTAAAACACAATAAACATCTAAGCCTCCGGCGGAAAAACATGCATTATTTTAAGAAGAAAATACTCCGAAAAGGTTTATCGAAGTGAGCAATATTTGTCCACGAAATAAGTTTTTCAGTCGAGCCTTTAGAAGCTCAGATTTTGCTGCAAATACATCAGAAGCAGAAATTAACGCTTACCTGCCAAACAGTTTTTTTTTTTTTACAAATAATTGTAAAATATATGCAAAAAATTCCCCATCAGGAGCTGTATCCAATGCAGAAAGAATATTTCAAATCTGAGTTTTAGAAGAAGAAATATCAAGGAAACACAATTTACTTTTAGCGCCACCTAGCGGGAAATCTATGAGTAACTTGAAAAAGTGACTATACCTAAAATAGTCGTAGATACCAATGGAATCGAAAGGTAAAAAAAAAAAATCTGAAATTTAGAAGCGAATGTATGGAATAAAATGTACTTTGAACTCAATACTGCATTTACGCCCTCTAGCGGCGAAACTGTGCATCATAAAAAAAATCATTTGCACTTTTGAAGCTTCCCAATGCAAAAAAAAAAAAAATTTCAAATTAGACCAACAGTTGCAGAGATATGGTGTGCACGGACGGACGGACAAACGAATAACATACGTACGATCTTTTTTTTACGAAAGCCGTGCTAAAAAGCATACCTTCTTAGTATCAGGAATTCTCTAATTAGCTCGACTGTTAACTCATTTGCCATATCGTTGAGGTCTAAATTGAAGTTAAGTTCATTTTTGATATAGGCTAGTCACTAAATTATTGCCGTGTTACGAAAATCCGAAATGTTTTTCAGACGTCAAAGGTCTGATAGGTTTTCGCAGAACATGTTCGTACAGGGAATATCAATTTCATAATCTTACACGTTCAGGGCATTCACCATTTTTGAAAAACTTTGATTTCGTTAAATTTTATGTCAACAATAACTTTAAAAGTTGCTGAGTATCCATTGATATACACTGCCGGGAAATGAAAAATGAACACTATTAAAAATTACAGCTGCATCTATGAGTTAACAGTATGTCAAAGCAACAACTTGTTAAGAAAGGAAAGTGAGCATACGTGTGAAGTGATTCAATGTTTATTTTACCTTTTAATATGTATTACAATGTACTTGAAAGCACATTTTAATAAGGTGTTGCACTTCCTGCAGCAGCAATACAAGCTTCCAGTCGTCTAGCATGCAATGGGACTTACAAATGCTGGATATCATGCTGGGCGATAGCATTCCATGCGCTTTCAACTTGGATGTGCAATTCAGAAAGGGGTAGCTTCCTACACGGGTTCGCATAATTGTCTTTGTCCGATCCAGTTCCAGCCGTGCTCGATTGGAGACAAGACCGGGGAGCGTGCTGGACAGGGGATTTGTTGCACAGCCTGAAGATCATGTTGAGTTGCCCTGGTGGAGAGTGGGCGTTGTCCTACTGGAATATCGCATCGGGGATAACACTCAAATATGGCTCGACAACCGGCTGCACGATGTCGCTGACGTACGTACTTCTATTCAGTGTATCATGTACAAACGCCAGACTCGTACGAGAGTGATAGCTAATCGCTCCCCTCAACATGATTCCCCGGCGTGGGACCTGTGTGTCGTTGGTGGATGCACGATGGCAGAAGCCGCTCAGCTTGTCGCCTTCGGACGCGTACACGACCGCCAGATGCTCCCAAGCAGAATCTGCTTTCATTCACTGAAGACCACTGACCGCCATTCTTCCTTCCAATGATGTCGTTTATGACACCACCGCAAACGTGGTCGACGGTGACCGGAGGTCTGATGGTAACCGTGCCAGCGTGATGCTGGCACGGGTGGACTAGGTGCCCCCTTGCGGAAAGTCAATGAATCACTTGAAAATTTTGAAATGATATGAAACACATGTCACACTGGAAACACAATCCAACAAAGGAATTTTTAAAATCTGACTCCTAGAAGTAGAGATATTGACAAAAATGATATACATCTACGCCCCTGGCGTAGATACAATGCACTATTTTAAGAAAATGTTTTCTAAAAGGTTTGTCGACATGAGTAGTATCGGTCAACAAACGTTTTTTTTTTCAATCTAGAATTTAGAAGCTTATATTTTGCTACAAAATAAATCTGAAGGCGGAAATTCACGCTTACGGCCCCTGGTGGCCAAAGTATTCTTTATCAAAAATTTGAAATTTTATGCAAAAGATTTTCCATCAGATGTATCCGCTGAAGAAAAAAAAATTCAAATCGGAGTTTTAGAATTTATCGGAGAAAATGTAATTAACTTTTACGCCGCTAGCGGAAAATCTATGCGTAATTTGCAAAAGTAACTATATCTCAAATACTCTTCGACATAAATGGAATCGAAAGATAAAATATTTTTTCAATCTGATGTTTAGAAGCAAATATGTGGAATAAAACGTATTTTTGAATTCGACATCATCTGCATTTACGCCCTCTAGCGGCGAAATTGTTCATCGTAAAAAAAGAAACCCAAAATAAAGGATCATCATTCGCATATTTCAAGCTTCCCAATGCAAAAAGAATGTTTCAAATCGGACTAATAGTTGCAGAGATATCGTGGGTACGGACGGACGGACAAACCGATAACATAAGCACGATCTTTTTTTACAAAAGACGTGCTAAAAATGTGGGTAACTGCTGAAATGTCTGATTTTAGAGCAAAATATGAAAAGCAAATTATAAAATATACAACGGCTATTCCATAAAAACAGTAAAATCACACTAATTGATGAAATATAGGTACAGCAAAAGGTTATTCTTTCTCAAAGTATCTTCCTTCGGATGATATGCAACGGTCCCATCGTTCAGACCACTTTTCAAAGCATGTGGCGAAGGCATTTTGTGAAAGCTTCTTCAGCTACCCATGTACCGTTTAAATGACCTCAGCGTCTGTGTTGAATGTTGCGCCACGGAACTTCTCCTTCATTGTTGGAAACAACCAGAAAACGTACGGGGGCGAGGTCAGGATTGTAGGCAGGCTGTGGCATGATCTCAATACCGCGTTTCGTAAGAAATTGTTTAACACAAGCAGCCACATGTGGGCGGGCGTTATCATAGTGTAGAGTCAACTTGCCCACCAGTTCCGATCATCTAATTGATATGTGTCGTTGCAAACGCTTCAAGACTTAATGGTAATACTTAGTATTGACATGATGGTAGACTGCACCTTTATGATCAAAGAAAAGTATAATCATCACCTTCCCAGCTGATTTGGTTTGGCGGACTTCCTTCGGAGGGAGGAGGCGAGCCTGTGTGTTTTCAGACACGCGTAGCGTGCGTCGTAAGGTGGCCGAAAGCCGCCCCGGTGGCGCAGTGGTCTAAGGCGCTGGCCTGTGATTATTCGTCCGTAAGGGGTCCGGGTTCGAATCCCGCTGAGGCATGGATGTTGTGTTTGTCTTACGGCACTGGCTCTCTCCCTTCCCTGGAACCAGTGACCCTAAATTAGGGACGGGCGACTGCTTATAGCCCATTGAGTTGCTCACGGTGGTCGTTAAACCTCCAATCAAAAAAAAAAAAAAAAAAAAAAAAAAGGTGGCCGAAATAGTGGACCCATGTTTCACCTGCAGTTATTACTGTGTTTAGAAAGTTTGGATTCTTTGCAATAATTTGTTTCCAGTCATGACACACCTGAATTCTGACTAACAATTGTTCTCTCGTCAGGTGATGAGAGAAAAATTGTTCTAGAACACACACGATGCGACAGTAATTTGTCGCGTAGAACGCGGAATACCGACGTTTTTAAAATATTAGTTGACGCCGCTAAGTCTTCACACGTCATTCGTCGATCTACTTGAAGGATATCCCAAACAGTGTTAACAATACTCCCCATATAACACTTTCAAATCGATCATGCCTAGGAGCGAGTTCTACCGACATACGCCGTTCTCTGAAATCATGGGGCCACCTAAAAATCGCTGTCACCCAAACATTTATCTTTGTACGCTTTTTTCAATAAATCAACTGTTTCTGCAGCGGTTTTACCCAAAATATAGTAAAGTTTTATAGCATAAAGCATTTCACTTAACTCTGAATCACTCACCTCCATAGCTGCATGGAGAAATGCAGACGGTACCTTAAACAACTGCGCAGTAACAAAACCAGAATAGTCTGCTACGGCTAATATCCGTTGCCATAGATACTTCCTTAATTCAGTTGGGTCGTCTGCTTGGTTTTTTTCCCCCTTCGCAGTGTTGTCAATTCGAAAAAAATACTCAGTTTTTATGGAACGGCCTTTGTGTAAAGGCAATTATATCGTAATTATTGCACTTCATTTTCTTTTTTTTTCCAGGTGGAAATCATGTCTCGTTTCCTAGATTCCGATTCGTATAAAAAGATCACTACAGTCAACAGGCCGGTATATACAGAATTTGGAACCAAATCTTACCCCGATCCTTGCAAGAATGTATTTTCCAGGTATCTCTTTAATTTTTTCTCCATAAAACAACTTTGCGAAGTCAAGTTTTGGAGCGCTACTTCATACGTTTTTTTTTTTAAGTATAAGCACGTAGAGTTAAGAAGGTGCGACAGAAACTGATTTAAAACTTTTCATCCAATCGGAAAGAAGTTATAAATCAGGCTGCGTATCTGTTCAAAGGAAATTTGGGCGTCAGTTTAGTTTACGAAATTGTAAAGATTTGACAAGTATGACAATTTGCAAACTATACAGTTAACTTGAGCTAAATTTGAAAATAAAAATGTAGCATTTGTTGATAAAATAGCTTCTCCCAAAACAACTGCTAATGTTTTAAAAAAAAAGAATGTGCAATACTGCGTTCGACTTTGGCACGAGTCTAAAAAAAAAAAACGGCTAGTCTTTGTAGTAACAATATCAACTGGCTACACCTGTTTATCACGCATGTTTCATCGGTGTTGCGCGGTTTAATAAGCGTTCTTTCGTGAACCCCTGTCAATTGCTTCCCTGCTACGATTTTTCGAAAAAAATTGATGTGAAAGAGAAACAACGGTGCATCATTAGATTTTGCTGTCGACTTAAAATGTCTATCGGTGTGACTTTTCGTCTTATGCAAGAGGCTTTTAACCCTTTAAGCGGCCGATGTTTCTGACTCGAATGGAGCCCAATCTTTTTTTACGCTTCCGAAACAGAAATTGTTCTCATAGTGACTTGATTCTACGAAAGCTACGAAAAATCAAAATCCTTTACCTCTCCCACATCAGCAGTACCGAACATAAACTTGAGGCTTGTGATGAGATCTCGCTTCTATAGTCCTCTGTTCTATGACCCTACACACGATGAGGAAGGGCTTGTTCCTCTGATAAGCAGAACCTGGTACTGGGTAGAAAAAAATGCCTCAAACATCTTCTCTCTTTATTTTCTTGGGTTAGTCGACACTGTTGTAGCCCTTTTAGCAGATAATCAGTTAGAAAGTATTGTCAGTCATCCTCTAAAATGATCACTTTGAAAAACAAAATGGCCATTGGTCATTTAGTGTCGGTCAGCCCCCTTAAATGACCACTTTGATAAGCTAAGGAGAAATCACCGCTCTCTGACGAGCAAGTTCACTCATTATAGATGCTTTCGGCGCACTTTCTAGACAGCGAATATATTCGTTTGAGCTGATTGCAGCCAATTTGGCTGACCCCGAGTTAATTCGTTCCAGCCGGTTAAAGAGTAATATTAGCAATTTTCAGGTCGCATAAAGAATTTATGGGTGGTCGCGAAACGGCGGCTTTAATTACGCATGGAGGAAAACCTCCAAGTGTTACAGCGGTAAACGTCCATACAATAAGTGCTATTATGTAGGAAAACAGACACCTATAAATTAGATATCGAAGATATGGTTCACATTTCAAAATCATGAAGTCATAGAACTTCAAACGATCATTTGGGCATGAAACTAGTTTGTTCAACTTGGGTTCCCAATTTCCTTTCATGGTCAGCCCAATACATGGCCAAGACCACACATGGCCAGTTCCGGTGTTTCTTATTTGCATAAAATGAATATTAAGTTGATGCCTCAATCTGCATATAATCCAGACTTGTCACCATGTGATTTCTGGTTCACCATTTTAAAACAGGCGTTACGGGGACGACAATTACAGACTGATCAACAACTTTTACAGCTGCGCAGGGGTGTTTCAACAGCATTTCAGAATTCCAGAAGAGATTCAAAAAGTGTGAAGAACATTGGGACACCTATATTCGATGCAACGGACAGTATTTCGAAACATTTGGCCACTTACTTGATTATTAAGGGACGGACAAACGATTAACATACGATCTTTTTTTTTTTTTTTTTTACAAAAGACTTGCTAAAAACCATACTTTCTTAGTAGCCGAAATCCTCTCATTAGCTCGACTGTTAACTCATTTGCCATATCGTTGAGGTCTAAATTGAAGATAAGTTCATTTGTGATAGAGGCTAGTCGCTGAATTATTGCCGTGTTACAAAAATCCGAAATCTTTTCAGACTTGGGTTTTCGCAGAACATGTTTGTACAGAGACTATCCGTTTCATAATCTTACACGTTCAGGGCACTTACCATTTCTGAAAAACTTCAGGATTTCGTTAAATTTTATGTCCACAATAATTTTAATGGTTGCTGAGTCCCCATTGATATGCATTGCCGGAAAGTAAAAAATGAACACAATTAAAAATTACAGCTGCATCTATGAGTTAACAGTATGTCAAAGCTACAACTTGTTAAGAAAGGAAAGTGATCATACGTGTGAAGTGATTTAATGTTAATTTTGCCTTTTAATATGTATAACAATGTACTTAAAGCATATTTTAATAAGGTGTTGCCCCTCCTGTAGCAGCAATACAAGCTTCCAGTCTAGCATGCAATGGGACATACAAATGCTGGATATCATGCTGGGGGATAGCATTCCGATATCGAGGGGATACCATGCATGCCATGCAGAATATCTAGGTGATATTATCAGAAAGGGGATACCATTCCGTTAATATCTACCTCGATATTCTGGACAATTATGCTCTACCAACTCTGTGGCAATACTATGGAACCGAGCCTTGTTTGTACCAGCAGTATAATGCACCGAGCGTATTTTTTCATAAACATTCTCTGTTCTTTTGGGACAACCCTTGTAGAAGCGTTCCCTGTTAAATATGCAAACAATGTTGAGAAAGTAGAATATAGTAACACTCTTCTAGTGATCCGATTTATTGGCGTGGGCAGTTTCTGTCTAACTTCCTTAAAAAAGCTATCTGGTTGATGTGCGAAAGCTTGGAAACGCTTATGCATATTTTCTTACGCCAATAAATCGGACCACTATTATAGTGTTACTATATTCTACTTAATTGATATACTGTTCCTCGTTATCAATATGTTAAGAAAGTTTTGTTAGTTTTTTTTCTACATCCTATTAATGATATAAATAAGATTTTATTACGTCTGTTCATAAATTACCAGAGTTATAGGGTCAAATAGATGTCATACTCACACAAGCAATTCTCATCGAATCACCACCGGAGTATGTGCACAGCGAGCTACAGCATTCTGCCATCTATGTGGTAACTGGCTACTGCTGTCAAGAAAGAACGACGCAGGTTTTGATGCCATAGATGCATTTTTGGAGATTCTCAATTTTGTTTAAATAGTCCGATTGGCTAAGTCTGGGAAGTAAGTCTCCTGTGAGATAGCCTCCTATCCCAGCTGCATGATGACTTTCTGAGTAGCTATCATGGCATGCGATCGTGCGTTATCATGCAAATTAATCACCTTCCGAAGCCCATATCTCGAAAATGGTAATTTTTGTTGCAGTTTCATGTTCAAAAGTAGTAGCTTGATGACATCAGCTTTCCAGTCACTGTTAGGCCTAGTGGCATGGACTCATGATGCACCATGAGATGTACTTATCAGAGGTAACGCACATGTCAAGAGGGTAAGTAGCAGTGATAAGCATTTATCGGTGTGGCTTAGTTGGGAAAGCATTCGGCTCCGGAGCAGGAGGACTCTGTTTCTATTTCTGCTACAAACAAATTGCTTTTACGCTATGTTAGCACCTGAACGTAAAATGAATGTACTGGCCGTTAGGTTCTTAGAAAAACGCTTGATGCTTATTCCGTACATCGTCTGGATTTAATATTTTTTTCTTTTCCCGCGAGCTGTCCTTCAAGCTGGTTTGCCGGCTCACCCGGAAACCTAAGATTCCGTCCCAGCCCTTTCTCAAGGGGGAGAGATATGTGACGTACTTATACCTCAGAGATCACGCACATGCCAAGACTGCAAAATCGCAGCGACAAACTTCGTCGGTGTAGTTAATTGGGAAAGCATTCGGCTCCAGAGTAGAAGGATGCGGGTTCGATTCTCCCCACCGGCAAATTGCTTTTACGCTCTAACCACACCTTGAAAGTCTAACGAGATATGGAGAACTTCCTTATCATGTATGTTGAGCTTCGGTGTTGATGTCGTTTTGCTGGTCGTACCCTTGTGTGTTGCGAGTTGATAAAATGTACCTATATTTCATCACCCGTAATGATTTTCTTCAGTAAGTCCTTCTTACGATGTCTGGCAAGCAAGGAAACACATGGGGCAGGTTCTGATCAATGTTGCGCGCGGTAAGTTTGGGTGAGACAAACTTTCCCAATTCTCGAATATTTCCCATTTCATGCAACAGTGGAACCACGGTCGACCGATTCACGCATAACTGTATTGCCAGTTCTCTAATCGGAGTGAACTGCATCTTTGTCCAAAACAGCTTGCAAGCCCGCGCTCTGATTCTTCTTCTTTCGGAAGTCCGACACGCAGTTTTTCCTCTACGTTGCAATCACCAGTAGAGGTCTGCTCCGTGCTTAATCAGGCCCGACAGAATACCTAGTTTTCCCAGTTACTTTGGCAAATAACGCAAGACTTCCTCCTTCAGAGCAGGTTCTTCAACCCGTGATCTGCGCAGCACTTTCCAATGGCCTGCGAGACGTTGTGCAAAAAAGAAATACTAAAATAGAAAAAATACATTCTCGAAATGGAGAAATGAATATCCAGGTACCTTAGGTATATGAACTTTGAATTCCCAAATTCCTTATGGGCTATTTATAACGGGCACATCTTTCGGACTACTTTGCAACATAGATATTATGTTAGCTGCATTTTTGTTTTTCCAAAAGTGAAGTTTTAGGATTCAAATTCTCTCTGAAACATTCAAGGAGCTTAAAATAGATGGAGTTCCTTTCGTTTAATCAAAATGAAGCCACTGTAACGTCACGATCATGACGTCACAGCCTCCGCAGCCATCTTGGCGAGACGATAAAGAATTAAACATATCATTGAAAAGGTACAAGCAACGTCATACTCGGCGTGGCTATCAGCTCTGCCTCATCTTCTCAAAATGCTTCAAGTTGGTGACGTCATCCTTACTCCACCTATTCTAACCTAATTGGAAATACTTGCTGAAATCGGAGACCTTGCGATGATTAGAGATGATATATAAAAGTCTCTAGTAGTATATGTATTATTAGAGACTTTTGCCACTATTCCATTTTCCCGTGTCGTTGCCTTCAAACTTTCAAAAATTCTCAAAACCTTTAAAGTGATTCTTAAATACATAAACAAAATTAACTTTTTAAGATCAAAGGACTAAGTTGAAGATAAAAAGTCATTGGGAATTTATCAAATCCAATGTGAATGTGGTGCTTCGTATATAGGACAGACCCTCAGAGCCTTACGTTTTCAATAATTGAGAACAAGACCTACATTCGGAACTATGACCTAAAGAACTCATAGATGGCTAAACACTGTTACGAAAATGACCATAAATTTTTCTTTGAAGAAGCAAAACTAATTGACAGGCCAGATATTGATATTAACAAACTTGATATTTAGAAGCTTTCCATATACACTATATTGACAAGTCACCGGACACCCCTTCAAAAGCAAACGAACGGATCCACTGCGTTAAGATGCGCGGTACAGCTGCAAACTTGTATAAGAACAGCCTGTAGCTGATCGCGATCATATTGCACTGTGAGGTTGAGTGAAAATGTCGCGGCGGGAGAGAACTGACTTTGATAACTGAGAGAGATTGTTGGGTGTTGTACTGTATTAGTGGGTTGTCCATAAGAAAAACCGAGAGGCGTTTAAACATACCAAAGTCAACTGTTTTGGATGTACTAAATAAGTGGAAGACGCACGGCGTGCTTGAAACAGCAAAACGTACCGGCAGATCAAAGAACCTCAGTGATAGAGGACGTCGAAGCCTCAGGAGAGTCGTTACAGCTAATCGACGGAGTACTGCACAAGACCTCAATGTATACGTGAGTAAAAATGCTGGAACCTCGGTATGTACACATACCATTCGGAAAGAATTTCAATCCACGGGTTACCGTGGGCGTGCGGTTCCTCAAAAGCCTTTAATCTCCACTCGGAATGCTACTCGCCGTTTAGCATAGCGTAAAGAACATTTATCGTGGATCGCAGATCAATGGAAACGGGTCCTATGGACTGATGAATCCAGATACACGATCAATCAGTCTGATGGTCGTGTGTGGGTATGGCGGCAGACCGGGGAACGCTATTTTCCACAGGGTTACTGTTCCTATGGTCAAGCTGGCAGTGTACTCTTGTGAAGGTGTTTCGTGATATGGTCCCGGCCCATTTGTTATCGTGGACAAACCTGTAAACCAGCACGTCGACCTTGATATTCTGGACAATTATACTCTACCAACTCTGTGGTAACATTATGGAACCCAGCCTTATTGGTACCAGCAGTATAATGCACCGAGCCATAAAGCAAAGACTGTTACGGCGTGGTTTGACTATAATTCCGTATCTTGTGTGGACTGGTCAGCACAGAGCCCTGATCTTAATACCATAGAGCACTTATGGGATGAATTAGAGCGCCGCATAAGAAGTTCAGAACCAAGGCCAACTACTAAGCAACAGTTAGAAGCGGAAATATGTACTGGATGGAAGCGCATACTGATCGCTGTGTTCTGAAACCTTGTCTCGAAGGTTCAGTGCATGCATTAAAGCCAAAGGTGGACCGACACCGTAATAATGTATGCCAAAAAAAGCTATGTTGTGCTCCTCTTCTAGGTGTCCTGTGACTTTTCTCATGATAGTGTATATCGGAATTATTCGCAATTTGTTAACGACATGGCATCACACTGCATTTATATCAAGCGCGTGGAAGCAACTGATTGAAACCCGTGACTATAAACACCATTGGATGTCATATACGATTTGAACATTTACGTGCCATTCGTCCTGACGAAGCTGGTTCAGAGCTCAGCTGAACCTTTGTCGACTTAAAAAATAAAATATTTGTGAGAAACGTATTTCCTTAACATTTATCTCTGAAATGACTGATATTCGTAATAAACACATGCATTTTTAAGTTTCTTTTTCTTTTTTTTTTTTTTTTTTTTTTGGAAGACCGTGAGTCCTCTTCCGTTTTGTAGTCCTCTTCCATTTTCTTCTATCTTCCAGATATTTTTCTCAGCTTGTTCCTTTGGATATGACTGATAATGCAATTGGAAACATCTTTCCGCTGGATGATGAAGTTTACTGTGCCTCCGAGACGTGTTACGTATGGAAAATAAATCCTGATACCCTGCAAGGGAAGGAAAAGGTAAAATTTTAAGTTTCAAGTCTTGAATTATTCTTATCTACTGTATAATCATATAATAACGCCTCTGTGGATATGGGGGCAGCCTTTACTCATCGGGAAATCAAGGTAGTCACTTCAAAATGTAGCAATTTCTTCAGTGTTGTAGTGGCTTGTTTTACACAAATTCCAGAAGGAAAGGTTCACTTGTAGGGAAATTACTGTGCTATTTCTACGAGAACCACACAGACTGCTGAGAACGCTTACGCGCCCTTGAACGTGAGAGCGTACGCTGCCTTTGGGGCATGCAAACGTTCCTTTCATGTGCATAGCGCGAAAAGTAAGGAAGTTTCCCATATTTGGGCAATTTTATTCCATCAGTGAGTGACATTTTTCCTGGCGACAAATGTACGTTGCTCTCCGCAGTGCTTAATTTCTGGTTATCAGTTCAGTTAATTGTTTAACGTACGGTTGATAAACGAGTACACAGGGTGTACGAGGGGGATTCAGTAAGTTCTAAACGTGACCTTAAAAAGTAGCCGTTGGCCGCTGACACTGTTATTAGTCTAGTCACATTATTATTACCACCACCTACTTTTGGCTTCAACAGCGCGTAGCCAATGAAAGAAGGCACGTGTTGTGAGCTGGCTTGGAGGGTATATAAGGTGTGCAGTAGGCATTCTGAAAACATATCACTCGTTACTGTCATGGATAAAGGGGGCGATTTATCAGATTTACCAAAAGGGAGGATTATCGGCTTTCGGGCCAAGCGAACTGTATGCGTGTTGCTGTGTGCTATATGAACACTGCGGAGCACCAGGTGCCACTGATGTGAGAGGTGAATGTCTGCTGCGAAGGTACGTGACGGCCGATCGACACGCTACAGTGGAACAAAATGAACCAGGGTGCTACTGGAAATGTAACTAAAACGACAGTTCAGTGAACCCTGCTGCGTATGGGGCTCCGATTCAGAAGGATGGTCACTGCACCTATGCTAACGAAGGTGCACCGGCAGAAAAGGCTGATATTTGCACGGCAGTATCGGACCTCCGCTGATTGTCAAAGGATTGCCTTCTCCGATGAGTCACGTTTTCTGCTTTATGGAACGGAAGGACGTTAGCGTATAAGACGAGAAACATAGAACAAACATTCTTCAACCATTGAAGGAAGAACAGAAGCTGGTGGGGGCAGCGTTATGGTCTGGGAAATGCTTTCGTGTAATTCCCTGTTTCCGCTCATACCTGTGGAAAGCTCTATGGACCGAATTCGTTATGAATCAATCCTTGCAGACCACGTACACCCATACATGCTGATTATCTTCCGTGGGGCGGGTGGGATCTTCCGGCACAACAGTGTGATCTGTCGGACAGCTAGAAATGTCAGAGTGGTTGGAAGAGCACGATGAAAGCTTCAAAGTACTTCCCTTGTCCCCCTAATTCCCCAGACGTAAACCAATTTGAGCATCTGTGGGATCACCTCGATCGTGTTGCTCGCTCTATGGATTATTTACCACGCACCCTCCAGCAGCTGTCAGATGCACTGCAGTCAGCATGGCTCCACATACATGTGAACACCTTCCAGCACCTTATCGAGACATTCCCAATCCGTCTAGCTGCTTTCTGTTTGCACACCGCAGTTACTCTGGATATTAGCTGGTGGTCACAATAATGTGACTAGACCGTGTGTAGTTGAGTGAAAATGTCACGGCGGGAGAGAACTGACTTTGAGAAAGGAAAGATTGTTGGGTGTTATATTAGTGGGTTATCCATAAGAGAAACCGAGAGACATTTAAACATACCCAAGTCAACAGTTTTGGATGTACTGAATAAGTGGAAGACACGTGACGTGTCTGAAGCCCCAAAACATACCGGCAGACCAAAAAAAAAAAAAATCTGTGATAGAAGACGTCGAAGCCTCAGGAGAGTCGTTACAGCTAATCGACGGAGTACTGCACACAACCTCAGTGTACAGGTGAGTAAAAATGCTGGAACCTCGGTATGTGCATGTACCATTCGCAGATAACTTCATTCCATGGTTTACCGTGGTCGTGCGGCTCCTCATAAGCTTTTCTTCTCCACTCTGAATGCTACTCGTAGTTTAGCATGGTGTAAAGAACATTTATCGTAGACCGTAGATCAATGGAAACTGGTCCTCTAAACTGATGAATCCAGATACACGATCCATCAGTCTGATGGCAGTGTGTGGGTATGGCGGCAGCCGGGGAAACTCCATTTTCCGCAGTGTACTGTTCCTACGGTCAAGTTTGAAGCTGGCAGTGTACTCGTGTGAGGGTGTTTTTCGTGGTATGGTCCCGGCCATTGGTTATCATGGACAAACCTGTTAGCCAGCACATCTACCTCGATATTCTGGACAATTATGCCCTACCAACTCTGTGGCAATACTATGGAACCGAGCCTTGTTAGTACAAGCAGTATAACGCACCGAGCCATAAAGCTAGGACTGTTACGGCGTGGTTTTATAATTCCGTATCGTGTGTGGACTGGCCAGCACAGAGCTCTGATCTTTATCCAATAGAGCCCCTATGCTGGATGTCGGTCCAACCTTGATTTGATAAACGGAAGGGGGCTCACAGTGGACTAGAAAACCTTAAACTAAAACAAAATTGGGTACATGTTTCTTTTTGTACCGTATTCTTCGATATAGGGGGTCTGCTTTGACTCCTGAGTTACTCATAGAGATGAAAACAGATAAACTGCTGTTTGCCATGTTATAATAAATTTTATTTTTATAGCAGCAATAATAAGATACACTTATTTTTAAATGGTAATTTTTTATAGTTTATTCGCAGAATCAGATTTGTAAAAAAATTATTCCAAGGGATTTTGGATTGAAAAGAAAAATTTCAGTTATTAAAATTCTAGTGATTAACATCGTATCACATAAGAGTTAAACAATACTTCAAAATTCAATTTCTCGTTTTACTTGAAAATAGTTGTGATTCAATCAAAAACTTCTAACAGGTAAAAGAAAAAGTTGTTGTACGTAAGTAATGCCCCTTAGCCCTTTTCTTCTCTCTAGTAGCAAAAATTCCATAAATGTTCGACAATATTCCATCCATTCTAAGGACAAAACTAACCTTAGAAACTGAACTAGGACTAAAACGCTGTGGAATCTGTCACCTCCCCTCCTAGAAATATGCTCCTTTTCATGTAAGGCGATCCTTTTCTTATAATCTTCCTTCTCTTATTTTCTCTTTACCTCTACCGCGGCAAATTATCAAGCTTAAGCATATCTGAAATGGAATATTCCACACTGGCACGCTTTATGCAGAGCTTGTCATTATCTTTGAGTCTTAACATTTGCCAGTTTTCATTATTAATAGATCAACTGTAAGACACATGCTTTCGGGTAGTTTATAATTATCTTTCACTTATGATGTCAACTTATAAAAAGTGTGATGTATATTAACAGACATCTTGTTTTTCTTAGGTGGACTTAAAAGGGTACGTTTCCATAAATGTTGCTAGTTCTCATCCCCACAGATGCCCGGACGGTAGTGTATATAATCTAGGAGCAAGTTTTATGACTGGCATGAAGTACCACATCTTCAAACTTTCGCCAATGTCTGCAAATGAGGATAAAAAAGACAAAGGTATGGATCTGCTGTGTCTTGCGAGTTATTGCCGAAACTAGATGTTCGAAATTCCTAGTGTTTTTGCTTCTCCATGCTCATTTTGACACGTTCGTCTCCGAAAATAAACAAGTCATAGCATTCCGCCCCATGAATCAAAATATTTTGTAGTTAATAAAAATAAAACCTGCGTAAACTTTCGAGGTTACTTCAGTTGCTTTTCAAAGGATTACTCCCACGAGACGAACGTGTCACGCTCTGGATCTCAACTTTTAAGCAAAAAGGTCAATGGAGACTTTGAAATCTTTCGTCGTAACGTGTAATTGTTCCATTAAGGTACACTTTAAAAAAAACAAATCTGAAATTCACCAGCCACTTTTAGCGATTTTTTTCATGAATTACCGATGCATATTTCTGGTACAACTTTTCCGTGTAAACGGAAAAAAACTCTTAATTTCACGAATGTTTCGTATGCCAAAGAAATTCTGATTTTCAGAACCCTTTTCCAAATTCCTTTCTTGTATATTGACAGTAAATCGCCGTTTTCAAGATGTGTTAACGGAAAATTCTGAATTTTCAGAAATCTTTCCACAATTCCTTTCGTATATTAGCGGAAAAAATCCGTTCTCACTTTTTCAGTTTTCATATGACGAAAACTTTCCGGAAATAGGTGAGATTCATGGGAATACTTAGGGTTTTTGATTAACTGTTAAATTTCAATTGTATGTCGAAGTATTTGATTTTGAAATTCTGTAGTGAGATCGGATATTGCGGATAGTATATCGCTTGAACTTTGGTTGCTGTTCCACGGGATATTTCTTCTCTTCCCCATTTTGTGCAACAGCTATTATACACTGCCGGACAATTGCTAAGGACGGATGACAATAGCAACGATAGCAACCATAAAATGGAAGGCAGGAAAATGTGGAAATTAGCATAAGTGCGGAATACAGTAAGACGTGTTGTGCGTATGCAAATTTTGGATTGCCGAACTTGTTCGTGACGTCATAGCGCTGATAAGAGATATAAAGGATTTGACGCGTATTGACCGTCGTTCAAACGCAAAGTTGAAAGGGAAAGAATCGATTGACGAACTTGCAATTTTCAGTATGTCTTCCCAACATCACCTAGATGATTTTACGCGTGGCCGTATTATTGGCAAGATTGAAGAAGGGCGAAAAATAACAGATGTTGCCAGGGAGTTCGACGTCAGCCACAGTGTTGTTTCAAGGCTTTGGAAATCATTTCAAACAAATGGAGAGTGTAGCAAACGTCACGGGGGAGGTCGTGTTCGCAGTACGACACCTGCAGAAGATCGGTACATAGTGCTATCAACAAAAAGATACTGGCGCAGCACAGCTAGTGAGGTAGCAAATCAGTTTATGGCTGCTACTGGCAAGCGGATCTCCCGAAAAACTGTCGCCAGATGCTTGCATGAAGGAGGACTATACGCCCGCCGTCCTGTTGTGTGCATCCCATTGTCCAGACGTCACCGTACCACCCGTTTGCAATGGTGCCATCAACATCGCAATTGGACTGATAACGACAGGTCTGCTGTCCTCTTCTCAGATGAGAGTAGATACAGTCTATCGTCTGATTGTCGACGGCAACTGATCTGGCGTGATAGTGGTACTGCATATTGTCCAGCAAACATAAAGGAAAGGAACCGATATCCGACATGTAGTGTCATGGTATGGGCTGGCATCATGGTCAATGGCCATACGTCCCTCTATGTGCTTCCAACTGGGACTATGACTGGCCAACGATACATTAATGATGTTCTGCTACCTCATGTTTGCATGTTCCGTGGTGCTGTCGGTGATAGATTCATTTTCATGGACGACAACGCAACATGTCATCGAACAGTCGCTGTCCAGGAATGTCTTGATCGAAGATATTCAACGCCTTGTATGGACAACACGTTCTCCAGATCTGAATCCCATTGAAAATGTGTGGGATGCTTTGGGGAGGAGACTTGCTGGTCGCCAATGCCCTCCAATAAACAAGGACACCCTCATCCGTGCACTGACAGAGGAATGGGATAAATTACCCCAACAGCTGCTTGATAATGTTGTGCAAAGCATGACACGACGTGTGGAATCTTGCCTCGCCCTCCATGGTGGCCATATCCCGTATTGACATCTTACGCCGGAACGCCTGCGGGCGGTAATTGCATTTTTTTCACGTTTACGTATTTTGCACAAAATGGCCAGTTTGTCCCTTGAACACGTTCCAAAGCCTTCTGGATTTCAGAGCACAATAAATTGTCTTTCTTGTAATGTCCTGGCATTCTGACATTATTTTATTTCACTTGGCATCCAACCACACTTACTTTTTTATGCGCTATATAGCCGTTTATGATCCGTCCTTAGCAATTGTCCAGCAGTGTATTGTATTACCGTATTGTTATATATTGTATTACTCGAGCCCCCCCCCCCCCCCCAAGCAGTTGGTACGGCCAAATTTTTGATAATAAAATACTAAAATAGATGAAACCTTTTTTAAAGCATTTTTAAAAATAAGATATTAATGATTGATTGTATCAATTATTTTTGTTGCATTTTAGTATCTTGTACATTTACTAAAATGTTTGACAACCTTGAAGGAGGTAAGAAATTTCCTTAGCCTCCACCCCCACCTAAAAGTACTCGTGTGGGTACGGTGGCAGCCGGGGAAAGCTATTTCCCACAGTGTAGTGTTCCTACGGTTAACTTTGGAGCTAGCAGTGTATTCGTGTGCGGGTGTTTTCGTGGTATGGTCTGGACCTATTGGTTATCGGCGACAAACCTATTAACCAGCAAGTCTACCTTGATACTTTGGACAATTATGCCCGACCAGTTCTGTGGCAATACTATGGAACCGAGCCTTATTGGTACCAGCAGAGTAATGCACCGAGCCATTACTGTTACGGCGTAGTTTGATGATAATTCCGTATCGTGTGTGGACTGGCCAGCACATAGCCCTGCTCTTAATCCTATAGAGCACCTATGGGAGGAATTAGAGCTCCGCATAAGAAGTTTGGAACCAAGGTCTACTACTAAGCAACAGTTAGCGGCAGCATTATGTACTGAATGGAAGCGCATACGTATCGGTGTGTTCCAAAACCTTGTCGAAAGTATGTCTCAGAGTCCGTGCATGCATTAAGGCCAAAGGTGGTTTCAGAATCGCTTTAATGTAACAAAACAGAGGAGATGAGCAACATGGAATCGTCTCAAAGAAAAACAAAAGAACAGGAATTATACAAACTGATAAAAGCGATGATATACATTGAATGAGTAATGACAAATTTACAACGTGATGCAAACAGAGCAATGCTTGAAGAAGAACAAAAATGGCCTCAGGCGGGGCACCGCAGTGCGAAACAACAACAAAACGTTAATGCAGGGTCTTAACCCATCGTGAGATGTAATGGACTTGGTGTAACAGCGAACCACGGGGTGACTGGTGAACACGTAGAATAGGAGTTTTCACGGCATGCGGAGATGGCAGACTGATACTCCTGCTGTACCACCGTGCACAGAGTAACTGAAAACATGGTGAATGGTGAAATCCCAAGTGCGCCATCTATGAAAACGTGTCGAGAAGTGCCAGTTCATCTCTTGCGGAAGGAGTAAGTCTGCCCCAAGAGGCGAGAGATCTTCCAGAACGAAAGCGTTAGCGAGTAAATCCCCTACAACTCAGAGTTGCAACCTGGAATGGGTAAGTCCGACGTCGGATGAAGGGCAGCTATGACAGCTTTCTGAAATGTGTTGAGGCGATTGATGATATAACGACACCACAAGACGTAGTCTGGTTGCTTGGCATTATGCCGGAGGAATTTGAGGATGGAGGTTGCTTGGTCAAAGACCTCCGGAAGAACTGCTTCAAACTGCTGTAGAAAGATGAAAGAAGCCTCCCGATTTATTTTATGAGTGAGAAACTAGTAAAGACCTTCAAAAGAGATTCTTCTGAAGGAAGAGTCATTCTTAAGCAGAGTCGATAAATCTTCAAACGTCGGCAGAGGACACTTGGACTTGGAAGAGCTAGAACGTGACAGGAGAGACTTTAATCTTGCTAGACAGGTGGAACGATGTGGGCGGCTAGTCGGAGAAGGCGACTTCTTCTTTTTCCTCCGGGCCTCGGTACCCGCAGTAGAGCGATGTTTGACGTGGATCGATGACACACGAGATGTGGAATCAGAGGAAAGGTCCACCTCATCGCCGGGAGCAAAAGTGCCGACGGTGAATGAAGCTTGAAGATCTGCCGTGTTGTTCTCTGATGGAGAGAGAACACGGGAAGGCAAGGTGGAGTCAAACAAAAGGAAAATCGGACAGAGTGGAGAAAGCAACATTTGAAGACGCGTCTTCATCCAAGGCTTTAATCCGATTTTCGGTAGAACTGGGTCCAGGAGGTGCAGACGCAAGAGAAGGCATGGCAGCGGAAACGGAGGAACAGGTAGAATGCTGCCTTGGAGCTCCAGGATTCAGTGGCTCTGCCTGGGGGCAAAGAGCCTTCTGATGGCCGTAAGCCTTGCAGCGTTAGCAATGAGCACAGGTGAGAATGGCCGTAAGCCTTGCAGCGTTAGCAATGAGCACAGGTGAGAAGCTCAATCCGGCGGCGCTCGTTACCGCAACGAACATCGAGGAACCGTGGAAAGTTTGAGATGCTCTTACGACGGGAAGATGATGCGAGCAGTTCTACGGAAGCCACAGATATGTTTATCATTGGGGTCAGAGGGGGAAAAGGAGAGAATCTTCACTGGGCCGACTACTTTGCCGCATCTACTAAGTGCAGCACACAGCATATCATCGGAGATCTCCGGGGGTAACGGATGTAAAGAGACCAGAACAGGACGCTGGGCGATGGATTTGGCTAAGAGGTGACTATCACCAATTGATAGGCCCCAAGACAAGACAAGCTCGGCATATTCTTTCTTCGAAAACTAAACAATCACAGTTCGTGGCTTTCAGGTGATGGCACCAGAAGGAAGCATCTTCTTGAGAGCAGAGCTGTACTGCCTCAAAGGAGGTATTGGGCAGCGCATCAAAACAAACCCCCAACTCATGGGTCGAATGAAGACATTGGCCAGAAGGAGAGTTCTCGGGAATGTCTAATAAGATGGTGTCACCGTTGAGAGTAACGTAAGAATCCATAGGGGGCAGACGAGACTAGGTGGAAGCCGGTGCAAAACCAGAGGCAGCCGCAGAATAAATGCGTGCAGAAGCGCCTCCTCTGGAAGGCATTGACACAGCATTAGACAATGCACTGGAGGCAGTAGAAACTGTAGAGGGCAGATTAGCGACGACATCAGAGACTTCCAGGAATTCATCATCGCCAGCAGATGCCAGGTACGTCACATCCACGTTCTCAATGGCGGCGTCAGAGATCTAAGCAGGAGAAAACGTGCAATTGACAGGAGGAAAATTAAGAAGCTCTCCACTAACAAGCGAAGATGATTGATCGGCTGCGTCTGTCGTTGAAGAGGCGATGCGAGCGGGAACAGCGCCCTCATCGGCAGATGCCATAAACAATGGCAAGGTTTAACGAAGAACACGATCAGCTCGGTGTGGAAATTAAAACACCTATAATGAAAAAAATGAGCACTCACCAACTCGTGAGGGAACTTAAACGAAAGAACAGACCTTTAACTTCGGCATACACATAGAAGAATAATGATGGGATACACTAGACACGTACGTGAAGCACTCAAACACGGAGCTCGTGAAGAAGCGTGTAGGCCAAAGGTGGACCGACACCGTACTAATGTATGTCAATAAAAAAAAAAAAAAAAAAATTCTCTTCTAGGTGTCCGGTGACTTTTGTCAATATAGTGTAGTTACCAAGAGTAAATTTAGAAGTTTTGTGAAATAATATCATGAAACAGTGCATTGCACCCTCTCTTAAAAATAATCTAAAGTTTTTGTCAGTTGAAAGATCTCAAACTCCAAATCATTCTGTTGCTTCGAAAAATCACGATTAAAAAAATACGTAATTTGTAATAACACCTACAGAAAAAATGAAAATATTGTGAACGTATTAAAAAAAAATACAATAGCAAATAAACTGACTAAATCACTCGCATTAATGAAAAAAAAAATAATCGTCGCCCAATTTTTACCTTGAACGCGAGTCTGATTCCTGTGAATTTCTGGTCCATTGGGTTAGAAGGGTGGCTTCAACTCAAATGACTGGACTCTATCTCCACCACCGGGGCAAAATAATTCTCTCGCGGAAAGGCTGAAATATTCAGCATGTTGGATTTTACGAAATTTGTCTAAATACGGGAAAACATAACTGTCTTTTCTGAATAAATTGAATACGGGAAATCTGTGAAAATACGGAGGTTAAAGAAAACGGGAACATTTAAAAACCTAAATTCCGTTGAAAGACTGACACCTACAGACAATTTTGCTGCACGTTATTTTTCACAAATTTTTCGTCAATTAAAATCTTTATATTTTTTTTTTTACGCTGTTTACCTATTAGCGTTAAAATTGGCTGCTTCAACAACGAAAGTTGCGTTCCTGAAAAAACCTCGCGGTTTAAAAGTTTAACATCTTATGGGTAAAATATTTGTATTTAGGCTGAGCGAAGACTTCATTTTTCCTATCTGAATGCACACCGTTCACCTATAATAAAGTAAAGCAACATCGTACTTCAGAAGAACATCAGAACCACCTCCTTTCCGATGCTGAGCTGCAGAGTAAGCCGCATCTTCGTGTCCTGGATTATCACTCTTCTTGTAAACTGTCAGAACGACGTATAAAACTTGGTTGGAGAGCTTTTGGAAGAAACAGAATAATTTTTAAGAATATTATGTCTTAAAAGAAAAGCAGAGACGTTGACCTTAACTAAAAAAAAAAAAAATACGTACAAAAACTGCAAACAACTGAAGGATGCATGGAGTGTTGCTTGCTTGGTGTAACCAGGAAAGATAAGAAGTGGAAGTTATGGATAAGGCAAATGACAAGAGTGGAAGACGTCATGATCAGAATGAAATCCTTGAAATGGAAATAGACTGGACATGTTGCCAGAAGAACAAACCACCGATGGACAACCGAAATTCTAGACTAGATTTCAGGGGACAAGAAAAGAGCCAGAAGACCACATGGGAAATGGCTGGATGAAATTCCAAAGTATGCGGGAGTTACATGGAGATTAGCGCAAGGTAGACCGTTGTAGGAGAAACTTGGGGAGACCTTCATCCAGCAGTGGATAATGGTTGTTGTTAATGATGTAATATATATATATGTAGGTTATTTCGTTTGGATAGGGATAATTTAAAAGTGCTGTGGTATTGCTTGTTACAAATAAAATAAGTCAATATTTGGCAGAAATTACCTTTATGGATGGGAGTTTTAGGCCTCTACATGACCCCATTTGCTGTCTTGGCATAATTAATAGAGGGTGCTAAATTCATGTCGCGTGTTTTCGTACATCTGGGGTGTGATTTGTGCAAACGCTGCAGAATTTTCTTTCAAGTCATCCTGGCTTTGAGGTCGTTGTGTGTAGACGATGTTCTTCACAAACTCCCACACGAAAATACAGGAGGGGAGGGGGGGCAGTAAAATTCGGAAGGTTTGCAAGCTAAGGAGGACCATCGCGACCACACCAGTTGTCATTGAATGTGTTTTAAAGTTTCTCGAGCCGCCCCGGTGGCGCAGTGGTCTAAGCGATGGCCTCTGATCATTCGTCCGAACGGGGTCCGGGTTCGAATCCCGGTGAGGCATGGATGTTGTGTTTGTCTAACGGCACTGGCTTTCTCCCTTCCTTGGAACCAGTGACCCTAAATTAGGGACGGGCGACTGCTTATAGCCCATTGAGTTGCTCACGGTGGTCGTTAAACCTCCAATAATAAAAAAAAAATAATTCTCGCTTCCAGTGGGGTGGGGCTCGTTCTTGCTGTAAAATGGCATCGTTATCTAGTTGTGGTACTAGGAAAATCTGTAGCATGTCCAGGTATGAAACTCCCATTTTTGCTCGCCCGTTGGACAGAATTTGACGTCCGTACTGCAGCAACATTTATACGAACTTGCCACGTGTTAGAATACACCTGGCAAGTTCATATAAATCCCTCCGTAGATGTTTTAAAACGCGTGGCAAGAATTGAGAACCCGGTATGAGCTTTGCAGAGTCCGCAAAGGGGATCATGTAGAAGCCTAGACAAACTCCCACCCGTAAAGGAAATTTCTGCCAAATATTGACTTATATCTGTTACAAGCCATACATTTTTAATTACCCCTATCCAAACGGAACTGTGTTTGTGTGTGAGGTTTTTGTTAAAACTGCTGTTGCATAATGACTATACTGTCACTCATACTGCGGCTATAACAGTTTCGAGAATTCAAGAAAGGTTGAGGTTCTTCGACACCCACCTTACAACCCGGAACTCGCACAAAGTGATTTTCATTTCTTCGGTAAACTTACAGAAGCATTATTAAGTCGGTGGCTTGGTGATAATGAAGAGATTTAAAAGGCGGAGCATACCCGGTTTCAGGGACTGACGAACACCTCTGAGGTAAAGAAGCGTATGGAACTGTAGGAGACTACATTGAAAAATAATGCTACAGTTATTCGAATTTTGCTCTAAGTAGTTTGAACAACTGAATTACAATGAGTAATTTCGTGATTCTGAGAACGGCGGCGGATATCTTGGAATTTTTTTGCTTCATCTGATAATTGGTGTTTTTACTGCAGCTCGGAAAATTTAATTACTGTTGATATGATAAATGTCTCATTCGAGGGCATTTTTCTTAATAATAGTTAACACATAATACAAAGTTTAAAGTATCACCCGGCCAGCAATTAAATGTGTATGGAATGTTACGAGAATAAAAACAACTATCTTTCAATGTTTCAGATTGTGGGGAATTGTATTGATTTGTAATACAAGGATTAGAAAAAGGAAACCAGAAACTAAATGTCAAAAGGATTAAAGCTATTGTCAATGCGAACAGTGTGTCTGTTGGGAAGCCGCTCCCCCAGTTACTACAATACAAACTTTTGTTGTGGGTTCATGTTCAATGATTTACAAGCGAGCAAATGATAAGCAGTTTTCTCAATCTTCCTCTGGTTGACAATAGATATCATCGACATTTGCTAATACATTGGGTAGTAACTTTCACATTGTTTGCTTTTGCAATAGCATTTGATCACTTTCGGTCCACCTGGAAGCGTAACTTCGGGGTCCTTGGATATCCGTATCCATCCAATACTTTCACACTTGTGAACAATTAGATTTTGATTACTTTTAAGGAACTTATTTAAAACTGGTGAACAGTATTCAAGGAAGACAAGAGATGGTCATAAGGACCAAACGTTTCAAATACACAGTATTACATTTCCTGTAAATAAAGATTATTTGTCGTACAAAACAAATACCACCGTCTATGTACGATATTTAATAAAAGATGAAAGCTATTTACAAATTAAAACCTCCACTAGCACTTTCGGGGTAACATTTACCCCATCATCAGGTAGAACAGAGAGGTTAAAGATCATATGTAGAGGATTTTAGGAAGGGAGTGACTGACCCTAGGTCTTAAACAACCCTTAGAAATAGGAAGCTAGGAGATTTGGTCTAGAGTACCCGATAGGAAAGTAACACGGAAGCGAAGTAGAAAGGGGAGGAAGACGCCCTTATTTATTACCGACTGCTCAGTAGCTGGGGTCCGACGGCTTAACGTGCCCATCAGACGCACGGCGGGTATTTAGTGGATCGAGCGTTCGTACCTGCCTGGGATCGGACCTGAGGTCCTTTCCGCGGCAGTCACGGACGTTGCCCACTAGGCCACCCGCGGCCAGAGAGGTTAATGCAGTACTCGCGTCGACCTTTATAGGAGTACAGCAATGCACCATGGTATAGTTTTCAAGCGTCACAAGATGTTGCCATCGCAGCCGAGCAATACATACAATTTCCGACTTTAATCACACATAATGCAAATTGTGTTGCACTGTTAAAGTTATTGTCAAATTCACATGTTATTGATTTATTAAATTTATTTTATAATTGTAATTTAAAGTTAAAATCGACGACGTGGTTTTTACAAACTTTTGTTATGTCCACTGGCGTGTTATCATTACAGCACCTGTCCCCCAATGCTTCAATGTACAGGCTTTCAGCAAGTTGCAGGGAGTGTGCGTACGCAGGGGTGTTCAACAGTCTAATGTTCGCCCAGTCTGGTTGCAGTGTTCCATTTACGACATTTCTAGATAATGCCGTATTATTGCGGAAAGTTCGAATATCACACTTATGTTCCTGACCAAACGTCTCCGTGTTGAGCCTATATAGTTACTAACGTGTTCTCCTGTTGAGGTGTCTAACACTGGTATGTTGTACACTCCCAATTTGCTCATGATATCGGTTGCTGCCCGATCTTTTCTAACAGATGATACGAGAGTCTTTGATCGGGTACCAAATTGTATGTTATGCTTTGAGCATATGTATGATAGTGCGTTAGTGATATGCTCCAATGCTCCCAGAAACCGTTTGTTAGACTTTGGGTCTTGTCCTAGACTTATGGTTCTTTCGTTACTAATTATGCAGAATAATCAGTTAACCAACGTCCTTGGATATCCGTATTTATCTGCCAATTTAAAAATAAACTTTATTTCAGACTGAAGATTACTCTCGCTTGAAGAATGCGTGAAGGCTTTTCTTATAAGAAAGTTAATGGCAGATAGTTTTTGTGGAGTTGGATGTGAGGAATTGAATGGAATAAAGCTATTGCAGTTAGTTGGCTTTGGATAAACTAAAAAAGACAGTGGATTAGTATCTGGGTCACGAAATATGCGAAAATCCAAAAAGGGAGTGAAAGATTAGATTCAAGTTCTGCCGTGAGCCCGATAGTAGGAAATACTGACGAAAATGCGTCGCCGAATTGAATTAAATCATCCCTTGAGTGAGGCTAAATCACAAGGATGTCGTCGACGTACCTAAGGTATAAACTAGGGACCAAAGGGGGATCCATTGAGAAATTTGTTTTCAATCTATTGTAGCAGAATTTCCGCTAACACAGCAGATAGTGGGGAGCCCGTGGGCGAACCCTCAGTTTGCAAGTAAATTTTGTCAAGAAATATGAAATATGATCGCCGTTTAAATAAACGAAGTGCGTTCATAATGGCGGTGATTTCGGGGGTGGGGGCATGAATTTCAGCAAGTTTAGCCTCAATAATACGATGAGCGGCGTTCGCGCAGGTACGTTAGGGTACAGTGAAATCACATCCAGAGAGGCTAATATGAAAGGGCCAGTATGTGGTTGAATCATTCTGATCCCTTCAATTGTTCTGATCCTTTCGATTATTTGTCGATAGGGGAATATTTATGGTAGCTCAGTGTATATCCTAAAGGGTACAACCCCCCCCGCCCTAGACCTTTGCTATATCCGCAATTACACTGAAATCAAATTTACTTCGTACAATATCCCATTTACCGCCTTGAAGAGCGTATATTTTCTTTTCTCATTTTGCGCAGTTGTTCTACATTTGTTTGTGCGCTCTTGGTTGCACGGCATTTTTTTCATATCTGGGTCGCATTTCATTTTTTTAAATCCTAATAAGTCGCATTTTATGCGACTTATTAGGATAAAAAATGAGGATGAAATCTCATGCGTGGAATATCTGCTTGACGTTGTTATAGCATTCTTTAAAGTGGCAGAAATGTAGCTTTTTTTTTTTTAATGAATTTCTGGTATACGTGAGCAACCAAGCTTGGAATTACGCAGTGAAAACCCGACGCTAGTGTTATGAGTCTGGTTTCGCGGCAGAGTACGCAAACATATTTTTAAATGAGGACGCTTAAAACTTATGTAACAAGTTAGTAAAATCGTGCAATGCATCAGTGGCGCCCATATAAGTCCTTTTTTATTTCTGGAGGGGGTGGGTGCGCTAAGAAAAATCCTTACCTCTTTCAAGGCTGTCAAACATTTTAGTAAATGTACAAGATACTAAAATACAACAAAAATAATTGATACTGTTTGACAATTAGCTAACAAGTACCTTATTTTAAAATGATAGGTCTATCAAAAACTCAAATTTTTTTCTGTTCATTATATTTATTTATAAAGTTACAAAAAAACTGAACCAATAAATGTTTTAGCTGATTTTAAAAATTGTCATTGCAACTTCATATTACATGTGATATGTAAAAACTACATTTCAAATGAATTAAGTTTGCTGCAATTTTTTTTGTCAACGCAGAGGTTATAACTGAACTGTACAATTAAAGTTATAATTACAGTTTAGAACATTGTGATGGGAAAAGTTAATTCCACCATGATATCTAGTACTTTTCAGAGAACGCAGTCAGTTCTATCACCACGTTCTATCACCACGTCACAGGCACAACGGGGTAGCGGCGCAAATCGGCGCGTGCGCACCACCCAAACAGCCACTCTCCTTCTCCTAAAAGTATTACTGATTCATCGGCTCGTACTTCGTAATGAGATGTATTGAAACTGGCACCTACAATTCATTGTCGTATTTTTGAAAGTAAACTCATAGCAGAATCGGGAAAATCAAATTTTTAAAATAAAGAAGTTTGATAATTGCAATCGATCATTAATATCTTATTTTTAAAAATGCCTTAAAAAAAGGTTTCGTCTATTTCAGTGTTTTAAATTTATCAAAAATTTGGTTATACCATCGATTATGAAGGGGGGGGGTTCGAGCCCCCCGGCCTACCCTTATGGGCGCCCTTGTAATTCATTGATTAGGATACACTTTCCAACATACAAGAAATCATTACTCAAGTTATGAGGATAATGGCTGTAGAATAAATCTCGCTGCTGTGTCCTGACCTTTGACTCCATTTCAATGATATTCAGCAAAACCGTCCAGTATATCTCTGGAGCAACATGATAAAGTTTTGTCGCAATCGCAGCATTTTTGTGTAAGTTATGACGCATGAGGACAATGGAATGGATCCCCCTCCGTGTCCTGCCCTTTGACCCTATTTCGCCTATTTTCAATAGGGTTCGTTCCCAGGTTGTCCCCTACTACATACTAAAATTTCATCAAAATCGAACCAATTTTACACAAATTATGACTCACAAGGGCAATGGATCCTGTTCCTATGTCCTGACCTTTTGACCCCATTTCGTCCATTTTCAATAGGGTTCGTTCCCAGGTGGTCAATTACCACTTAATAAAATTTCATCGAAATCGAACCCTTTTTACGCGAGTTATCGTGCGGAACGGCATACATACACAGGCAGACGGGCAAAGCTGGAGCATATACGCTTCTTCAACCTACGCTTTTGGAAAGCGTAAAAAAAGAGGAAAAATAGTTAATGCGCACGATACCCGAAAGTGACCAATAAAGTAGCGAATAAAAACTTCGTCGTGCTTTTTACAGCATTTCTCTCATGCAGCAAAGTAAAAATAGAGGCTATATTGTGTAGTTTTCATGCTCTCCGTGCTACCTCTATTTTGTGTCAACTCCTCTTACAAGTATACATAATGCTTTTTTTTTCTTTCAGGTCGCAAAGGATTTGAAAGGGCATCGGTGCTGTGCTCGATAAATTCCAATTGGAAGACTAATTTCAGTTATTACCACAGCTTTGGGCTAACGGAGCATCACGTTCTGTTTTTGGAGCAGCCATTATTAATAAATACCATAAAGATGGCAGCTTCTGGAGTGCAAGGACATGCCATCAAAGAATGCTTTGAATGGCATCCGAAGGAAAAGGTATTGCTATTTCTCTTTCTATTTTGATTGACTGTGTCCATGCCGATTAAAAATCAGATTTACTGTGCTGCTAGCAAGCACCACCTGCCGGATCTAGGTAATTACAACAGTTCTGCAAAATAACTGAGTTTTTCTTTCACAGAATAGCGGTAACTTGGATCAGCACCTAGCTTTCTCATCACAATTATTTTTTGTCATCAGTAAGATCATTTGTAACCACCCGAAATAAGCAGTCGCAGAAAATGAGACAGCCCTTAAAGAAATGGAGTCGCAAGTGCACGGCTTCTTGTCTGAATTCATTGCTGTAATTCCACGACCAGTTCGTGTTTGTCATTTCCTTAGTATGGCTATCGAATGCGTGTTGAAGTGATGGATGGACGTTTGTATGAAGCACAGCACAGCACAGCACAGAAATAGGAATAACTTTTGATTTTAACTCGGTGCATTAGTAGTTTGGCGAAAAGCCGATTTTACGAAATTTGCGTTGACTCGTGAAATTGTTCTAGGTTTAAGCTGTGCCTGTACAAGTGTATGACCCTGTGATTTACAGAGTTTTAGTGCCGTAGAGATCTTACCTTCACGAGAAAAGTGACACAAATCCAAACACAATGTATGTGGACTTGTGTCACTTTTCTAAAGGAAGGTGCGATATTGTGGGGATGATAGTTCGGCTATATATCCCTATTCTGGACATTTTATTTCTGCAATTGATAATCGTGTTCTGAAGCTATGTATGAAGACGAAAGTACTAAGCATCTCTTTGGTTTTTGATCAAGTGTGGATTACATATGCCGGAGTTCTGATAGTTTACAAGAAGAGTGATAATCCAGGACACGAAGCTGCGGCTTAACTGCAGCTCAGCATCGGACTGGAGGTGGTTCTGATGTCAATGAAGGAAAGTTCTGGCAGTGTAAGCAGCCAACTCCTGTGTCTGAGGAACACGGAGGGCCGTTTTCACTGTGACGTAGCAACACGGAGGGCCGTTTTCGCTGTGACGTAACAACACGGAAGGCCGTTTTCGCTGTGACGTAGCAACACGGAAGGCCGTTTTCGCTGTGACGTAGCAACACGGAAGGCCGTTTTCGCTGTGACGTAGCAACACGGAGGGCAGTTTTCGCTGTGACGTAGCAACACGGAGGGCCGTTTTCGCTGTGACGTAGCAACACGGAGGGCCGTTTTCGCTGTGACGTAGCAACACGGAGGGCCGTTTTCGCTGGACCACAAAGATTTCTTGTCCATTGAAAGAAATTTTGCAACACTGCTCCAAGCAAACGATACTACAACTGCAGTTGAATTTAAAAACATGGTCGGTTCGTTCGTAGTAAGCCAAAGCGTGCTTTTTTTTTGTGTGTGTGTGTGTTAAGATAGGTTGCGTTATCGGGATGTTTTCTAGATCAGGTTACTGGATTTTTGTCGTATTTTTATTATCTCAACACTAATTGAAATTCAAGGTATAATACTAATTATGGATCTTTGATGAGAAAGGTATGGACCCTGGAGAGGAAGATGAATATTACCGACGTTGAGATTTATAGCAGCCATGAGAGCAGGTAGTGATGGAGAAATTGGTCAAAATAAAAGAAAAAATAGTTCGTACACATTACGTAGTAGGAATCACACACACAAAAAAAAGTACTTTTGTACAGTGAGGGATAATTAAAAATAAGTTTCACGTGGTATAGTGTGTAATCCTTTGCGGGTGTCCAGTTTTTGGATAAAAATTTTATAAAATAATATGTCTACAAAATGTTACACCGTTTTTACAGGAAGCATATCTATAAAAAAATTCATAGAATGGTAGTCACTAAGAACTTTGACTTCTTATCAAAACTCAGGAAGCCACTTTTCTTATTGTAAAACGTTACGACACCCATTTGTCGAGAAAATCGCAACTCCGGCGTGCTGTGAAATGGTCCTAAATACGTGTATCCTGCCCTCGATATAAATATCAAATGACGCAAGGCTTTTCGACGGGAAATATAGCCTGGTGAAGAATTCAGGATATGTTTGAAACACAGAAAATCTTGTGACCGAAAAAGTTGAGCAAAACTCCACGATGCTTTGCATAAAAGTAAAGGTATCAACGTATGTCAGGGGACTTGCGCAAATGCTATCTGGCATTAGTCTGTTTTTTTCTTTTCCTCTCCAAGAGTGTGATGAAAGAACTGTTTTGGAATATGCATAGATTGTACTCCTTCCTAAATGGCAGGTGCTGTGAAAGGTTGGACCCCTAAGAGTTTTATTTCCTTAGCCAAAGAAAAAACACGAACAAAAATATATCGTGAGTCAATTAAGAAATGAGACTGAATAAAAAAAAAATGAGAAAGCAGGAAAACACGAATATACTTTATTCGAAGTTCATTCCTCCTGCGTTAATGAAAGTAGCACGAACAGCCAACGAAAGAAAGGACTTGCACAGGTAATCTTTTGGTATGTAGTGAAGGGCTGATGTCACAGTTCTTTGTACACTCATCGTCAAAAAAATAGTTGCGCGGAGAAGGAAGCAACCGACTGGAATGAGTAGGTTTGACATCGTGAGACATGCAGATGTTTCAAGTATCACGCTCGGTGACGCATGTGACTCCACCAAGGAAGGGTCGTAGGGCTGTACCTGACCGGCTATATAAGGTCATCCCGTTTGCGCATGTGATACGACCAAGGAAGGGTCGTAGGGCTGTACCTGACCGGCTATATAAGGTCATCCCGTTTGCGCATGTGACGCCACAAAGGAAGGGTAGTAGGGCTGTACCTGACCGGCTATATAAGGTCATCCCGTTTGCGCATGCTTGCCATTCTGACTCGTGCTGTTGTGTTGGTTGCATCCTTTGCAAGTGACTTATGCCTTGGAGAAAAGTTCGAAAGCAATTAGAGGAGTTCGAGAGGGGCCACTTCGTTGCACTCAGGGAAGCGGGATGGTCTTATCGCCGTATTGCGAGCTACAAGCTGTTGGCGGTTGTGGATATAACAAGTCGCGCAGCAGCGTCAGGAAGGGTCTGGAAAAACCTAGACTAACCTCGAAGAGAGGACCAATGGGTTGTCCGACATTTGCGGAGTGACCCAACAGCCACGATTACGGATAATCAGTGAGGAGTGGTGCCCTCCATGTTTCGCCGATTTAATACAAGCAATTCTGGCAGACAGCTGCAGGACGTAGGACTAGACACACTCAACCAGTTACAACGACTGCCCTTAACACCATTGCATCGTCGCCAAAGACTGTAATGGTGGCGTGGAAAATTGTCAAGGAGCCACTCAGAATTGCAGCAGGTTATCTTCAGTGACTAGTCGCGCTTTTGTCTCGAAAGAGACTACCAACGAATACGTGTGTGGAGGCACTGTGGTCAGTGCCAAGATGAACGGTTTGTTGTCGAGCGTCATACGTCCAGAAGGAATAGTGTGTGGTGCAATTTCCTACGGCCGCCCCGGTGGCGCCGTGGTCTAAGGCGTTGGCCTCTGATCATTCGTCCGTAAGGGGTCCGGGTTCGAATCCCGGTCAGGCATGGATGTTGTGTTTGTCTTACGGCACTGGCTCTTTCCCTTCCCTGGAACCAGTGACCCTAAATTAGGGACGGGCGACTGCTTATAGCCCATTGAGTTGCTCACGGTGGTCGTTAAACCTCCAATCAAAAAAAAAAAAAAAATTTCCTACGATGCCAGATTACCTTTGGTGTTAATTACAGGCACTTTGACAGCCCATCTTTAGGTGAATGAGGTCCTGCAACCAGTGACCCTACCTATCTTTTACGCTCGCTCTGGTGCGATTTTCCAACAGGACACCGCTCGCCCGCATACGGCAGCTGTCTCCAGAGCTTGCTTTCAAGGTACCGACACTCTGCCAAGGCCAGCCGCATCGCCAGACCTACCCCCGACTGAAACTGTAAAGGATGCTATTAGACGCGCTATTCGTACTCCACTCCTACCTCACAATCTGCAGTAACTGCATAAGAAGATTTAAGTTGCAGAACACCATTAGGAACCTGTACGACTCCATGCTGAGACGTCTGGCATGCTCTGTGAGCAAACATGGCTGCCTGAGCCCGTACTGAGAGAGAGACTACTTATTGGCGTGTATCTCAATAAATATTGCCCACATCAGTCTCAATGTTTAATCATTTATTGTTCTTGGTAACCTTTTACCTTCCTTCCGAATAGCATTGTAATCCGATAAGTCTTTCTGGGTGCAACTATTTTTTGACGATAAGTGGATGTCTTCAATGTCTTGAAAAACTTTTCCTTTTTGAAGGTTGCTTTAACTGAGGAATAGAAAGTAGTCACACGGTGACATATCTGGAGAATAGGGGGATATTTGAGAACACACACTTGTTTTCCTGCCAGAAATTGTTGTACACAGACTACTGTGCGTTATCATGAATATGGAGCCATTGCCCGCTTTTGTACTAAAGCCTGACGCGAACATTCCTCTTGCACAATCGTTCCAAAAGGGATGTGTAAGCATTGCGAGTCACAGTTGTACTTTCAGGAATGGACTCGCGATTCCCTTGCAGTTGTAAAAGTAGGCAGGCATTGGCTTGATCTTGGTCTTCTGTAACCTGATCTTTTTTTCCTTTGGGTGACTGTGGTGACTTCCACTGAGCACTCCGACACTTCGTTTCACGATCATAACGAAAACACCGTGTCTTATCATCTGCCATAAATCTTTGGAGATAAAATACAAATACCAACGTTTCCCACAATCAAAGGTTTATTATATGTCGACTATAGTTTTGCTGAGCTATTGGCTCGGCATCATCAGGACGAATGGAGCGTAAACATTCAAATCATTGTGACATCATCAGAGTTCTGACGGGCATGGTTTTTGGCGAGCTGTTTCCGCGCGCTTGAAAGAAATGGAGTCGACGTCATGTCGTTGACAAGCTGTGAAGAGTTCCGGTATATGTGGACAGCTTCTAAATATATTAAGCTCTATAGTCGAATCAGGTTTATCAATGAGCGTAGCGTTTTCAAACAAACAGTGGTTATTTTCGTGACAATGTTGGGCTATAGACGACTTTTTAGTTCACAGTTTCGTACGTATAGGTCTTGTGTTCCTTCACACGGAAATTTAAAGCCCTGCGAGTCTGTCCTATATATGAAAGTTCACATGCATAAGGCATCTGATAAATTCCGCAGGAATTTGTCTTCGACGTAGTCTTTTGATCCGTAAACATTTATCTTGTTTATGGGTTTGAAAATAACTTTGAAATTAAAACCCTTGAGGATTTTTAAAATTCTGCAGTAAATCTGTGGAGCAAATGGGATAACCACCCAATTCCGACGTATTGGGTTGTCTATTGGAGTGAGTAAGCAGACAGGCTCCGGTTTCCTAAATTTTTTGGATAGCTTTGTCTATAATGGAATGGGTATATCCACTGTGTAGAGCAATTCGTTTAATCAAGCTCTTTCTGCAAGGAATCCTCAGTTGAGCATATATGTATTTCACGATATACGTTTGCGTAGAAGGCAGAGACTTTGTTTCCATGGGTGATCTGATTTGGCATGTGGTGGTAAGGAAACAGCAAATGGTTTTCGATAAGCTGTTGTTATGAATGATCCTTCAGAGCGTGACACAAGGAATGGTAAGCAGCCACTATTTTCACTCTCATGTAAACTGTAAGTAAGGATCAATTGAATTGATGAAATCAACTAATTTAGGTATTTCTGAATTCATGCCGTTCCAGAGGACAAAGGAATCCATAGGTCACATATAACCAGCTGAAAGAGTTTGTCCTGGAAGTGACTCATATAGACCGCGTAAAATAGGCGATAGTGGGCTATCCATTGCAAGGCCTGCCGTCTGTTGGAAAAATCTTCCGCGAAAAGGAAACTGCTTTGTCTGGTGCAAATATCCACTGGTCTCAAAATATCTTCTACTTCCGGTTGGCTGAAATGATGTTCAGTGAGACTAGCTTTCAAAGATCTCAAGGGTGTGTTTTGCGTACTCTTCTCGTACATGTTTCTGAAAAAACGCAATTTACCTTTGTGCCCCCCTAGAGGAAAGTATCATTTACTTGAAAATTTTGAATTTATAGGAAAAACATTTCTCATCGGAAACACTATCCGACAAAGGAATTTTTCAAATCGGACTTTTAGAAGTAGAGATATTGACAAAAATAAGATATACATCAACGCCCCCGGCGTAGAAATCATTATTTCAAGAAGAAAATGTTCCTAAAACGGTTGTCAACATGAGTACCATCAGTCAACAAACTACTTTTTTTGCAATCGAGATTTTAGCTCATATTTTGCTGCATATACATCAGAAGCGGAAATTAAGACTTACGCCACCTGGTGGCCAAACCATTTTTTACAAAAATTAGAAATTAGGTGCAACGGATTTCCCATCAGGAGCTGTATCCGGTGCAGAAAATTTTTCAAATCGGGGATTTAGAAGCAGAGATAGGGGGGGGAGCAATTTTCCTTTACGCCCCCTAGCGGAAAGTCTACAAATTACTTGAAAATTTTGAAATTATATGAAAAACATGTCACACTGGAAACACTGTCCAACAAAGAAAAGTTTTGACATGGGACTCCTAGAAGTAAATATTGACAAAAATAAGATGTCTACGCCCCCTGGCGTAGAAACCATGTATTATTTTAAGAAGAAAATGTCTCTAAAAGCTTTGTCGACATGAGTAGTATCGGTCTACTAACGTTTTTTTCAATCTAGAATTTAGCTCATATTTTGCTGCAAACACATCAGAAGCGGAAATTAAGATTTACGCTCCCTGGTGTTCAAACAATTTTTTTTTACAAAAATAAAAAATTATGTGCAAACGATTTTCCATCAGGAGCTGTATCCGGTGCAGAAAGAATTTTTGAAATCGGAGATTTAGGAGCAGAGATATTGGGAGAAACGCACTTTACCTCTACGCCCCCTAGCGAAGAGACTATGAATAACTTGAAGATTTTGAAATTATATGAAAATACGTCACACTGAAAACACTATCCAACAAAGGAATTTTTCAAAACTGACTTTTAGAGGTAGAGATATTGGCAAAAATAAGATATATATTTACACCCCCTGGGAGAAACTGGAATATTTTAAGAAGAAAATATTCCGAAAAGGTTTATCAATGTGAGTGGCATCAGTCCAAGAAATAATTTTTCAATCTATATTTCAGAAGCTCAGATTTTATGGCAAATACTTCAGAAGCAAAAATTAACACTTAGCCCCCTGGTGGCCAAAGTAGTCTTTGCCAAAAATTTGAAATTATATGCAAAAGATTTTCCATCGGGTGTATCCGCTGAAGAAAAAAATGTTCAAAGTGGAGTTTTAGAAGAAGTTATCGGGGAAAATGTAATTTACTTTTGCGCCCCCTAGCTGAAAATCTATGCGTAATTGGAAAAAGTAGCTATATCTAAAACTGTTCGGCATAAATGGAATCGAAAGATAAAATTTTTTTCAATCTGATGTTTAGAAGCAAACATGTGGAATAAAACGCATTTTTGAATTCGACTTCTGCATTTACCCCCTCTGTACATCGTAAAAAAAAAAACTAATTAAAGGATCAGCATTCGCATATTTCAAGCTTCCCAATGCAAAAAGAATTTTCCAATTCGGACTAATAGTTGCAGAGATATCGTGGGTACAGACGGTGTCACGTCAATTCGTCGACTACGACAATTCGTCGCGCGTCAATTCGTCGCGCGTCAATTCGTCGACCACGACGATTCGTCGCGGACAAATTCGTCGACTACGTCAATTCGTCGCGTTTACAGATTTTGGTTACATACAAAACGAATGCAGGAAAACGTACGATTTCGAACGTCTTGCTCCCTGATCAAATTTATAAAGTTTGGACACGCAGACAGGATAGGAATATTACGTATTTCTTTGGCACTAAAAATATTAGACGGTAAACGGTTTTTGGAACGGGTCAGGGGCCCGGTTGGTCAGAGCCCCCCATACACAAAATATTCGTGAGATCTACAGTTTTCAATTCAGAACCACCAAATCAGGTATCCTATCTCATAGTACTCTAACTTAGACGGTTGTCGGTTTTGGAACGGGTCAAGGCCCGGGGAGTGAGAGCCCCCCCCCCCCCCGTACATACAAAATTTTCGTAAAATCTAGTTTTCATTTCAGAACCATCAAATTTGGTATCATGAAACTCTAACTTAGACGGTTTTTGGTAGGGGTTGGTGCCCGCGGGTTCGGAGCCCCCCCCCCTCATAAAAAATTTCGTAAAATCTACAGTTTTCATCTTAGAACCACCAAATTTGGTATACTATCTTATGGTACTCTAACTTAGTCGGCAGACCGTTTTTGGAACGGGTCAAGGCCCGGGGGTGAGAGCCCCCACATACAAAATTTTACTAAAAACTACAGTTTTCAATTCAGAACCACCTAATCTGGTATACTATCACATGGTACTCAAACTTAGACGGTTTTTGGAAGGGGTTGGAGCCCGGGGGTCAGACCCCCCGAATAAAAACTTTTTCGTAAAATCTAAAGTTTTCAATTTAAAACCACCAAATTTGGTATGCTATCTCATGGTACTCTAACTTAGACAGTAGACCGTTTTTGGAACGGGTCAGAGCCCCCACATACAAAATTTTCTTAAAAACTACAGTTTTCAATTCAGAACCACCAAATCTGGTATACTATCTCACGGTACTCTAACTTAGACGCTAGACGGTTTTTGGAAGGGGTTGGAGCCCGGGGGTCAGACCCCCCCCCCGAATAAACACTTTTTCGTAAAATCTACAGTTTTCAATTCAGAACCACCAAATTTGGTATACTATCTCATGTTACTCTAACTTAGACCGTTTTTGGAAGGAGTTGGAGCCCGGGGGTAAAGCCCCCCCATAAAAATGCCGCGTAAAATCTACAGTTTTCAATTTAGAACCACCAAATTTGGCATACTCTCTCATGGTACTCTAACTTAGACGGTAGACGGTTTTTGGAACGGGTCGGGCACGGGGTCAGAGTCCCTCCGCCCATGAATGTTTTTCGTAAAAGTTTTCAATTTAGAGCTACCAAATTTGGTATACTATATAATGTTCTAAATTAAACGGTAGACGGTTTTCAGAACGGGTCGGGGCAAGGGTGGTTACCCCCCCCCCTACACACGAACTTTCGTAAAATCTATAGTTTTCAATTTAGAACCACCAAATTTTGTATATTATCTCATGGTACTCTAACTTAGACGGTAGAAGGTTTTTGGAACGGATCAAGGCCCGGGGTAAGACCCCCCCCCCTTACATACAAAATTTTCTTAAAATCTTTATTTTTCAATTCAGAACCACCAAATTTTGTGTCATGAAACTCTAACTTAGCGGGAGATGGTAAGTGAAAGCGCAACATTATTAACTTGATTTGTTATGCAAACCTTATAAATACGACCACAGCGATTAAAAGTTACTAAAGAGTCCTTGGAAGTAATATTTTTTGACCGAGTGCAAGTACAATTTACGAAATGTCAACAGGTCAAAATATCTAAAGTAACAATGAAATTTGAAATATTTCTTCTTTTTATTTCAGTTTTGACACTTGTATTAAGTTTTAAAAACATATATTTCTCCTGTCGTATACCTTCATTGTGCTTTAAACAGAATTTCGTACCATGTTTTGGGTATTTTGTTTCGTGTGGTTGCAGTTTTTTTAATGTTTTGGGCATTTCATTTTGTGTGGTTACTTCTTTTTATGTTTTGGGCATTTTACTTTGTATGGGTGTTTTTGTTATGTTTTTGTTCTTTTTTCTTTTCTGTGGTGGTTGTAATGTCGACAGGATAAAAAGGGGAAACTGTGGACAGTCACGATGCCTACTTGCTTCTAATTTTTTTTTCAAATACAGCACATGATTTTGTATTGAGTTATACCACTTACTCATTAAGCGACTACAGGTTTCTTTAAATATGAACGTTTTCTTAGAGCCTTTTGTTTCCTCTACCTAGCTTTTTCGGTTCCGCAATTTCTTTTTTTGGTTTTAGAATATTTTCCTTATTATTAATCTATTTTCTCATGCAAAATCTTTATGTAAGGTATGTTTATTCTATCGAAGTATTTTGCAATTATACGTGAAGCCCTGTTGCTGAAGTAAAAAAAATATTTCCAACTGAAACAACGCAGTTCAGATATTTTCCCGCTGTTAACTCAAAGAATGAAAACAAAAACAAAAAATCTGTGCAAGGGTTGGGGCATGAGACAGTACTTCTGGTAGCCAGGCAAAGTTTTAAGGAAGAATGAGCTTAAGAATTTCTAACTGCAACAAAAAAGAGCATCCGCACTGTATCCCTCCCCATCCCCTAGTGCCGGCCTTTGGACGTCTTGAAAGAGAAGCCTTAAGGACACATCTGTATCGTAATTGCCTGAGCATTCGCGACAATCTTCTGGTGTCGTAGTAGAAAAACACACTTCCTACTTCGCCTAAATTGCTTGGATGTAATGCCAACGTTTTGCTCTCGCATTGGCTTTCTGTTGCTTTTGATGGAATACTTTTCCCCTGGGGTTCACCGCTTTCACTATAGTCTTCAGGACAGGCGGCAATAAACCCCAACATAAAACACCAGTTTCACGGCAATTAACTGCAATTAGCGAAAGAGAGGGGCGGTACAGGAAATAAGTCGAACGAGACAGATCTGAACTTAGAAAGTCGGGGGAAGGTGCTGCATGAAAAATTGTGTTTGGCTTACAGATCATTTGGCACGTAGGGACGTAGGTTTCGTTTAATATGTTACGGGGTAAACAAATTGTCTTTTCAGTATAACAATTTTCTTTCATACGCATGGTGCAACACAAAAAAATTGAATTTATTTTTGAGAATTAGCATGACGCCTACCGGCCCAGAGTACAGCTGCCCAGTCCGCGCCTGCTGCCGCCTCCGGAACCTGGCTCCCGGGTTCTTCGCATCTGTTGATCCCTCGCCTGGAGCGTCCCAGCTGTGAAATACATGTACCTCTGCGTTTTGGAAAAACAAAAGATAAGATGCCGATCCTTAAAATTAACCACTTCTTGGGACCGCAGGTACGAAAATCTTTAACTTCGCTTAAACCCTAACTGGAGGAACAAGCTTCACGTGATTGTCTGTATTCTGAGTGTTTTATTGAATGGTTGCTCATTAGTTCGTAGTTGACTGGAGAACAGAGAACGTGCTTGTTGAAACCTTTGTTGTGCGTTGTCAAGTGATAATAGTGGAAATATATCATTCTAAATATTTTGGAAAGAGAAAGTGCATTGTTTTCCGAAGGCACTATGCAGATGAAGAATGCAAAATAAATAGTTAACTCACAAAAAGAAAATGATTTGCTGAAATGGAAAGGGTATTTATTTTGCCATAACAGAGTGCGAGGTGATTTACGGTATTGTCACTGTATTGAAAGAAATTATGGAAATTGTACTGGCTTTGCTAGTACTATTCTTATTGGAGATGAACACAGGATGCGCAATGAGAAACCACATAATCATGCTCCAAGACCGGAGAAAAGTGATGTTGCTGTTGCAAGAGCGCAAATAAAAGAACGAGCGAGAAATACGGACGAAGCCCCTGCACAAATTATTCAAACCGTGACAACGTCAATGGCTACAGTAAATGCAGCTTACATGCCTAATATGGATGCACTAAGGCAAGTTGTAAAAAAGAGAAGACATGCCAAGACATGCCTGCGGAGCCTACGACTTCAGAACGGATCGATGCCCCAATAAATTTACAGGAGAAGATGGTGCAAAATTTCTTGGCAGAGATAGCGCATTTGGACATCAAAGTTATTTTATTTTTAACAGAGAATAATTTACGAAAGCTTGAAGCACCCCTCTGGATTATGGATGGGACATTTGAAACTTGTCCAACCCTTTTTAGGCAATTATGTTCCATTCATGCTATGGTTGAAACGAATCCAGAGATGCACAGACTTGTCCCACTAGTTTATGGGTTACTTTCCAGCAAGTATAAATAATATAATACTATTATAAAGTATTTTTGTAGGATTGACAAGACTATGTCTCAGACTATGATATTCAGCTTGCACCACAATATACGCATAATAGATTTTGAAATAGCTACCGTTATAATGCTGCTAAAAAGGAATTTGGAAGCAGCACACACAAATGTTGTTGGTTTCATCTCGGAAAAAAATGTGCTGAGGAATATCCATCCTCTGGCATAGCCTTGGAATATAGGGAAAACAGTGAGTTTGCTCTCAAAGTCAGACATTTGCAAGCACTCTCATTTTTTTCATCTGATGAAATTCCAGCTGCTTTTGAAGAAGTGAAATCAATTTTACTAGAATATGCAGATTCTGTAGTTCAGTGGTTTGAGGAAAATTATGTTCTTGGAAAATTTCGTGGAAGCAGAAGAAACAATCCAAGCAGAAGCCCTCCGCTGTTCCCGCCAACAATTTGGTCAGTTAGTGAAAACAATTTATTTGGCTTTCCCAGAACACAAAACGAACTTGAAAGATTAGACAGACGCTGGAATACAATTCTGGGAGAGAAAAAACTGTGACTGTACGAAATAATCAGTGAAATTGCAAAAGAGCAGAGAACAACTATGGCTAAAAGCGAAAGAGTGATAGCACAGATTCCAACAAATCCACCCAGAAGAGAAACGCTGGCAAGATAAAAAGGAATTCGAACTTCTTTGGTGCACAGAGACAATGTTAACATGCTGGACATTTTAAGAGGAATTTCATATAACTCTACCCTTTACTAAAATGTGCTGGTATTTCTCACTAATTGATTTATACCTTTTACTAACTTGTATTTGAATTTTTCAAGAATGTAATTCCGCCGAAGATGCAAGAATGTAAAACACAACGCAAAATTAAAAAAGTCAAAATTTTCAAAATAGCATGTCAAAAACATGAAATGTCAAAAAGTAATCCAAAATGTGAAACATATAAAAATTCAAAATGCAATCCAAAATGTGAAACAAATAAAAATTCAAAATGCAATCACAAGTCACAAGCATTACAAAAATGCGAAACGCTATGTAACAAGTACAACCAAAATAAAACAAATGCCAAAAAAAAAAAATGCATGCGCTTTGTAAAATGTACAAAATAAAATAAATGTCATATTCACAAGGATTTCATGACGAGTCAAGTTAAAAATGAGCTTTTACTTAGACTTCAAATAATAATTACTAGCCTCTACACCTTTTTAAGTCTTTAATAAGTGCAACATCATTAACCTGACTTGTCATCAAACATTATCAATATGACCATAGCATACAATCACTTAAAAGACTTGTTAATGGATGAATTGAGGAATCACCAAGTTCAGCGGGGGAAAGTTAATGGCTGTTTATAGTTTTGTAACCGAGTAAATGCGCAACACAGTAAACTTGACTTTCTCTGAAAATTTTATGCATATGAGCACGGTTGATTGAAAACTGATAAAAAGGCTTAAGGACTGTTTATTAATTTTTGTGCCTCAGTCAAAACGCAGTACCATAACCTTGGCATGTTATCGAAACCTTATGAATACGTCGGACTAAAAATTCCTAAAAAAAGTTTACGCCTAAGGTCTTGTAACTAAAGTTTTGTGACAGGGTAAAACTGCAACATTAATAACTTGACATGTTATGTTAACGTTGTGAATATGAGCACGGCGGATTAAAGATTTCAACAAATAGCCTTTGGGATCAATGTGTTGTAGCTGAGTAAAAATGTAACCTTATCTTGATTTTCTATATAAACCAAACTACGTGCTGAAATGGCCCAACTATATATACGTATACTTCAACCATATACCGAAGCGCTGACAAGGTGAAAGCAAAAGTGCAATTTTGTACGGTCCCCTAACATTTTATGGCCAGCCTACATGGAAGTGGGCACCTTGATATCAAAACATACTTTTTGTACGGTCCACAACAAATAGCAATGGGCACGTCGCAATCTTTGGGGGGAAGGGGGGGGGGGTTAACGACCACCGTGATCAATTCAGTGGGATATAAGCAGTCGGACATTCCCAATTTTGGGTCACTGGTTCCTGGGAAGGGGGACAGCCAGTGCCAGAAGTCAAGCACAACGTCCATGATTCACCGGGATTTGAACCAGGATCCTTCTCGACAAGCGGTCAGAAGCCAGCGCCTAGATCACTCCGCCGCCGTAGCGGCACACGTTAAAATGTATTTTTCATACGGCCCCAAACGCTCTTATGGACATACTAGATTGAACTGGACGCAAATAAATCATTAATATAATTTGTACTAGCAGGGATACCAGTTATTTGCCAGGTACATATTGTTATTTGTGGAATCACCAAGTTCAGCGGGTGAAAGTTAATGAATGAAAAAGATATTCCTGCAATTTTCCAGTAAACTTATTTTAAATTTTTTGATTTAGTTAATTTAATTTTGCGAAACAAAAAAGAAAGGAATGGGAATACTTACCTTCTAGGAGACCTCTATAGAACTGCCGTACATCTGGCGTGTGCTTCTGTGAATCCCGCGACACAGAAATGCAATGTACCTATGTGATGTCGCATGCATACGACTTCACATTGGCATTGATCATCTTTTTCTTACCGTTTTGAATTTTGAATATCTGGAACTCTCTGTTTACATTACATTATATTTCTTTCTGATAAGCCGTTCGTTGGTAGTGAAAGCTAAACTATATAGATTTGTGTTTTTAATACACCATTAAACGCATATTTTTGCACTTTATTGTTATCTACAGTCCCTAACTTAGACCGTAGGTTGGTTGGTTAGTTGGTTGATGGTTAATGGTGCAAGGCCCTCAAAGGGCCAAAAAGCGCCTTAGAACGTAAATAGGGTATTCTTAAGAGTAAAAAACGGAACTGTTTGCGAAAATTTTGCATGGGGCTACCTTGACCCGGGCCCCGACCCCTTCCAAAAACCGTCTAAGTTAGATAACCATAAGTAGTATACCAAATCTGGTTGTCCTAAATTGAAAACTGTAGATTTTACGAAATTTTTATGAGGGGGAGGGTCTCTCACCCCGGGGTTCCAGCCCCTTCCAAAAACCGTCTAGCGTCTAAGTCAGTTTCATCATACCAAATTTGGTGGTTCTGAATTGAAAACTGTAGTTTTTAAGAAAATGTATGTCTGAGTGTGTGCGGGGCGGGGGGGGGGGCTCCGACCCCCAGGGCCTTGACCCGTCCCAAAAACCGTCGACCGTCTAAGTTAAAGTACCATGAGATAGTATACCAGATTAGGTGGTTCTGAATTGAAAACTGTAGTTTTTAAGAAAATTTTGTATGTGGGGGGCTCTGACCCCCGGGCCTTGGCCCGTTCCAAAAACAGTCTGCCGTCTAAGTTAGAGTACCATAAGATAGTATACCAAATTTGGTGGTTCTAAGATGAAAACTGTAGATTTTACGAAATTTTTTATGAGGGGGAGCTCCGACCCCGCGGGCTCCAACCCCTTCCAAAAACCGTCTAGCGTCTAAGTTAGAGTACCATGAGATAGTATACCAAATTTGGTTGTTTTAAATTGAAAACTGTAGATTTTACGAAAAAGGGTTTATTCGGGGGGGGGGGGGGCTCTGACGCCCCGGTCTCCAACCCCTTCCCAAAACCGTCTAGCGTCTAAGTTAAAGTACCATGAGATAGTATACCAGATTAGGTGGTTCTGAATTGAAAACTGTAGATTTTACGAAAATTTTGTATATGGGGGGCTCTGACCAACCGGGCCCTGCCCCGTTCCAAAAACCGTTTACCGTCTAATATTTTTAGTGCCAAAGAAAAACTTAATATTCCTATCCTGTCTGCGTGTCCAAACTTTATAAATTTGATCAGGGAGCAAGACGTTCGAAATCGTACGTTTTCCTGTATTCGTTTTGTATGTAACCAAAATCTGTAAACGTTTTACTGCCCACGCAATGTCCCCTTCATTATGTTGAATATTTTTTTAAAATATTAGTCACTGTGTGTATAATATAATGTAACAAGATGCCCTTCTGAGTACATTTAGCGTTATTTCCCCTTGTCACTGAATACTTCTGTACATATATTGTAAATTTTGAATGTAGCATCACTGTTGCATTTCTGTGAATTAGTACCTAATGTTTAATCTTTAGTATGGTAGTAATGCTTAATTGGAATTTGTGCATAGTATAGAATCATGTCTTGCCCTGTCTACAATACTGTAGGTAAACATTTTCGTTTGTATCGCTCGTGCTTTATTGTCTGCCTCTCCTTCGCCCTACGTGGCGAAATAATTTTTTTTATGATTTTAACAATTTTTTGTTTTACGTTTCACTGGAACTTTCCAGCTGATGTATATACCGCTGTATTTATTGGCAGAATTCCATTGTCATGTACATAGAAATGTTATTTTACTGAAGAATAAAGGCAATTTTGAAATGTAAACGCGACGAATTGACGCAGTCGACGAATTGACGCGCGACGAATTGACGTAGGCGACGAATCGACGCAGAACCGGTACAGACAGACGGACGGACAAAACGGTAACATAAGCACGATCGTTTTTTATAAAAGACTTGCTAAAAAAAGATGCATTATGCAAGAAATAGAAATGTAGGAATTTATTGCAGGGAAGCAGATAACTCCCAAATTTAGGACCTATGGTTCCGTGGAATGAACTTTGACCTGCGCTATAATATAAATGCACCTTAAATAAACTCGTATAGGTCTCTAAGCGATCCAATTTGGACGATCAGCAGGAAGCCCGCGCTCTAGTCCACTGAGCTACCGCGGCGTCCCTAATTTTAGACATAAACATTTTTGTAAGTTGTAATAAAACATTTCCCGGTCCAAAACATTAGGTTAGACATCTCCCACCGTTGATCCTGTGCTCAAATTTTGAACAGTGTGACTGATAATAATTATATATATTCCAGTGGAAAGCAAAACGGCTGTTTTCTGAATATTAAGAAAACTAAGTGAACGCCCGTCAGCAATAAAGGGAAAAATAAAATATGTAGAGCAATGTTTTAAATAATTTATTTATTGAGTATTTAATTGTCCAAAACTGAGATGCATTTTTAATCCCCGTACACCTCATAAGTGCTCATTGCATCTGTCACGTGCTGTTTTGCATAAGCATGTTTTGTGCTGATTCATGTCTGCACCATTTTGTTTCACAGAGTGTCTACTTTACCACCAGGGCAGAATTTACTGCGCATAAGCACTTACCTGGACATACCGCTTCATAATAAGTTCTCCTAAAGTTCACAAAAGCCCAGTCAGATTAAAAAAAAATGTACTTCTACACGTAGGAAACGGAGGGCTTGACAGTTCTTAGGCTAAAATATCTGTAACACAACAAAATCGCATTTTCCCAGTGTTTGTTTCGCCGCACGTCTGTATACGCAGCTGGTGAAATATGGAAGAGAAATGACAGCAGCCAGTCACAATATTTCTCCACACTTTTTTTATGTGAAATCGTTATAAAGCAAGTCTTGTCAGTCAGTTCCCGTCTTTCGAAACTCCTCAAAAAAAAAAAAAAAAAAAATGCATAGCCACCCTAAAACGCATTTTTTCCACTTACTGTAAAAAAATAAATATTCATGCAGATGGCAAGCAACTACGTTCACTTGCTCCTGCTGTTGCTAGACAGCAGAAAAGTATTGAAATAGTAAAAAGCATTTTCGGAAACTTAGAATTGCGGAGTTACAAATGCTAAAATGTTATGTTAGTTCATGCGCAGAAGCAAACAGTATTTTTTGTTTCCTTTCCTTTTTCATTTTTTCTACAAGTATAAATAAAAGAATACCTGGTTATATTCTGAGAAGAATATTTAGTCCTATTTTGTGAATTCCGTGATTTAAGGGAAAAGAGTTCCCAAATCATATTCCCTCAACCTACGCATGAAATAATACCTTCTGTATTGGAACTCAACTTTTAGACATAAATGAGGAAACAAATTGATTTGACAATCTAAATTAGTCATTTTAGGTTCGAAAGGGGAATCTTAAAATTAAATTTCACAGAAATCTAAATGAAAAATTCTGTATGACGTTTATGAACGACAAAGCAGAACTAAAATTCCGGACGTAACGTTTTCCTATTTCTAAAGAGTTGCTGAAACGTTTTTAATCACGTGACATAAGGCATATTTCATGTCGTGTTAGAATAATTTAGATGACGTAACACCAGCAGCTGTGAAAAATCGGTTTTTCTTGCTATGACAAGAAAGCATAGTAGTACACGGGTGAGCTGTGGCGATTGGATGTTTCCACTGCGCCAACAAAATGGGACAAACGTTCAAAGGAAATTGTATTGTTTTAGATAGATACTTTCTCATATTTCCAATGCAGTTCTAAATGGTTGTTTTTATGATTATTTCTAAAACTGTAGATAATTTGACGAACTTATAATGCTTCCGCACGGTAGCTGAACCAAATGCGACATAAGTATTCCTAAATTTTCTCACATTTCGTATGTACAAAAATTGTCACATGATTTACCTCGGTTTAAACGCAATCCAATATTATGTAGAAAAATTCAGTGCTGAAATAAAAACTATGTAAAAAAAAAAAAAAGAAAAGCTACACTATGTGATGAAGTTAATTCAGAATTTTGTTCAATCTTCCTGTACAGAATAAATCTCCCTTAGAAACTAGTGAAAAGAAATTTAGAAACTAGTGAAAAGAAATTTAGAAACTAGTGAAAAGAAATTTAGAAACTAGTGAAAAGGAGATTTATTTTGTACAGGTTCAGGGGATCTCAGCTGAACATGGAACTAACGCGCAGTGGCCGTGAAATTTTAGCTCCCCCCCCCTTCAAGAATAACAACTTTTACTGTGATTATATTTTTATAGCCCTTGGTTTTGCATGACGTGACGGACACTTATATTGTTTCAGGTTTTACCGCTGAAGCGCTAGTAAAAATCACTAGTTGTACAGTATATTCTTCTGTTATTGTAAAGGTTTTGCTTTTGCTATGTACAACATTTTTTTAAATTTTACTGCCATGAAAATTTTATGGTTAAAGTGCTTTAAGTGATGATTCAATGTTTCATTATTGAATGGTAGATGGTTTCACTTGTTTTTTCCTTTCTGAAAATTCGTTTGCAGACACGCTTTCATCTAGTGGACCGGGTATCCGGGCAACACCTAAAGACCCGTTACCAGTCAGAAGCATTCTTCACGCTGCATCACGTGAACACCTACGAAGATGATGGCCATATCGTAGCAGACATCATGGCTTTCGAAAACCCGGATGTCCTTGACAAATTTTACCTGAAAAAGCTCCGCATGGGAGAGTTTGACCTGACGTGCCAACCGCAGCTCCACCGCTTCGTCTTACCTCTGAAAACGGTAAGGAATTTCGACTGAACGCCAGCATTGTGCTCCCGTTATTAGTAATACTACTGCGATGTTCGATCGAATAAAACATCAAAATTGTGTACAGACTTGCTGGCATCTCTTGGAAAACATGCCTAAAATTGTCGCTGTAGTGCTAACAACCAAAGGCCGGCCGACTATGTACTGATGTCAGCTAATAAATGCTCTTGTTTCTGTTTCTTCTATAGGTGATTTTTTTTATGGAAGGTATAACGAGCACCGTGAGCAACTTAATGAGCTACAAAGCAGTCTCGCGTCACTGATTTATGGACCCTGGTTCCAGGAAAGGGAGAGAGAGAGAGATAGTGCCGTAAGACAAACACAACATCCACGCCTCTCTGGGATTCGAACCCTCACTCATCTCGGACGAATGGTGATAAGCCAGCCCTCAGACTTATGTGGCGTTGCTAGGAATGAAGGACTGGAGGGACTAAGCCCATCCGTTCTATTATATGTATCATTCATCATCATCTTCCAGCAGTAAATTGATAATGATTGACAAAGGTCTCAAGTTTCTTCCACAACGGTCTGTCTTGTGCCAGTCTACTCCATGTTACTCCCGCATACTTTAGAATTTCATCCGCCCATCTCCCATGTGGTCTTCTGGGGGTTTTCCTGTCCCTTGGAATCCAGTCTAAAATCTCAGCTGTCCATCGATGGTCTGTCCTTCTGGCAATATGTCCAGCCTATTGCTATTTCAGGGATTTTACTCTGGTCATGATGTCTTCCACTCATGTCATTTCTCTGCTTCACGAGTTCCTCCTTTTATCTCTCCTGGTTACACCACGCAAGCATATCTCCAGGCTACTTTGAGTTGTCTGCAGCCTTTGTATGCCTCTTTTAGTTAAGATCCAAGTCTCTGCACCATATGTAAGCACTGGAAGGATGCATTGATCAAACACTTTTTTCAAGACATAATGGCATATTGCTCTTGAAAATTGTACTGTTTCTTCCAAACTCTATCCAGACAAGTTTTATACGCCGATTCATTTCTTCATCAATGTGGCCTTCACTTGATATCTGCTGTCCAAGATAAATGTAGGTATTGGCTATCTCCATGATGTCTTCCATCAATCGATAAATCTTCATTCCTTGTAAAAGCATTGTACATCAATTTTGTCTTCTGAAAGTTTATTTTTAATCACACTTCTTTACTCTTGTGAGCAAGTTTCTGGATCTTACTCTGCAGCACTGATGGAGTAGTTGCAAAAATGACTACGTCATCAGCAAAACGAAGGTGAGTTAGTCTCCATTAATCTTTATCCCTTTGCTTTCCCAGTTCAGTGATTGAAAGACATTTTCCAATATAGCATTAAAGAGTTTGGGAAATATAGTGTCACCTTGTCTCACTCCTTTTCCAATCTTTATGGTTGCTGTATTCTCAAATAGCCGAATCTTTGCACTTGCATTTTCATAGATGTTATGAATAATATTAATGTATGCCGCTTCAGTACTGCAGGATTTCAAAGCCATTGCAACTGCTGATGGTTTCACTGAATCAAAGGCCTTCTCATGGTAAGTAAAAGTCATGCATAATGGAAGTTCATATTCCCTCGCTCTTTCAATTAGTTCTCTCAGTACGTGGATATGATTTATAGTGCTGTAGCTACTTCTGAATCCAGCTTGTTCTCTCGGTTGAGCCATGTCCAGTGTCACCTTCAAGCGGTGTGAAAGAACTTGAGTGAAGATTTTATAACCACTGATAGGAGGCTGATAAGTCTGTAGTTCCCGATATCCTCAATGTCACATTTTTTATGTAGCAGGGTCATTGCAGCATTGTTTTAATCCTCAGGAATCTTCCCTTTATTAAGGCATCGAGTGAAAACTTAGGCAAGTACTGTTTCAATTTCTCCACTTGCTTCTTGTGTGATGTCTACTGTAATTCAATCTTCTCCGGGAGCTTTTCCCCGTTTCATGTTCTTGATTGCATGTGTAACTTTTGTTAGGAGGACTGGAAGAACTCTGGTACCTTTTGTAATTTCTGGAGTACAAGTATAATCCCTTTCATATAGTTTTGTGTGGAGATCTTTCACTCTTGTCAAAATTTCATCTCTATTTCTTGTTACAGAACCATTTTCTTTTCTCAGAGCCATAATCTCTTTTCTTCCCTTTCTCAGACGTCCCTTTGCTCTCTTTATGCTTTGGTTGTTTTCAATTCCTTTTCCTCAGTAGTTCAGTTTAATTTCCTTACATTTTCAGTGATACTTTTCTGTACTGCCTTGTATAGCTCTGCATATTCCACTTTGGAAGTTACATCTGCTTTAGTTGTCCTCATCTCTCTTCTTTTTTGCATCAGAATTTTGGTTTTTCCTGATAATTTGTTCGTATGCAACTTGTTCTTAGTACCGGCTGTTTTTGTTGCAGTTTCCATAAGAGCCTTGGTTAGTTTTCTGTTAACTTAGTTTTCTGTTAACTTAGTTTTCTGTTAACTTCAACTTCATAGATGTCCACTTCTTCCAACGTGTTAGGCCTTCCAGAGCAGAGAATCTGTTCCTCAGTTCCAATTTGAAGGCATTATGTTTTTAAAGTTGCTCGTGTCAATACACTTTGTTTGTTTTATGAGCGTGCCACGCTCAAGTTTAGCATTGAGGTGCATCCTACATCTTACCATTCTATGGTCACTACCTGTGTTGAACTTGTTTAGCACACTGCAGTCCTCCATGACAAATTTCTAGTTACACATAATAAATTCAATTTCACTTGTCAATCCATTGGGATGCCTCAATGTCCATTTCCTTTGCGGCTTTTTCTTGAAAAAGTTCTTGATGAAAAACCCTTCTGCCTCTGCAAACTCTACGAGAGAATTTCCACGCTGGTTTCTGTTGCCGTGACCGAATTTTCCAACTGAAGTTTCATTGTTGCCGTTGTCCTATTTTTGCATTGAAATCTCCCTTAATGATCTTGAAGTGCTGCTTGCCTTTATTATTTAGATGACTAATTTCCTCATAAAATTCTGCAATCTCTTCTTTAGGATTACTTGTAGTGGGTGCATAAGCTTGAATAATTTGGGCCTGGTACTGGTATCTTCTCGAGAGTTGGATAACAAGTCCTGCAGCTCTTTCAGAGGAACTTTCAAGTTCTACAACTTTATCCTTCAGTTTCTTGTTTATTATGAATCCAACACCACTAGTTCTGCCAGTATCTGTCCCACGATAATAGAAGAGATGTCCACTTTCAGTTCAATGAGATCTTCCACTTTTCTCCTTACCTCACTTAGTCCGACGATGTCCCATTTGATCCTTTGTAGTTCTTCTTCCAATTCAAGGAGCCTTGAATCAGAAGATAGGGAGCGTCCGTTATACGTAGCCAAGGTCAGCATCAGATTTCAGCCTAGTCCGGTCCTCCGGTGATTCTTACATCGGCTCCCTCCTGCAACAGCCAGCACGAAACATCATAAAATTACTTACTCAGCCTATGCAGATGATGCAGCTTTTTGCATACGTCATGACACCCAATTCTCCACCCTTTTTCTCTGCTACCAAGAGTATGCTACCGCAGCATCAGCCTCACTCAATCTTGAGAAAAGCACAGGCCTCTGGTGCGGCACTTGGAAACACCGCCACGACTCTCCCTGGGGAGCTAAATGGTAAAGTACCACCCAAAAATTCTTAGGAATTCATCTCGGAACCCCATCGAAGGCTGCACGAACGAATTGGTCCACTCTCTATCCCCCTCCTTTCTCAAAGCAGCAGGATTCTGAAGAAGAGCGAAATTTTGCACCTCCTTCCTTCAAAGAGCTCACATTGCTCGCACATACATCTTATCAAAGTGCTACTATTCCTGGCAAATGGATACCGCTCCTGGCTGCAGACTCCGTCAAGTTCAAGCATGCCTTACTTCAGTTGTATGGTCAAATCATCATTGGGTCAGCTCCTTTACTCTCTGCCCCTCACCTTCACAGGGAGGAATTGGTCTTCCTGCAGTAGATCTCGTTTACCGTGCCGCACGGCTTCACTGGTTCTTTCATATGCTCAATAGCTCCAACCCAGATACATGCACAGTACGAAATGTTCTTGCCTCATTGAAAAATCCTTCATTAACGTTCGCAGTCTTTCTTCGAATGGATTGTTTCCCAGCTTTGCAACAAAGCCTCCCGGCCGTTTACTGAGAGGCCATAGAAATCCTGAGGTTTCTCCCATTACAGAGAGCACCACCTCCTGCACTACGGAGATTCTAAATGAACCACTCTTCTACTCATCAGCTCTTCATACCTCTGACCGACCATTCTTTGGCTCTCCAGAATGGATGCGTGCAGGCATATTAATACTGTACGACATCTTGTTAAGCTCAACCTTACATGGAAAGACTTCTCTCGCCTATCGACTGATCTTCGTGATTCAGTCTCCTTCCGGACACTAGACGTCGATCATCCGTTTATTACCCATCTTTGGCTTCTCCTGAAGGAATTCTACAGGCAGCAGCAGCACCGCGACTCTTCCCGTTGTTTGTGCAACTCCGTATGAAATCTTTTACGCTTGAGGCATGCTCACAGAAGATTTTGAGAGAAATTCTTCGCACTTGTGCACCTCAGCAACCAATGCCTATTCCTACTGTTCCGTCTGCCTCCTTGACGGCTGTTTGGTCTGAGGCACATCCTCTCCTTGCTGCACCGCATGAGAAGAATGTTCATTGGCTGTTTCTGCATGGCCGCCTCTTCGTTCCTAAATTACTACACCGAATGACTCTTGTTGTCTCTTCACAATGTGCCTATTGTGATGTCCTGGCTGATATTGAACATGTCTATTGGTTTTTGTACAGTATTGCTACCTATGTTAAATCTCATGTTCCGTATTGCACACCATCTTTGCCCAGGAAATCTGAGTGCTGCCTCATATTTTACCCTACTTCAAGATATTCTTCCTGCTTTTCCTCTCCCATCAGTGTGTGTTTAAATATTTTACGCTTGTAAAAATAGTAATCTACTCCCATCAACTGACGCATCAGGAAAACTCCACTGTACCTACTCTCACAGAGGCAAGGGAGAAGCTTGTCCATCACTTCACAGCTCGACTAAAGTTCCGTCTATAGTTAGCACATGAACACGCTGTTAATACAGATACTCTTCCCAACTTCTACAAACTCTGGAGACCATGCCTCAGCTGGTTCTTGATTGATGGCCTGAGAGCTTCCTTTACAGTTTGAACTATGTGTTATGAATACTCTATCCTTTGTTGACAATTACATCGTTAATTAACCTGTTTAATTTTCCCCTGTATCTTGCCCTCAGGGAGTGTATATAGTATTATTTATTTGCCTACTTGTTCTGGCGCTCATTTGTACATAATCATTTCATGACTCACATCCTTATTTTGTACTCAGTGTTTAATAAATGTATATTTATACCTTAGCACCCTCTGCCTTCATGTCGCACTGGCCGCTGCCTTGGCCTGGTACATTCCAGCTGCCGGAAACTGAGGTCAAAGATTTAAGTTGTGGAATCATTTTGTAGGTGTTTGGCCAAACACCTCCAAAATGACTCCACAACTTAAATCTTGGCAATATATATCATCATCGTTGTCAACCATTATCAATCCACTGCTGGACGAAGGTCTCCCCAAGTTTCCTCCACAACGGTCTGTCTTGTGTCAGTCTCCTCCATGTCACTCCCACATACTTTTGAATTTCATCCACCCATCTTTCATGTGGTCTTCTTCTGGGTCTTTTCCTGTCATTCGGAATCCAATCTAAAATTTCGGCTGTCCATCGATGGTCTGTCCTTCTGGCAGTATATTCAGCCCATTGCCATTTCAGAGATTTTACTCTGATCATGATGTCTTCCACTCTTGTCATTTTTCGGATCCACGAGTTCCTCTTCTTATCTCTCCTGGTTACACCAAGCATGCACCTCTCCATGCTGCTTTGAGTTGTCTGCAGCCTTTGTATGTCTCTTTTAGTTAAGGTCTACGTCTCTGCACCATACGTAAGCACTGGAAGGATGCAATGATCAAACCCTTTTCTTTTAAGATATAATGGCATATTGCTCTTGAAAGTTATGCTGTTTCTTCCAAAAGCTCTCCAGCCAAGTTTTGTACCCCGATTAATTTCTTCATCAATGTGTCCCTCACTTGATATCTGCTGTACAAGATAAACGTATGTGTCTGTTATCTCCAGCTTTTCTCCATCAATCGACAAATTTTCATTTCTTGTAAAAGCATTGAACATCACTTTTGTCTTCTGAAAGTTCATTTTTAATCCCACTTCTTTACTCTTGTCAGCAAGTTCCCGGATCATGCTCTGCAGCTCTGATGGGGTAGTTGCAAAAATGACTACGTCATCAGCAAAACGAAAGTGGGTTAGATAATCTCCATTAATCTTTATCCCTTTGTTTTCCCAGTTCAGTGATTGAAAGAAATTTTCCAATGTGGCATTAAAGAGCTTCGGAGATATGGTGTCACATTGTCTCACTCCCTTTCCAATTTTTATGTGTGTTGTATTTTCAAACAGCCGAATCTTTGCATTTTCATAGATGTTATTAATATTATTAATGTACGCATCTTCAATACCGCAGGATTTCAGAGCCATTGTAACTGCTGATGGTTTCACCGAATCAAAGGCTTTTTCATAATCGACAAAAGCCATGCACAATGGAAGTTCATATTCCCTCGCTCTTTCAATTAGTTCTCTCAGTACGTGGATATGATCTATTGTGCTGTAGCCGCTCCTGAATCCAGCTTGTTCTCTCGGTTGAGCCATGTCCAGTGTCACCTTCAAGCAGTGTGAAAGAACTTTAGTGAAGATTTTTTAAACCACTGATAGGAGGCTGATAGGTCTGTAGTTCCTGAGATCCTCAATGTCCCCTTTTTGTATGTAGCAGGATCATTGTAGCGTTGTTCCAATCCTCAGGAATCTTCCTTTCATTAAGGCATCGAGTGAAAATTTGGGCGAGTACTGTTTTGATTTCTGCACTTCTTGTATGATGTCTACAGTAATTCCATCTTCTCCTGGAGCTTTTCCCCGCTTAATGTTCTTGATTGCATGTGTAACTTCTGCTGGGAGGACTGGAAGAACTGTGGTACTGGTACTTTTCATGATGTCTGGGAGTACATGTATCATCCCTTTCATATGATTTGGAGTAGAAATCTTTCACTCTTGTCAAAATTTCGCCTCTATTTCTTGTTACAGAACCATCTTCTTTTCTCAGTGCCATAATCTGTTTTCTTCCCTTGCTGAGATGTCCCTTTGCTATCTTTAGGCTTTGGTTGTTTTCAATTGCTTTCCTTACTAGTTCACAGTTGAAATTCCTTACGTCTTCAGTGATACTTTTTCGTACTGTCTTGCATTTCTCTATATATTCCACTTTGGAAGTCACATCTTCTTTAGTTGTCCTCCTCTCTCTTCTTTTTTGCATCAACATTTTGGTTTTTCCTTATAATTTGTTCACATGCAACTTGTTCTTAGACCCAGCTAATTTTGTTGCTGTTTCCATAAGAGCTTTGGTTACTTTTCTGTTAACTTCAGAAATATCCACTTCTTCCGATGTTAGGTCTTCTAAAGAAGAGAATCTGTTCTTCATTTCCAACTTGAAGGTATTATGGTGTTTTTTAAGGTTTGTTATGTCAATACATTTTGTTTGTCTTGTGAGCTTGCCACGTTCGAGTTTAGTGTTGAGGTGTATCTTACAGCTCACCAATCTATGGTCACTACCTGTGTTGAACTTGTTTAGCACACTGCAGTCTTCTATGACGAATTTTTTGTTACACATAATAAAATCAATTTGACTTGTCGTCCCATTTGGATGTCTCAAAGTCCATTTCCTGTGTGGCTTTTTCTTGAAAAAGGAGTTGAAGATGGAAAAACCCTTCTGCCTCTGCAAACTCTACGAGAGTATTTCCACGCTGGTTTCTGTTGCCGTGACCGAATTTACCTACTGAAGTTTCATTCTGTTGCCGTTGCCCTATTTTTGCATTGAAATCTCCCATAATTATCTTAAAGTGCTGCTTACCTTTATTATTTAGATGACAAATTTCCTCATAAAATTCTTCAATTTCTTCTTCAGGATGACTTGTGGTGGGTGCATAAGTTTGAATAATCTGAGCCTGGTATCTTCTCGAGAGTTGGATAACAAGTCTTGCAGCTCTGTCAGAGGAACTTTCAACTTCTACAACTTTATCCTTCAGTTTCTTGTTTATTATAAATCCAACACCATTAGTTCAGCCAGTATCAGTCCCACGATAGTAAAGATGTCCACTTTTCAGTTCAATGAGATCTTCTCCTTTTCTCCTTACCTCACTTAGCCCGACGATGTCCCACTTGATCCTTTGTAGTTCCTCTTCCAATTCAAGAAGCCTTGAATCAGAAGATAGGGAGCGTCCATTATACGTAGCCGAGGTCAGCATCAGATGGCAGCCTTGTCTGGTCCTCCTGGGATTCTTAGCACCATCTGCCTTCATGTCGCACTGGCCGCTGCCTTGGCCAGGTGCATTTTCCAGCTGCCGGAGACTTAGGGCCAAGATTTAAGTTGTGGAGTCATTTTGGATTTAAATTGTGGAGTCTGTAGATCATATTCACGTACTGAGAGAACTAATTGAAACAGCGAGGGTATATGAACTTCTATTATGCATGACTTTTATCGATTATGAAAAGGACTTTGATTCGGGAAAACCATCAGCAGTTGCAAAGGCTTTGAAATCCTGCAGTATTAAATATGCATACATTAATATTAATAACAATTATGAAAATGCGATTGCAATGATTCGGCTGTTTGAGAATTCAGCACCCATATATAAAAAAAAAAAAAAAAATAAAAAAAAAATTGGAAAGGGAGTGAGACAAGGAGACACCATAACTCCCAAAGTCTTTAATGTCATATGGGAAAATGTCTTTCAATCACTGAACTGGGAAAACAAAAGGATGAAGATTAATGGAGATTATCTAACTCACTTTTGTTTTGCTGATGTAGTCATTTTTGCAAGTACCCCATAAGAGCTGCAGAGTATGATCCAGGAACTTGCTGAGAAAGGTAAAGAAATGGGATTAGAAAAGAACTTTAAGAAGACAAGTGATATACAATGCTTTTACAAGAAATGAAGATTTATCGATTGATGGGGACAAGCTAGAGATGTCCAAGATAAATGTAAGTATTGGTTAACAAATATCAAGTGTATGAGGTCACATTGATGAAGAAATTTATCGGAGTATAAAACTTGCCTGGAGAGCGTTTGGAAGAAACAGTAATTTTCAAGAGCAATATGCCATTGTCTTAAAAGAAGTGTGTGATCAATGCGTCCTTCCAGTGCTTACATATGGTGCAGAGACATGGACTTTAACTAAAAGAGACATACAAAGACTACAGACAACTCAAAGAATCGTGGAGAGATGCATGCTTGGTGAAACCAGGAGAGATAAGAAGAGTAACTCAGACATCATGATCAGAGTAAAATCCCTGAAATGAGAATGGGTTGGACCTATTATCAGAAGGACAGACCATCGATGGACAGCTGAAATTTTAGACTGGATTCCAAGGGACAGGAAAAGACCCAGAAGACCACATGTGAGATGGGTGGATGAAATTCGAAAGTATGCGGAAGGAGACTGGCACAAGACAGACCGTTGTGCAAGAAACTTGGAGGTCTTTGTCCAGCAGTGGATTGATATTGGTTGAAGATGACTATGACATAGGATATATATATATATATATATATAGCCTATCTATCTTTAGGCTTTGATTAGCAAAGGGACATCTCAGTAAGGGAAGAAAACAGATTATGGCACTGAGAAAAGAAGATGGTTCAGTAACAAGAAATAGAGGCGAAATTTTGACAAGAGTGAAAGATTTCTACTCCAAATTATATGAAAGGGATGATACATGCACTCCAGACATCATGAAAGATACCAGTACCAGAGTTCCTCCAGTCCTTCCAGCAGAAGTTGCACATGCAGTCAAGAACATTAAGCGGGGAAAAGCTCCAGAAGATGGAATTACTGTAGACATCATACAAGAAGCAAGTGGAGAAATCGAAATAGTACTCGCCCAAATTTTCACTCTATGCCTTAATGAAGGAAAGATTCCTGAGGATTCGAACACCGCTGCAATGATCCTGCTAAATAAGAAAGGTGACATTGAGGATCTCGGAAACTACAGACCTATCAGCCTCCTATCAGTAGTTTATAAAATCTTCACTAAAGTTCTTTCGCACCGTTTGAAGGTAACACTGGACATGGCTCAACCGAGAGAACAAGCTGGATTCAGGAGTGGCTACAGCACAATAGATCATATCCACGTACTGAGAGAACTAATTGAAAGAGCGAGGGAATATGAACTTGCATTGTGCATGGCTTTTATCGATTATGAAAAAGCCTTTGATTCGGTGAAACCATCAGCAGTTACAATGGCTCTGAAAACCTGCGGTATTGAAGATGCATACATTAATATTATTAATAACATCTATGAAAATGCAAGTGCAAAGATTCGGCTGTTTGAAAATACAACACACATAAAAATTGGAAAGGGAGTGAGACAAGGTGACACCATATCTCCGAAGCTCCTTAATGCCACATTGGAAAATGTCTTTCAATCACTGAACTGGGAAAACAAAGGGATAAAGATTAATGGAGATTATCTAACCCACCTTCGTTTTGCTGATGACTTAGTCATTTTTGCAACTACCCCATCAGAGCTGCAGAGTATGATCCAGGAACTTGCTGACAAGAGTAAAGAAGTGGGATTAAAAATGAACTTTCAGAAGACAAAAGTGATGTTCAATGATTTTACAGGAAATGAAGATTTATCGATTGATGGAGAAAAGCTGGAGATAACAGACACGTACGTTTATCTTGGACAGCAGATATCAAGTGAGGGTCACATTGATGAAGAAATTAATCGGCGTACAAAACTTGCCTGGAGAGCTTTTGGAAGAAACAGCATAATTTTCAAGAGCAATATGCCATTATGTCTTAAAAGAAAAGTGTTTGATCAATGCATCTTTCCAGTGCTTACGTATGGTGCAGAGACGTGGACCTTAACTAAAAGAGACATACAAAAACTGCAGACAACTCAAGGAAGCATGGACAGGTGTATACTTGGTGTAACCAGGAGAGATAAGAAGAGGAACTCGTGGATCCGAAAAATGACAAGAGTGGAAGACATCATGATCAGAGTTAAATGCCTGAAATGGCAATGGGCTGGACATACTGCCAGAAGGACAGATCATCGATGGACAGCCGAAATTTTAAATTGGATTCCAAGGGATAGGAAAAGACCCAGAAGAAGACCACATGGGAGATGAGTGGATGAAATTCGAAAGTATGCAGGGGTGACATGGAGACTGGCACAAGACAGCCCGTTGTGGAGGAAACTTGGGGAGACCTTCGTCCAGCAGTGGATTGATAATGGTTGACAATGATGAGATATATATATATATTATTTTGCAACCTTCGTTTTAAATTCTAAAGTTTTTCCTTAGTCTTCAGTTTTGCTCTTAAGTATATATATATATATATATATAACGACAAACAAGAGATAAGCAAGCAAAAAGTAAAATAAAAAACTAAAAAAAAACAAAAACTTGCATACGAACACGTAAAAAATCCATATCCTTGTTTTTTTTCTAGGTTGAAATTATGGATTCTTTAAGTGTTCGGATCCACGTTTGTATTTTAAGTTTTTTTATTTTATTTTTTGCTTGCTTATCTCTTGTTTGTCCTTGTATGTTTTGAATTTTCTTTCACGCGGTCTTCGGCGCTTTAGAATTTCAATTTGCTTTGCATTTGATATTATTGGATATATACATGTATATACTTTTGAAATAATATTTTCTTCAAAAAAACACCCAGAAGCAAAGATGTGCAACTCTACAAAAACTATCCGAACTAACACTGATTTACCTCGGTTATTCATAAAACTGGAATAATGTGGAACCTTATTCATACCAGATTTTTCCTCAGTATCCCAGGACGATTGTCTGAAACTGAATTTGAATAAAATCCACAACAAATAAAACAGTTTTGGTCTGGAATGCATTTCTTGTGTGTTAGAGAGCTCGTGCACACAGTGACTGTTTGGGTTAAAGACCGTTGTTTGACATTGTTTTCCAAGAGAAGTATTTCGCGGTGCTAAAAAAAAAAAAGATTTCATAGTAGTAGCTCTAAAAGTATAGCTTGCAGTGGACAAAAAAAAAAAAATCAATTGCACAATAAGTAGCAACACTATTCTGTAAAAAAAAATCTATCATACGACAGTTCTCCACTCTCAACACCCTTATTCTATTTCCCGCCCGAGGGCCAAATACATCCACCGATAAACTACCGTAACGAGAAATGCGTTATTATTCCACCGAAATCCCTATACCCCGTAAAACAAACTTCTTCACTTAGTGGAAACTTCTGCTCCTTTTCGTGCTGTTTCTTTATTACCCTGATAAAGATGCTGCCTTTTTACATGAATATTAGTTTCCGACAAGCTGTTGCAATTGCTGTCGTACATCGTTCCTTTAATTTTTTTGGCCTACGGCTGATTCTCAGGGTTTGGGCTTTTGTCAGCTAGGGACTGATGGTACGTGCCTCCACGATACCCCACCCCCGTAAATCATTAAGTTGTTTGGCGCATTGTTCCCTGATGACCTCACCCCTACAGAGATCAGGCGACGAGATTACCGCAACTAGAGTAATATTATCTTAATGCTGTTGCTGTGACACCTTCATCGGAAAGAAAAAAGGGAATTCAAGGAAGGTTTTTTTGCTTTGACAACAAAATATTTAAGGAAATTCCCATCTGCCTTTTTTTTTTAAGTGAAAAAATATATTACATTACTTGTATTAGCTTACCTTTACCAAAGGTTTATTTTGATTGGGAGGGCTTTTCTGCGCTTCTTGGGGGGCGTTGTGCTATAAAATGATGCTATCGTTTGGGTAAAAAAAGCGCTTCAGAAACAGTTGAATTTAATAAAAAAAAATCTTACAAAAATATAAATGTTTGGGTGAGTCAACGATTTTTAAATGGCACCATGATTTCAGAAGAGGGCGTATGTCAGCAGAACTCGCTCCTAGGCCTGGTCGACCTGAGAGTGTAGTTGCGGAGTGTATTGTTAACACTGTTTGGGCAATCCTGCAAGAAGATCGACAAATGACGTGTGAAGACATAGCGGCATTAACTAATATTTCAAAAACGTCGGCATTTCTCATTCTACGCGACAAATTAGTACTGCATCGTGTGTGTATTCCTAATGGGTACCTCATCGCATGACGAGAGAACAATTGTGAGCCAGAGTTCAGGTGTGTCATGAGTGGAAACAAATTATTGCAAAGGATCCAAACTTTCTAAACACAGTAATAACTACTGATGAAACATGATTTCACTATTTCGACCCCCTTATGAAGCGCGCAACGAGTGTCTGGAAACACGCAGGCTCACCTCCAAAAAGTCTCCGCCAAACCAAATCAGCTGGGAAGGTGATAATTTTCTTTGATAATAAAAGTGTAGTCTACCAGCATGCCGTTCCTCCACAAATTACTGTCAATGCTGAGTATTATATTTGTCTTGTAGAGTCTGCGACGACACATATCTATTAAGCGACCGGAACTGGGGGGGGGGGGCAAGTGGACCCTACACCATAACACCCAACCACATGTGGCTGCTTCAGTTTCTTTCGCAATGCAGTATTAACATCATGTCACAGCCTGCCTACAGTCTTGACCTCTCACCGTGCGATTTCTGGTTGTTTCCAACATTGAAGGAGGAGTTTCGTGGCGCAACATTCAACACAGATCCTGACGTTATTCAAGCTGTACAGGGGTCGCTAAAGCAGCTTCCACAAAATGACTTCGTCATATGCTTTGAAAAGCGGACTGAACGATGGGGGTCGTTGCATATCATCAGAGTGAAGATATTTTGAGAAAGGATAACATATATTTTGCTGTACCTATATTTCTTCATTTTGTGTGATTTTACTGTTTTTTATATAACGGTCATTGTATGTATCATGAACCATTTTCAGTCAACTGATGGATGAAAGTTTTTCCTACTTTCTTGCCCAACCTCCTCTGTCTTGAGACATTATCTTCCACATATGCTGGAGATTAAAAAAAAAATCCCATGATTTCACTGCTTAAGAGCGTGAAATTTTTCTTGAATCACTTACCTTGCTTGTGTAATTACCGGCAAGGTAAAGTAGTGTCAGGGCGAATCAAAGTTTTTGCCAACAATTGCTTTGCGATACTCTTCCATATTATCAGAAACATTTCTGAATTTACAATAAAAGATAAATATTTTGCGCAATTTTAATCGTTTTTGTCACGTGGAGGTGCTGCACGTGCTTTTGTATCATCCGAAACAGGTTTTTTTTTTTAGTGCTCTGGACTTGTAGTGTAACGCCGAGATATTCCAGTATTCTTGGTGTAACGCCGAGATATTCCAGTACTCTTGGTGTAACGCCGAGATATTCCAGTATTCTTGGTGTAACGCAGACATATTCCACATGTTAATGTGTCGTAGGAAATGACACTTATGGGCATTATCTTTACGGGGGGCATAGTTTTGGAGACGTGTTTGAGAAGTCGTAATGGCTTGTTCGATGTATCCACCTGCAAAAAGAGGAACTTAGTTCACACTTAAAGATTCGTTCTTACTTGTACGTTTTGGTATTCTTCATAATGCTGTGTGCCAAATAAAAACTTCTTGGCACGGACTTCTTATTTTACCTTCACAGAAAAAGTTATGCTTTCATATCCAGACACACTAGTTGTTGGAATACTAGATAAAGCTCAGAGTCGGGTTTCAAATAATGACACATTACGTTCTTCAGTTCTGCATCTTTTCATATCTTGGGGTTAGTAACTCTGCATATAATAAGGCGTGGTACTGTAAAGACGCTTCCAGAATCTGCTATGTTACATGCCAGGTTCTGGAAGAGTCTTGAAAGCAGTTTTCCTCGACAAGGGTGGTACAACAGTAGGTGTACCTAATGAACTGGCGTCTCCGTATATATATATATATATATATATCATCATCATCGTCAACCATTATCAATCCACTGCTGGACGAAGGTCTCCCAGAGTTTCCTCCACAACGGTCTGTCTTGTGCCAGTCTCCTCCATGTCACCCCTGCATACTTTCGAATTTCATCCACCCATCTCCCATGTGGTCTTCTTCTGGGTCTTTTCCTGTCCCTTGGAATCCAATCTAAAATTTCGGCTGTCCATCGATTATCTGTCCTTCTGGCAGTATGTCCAGCCCATTGCCATTTCAGGGATTTAACTCTGATCATGATGTCTTCCACTCTTGTCATTTTTCGGATCCACGAGTTCCTCCTCTTATCTCTCCTGGTTACACCAAGCATGCACCTCTCCATGCTACTTTGAGTTGTCTGCAGCCTTTGTATGTCTCTTTTAGTTAAGGTCCACGTCTCTGCACCATACGTAAGCACTGGAAGGATGCATTGATCAAACACTTTTCTTTTAAGACATAATGGCATATTGCTCTTGAAAATTATGCTGTTTCTTCCAAAAGCTCTCCAGGCAAGTTTTGTACGCCGATTAATTTCTTCATCAATGTGACCCTCACTTGATATCTGCTGTCCAAGATAAACGTACGTATCTGTTATCTCCAGCTTTTCTCCATCAATCGATAAATTTTCATTTCTTGTAAAAGCATTGAACATCACTTTTGTCTTCTGGAAGTTCATTTTTAATCCAACTTCTTTACTCTTGTCAGCAAGTTCCTGGATCATACTCTGCAGCTCTGATGGGGTAGTTGCAAAAATGACTGTCATCAGCAAAACGAAGGTGGGTTAGATAATCTCCATTAATCTTTATTCCCTTGTTTTCCCAGCTCAGTGACTGAAAAACACCCTCCAATGTGGCATTAAAGAGCTTCGGAGATATGGTGTCACCTTGTCTCACTCCCTTTCCAATTTTTATGTGTGTTGTATTTTCAAACAGCCTAATCTTTGCACTTGCATTTTCATAGATGTTATTAATAATATTAATGTATGCATCTTCAATACCGCAGGTTTTCAGAGCCATTGTAACTGCTGATGGTTTCACCGAATCAAAGGCTTTTTCATAATCGATAAAAGCCATGCACAATGGAAGTTCATATTCCCTCGCTCTTTCAATTAGTTCTCTCAGCACATAGATATGATCTATTGTGCTGTAGCCACTCCTGAATCCAGCTTGTTCTCTCGGTTGAGCCATGTCCAGTGTTACCTTCAAGCGGTGTGAAAGAACTTTAGTGAAGATTTTATAAACTACTGATAGGAGGCTGATAGGTTTGTAGTTTCCGAGATCCTCAATGTCACCTTTCTTATGTAGCAGGATCATTGTAGCGGTGTTCCAATCCTCAGGAATCTTTCCTTCATTAAGGCATCGAGTGAAAATTTGGGCGAGTACTGTTTCGATTTCTCCACTTGCTTGTTGTATGATGTCTACAGTAATTCCATCTTCTCCTGGAGCTTTTCCCCGCTTCATGTTCTTGATTGCATGTGCAACTTCTGCTGGAAGGACTGGAGGAACTCTGGTACTGGTATCTTTCATGATGTCTGGAGTGCATGTATCATCCCTTTCATATAATTTGGAGTAGAAATCTTTCACTCTTGTCAAAATTTCGCCTCTATTTCTTGTTACAGAACCATCTTCTTTTCTCAGTGCCATAATCTGTTTTCTTTCCTTACTGAGATGTCCCTTTGCTATCTTTAGGCTTTGGTTGTTTTCAATTGCTTTCCTCACTAGTTCACAGTTGAATTTTCTTACGTCTTCAGTGATACTTTTTCGTACTGTCTTGCATAGCTCTATATATTCCACTTTGGAAGTCACATCTTCTTTAGTTGTCCTCATCTCTCTTCTTTTTGCATCAACATTTTCGTTTTTCCTGATAATTTATTTACATGCAACTTGTTCTTAGACCCAGCTAATTTTGTTGCTGTTTCCATAAGAGCTTTGGTTACTTTTCTGTTAACTTCAGAGATGTCCACTTCTTCCGATGTTAGGCCTTCTAAAGCAGAAAACCTGTTCTTCAGTTCCAACTTGAAGGTATTATGGTGTTTTTTAAGCTTGGTTATGTCAATAGATTTTGTTTGTCTTATGAGCTTGCCACGTTCAAGTTTAGTGTTGAGGTGCATCTTACATCTCACCAATCTATGGTCACTACCTGTGTTGAACTTGTTTAGCACACTGCAGTCTTCTATGACAAATGTTTTGTTACACATAATAAAATCAATTTCACTTGTCGTCCCATTTGGATGTCTCCATGTCCATTTCCTGTGTGGCTTTTTCTTGAATTAGTTCAAGATGAAAAACCCTTCTGCCTCTGCAAACTCAACGAGAGTATTTCCACGCTGGTTTCTGTTGCCGTGACCGAATTTACCTACTGAAGTTTCATTCTGTTGCCGTTGCCCTATTTTTGCATTGAAATCTCCCATAATTATTTTCAAGTGCTGCTTACCTTTATTATTTAGATGACAAATTTCCTGACCTTATATATATATATATATATATATATATCAGGTGATGCGTAACATCACAGCCTCTCCTTGACAAATGTCAACCCCGCCTTCTCGTGGTGCATCCTGTTCCCACTAAAGGGGCTCTGACGACCACCAATAGCGGTATAACTATACCATCGGGATCAGAGGAAATTCTATCCCACACTCACCAACCCGCTTGGCCAGCGTGGTGAGTTATGGCCAAACCCCTCCAAAATGACTCCACAACTTAAATCTTGGCCCTCAGTCTGCGGCAGCTGGAATGTACCTGGCCAAGGCAGCGGCCAGTGCGATATGAAGGCAGAGGGTGCTAAAAATCCCCGGAGGACCGGACTAGGCTGCCATCTGATGCTGACCTTGGCAACGTATAACGGACGCTCCCTATCTTCTGATTCAAGGCTTCTTGAATTGGAAGAGGAACTACAAAGGATCAAGTGGGACATCGTCGGGCTAAGTGAGGTAAGGAGAAGATCTCATTGAACTGAAAAGTGGACATCTCTTCTACTATCGTGGGACAGATACTGGCAGAACTAGTGGTGTTGGATTTATAATAAACAAGAAACTGAAGGATAAAGTTGTAGAAGTTGAAAGTTCCTCTGACAGAGCTGCACGACTCGTTATCCAACTCTCGAGAAGATACCAGGCTCAGATTATTCAAACTTATGCACCCACCACAAGTCATGCTGAAGAAGAAATTGAAGAATTTTATGAGGAAATTCGTGATCTAAATAATAAAGGTAAGCAGCACTTGAAGATAATCATGGGAGATTTCAATGCAAAAATAGGGCAACGGCAACAGAATGAAACTTCAGTAGGTAAATTCGGTCACGGCAACAGAAACCAGCGTGGAAATACTCTCGTAGAGTTTGCAGAGGCAGAAGGGTTTTTCTTCTTGAACTCCTTTTTCAAGAAAAAAGCCACACAGGAAATGGACATGGAGACATCCAAATGGGACGACAAGTGAAATTGATTTTATTATGTGTAACAAAAAATTCGTCATAGAAGACTGCAGTGTGCTAAACAAGTTCAACACACGCAGTGACCATAGATTGGTGAGATGTAAGATGCACCTCAACACTAAACTCGAACGTAGCAAGCTCATAAGACAAACAAAATGTATTGACATAACCAACCTTAAAAAACACCATAATACCTTCAAATTGGAACTGAAGAACAGATTCTCTGCTTTAGAAGGCCTAACATCGGAAGAAGTGGATATTTCTGAAGTTAACGGAAAAGTAACCAAAGCTCTTATGGAAACAGCAACAAAATTAGCTGGGTCTAAGAACAAATTGCATGTGAACAAATTATCAGGAAAAACCAAAATGTTGATGCAAAAAAGAAGAGAGATGAGGACAACTAAAGAAGATGTGACTTCCAAAGTGGAATATATAGAGCTATGCAAGACAGTACGAAAAAGTATCACTGAAGACGTAAGGAAATTCAACTGTGAACTAGTGAGGAAAGCAATTGAAAACAACCAAAGCCTAAAGATAGCAAAGGGACATCTCAGTAAGGGGAAAAAACAGATTATGGCACTGAGAAAAGATGGTTCTGTAACAAGAAATAGAGGCGAAATTTTGACAAGAGTGAAAGATTTCTACTCCAAATTATATGAAAGGGATGATACATGTACTCCAGACATCATGAAAGGTACCAGTACCAGAGTTCTTCCAGTCCTTCCAGCAGAAGTTGCACATGCAATCAAGAACATGAAGCGGGGAAAAGCTCCAGGAGAAAATGGAATTACTGTAGACATCATACAAGAAGCAAGTGGAGAAATCGAAACAGTGCTTGCCCAAATTTTCACTCGATGCCTTATTGAAGGGAAAATTCCTGAGGATTGGAACAACGCTACAATGATCTTGCTACATAAAAAAGGTGACATTGAGGACGTCGGGAACTACAGACCTATCAGCCTCCTATCAGTGGTTTATAAAATCTTCACTAAAGTTCTTTCACACCGCTTGAAGGTGACACTGGACATGGCTCAACCGAGAGAACAAGCTGGATTCAGGAGTGGCTACAGCACAATACATCATATCCACGTACTGAGAGAACTAATTGAAAGAGCGAGGGAATATGAACTTCCATTGTGCATGGCTTTTATCGATTATGAAAAAGCCTTTGATTCGGTGAAACCATCAGCAGTTGCAATGGCTCTGAAATCCTGTGGTATTGAAGATGCATACATTAATATTATTAATAACATCTATGAAAATGCAAGTGCAAAGATTCAGCTGTTTGAAAATACACAGCACATAAAAATTGGAAAAGGAGTGAGACAAGGTGACACCATATCTCCGAAGCTCTTTAATGCCACATTGGAAAATGTCTTCCAATCACTGAACTGGGAAAACAAAGGGATAAAGATTAATGGAGATTATCTAACCCACCTTCGTTTTGCTGATGATATAGTCATTTTTGCAACTACCCCATCAGAGCTACAGAGTATGATCCAGGAACTTGCTGACAAAAGTAAAGAGGTGGGATTAAAAATGAACTTTCAGAAGACAAAAGTGATGTACAATGCTTTTACAAGAAATGAGGATTTATCGATTGATGGAGAAAAGCTGGATATAACAGACACGTACGTTTATCTTGGACAGCAGATATCAAGTGAGGGTCACATTGGTGAAGAAATTAATCGGCGTACAAAACTTGCCTGGAGAGCTTTTGGAAGAAACAGCATAATTTTCAAGAGCAATATGCCATTATTTCTTAAAAGAAAAGTGTTTGATCAATGCATCCTTCCAGTGCTTACGTATGGTGCAGAGACGTGGACCTTAACTAAAAGAGACATACAAAGGCTGCAGACAACTCAAAGGAGCATGGAGAGGTGCATGCTTGGTGTAACCAGGAGAGATAAGAAAAGGAACACGTGGATCCGGAAAATGACAAGAGTGGAAGACATCATGATCAGAGTTAAGTCCCTGAAATGGCAATGGGCTGGACATACTGCCAGAAGAACAGACCATCGATGGACAGCCGAAATTTTAGATTGGATTCCAAGGGACAGGAAAAGACCCAGAAGAAGACCACATGGAAGATGGGTGGATGAAATTCGAAAGTATGCTGGAGTGACATGGAGGAGACTGGCACAAGACAGACCGTTGTGGAGGAAACTTGGGGAGACCTTCGTCCAGCAGTGGATTGATAATGGTTGACAATGATGATGATGATATATATATACTTAAGAGCAAAACTGAAGACTAAGGAAAAAACTTTAGAATTTAAAACGAAGGTTGCAAAATAAAGGTTGCAAAATAACCTGAAGATCAAAACGCGCAACGCAGCAGTTTTGAAAATTCAGAATTCACATTCTATAAAGAAGATACCTAAGCAAAAAAATACATATATAATTTTGACTCACGCCTAGTACAACATAGAAAAGGTTATGTATCTACCTGTGTGAGTAAAAGGAGAAAAGATAAAAAAATAAAATAAAACAACTGAATGTAGAAGGTGTCGAGAATACTGAGCCTTGGCTTTATCAAGGACCAGCAAAAACTCTGCATTTTCTCACTTCCACAAAGACCTAGTTGGAAATGGGTTTCTGCAAGGCCATAGATGCAAGTAACATTCCCACCTAAAATAGTTTAAAAAATATATATATGTCAGGTCCTCCGTAGAGTTGCTTGACCTAGCACTAGTTAACAATTTCGCTTGCATCCATTAACCTTCCTGGCCCGACCCATGCTCTTCATCTGTTACTATTAAACAGAGAGAAGAAGATTAAAGAGAACTCAAGCTGTGAGAGTGACATAATAATTAGAAATGATTTTCAGCCATAACGAAATGCCAAGTTCGTTAGAGAGAGAATTTAAACCTGAAAATCAATGCAAAAGAAATCCAAATTTTTACATTGCAATTAAAAAAGGAAATATTAATTTTTAACGAACAGATTTTTGAAAGAAAACTTGAGTCTAAAACCCCCTACTCTACAACTTATGACAGCACGAAAACGAGAATAAGTTAAAGATAATAATTAACTAAAGAAAACTTTGTGAAAGTTATATACCTTAAACAGTTAGTTGCAATATGTACAAAGTATTTCAGCAGTGCTTTAAGTGCATAATTAATTAGTTATTAAGAACTTAACTACTTTGAAAAAACAGCGCATTGAAAAGGAACAAGCTTAGCCATCTTCTGTTCCTAGGTACCCCAAAAGACGCTCAAAATTACAAAGAAAAGAAAGAGTTAAAACCCGCAAAAATGTTAACAGACAAACCAATGCCTAAAAGCTGAAAAGCTAAAAAACAACAGAGAAAAAGTACATGAAGTACAAACATTGAACTTATAAAACCTAGAACCCAAAAACAAGGAAGAGAGCTTACCTCTTGTGTGTCAAAAACTTTTCTCCTCACAAGAGAAGAACATGGCTGACCTCTTCCGCCACTCCCTAGTCGCTGGGGGGCAGAGAGGGTGGGGCTTATGGCCTCCTCATACAGCAAGAAACCAACGCGCGGAGATTTTAACCAGAGAAAAAAATATATAAACTTAAGACTGTGGATCTGTATGATCAGAAAGAGCAGAATTAACTCTCCAGAATACATGAGAAATATTATAAAATACACGAGCAGTGTATTTAATAATCTTTGCATGTATTAAATCACCTTAGTGAGCTTCTATAGATTAATCAGAATCTTATTAATTTTAATGTTGGTTTTACTATTTTTAGTATAGCTATCCTAGTGATGAATAACTAGTTTTCTTTTTTATTTGTTTTTATTTTCTTTTATAAACAGATTTTTAAGCTTTTTTTGTGATTTTGTTTATATTTAATTTTTTGTTTTAATAGGACCGTCATATCCATAGCACTAAGGTTCCTTTAGGTAGTTAATAGGCATCCTCTAGCCAACTTCCTTACGGCTTTGATTGGTCAGAATCATATTATTAACTGTGTAGAAAATTAAAGCAGATCTGCCAACCTTACTCTATTATTCAGAATAATTTTTCTTAAAGTTCTTTTGATGAAAGAAGAGGGAATTTCGTTCTCTAGAAAACTTTCTAATAGTATATTAATGTGGTAATTGAAATCCAAATTGTTGCCGCAGATTCTTGAAATTCTTAGGACCTGAGAAATTAGTACATTCTCAATTACTTTGGTTGAAATGTTATTATTCCAGTGTAGATATTTAATTACTTTGAAAGGAAAATTAACTCTTTTATCAAAGAGGCTAATAGATGGGTTACCTCTGTTGAGCTTAATGCTTAAGTCTAGGAACTCAAGTTCCTGATTACTGTGGTTGGTTTTACATAAGTTAAGAGAGCTAGGATAGATATTATCAAAATCGCTCTCTATAACTTCTGAATTATTGATACACAGCAGATCATCAATATATCTAAAAGTGTAAAGGTAGTTATCTGAGCAGGGGGGGGGTGATTTTTAATGAATTTATATTCCTTAAAGAACAGGAATAGATTAGCGATATTCGTGGACGTTGATGTTCCCATGGGAATACCATTCACTTGCTTATAGAGAGTATTATTATATAAGATATGGTTATTTTTTATGCAGCAATTGAGATAAGAGTTCCAAGCTCCTACATTAACAAATTGGTTAAGTTTAAATTCTGCATACAGCTCTTTAAAGGTAGTGATTATATCTGATAGAGGCAGATTAGTATAGAGGTTTTCAAAATCATAACTGTTAATATCTAGGGGACAAACTTTGAGTATAGTAGAATATATATATGTATGTGAATATGTACACAGCTGGCATACGAAAATAATAGCTGGTTTAGGAACAATAATCTGCTCTGGTGCAGTACAAAGAAACGTGGCGATTAGGTAGTCTAAGCGGTTGCTTATGGAAATTCGTCCGGAAGGGGTCCGGGTTCGAATCTCGGTGAGGCACGGATGTTGTTTGTCTTATGCCATTGGCTCTAAGACAAACAACATCCGTGGTCGTTAAACCTCCAATATATAAAAAAAAAAGTGGTCTTAAGATGGCGATTTGGACAGTGACTTCACAAAGCAAAAACCGGAAGTGCATTGCGCACCCCAACCTTGTCTACTAACATTGGCACTATTCCAGGCTTCTCGATGCTTCTGGGAATAATAAACGAAGAAACTCAGTTTTCATAAGGTAAGCTTATAAATAATGCGTTTCACCCTTAAAATAAATGCTTAATAGGAATGTTACTTTTGTACCTGGTTTGATGGGATTTAGTAGATATACCATCCCTTTGTAGGAGCAATGGTAGCACTTATTCAGAAACGGAGGCCATATTTCTTTTAATTTTTTGTGATTCGAGAATAAATGCTTCGGCTTTTTATTTATTTTGTTTTATAAATGTTTTATAATATAATAAATACATAATATACAAATGTATGTTTTGTGTTTTATAATAAATATGAAATTGAGACGGTCAGTTTTTTGCCATAAGTGTTTATAGGTTGGAATATGTGAACATACAGAAAGTAAGAGTGATACGTGGGCTGCATTCCCTCTACGCATAATCGCCTTGTCGGTTCAAACAAATGTCTCAGCGCTGCACGAGATTGTGGATACCCTGAGCGAAGAAAGTCCGTAATTGGCTGTGGAACGGAATGCTCGAGGACCTCCCAGCGGAAACTTCTCAGCAAATCTTGGCACACCGTCGCCACATGCGGGCGGGCATTGTTACGAAGCAGAATAATCCCATTTGACAACATACCGGGTCGCTTATGCTTGATGGCCGTTTTGAGGTTGCGTAACATATTGGTGTGTGTGTGTGTGTGTGTGGTTGCCTTGCCTGTACTGCCTGCGTCCAGCCAGTCCCACAGCAGTGAGCCATTCTCATCGAAGGAAACAGTGAGCATCATTTTTCCAGCTCTTAAGGAGGACTGAGCTTTTTTTGGGGCGCGGGAAGTTGGGATACCGCCATTCTATACTCATCCGTCTTGTGGCCGGATCGAAGTGGTGGCACCAAGTCTCATCTGTGGCTACAATCTTGGAAAGAAACTGTCCCCTCTGTGCGTGGTAACTATGCAGATGCTCCAGGCAAGCACTATTCGCAGAGTCTTCTGCTCCTCCTGGAGATACTGGGGGGGGGGCATTGTGCGCAATGGGCCCCCAAACATCTCCAGGAGGAGCAGAAGACTGTATCTAAATCGGCGATGGAGAATGGTGTTAACAGTTCCCTTGAAGGCTCACGGATAATGTTGCCGCAAGCTCGCGGTTAGTGATTCTGTGGTTCTCCTTCGCAAAGTTGTCCACTGTAGCAATCGATTCCATGGTGATGGCCACGTGTGCTTGCCCAGGTCTCTGCATGTCTTCCGTGCTCACACGTCCTTTACAAAATTCACTACACCAGCGGAACACTGTACACCGTGGCTGATACTGATTCCCATACACATCCTTCATACGACGATGAATTTCGGCTCCACGAACACCTTCTGCTATCAGAAATTGCATAACTTCCCGCTGGGCCTGTTTGGACGAATCCATATCACGACACTCCATAGTCGACTTGCCTCCGCACGTGCAAACAGCACAGTGACACGTGCCGCCGATAACAGCATGCTTCCTGACATGACACTCCATCTACCGGCGCAAATGCATGGCTTTGTGGAATTATACAACGACGCTATTACACGAGTCTCACTTTCATTTGGGCGACACTTATATGTTTTTATGTTTTATAATATATAATGTAATGTTTTTGCTTTATAATGTAATAAATGTTTTTGTTTTATAATATATAATGTAATGTTTTTATGTTTTATAATATATAATGTAATGTTTTTATGTTTTATAATATATAATGTAATGTTTTTATGTTTTATAATATATAATGTAATGTTTGTGTTTTTACTATGTTAAACAAAGATATTTCAAAAATCTGTTTTTCACATAGGATACCGTATTTTCATCATATAATCCGCGGTTTATCTGTTAATTATAAACTTGGGTTCTGCGTGCTATACGCCGATGTGGATAATACTCTGCTTTAAAAAAAAAAACTGTTTTGCGGCACTCCGATGTAATTCCACGTCGTAATTGTCAGTAGAGGTTTCATATTTCAAAAATGACTAGAAATGTGTTGATAACAGCAAAACGTGAAGCAATATCAAGATGGTCTGCAAACAGTTGGGAAGATTTTATTTTCTTTACTTACGAGCATTTGGAGAGAAAATATGATGCAACAAAGGCGACATTGTTTTCCTCCCAGGTCGATCATGTGCTGTTGGAAGCTCAGCGTCACAAACATCCCTGGGTGCTTCAGATCTAACAATGGATCTGCCGCGAGGCTAAAAAAAAAAAAAATCACCATTTTTGCTCTTTATTCATTTGAGAGTAAGAAAAATTATTAGGAAATGATTTAAATTTTTTAATAAGATCATATCTTTCTTCCCTACTTCTTTTCAAAGCTAGTTAGTGCATCACGTGAATTGCCACTTTTCTGTATGAAATTACTGTTTGGGATCAACATCGGAGGTACGGATTGTACTGCGATTTCTTTCCTGAATTTCATGGCCTGTGGATTATACGAAGGAAAATACGATATTTCTGTTTTGTTTTAAGGTTTCTGCAGAGTGCTTTTTGATACAGTTCAGGAGTATTATTTCTAACAGTGTCTTTCATTTAAGGATGGAAACAAAGGGGAGAACCTTGTTAAGCTAAAGTACACCAGAGCTATGGCCGTGAAGCAAGATAATGGTGTCATTCTTCTTACTCCTGAGCCCATTGGAGAAAGAGGTAACTCAACTTTCTAGTTTTATTTTTATATTTCAGTAAGCATAAAAGTCAAATTTTGCTGCGTAGTTGAACAGTAAAATTGATGTTTTGACAAAGTGAAGAAATTGATTTCAAAGAGCACTCTGCGCTAATAGTGAAAGATAGACGTCGTGATTTTGTTTTAATTATATCTTCGTGGTAGGTACGCCACATATATCCTTTCCCCACTTGAGAAAGGAAGGTCGCAGACTTTCAAGTCAGCAGACAACACCATGCTTGAAGAAGCTCACTGTAGGAGAAGGAATTCTCCCTAATCCCTGACGATGTGTGGAAGAAGCACCATACATTTTTCGAAGCGTGGAAGAATGAATTCTTATTAATTCCAGACAATGTGTAGAAAAATCACAATACATTTTCACAAGCGTGGAAGAAATTCTCGCTAATTCCTGACTACGTGTGGAAGTATCACACATTTTTCGAAGAGTAGAAGAAAGAATTCTCGCTAATTCCAGACGATTGTGGAATAATTAAAATACATTTTTCGAAGCGTGGAAGAAGTTCTCATTATTTCTGAACAATGTGTGAAAGAATCAATAAAATTTTCGAAGCTTGAAAGAAGAAATTCTCATTAATTCCAGACATGCTGGAGAAGTATCTCACATTTCTTGAAGCGTGGAAGAAGGAATTTTCATTGATTCCAGACGATGTGTGGAAGAATCACAATACATTTTCCGAAGCATGGAAAAAGAAATTCTCACGAATTCCTGATGACGTGTGGAAGAAGTAACACACATTTTTCGAAGAGTAGAAGAAAGAATTCTCGCTAATTCCAGACTGATGTGTGGAAGAATTAAAATATATTTTTCGAAGCGTGGAAGAAAAATTTTTCGTTATTTCTAAACAATCTGTAAAAAAATCCCATTACATTTTTCGTAGCTTGGAAGAAGAAATTCTCCTTAATTCCAGACGATATGCTGGAGAAGAAGCATCGCACATTTCTTGAAGCGTGGAAGAAGGAATTCTCATTGATTCCAGACTATGTGTGGAAGAATCACAGTATATTTTCCGAAGCGTGGAAGAAGAAATTCTCACTAAAAAAATTCCCGATGACGTGTGAAAGAAGTAGCGCACATTTTTCAAAGAGTAGAAAGAATTCTCGCTAATTCCAGGCAATGTGTGGAAGAGTCAAAATACATTTTCCGAAGCGCGGAAGAAGGAATTCTCATTAATTCTAGACGCCATGGGAAAGAAGCACCACAAAGTTTTTCGAAGCGTAGAAGAAGGAATTCTTATTAATTCCAGAGGATGTGTGGAAGAAGCATCTGCGGGTATATTTTTCTCGAACCTCACAGCGAGTAGGATTCAGAAATGGTGTAGAAAGGGAGTTGTGGCAGAGGCTTGGTGAGACCTTCAGTGGGAGCAGAGTCTTTGAAGGAGTGCGAACTACTCAGATACGTATGTATACATACCGCGGCAGACTGGCGATCCATAAACGGCCTTGGAAGTTATTTTGTGCGGTCCACTTTTGAAAAAAAATTATCAAGCTATCCCATTCCTAGAAATGCAGAGTGTCAGCACCACCGTTATTGTTTAAACATCTTTTCAATACAAGTCTACAAATCGTTGTAGTTTTACATATTGAAGCAAAAAATTAAGAGTATTTTCCCATTTTCCTTGGCAGCAGATCCCAAGTAAAATTTAATGCACGAACAAAATTACTTCCGTTGCTGAGAAATAACAGACAAGTTAAGTTTCCTGAGAATGACTGTCTAAGACTTTTATTCCCTTGTAATGAATTTTATTACGGTAACTGAATTCAGAATTTGTAAGTTTCTTCGCTTTTAGCGAAAACCTCCTAATGTACTAAAATTTATTCTTTGGTTCTCGCTTTTAGTGAGAACCTCCAAATGTACTAAAAGTGTTTTTTTTTCGACTCACTTATGAATAAAAAAATTGTCTCTTGAAAAAACTGACTGTATCCAAGATTGCAAGAATTTCAGTGCAAATTTATAAAGTGAGAAATTTAAGAATGCGAAAATAAATTTATTTAATTACTTGCAAAGAGAAAATGTGTTTTTGCTGTAGCTGAAACACTTTCCAGAGCTGCAGTTCAGGAATTCGTCTAACCGTAAGGCCCAAAAAGTAATAAATCAGATGTAGATCTCGTTCAATAATAAAAAAAAAAAAAAAAATTGAAAAAGCAGCAACCCAAAAAATTTTACCGTACATGAATCTTAATGCATTAACGTATATAATGAATTTCGACTGCCTATCTCAGATTTCGGCTGTTTGAGAATACAGCACACATAAAAGTTGGAAAGGAAGTGAGACAAGGTGACACCATATCTCCCAAGCTCTTTAATGCCACATTGGAAAATGTCTTTCAATCACTGAACTGGGAAAACAAAGGGATAAAGATTAATGGAGATTATCTAACTCACCTACGTTTTTCTGATGACGTAGTCATTTTTGCAACTATCCCATCAGAGCTGCAGAGTATGATCCAGGAACTTGCTGACAAAAGTAAAGAAGTGGGATTAAAAAATGAACTTTCAGAAGACAAAAGTGATGTACAATGCCTTTACAAGAAATGAAGATTTATCGATTGATGGAGAAAAGCTGGAGATAACAGATGCGTACGTTTATCTTGGACAACAGATATCAAGTGAAGGTCACATTGATGAAGAAATTAATCTGCGTATAAAACTTGCCTGGAGAGCTTTTGGAAGAAACTGCACCTTACGTAAGCACTGGAAGGATGCATTGATCAAACACTTCTTTTAAGACGTAATGGCATATTGCTCTTGAAAATTATGCAGAGATGTGGACCTTAATTAAAAGAGACTTACAAAGGCTGCAGACAACTCAAAGAAGCATGGACAGGTGCATGCTTATTGTAACCAGGAGAGATACGAAGAGGAACTCGTGGATCAGAAAAATGACGAGCGGAAGACATCATGACCAGAGTAAATTCCCTTAAATGGTAATGGGCTGGACAATACTGTCAGAAGAACAGACCATCGATGGACAGTCGAAATTTTAGATTGGATTCCAAGGGACAGGAAAAGACCCAGAAGAAGACCACATGGGAGATGGGTGGATGAAATTTGAAAATATGCGGGAGTAACATGGAGTAGATTCGCACAAGACAGACCCTTGTGGAGGAGGCTTGGAGAGACCTTCAAGCAGTGGATTGATAATGGTTGACAATGATGATGAATGAAGATTCCAGATTATCATTAATTATAGCACAGATTGTATTGACTATTTAATTGTAAATACAGTTAGTAAAAGCTGTCGAGGTAGAGGATATCCGCTCAAAGAGATGGGGATGGAATTTGAAAGTCGAAAAGAGGGTGTATCATAAACAGTGTTTGGCTCTTCGCTGCGTAGGTTTTTTTTTTTTTTGTGTGTGTCTGTTTTTCTGAAACCGTCAAAGTGGTAAACGAACTTTGCCTGTTTAGTATAGGATTTAATTTTCTCTGCAAGAATATAAAAGTACAAGCATGGATATCCTTTTTTTCTTGAGTTAGCAAAGGTCTACCGGTCCAAAATATAGCGACCCATATGGAGTTCTCCCGGGGGCCCAGTCAGCACCTGTATACATAAAAGTTTCTCTTTTTAAGTACGGTTGTGTGTTAAGGCTGTGAAAATGGCATAGGTATGGCGTAGATGTGAAGTATAAGCGCCCAACTGTTTTGGACGGTGTGTAAACAATTTCAAATATTTTGTAATTTATCGTTATATTTGAACCGGACTCTGGAGTTAGGGATGTTTTCGAAACAGCATAGAGGCAACACATATTAGATTGTAGGAGTATGTTGAAACGTTTCCTATGTACTAAATTATGAGCTGTAACACTTTTTTATAGATTAAATAGCTGTGCAAGATTCCCCACTGAGATCTTCTGAAATGTTGTTTCCTGCCGACGTCAGGGAGAGTTACTCACCTCGTGATCTGCTTCAGCCCTTCAAAATCTATCATTCTGTGGTTTTCAGGCTCCTTTAAATTCTAAGTTTTTCTTCTTTCTTTCTTGAGAGTTACCGTACCCAAAAGATGTACGACGTTGTCAATCTTTGTTTTGGAAAAAATGGGGAAACAAAATTTCCGGTTAACTTTTTTTTGCATTTCCCAGGAATAATCCTATAAAGTATAAGTTCATGTTTGCCTATGGATTCGAATCCACTGGTTAGCTGTTCCCTCAATAAATGCTATACGAGTATTCATGTTCCTTGTGCCTCGGACGCGGAATGTCCGAATTTAAACTCATAATAATATAAATAATAATTATTAACTAATGTTGTTTTGGCTCCATGGCCTACTTACACTTTCCTATGTTCACTAATAATCGAAGAAACTGTAATTGGAGCCCATGCACCGCTGTTTATCCGATAGTTATTTCTTCACACACCTGGCGGCGCTGTTAATATTTACCAAAAGACTAATGGCAGTCATATCATTTCGTAGCTATTTAATATATGGTAGCGCCTAACCAAGTAGTATTGCATTTTCGGCGGGTTAAGTGAAATCGTTAAATTCTTTATAAATATTTGATTCATTAAAAATATTTTTTTTTATAAATACCACGTATACCAAAAATAAATCCTTACATTATTTTTTTCTTTTGTCAGTATGGTTATTTCTTTTCAGCATCGCAACCGGTCGCCTCAGTCCAAACTTTCACACCGTAATTCAAATTTTCATTATAGTTCTGAACATATATTGTATGGGTATTTTAAATATTTTTATATTGAAGTATTCTAATTTTTTTGTTCTTTTAACGTAATGAGCTCATGAAAATGTTGTGGACTTCGTTCTGGAAATAAATGAATCCTAATAATCTGTGCCATTTTTTAAGAATGCTTTTAGTTGTCTTAAGATTTTCGGTTTAATTTTAAAGGTATTGTATATTTTTTTACAGGTTTTGAGCTTCCCACTATAAACTATCCCATGTGTAACACGAGGAAGTACAAATACGTCTTCGGCAGTGGAGTTTTTGAGACCGGAAAATTTAGAAATTCGGTAAAATACTTGTTTTCTGACATTGCAAATTAGTGTTTAATGAAATTTGTATTTAAGTTTTTATTTAACACTAGCCACAACCCTTCAAAAAACGTTAGTTTAACAACTGCTTAACCATGTTTCGGGTGATATATATACGTAATCTCCATTAGTACTAACTAAGAGATAAACGTTTGCGATCCCAGCATAGCTTTTGATGTTTTCAGTCAGGTTTTCAGATGCAAGAAATTGCTTTCCGGATGAAATTATGTCAACATGTGTTACGTTGTTTCGTGCTGTTATGAGCGGCGGTTATAATTAAATAAAATCTTAAACATTATTAAGTCGATGCATCCACAATGAATTAACACGCAGGTAAATAAATACAGGAAAACATGGGTTTTGCGTTGGCTCAAGTCAGTTTTAAATAATAGTCAATACCACAGTGAGTTGTAATTCCAAAATAATTTTATTAAACTCACGCATGGACACTTATTTAGCTTATTTATGGGTCCCCATCCTCCCAGTCTGCCGCTACAAAAGAAGCAAACAGAAATAAGTCGTTTTAGGTATTTATAATCCATGTATTTTTCCTTAAAGGTAGGTAAAGTTTTGAGCTTTCACTATAAGTTACAAAATATAGAATTAATATTCGTGACATAACTGTTTTCTTGTGACATAACACATCTCTTACGTATACTGTCAATGCTTTTAATAAGAAATCACAGCACGATTTCATGCAGGTATCCTGAAACCTGTTTTCGTTGCTATGGTTGCAAAGCACAGCAAGGAATTACAACGCAAATTATATATGATAGCATTTCAGCTGCAGCAAATTTTCCACGTGTGCTTTCATCATATGGATGGTGACCAGCAGTCTGAATGGTTAAAACATCCGATCCAAAGCATTCTGGCTCCGGACATGAGGGTTGTTTACAGAGCTGTCTCGAGACACGAGTTTTGTTTGTTTTTGGATTTAGATTCTTTCCCTTCGGCCGTAACCGTTCTTTAATATGTGCATGAGAAACGGTAAACTATATCATCATCGTCAACCATTATCAATCCACTGCTGGACGAAGGTCTCCCCAAGTTTCCTCCACAACGGTCTGTCTTGTGCCAGTCTCCTCCATGTCACCCCTGCATACTTTCGAATTTCATCCACCCGTCTCCCATGTGGTCTTCTTCTGGGTCTTTTTCTGTCCCTTGGAATCCAATCTAAAATTTCGGCTGTCCATCGATGATCTGTCCTTCTGGCAGTATGTCCAGCCCATTGCCATTTCAGGGATTTAACTCTGATCATGATGTCTTCCACTCTTGTCATTTTTCGGATCCACGAGTTCCTCTTCTTATCTCTCCTGGTTACACCAAGCATGCACCTCTCCATGCTACTTTGAGTTGTCTGCAGCCTTTGTATGTCTCTTTTAGTTAAGGTCCACGTCTCTGCACCATACGTAAGCACTGGAAGGATGCATTGATCACACTTTTCTTTTAAGACATAATGGCATATTGCTCTTGAAAATTATGCTGTTTCTTCCAAAAGCTCTCCAGGCAAGTTTTGTACGCCGATTAATTTCTTCATCAATGTGACCCTCACTTGATATCTGCTGTCCAAGATAAACGTACGTATCTGTTATCTCCAGCTTTTCTCCATCAATCGATAAATCTTCATTTCTTGTAAAAGCATTGAACATCACTTTTGTCTTCTGAAAGTTCATTTTTTTTAAACTATATATATATATATATATATAAAAGGTACGTTGAATAAGATTTTCTGACATTACGCAAAATTACATTTTGTACCTAAAAAAAAAAAAAATTGGGTGTGCAAAAGTTCTACCCTTTCTTTAATATATGCAAATTGCGATCGGAGTACTTACGTCACAGATGACGCTGCCATGCCGAATTTTCGGCCAATAAAGCGTGGAGCAAAGCAGAGTAGAGCATACATAGGCACTAGGCTTCTCCGAGTAAATCATTCGTAACGGAAATCACGGATGGTGTGTAACATGGCATGCGATAAGGAGCACATTAGACATTGTTTACCGTACGATTTCGATAAAGACAATACTGCAGCCGCGGCTTGCCGCAACATCTATGAAGTGTATAAGCAAGACGCAGTTGATGATAGCACATGTCGCCGTTGGTTTTGTAAATTCCGGGACTGAGACAGAAGCTGTAAAAATCAACCGCGTCCTGGACGTCCATCCGTGGTTCCTGACTAGGATGTGGACCAAGCCATAACAAATGATCCACATCCAACCGTTCAGGAATTAGCTGAAATGTTGTCGGTGTACAAAACAGCCAAAAGATGGATGCATGCGCTTGGGTTCTTCGCCCAGTTTGATAACTGGATTCCGCACCAGTTTTCCAGTTTGATAACTGGATTCCGCGCAAAGCAACGAGAGGAGAGAATTCGTACCTGTGTTTCTTTGCTTTCTCGTCACAGAAATAAACCGTTTTGGGGACGAATTGTAACGGGTGATGAGAAATGGGTACTGTACCGTAATGTAAAGCGTCGATTGACTGCGTGCCAATGTGCGGAGCCTGCTCCATCGTTCATCCCAAAAAGGTATTGAGTGTTTGAGATGTACAGAAAATAATCCACTGGGAGGTGTTGTCACCTAACCGAACGATAAATGCTGACCTCTGTTGCCAACCGTTGGACAGATTGCGAGAACAACTGACATCTAAGCGGTCAGCACTTGTCAATCGTAGTGACGTGATCCTTCATCATGAGAACGCTAGACCTCACGCTGCTTTAATCACTTGGAAAAAAATACTGGACTTTGTTTGGGAAGTGTTACCTAACCCGGCGTATTCCCCTGACCTGGCACCTACGGACTACCACCTTTTTCGATCGTTACAGAACGCCTTCGCTCTCCAAATCTTCCATGATGTGGACGATGTGAAAACGGCATTACATGACTCGTAAAACACAGAAGTTTTTCCGGCGTGGGATTCGCCTACTCGTAGACAAATGGCAAGAGGTCATACAGAATGATGGCAATTATGTGAAATCATAGGTACCTTAGTTGTTGTGTTCTCCTTTCTTTGTAGCCTACAATAACATGTTGAACTTATGCACACAACCAAAATACAAGTATATACCAGTTTCTATGGTTGACGTGCGCTCGCAAAAATACGTATCACGGAAGCATTAAGACAAGTGAAATAACTTCAAAAAATAGTTGGACACAAAAAAAAACAATAAAAAAAATCTCTCTCTCTCTCTATATATATATATATATCATAGTACGTAAATAAAACAAAAAAAATTACTTTATAAATAAATTATTTTAACACAAAAAAAATTAGACAAAAAAAGGCTAATACCATGAGAAGCACCGAAGGCAGCTAAACCTCATGTAGTAGCTTATATAGAACGAAAATATTACAGAACAAAAATTTCGAAACAAGTGAAAACTGGAACAGGTTGCTGTCATCAGGACAGCATCAACCTGTGGGAGTGGCATTTCTAGTACCAACAAAACAAGGCAAGCCAAAATTGTCGTTTGAGCATGACCAACCGACAATTTTGGCTTGCCTTGTCGTTTTGTTGGTACTAGAAATGTCACTCCCACAGGCTGATGCTCTCCTGATGACGGCAACCTGTTCCAGTTTTCACTTGTTTTGAAATTTTTGTATTTTTGTTCTGTTAATATTTTGACTCTCTCTCTCTATATATATCAATCTATATCGGATTTTCTTGGTTCATTGCTTTTTGACGTAGAACTACGTCTTTCTCTCGCTTGGTAGGGGGTAACATAGAGATCACGGATGTAGCGAGAGCATGTCACATTTTGAATGCGTATATTTTCGAAACTAATAATAGTAGAGTAATAGATAATACACCATTAGATAGTTTATAGTCTTATTTATGATAAAACAGGTTTTAACCCTCAATCCTTTAACCCTTCGGTAAAGTTTCGTTAAATACTTAAGCTAAATTTCTCGTGATTTTTTTTTTTTTTTTTTTTTTTTTTCCCCCCGCACTCCGTTTTAAGGTTAACTAGTGAACAGATAATGGTAGTAATGACCTCAGCCCAGCATTTCGTAGCTGACGGTCGGAGCTAACGGACGTATGTGATAAACCGAAACAAAATGGATTTAAAATTTATTTATTTTTAGATAAAGAAAAATTTGGTGACAAATTTCGAAATGCCGTGAAAATCCAGGGAAAATTACTATAAAAATCGACCAAAGTTGAAGAAACAGCTAGAGGAGAAAAAGAGAAATCCGAAGAGTCATCAACCGAACTGGAACCCCAGGGATACAGCCTGCCTCCACTGATATCCTTAAAAAAATATGTATATTTTTTAGTTTGAACGTACCTTCCACGACTGCTATCCTAAAAGGAATAAACTTACCAAAATTTTTATGGCAGGGTGAAAGGGAGTCTAGTTTCTCTGTCGGTAAAATCATGTGATATATACCGGCCTTTTTTTTCTTTAATTGCAATAAAACTTATTGAATGCTCTCGCATATAATAAATACTCCATAACATTTTCAGATACTTTATTTTTCTATCTCTACTGCGAGTAGTGGGAAAAAAAAAGTCTTCAAATATTTGATGTGCTGTCCCTGTTTCTGAACACAGAACTGAATGCGCTTGATCCAGTAGTTATGCTCCCGCACGAGAATATAGGGATAAATGTGGTTACAGGCCTCCAGGGTGAGTTGCTGAACACATGGTGTTTGTCGCGGATTTTCTCAGCAAGCACCAGGTGTTTCAGATGACCCCACAGATAAGTGGTGTGAGGTCGGGGGATCTGGGTGTCCATTCCACAGGAACACACCGACCAATCCAATGATCAGGGAATTGAACATCTAGCCATTGACGTAAAGTTGCTCCGTAGTGTTGTGGAGCCCCATCGTGTTGGAAATAACAGAGGAAACTGCCATCTTCATTCAGAAGGGAAGGGAACATTGTTTCCTGTAGCATTTCCAGATAGCGCTGAGCATTTAGGTTCTTGTCGATGAAAATGGGTCCAATTACACAAATGCCCATATTCCACACCATAACCTTTACATTACCAATGACGTTCGATGTTTCCATTTAGTGATAGTTCCTGTCACTCCAGTACCTGTGGTTCTGACGGTTAACCTCACCATTGATATAAAAATTGGTCTTGTCAGTGAACAAAATGTCCTGTGCAAATGAGGGATCCCGTTGATGTTGGTCTAAAGTCCAGGTGAAGAACGCGACACTTCCATCAGGGTCATCCTCTGATAGTTTCTGCTGCATCTGGATCTTGAACGGATACCAGTGAGCGGTGTGGCGGATCAGTACAACGGCTGACTGCCTGATAGCACATTCTGCTGCGATACGTCGTGTTATTTTGATGAAGAATATGCCAAGACCATTGTTGAGGTTTCCTGTTCGGTAGCAGTGTTCGGCCGACCACTACGTTGCTTGTCTTCCAGAGTGCCAGTTTCTCAGAAATTGGTTGTCTTTCTGGATGTCGGTTGTTTAAATCTGCGGCTTTGATACGGCAGACATTTGTGATCAAAAGTTCTAAATCTCTGTAAATTAGTGATTCGAAATATTATAAATGCATTGCCTAGCACGAAAAACAAAAGAAAATAAGATGACACCGAATTTTCGGGTGTAATAAGCACGTTTTTTGAATCCGTTCTGACGCAAATTAAATTTATCGAAGCTATTTAAAGTCAATGGAACTGGTGTGGAAAACAATAGTATCTGACGGAAGAAAGTTTTTCAATCTGGTTTTTAATCCCTCAGATATTGCTGTAAACGGAATCGTAAGCTTACGAACTCTTAGAAGCAGATATCGACAAAAATAAGATGTGACTTTACGTCCCCTGGTGGGGAAAACCAGGCATTATTTTAGGAAGAAAGTATTCTCAAAAGGTTTATCCGTATGAGCGGTATCGGTCCAAGGAAAAAAAAATAATTAGTCTACTTTACAGGAGCCCAGATTTTGCTGCAAATACATCAAAAGCAGAAATTAACACTTATGACCCCAGCTGGCCAAACCATTCTTTACCAAACATTAGAAATTATGTGAAAATTATTTTCCATCAGGTCTTGTATGAGATACAGGAAGCATTTTTCAAATCAGAGCTTTAGGAGCAGAAATAACGCAGAAAACGCAATTTACCTATGTGCCCTTAGCGGAAACTCTACGATTTACTTGAAAAATTTGAATATATAGGAAAAACATTTCGAACCGGAAACACTATCCAACAAAGGATTTTTTCAAATCTGACTCTTAGAAGTAGAGATATTGACAAAAATAAGATATATATCTACGCCCCCTGGCGTAGAAACCATGCATTATTTCAAGAAGAAAAGGTTCCTAAAAGGTTTGTCGACATGAGTAGTATCGGTCAACAAACGAATTTTTTAATCTAGATTTTAGCTCATATTTTGCTGCAAATACATCAGAAGCGGAAATTAAGACTTACGCCATCTGGTGGCCAAACCCTTTTTTACAAAAATTAGAAATTATGTGCAAAAGATTTCCCATCAGGAGCTGTATCCGGTGCAGAAATAATTTTTCAAATCGGAGATTTAGAAGCAGAGATATAGGGGGAAACGCAATTTACCTTTACGCCCGCCAGCGGAAAGTCTATGAATTACTTGAAAATTTTGAAGTTATATGAACCACATGTCTCACTGGAAACACTATCCAACAAAGAACGAATTTTTCAAATCGGACTCCTAGAAGTAGAGATATTGACAAAAATAAGATATACATCTACGCCCCCTGGCGGAGAACCTGTGGAATATTTTAGGAAGAAAATATTCCGAAAGGGTTTATCGATGTGAGTGGCATCAGTCCACGAAAGTTTTTCAATCGACATTTTAGAAGCTCGGATTTTATGGCAAATACATCAGAAGCAAAAATTAACACTTACGTCCCCGGGTGGCCAAAGTATTCCTTACCGAAAATTACAAATTATGTGCAAAAGATTTTCCATCAGGAGATGTATCCGCTGAAGAAATTTTTTTCTTCAGCGGATACATCTCCTGATGAGTTGTCGGGAAAAAATGTAATTTACTTTTACGCCTCCTAGCAGAAAATCATGCGTAATTTGAAAAAGTAACTATATCAAAAATACTCTTCGACATAAATGGAATCGAAAGATAAAAGAATTTTTTCAATCTGATGTTTGGAAGCAAATATGTGGAATTATACGTGTTTTTATATTCGACATCTGCATTTACGCCCTCTAGGGGGCGAAATTGCACATCGTAAAAAAAAAAAAATGAAGGATCATCCGCATATTTCAAGCTTCCCAATGCAAAAAAGAATTTTTCAAATCGGACAAATAGTTGCAGAGATATCGTGGGTACAGGCGGGTAGACAAACCGATAAATAAGCACGATCTTTTTTTACAAAAGACATGCTGGAAAAAAAAAAAAATTGTGTGATCTGTCGTTTCGTACATATGGTATATAGGTTGCTCCACGGCGTTGTTTTTTTTTGCATTTGAGTTTCACTGATGTTTTAAGATTATTACACATTTGAAATCGGTTTCTTTTTAAAAGGCGCCACTCACGTTCTGTAGTCGACGTATTCTGGATAAATTACGTACAACTTTCTGATGGAAATAATTTCTCCAGTTTTGCGCTGAAATTGGCAATATTGTACTTTCTCAGATTGCTATTTTCCAGATTTACTTTTTAAATATACCGCCTTATGGGGAAAAAAAATCCTTAAGTGTTCGTCTTTATTTAGTTTTTACAAATAAAAATCGAAACTATTTTGGTTCAAAATAAGAAAAAAAGTAAAATGTATTTCAAGGTATTCCTAAAAATAAGCAATTTTTATTCGAGCCACTTTTCAATGCACATTCATTCTCACGGAATCATGTTTAAGACAATGATTACATATGCCCCAACGGGAATGGTTAAACGCGAAGCTAATAGGTTGAGTGTGCCAGTTAGGAGGACTATATAGAATTTTTTCCAGAGGTGATGCGGAAAATAGAAGTTTTTAAAATCCACCGTAACAAAATGAAAAGTTAATGAAAAATAGAAGAAAAAAAAATTAAACCCTTCTTTCCTAAAGTGTGTTGCATTTTTATTAAATCAAAGCATTTTTGTCTCAATGTAAGTCGCATTTTAAACAAAACTACATACGTCTCTGGCGCCAGTGATGTCTAAAATTTTTGCTTTTGTGTAAATACGAATCCTCTATTTGACCAGAAACCGTCAAATGATCAAGTCGTGCAGTGTGCTGCCATCTGTTGTCGCGATTAATCAACAGAAGCTAGTGCTTAAAATTTTGAAGATAAATTCAATTGGAATTAAATTAGAAAATTAGAAACAGTGGTGTAGTTCCCTAGCGGTAACACATCATCATCAACGTAATTTTAACAATCTTCCTGATCGTCTGAGTTTGGATAGATAGGATGGATGACCGCTTGTTGGGAGTATTTTTACGATCAATTCCCCAGATCTTTTTTTAGGGCGTCACAAACGCACATCATTTGCGCCCGCACCAGTTTGGGGTAACCCCTGTGGTTTCAAGAAAGATGGTTCTACCCTGGACGGGACTGATCACAGACAAAAGACATTGCAACTTCGTTCTTGAAAGCCTTCCTCAAAGGATCCAATTCGCTTCGATGACAGACTGCGGACCCCCCCCCCCTTTTTAGGCTCGACTTAAGTCAGTCGAGACCCTGTGCACAACCCATTCTGGGGCCCCCTCGAATAAAATTTTCAGTCAACAGTTGAAAAGAATATTTGCTGGCAATTTTTTTTTCTGCAAACAGTTTTTCTAGTAGTAAAACATTAAAACACATCCCACTCAACTGCATAGTCAAATGTGGCTTCTAATAGACAAGCATTCACACCACTTGTACTTCCCCGCACCCCCAGAGGTTATAACTTTAACTACTCTGGAATTCTATTTTTGTTTTATAATATTTACGAAACAAATACTAACCACTCCTACTTCTCGGCCCTCTGTCGTATCTGAGCCTCTAGGTTCAATCTAATGTAACTTTTCCTTTTGACCTTGTTCTCTCTCTTTGGAAGTGCTGGTTGTGACGTCAATCTGGCACTACCAACTACATCGACTCGCCCTGAAAGGGCGAGTCAATCTGTCGCTCTTGCTTCTCTGACCTGTCGACTCTCTAGATTCAGTCTACTGCGACTTAGTTTCCGACACGTAGCGCAAAAGCACCCTTGGAGCACAGGTATTTTTGTCTAAACCTTCTCTGCGAGTAGAACCTACGAGATATTGCGGAGACAATTGAACCCCATGCTGTGAATTTATTTCCCAGTTCAAATAAGAAAGAACTCGTGCAAGTAATTGCTCCGGAATTTATTACTTCGTGCTCTGGCGCCGCAAAGGCGTGCTTTGTGTGCTTTTTTTGTTAATACGTGATTTGTTACTGTACTGTGTGATTTTAAATCTTTCTTTCTGTAGATTGTCAAGCTAGACACGACGAATGAAAGGACTTTAGTTTGGAAAGAAAAGGATACCATGTATCCAGGAGAAGTGGTGTTTGTCTCTAGTCCTGGAGCTGTCGAAGAAGATGACGGTAAGTTCTCACATGAAATCTTGCGCTTAGAAAGAACTGAAATACAGCAGAAATTCTTCAAATATCATCAGCTATCTTTCACACAGCGACCAAACTTGAAAAGTTATCTTACCAGAGAAGGAAGTGAACTCAGAGCTCCCCATTTCCGTCCGTCCGTCCGTGTATGAGAGCGTTTACACACTCGCTGAATTTCCAACAAAGCAAACTGCGTGGAGCTGAATTAGTAACGATTATGAGTATAGTTTCGCATAACCGTGAACCGCCAATTTTGATAAAGCATGTATGGTAGGCAAGTTTCGCAAGTGGTTCAATATATACGGCTTCTTCCTCAGGGACATGCTTGGCTTGTTCTCCTTGCTTCACTTGACTTGTCTTTGCCCTTGCTTGCTACGATGCTACGAGTACGTATGTACCATGGATACACATAGTTCAATACGTACACATGGTTCAATACGTACACATGGTTCAATACATACGCCTTATCCCTCAGGGGCTTATTTTATTTGTTCTCTTTGCTGCCGTTAGCCAGACTTCCTCTTCCTTGCAGCAGTTGGCCAGACTTCCTCTTCCTTGCAGCAGTTGGCCAGACTTCCTCTTCCTTGCAGCAGTTGGCCAGACTTCCTCTTCCTTGGAGCAGTTGGCCAGACTTCCTCTCCTTGCTGCACTTAACTTGTTTTGCTGTTCTTGTTTGCTGACGATATATATTGTACCATGGGTACACATGGTTCAATACATACGCCTTATCCCTCAGGTGCTTACTTTACTTGTTTTCTTTGCTACAGTTGGCCAGATATCCTCTTCTTGCTGCACTTGGCCAAACTTACTCTCCTTGCAGCACTTCACTTGCCGACGGTATATGTTGTACCATGGATACACATGGTTCAATACATGCGGTTTCTTCCTCAGACTTACTTGGCTTGTTCTCCTTGCTTCACTTATCTCTTAGCTCTTACTTGATAGGAGTATGTATTGTGCCATGGATGCACATGTTCAATACATACGCCTTATCCTTCAAGGGCTTACTTTGTACCCTTTGCTGCAGTTCACCAGACTCACTCTCCTTGCTGAACGTTGTCTCGCCGTTCTTACTTGCTGAATGTACACATTGTACCATGGGTACACATGGTTCAATACATACGGCTTCTCCCTCAGATTAGCTTGACTTGTCTCCTTGCTACTGTTGGCCTGACTTCCTCTCGTTGATGCACTTGACTCTCCGTCCTTGTTACCAGTGTATTGTAACATGGTTCAGTACATACGCCTTTTCCCTCAGGGACTTAATCGACTTGTTCTCCTTGCTACAATTGACGTGACTTCTTCTTGTTGCACTGGACTTGTGTACCCGTCCTTATTTGCTGGCAGCGTGTATGGTATCATGGATACATGCGATTCAGTTCACACGCCTTTTCTCTCGGGGACTAGCTTTCTTTGTTCTCCTTCCTGCAGTTGGTCTGACTTCTTGCTTCACTTGGCTTGTCTGCCCGTTCTTGCGTCTAGTATGTATTGTGCCATGGATGCACATTGTTCAGTACATACGGCTTCTTCTTCCTCTGAGACTTGCTGGCTCGATCTTCTTGCGGCTGTTGGCCTGACTTCCTGTAATTGCTGCACTCTACTTAGCCCCCGGTTCTTACTTACTGGCGGAATATATTATACCATGGGCACGCATGAATGAGTACGCACGCCCTCATTGCGACTTCTTCTCCTGGCTGCTGTTGACTTTATCATGGAGCTGCACTTTACCTTGTCCTATGCTGAGCTTCACTTGATTTTCATTGTGTTTGAACTCAGCTTCTTGCTGTTCCTGTCTTGGCTCATCCTCCTTTTTTGCTGGTAGTGCATTGCATCATACGCACACGCGTCTCATTGTGTAAGTACTCACTGCCAGACGTCACTCCCACTTCTTGTTGCTCTTGATTTCGTCACCTTGCTGCACTTGAATTGGTCTCTTTATTGAGTGTTTTACCATGAGTACATGTGGTCCACTATATAATTCCCCACTTTTTGCTGCACTTGAATTGGTCCCTTTGCTGAGTGTGCTGTACCATAAACACACATAGTGCATTATATAGGTCTAACTGCCCGGACGTGGCTCCTTCTTCCGGCTGTACTTAATTTGGTCTCTTTGCTGAGTGTGTTATATCATGAGCACACATAGTCCAATATATAGGTCCTAACTCCCGGGATATGGCTCCTTCTTGCTGTACTTGATTTGGTCATACTGTTACCCTTGACGTGGTCTCTTTGCTACACTAGGCTTCCTTGATGAACTTGGTCGCCATGCTGTAGTTGACTTTGATGTCTTTGCTGTGTTTTACTTCACCTCACTTTTGCACTTGTTCTCTTCGCTACAGTTGAGCTTCGTCTCCTTACGTCCCTAAATTGGCCTCTTTGCTGCACTTGAATTGAACTCCTTACATCGCTTGACTTGACCACCTCGCTACATGTTCTCCTTCCTAGTTTCTCTTAGCAGCCACATGAACATCCTGAAAACCATCGGTTACAATGTAGCTCACCAAAACACTCTGAGATTTCTGAAATCATTGAGAGGAAAGACTGAGACTAATTCTTCCTTGGTAGTAAATGATAAAAACAAATCACACATCTATAGATACACGCATATTTATACTTATAAATAACTTTGTCAGAGCTTTGAATAACGTGTAATTATACAAACATAATGATGTTGTAATTTTTCGCATACGACTTTCCTTTTTTTCCAATTATTTCGAGCTAACGATTTTATTCGATCGAGCGAATGAAATCGTTAATAGAAAAAAAAAAAGAGCTTAAATAGTCGCTTCACGAAGTCGCTTTAATATGTTAATGACAACATTCAGTCAAACTCAAGGAATAAGTGTCTCACGAGTGTGTCAAAACAATTAGGGTGTGATGCTATGTCGACATTAATTCGCAGTCAAATTGCAATGCTATTAATGTGAGTGCCATGATCGGTGTCTTCTGTAAGTGAGACAGTGAAGAAATAACCACACATTACTTGTCTAAGAGGTGCAACTGGGGCGCAACGACTATCTGTCAGAAACGAGACGGCCGTTGTCTGAGAAGGCTTGTATGGAGAAAAGGGGGAATTTTATTCTCAACAAAACTTTGCGTTAATCTAACCTTGGGTTAGGGGAAAGGAGGTCATTATAATTCTTAACATACCTGTAACCATTGTGATACGGGGGTTCCAATGTCTCTAGTTAGATGACCTAATTAATAGTAAACAATACCGAACGCTTAATGTTGCCCAATAGTTTGGCCGATTGATACTAGGACTTAAAACCTTCTAAACAGTACTGTTACGACACAAGCAATTAAGCTAGCACTGTACGGGGTAAACGAAAGGTACGACTCATGCAAATAAATTGTCAGCACAAGTGCTATCGGAAAGTCGCTGACGAGACCAGAAGTTAGATCGGAAGCGAGGTAGGAAGGGGGAGGAATAAGCCCTTATTTATTAACGGGGGTGGAGGGCAGTACCCGGATCACGACGGCTTAACATGCCCATCCGACACACGGCGGATATGTAGTGGTTCGAGCGTTCGTATCTGCTTGGGATCGAACCTGAGGTCTTCTCCGTGGTAGTCACGAAAGTAGGCCACCCTTTGGCTCTCACCTACAATTCGTGTATGGGTCCCATATAATGAACATGTGCATACATACAGCTACAGGGCCGCCCTTTAACATAAAAATGGGTACCCATATGTTGGGCGGGAGGGGATGGCGAAATTGGGCATTTGCCCTGACCTGGAAACATTGGAAATTTGGAGTAAAAAGTAATGATATGGAATTTTTGCACTGAATGTTCGAGCGCGCAGTACGTACAGGGGTTGATCAGGATAATGTGAACACCACGCTTGGAGACGTGACTTTTAATGCAGCTGCATACCTTGCAATACGCGGACGTATCCACCAATTTTTGGTTATAACAGCTTTGTTTAGAACCTCGAAGTGCTGTTTAAGTGCATTCAAAGTGTCTTGTTACAAAATTTCTTTCATGGTGATGCCGAAATGAGCGACTTACCGGACTTCCAAAGAGGGCTAATTGTTGGTGGCCGGCTTATTGGTGCCTCTGTGACAACACTCGCCAAGGTAAGTGGGGCTATCAAGAGCTACTGTGTGTAGTGTCATGACAGCATACCGCGTTCGTGGCAAAACTTCATCTGCGAAACACAAGATCTGCCGGAAAATGACCCTGACTGATAGAGACAGGAAAGCATTAAAGTGGATTGTGTCCGGTAATAAGACCACGGGGTCTAAAATCAATGGGGGAGCCAAATATGCCTCTCCAGACCCCAGTATTAACGAAAACAGTGCGCAAGGAACTGCAGAAACAGGATATTTACGGCAGAGTTGCTATTGCGAAACCTCTGGTGACCTGGGTGAATGCATAACAGCGACGGCAGTGGTGCCAGGTGCATACAACGTGGACTGCCAATGCATGGAAGCGTGTGATGTGGTCGGATGAATCCACATTCACACTATTCTCCACCGAAGGACGTGTTTACGTGTTGAGAACACCATCAGAAGCATACAACCTAGACCGTCTGCTCCCAACAGTGCAGCATGGAAGTTGACCTTTCATTCTCTGGGCGGTTATATATCGTAGTTTTCAGCAGGTCCCCTGATCACCTTGAAAGACCGGATGACCGGCGGGGCGTATGCAACCCTTTTGACCAACCAAGTCCATCTAACGGCTCAGGCATTGTTTCCTGCAGAGGGTGCAATCTATCAAGATAAAGGCCCAATTCACAGAGCTCAGAATGTCCAATGATGGTTTGAGGAACAAGAGGACGAACTTTCGCACCTTCTTTGGCCTCCCCAATCACCAGACTTAAACATCATCGAGCCACATTTGTCTGTGTTTGAAAACAGTAAGATGCCGTTATCCTCTTTCTATATCTCTCGAGGACCAAGGATTCTTCTTAATGAAGAATGGTGTAACATCCCACTAACCACCATCCAGGATTTGTATGCGTCCATTCCAAGGAGGATTCAAGAGGTTTTGAATGCCAAAGGGGGCCCCACCTTCTACTAGGTACGTAAAACCTTCTTTTCCTAGGTGTTCACATTATTCTGTCCAACACCTATGTACACTATTGTACAGTGCAGTGTGGAAAAGTATGGAAAACGAAAGAATGAAAATATGAAAGACTAAAGGATAAAACCCTCTCTGATCTTCTAGGTTTAACCTAATATAACTTCGTTTCTGGTACGCATCACAAAAGTCCCAAAGGGGATAGATATTTGCCTCTAAACTTCCCCTTGCAGGTGTAAATCCTACGAGAAATTGCTGAGTGGCGCTGCCCCGGTGGCGCAGTGGTCTAAGCGATTCCCTCTGATCATTTGTCCGAAAGGGGTCAGAGTTCGAATCTCGGTAAGGCAAGGATGTTGTATTTGTCTTACGGAACTGGCTCTCTCCCTTCCCTGGAACCAGTGACCTTAAATTAGGGACGGGCGACTGCTTATAGCCCATTGAGTGGCTCACGGTGGTCGTTAAACATTCAATAAAAAAAAATAGTGAGTGGCAATGCATATGCATTAGTAATGGCTTTGTATAGTCTTGTGCTTACAGTGCGTGACTGAACACTTGCAACAGTCGTCCACTGTAAGCACTACACGTGAGCATTTACTGGCGCTACTGTGTATTTACCCCGCTGACATGTTGACCGAGGACAGAACCGACACACACTTAACTGATCCTACTTCACTTTTTTTGTACATTTCCTTTGGGGCACCCTAGTCCAAATCTGCTTCTAATGGCTTTTTAAAACATGGGGTCAGACATTACCTTCGTAAAATTTCCAAAACTATTTCATGACCATGGCACCTAGCCGACGGACCTGGGGAAGAATCTCTCTCCCCCAGGTCTCCAATCTCATGCCAGGAACCAAGGTCTTTTCAGACTAATAAATGTGCAGGCAGATGGATGCCAAATTAATCAGGCAAGTACACATGCATGCCTCAGAAAACTTGAGAAGTACAGCGTCCTGGAACGGGAATCAAACTCGCAGCTCCCGAATTATGTTCAGGTATGTTACAGTGTAACGGTAACATACCTCAATGTAAATAGGGAGCTTCGGGTTCGATTCCCGTTTTAAGATGTAATTCTAAATTTTCTGAGGCGTGCATGTGTACTTACCTAAGGAAGTAAGGTCTAAACCTAATCTTAGGAGGAATCTCTAAGAGAAAATGACACGTATTTGTTGAATTCTTTGGCGGATCAGGAAAATCATTTCGACATAGTCTCAATTAAATGTTTTACATTCAAATTACATAACTCAGGTGAAAGTCATCCTTGTTTCATAATTCAAAATTTCTTTGACAATTTCAATTGAAGGCTTTCCGGATACCGAGCGATTGTTACAAGAAGCACTAGCGCTGACCGCTAAATTGAGCGTTTTGCAAGGAAAGAAAAATCGGCCGTTATTGGCTAAGTTTGTGTACATACGCACTGATTGGCCACATCATTAGCCGCCCTAAGCCTCTAACACATCACTTTTAGTGATGTAGAAGCCCTTTTCGTGGTTAGTAGGGGGAAATACAGCGCAAAGAATTTCTTTTATATGATCACATGTAAAAGGAACATTAGTTTATATGAAAGCATACTCGTACCTTTATAGAACGTTCGTATCACAAGGACGAGACTAAACTGTCGGATCAGGCATTACGGCGTAATCCAACAGTTTAGTCAGATTTGCTATGAATAATGCTTGCCTTAATGTTTGTCGGATCAGGCAATAAGGCATGATCCGAACAACACAGAAAAACTAAGAATGCATGTAGACAAAATCATAAGTGGCTGCTACGATGGCTTAGGCTTCTTAACGTCCGTCTGAGTGGGCTGGGTTCGAATTCCTGGCAAGAAATGGGTGATGTGCTTCTCTAACAGCACTTTCCCCCTCTTCCCTGGTGAGAGTGGCTCTAAATTAGGGACGAACAACTGATATGGCCCTTAAAGTTCCTCACGGTAGTCGTTCAAAGAAATGTGTTATGATTGAGAAGGGAATTTCAGCAGAAATATATAGCCATCTACTCCAAATTATATGAAAGGGATGATACATGCACTCCAGACATCATGAAAGATACCAGTACCAGAGTTCATCCAGTCCTTCCAGCAGAAGTTGCACATGCAATCAAGAACATGAAGCGGGGAAAAGCTCCAGGAGAAGATGGAATTACTGTAGACATCATACAAGAAGCAAGTGGAGAAATCGAAACAGTACTCGCCCAAATTTTCACTCGATGCCTTAATGAAGGAAAGATTCCTGAGGATTGGAACACCGCTACAATGATCCTGCTACATAAGAAAGGTGACATTGAGGATCTCGGAAACTACAGACCTATCAGCCTCCTATCAGTGGTTTATAAAATCTTCACTAAAGTTCTTTCACACCGCTTGAAGGTAACACTGGACATGGCTCAACCGAGAGAACAAGCTGGATTCAGGAGTGGCTACAGCACAATAGGTCATATCCACGTACTGAGAAAACTAATTGAAAGAGCGAGGGAATATGAACTTCCATTGTGCATGGCTTTTATCGATTATGAAAAAGCCTTTGATTAGGTGAAACCATCAGCAGTTACAATGGCTCTGAAAACCTGCGGTATTGAAGATGCATACATTAATATTATTAATAACATCTATGAAAATGCAAGTGCAAAGATTCGGCTGTTTGAAAATACAACACACATAAAGATTGGAAAAGGGAGTGAGACAAGGTGACACCATATCTCCGAAGCTCTTCAATGCCACACTGGAGGGTGTTTTTCAGTCGCTGAGCTGGGAAAACAAAGGGATAAAGATAAATGGAGATTATCTAACCCACCTTCGTTTTGCTGATGACGTAGTCATTTTTGCAACTACCCCATCATAGCTGCAGAGTATGATCCAGGAACTTGCTGACAAGAGTAAAGAAGTGGGATTAAAAATGAAGTTTCAGAAGACAAAAGTGATGTTCAATGCTTTTACAAGAAATGAAGATTTATCGATTGATGGAGAAAAGCTGGAGATAACAGACACGTACGTTTATCTTGGACAGCAGATATCAAGTGAGGGTCACATTGATGAAGAAATGAATCGGCGTACAAAACTTGCCTGGAGAGTTTTTGGAAGAAACAGCATAATTTTCAAGAGCAATATGCCATTATGTCTTAAAAGAAAAGTGTTTGATCAATGCATCCTTCCAGTGCTTACGTATGGTGCAGAGACGTGGACCTTAACTAAAAGAGACATACAAAGGCTGCAGACAACTCAAAGAAGCATGGAGAGGTGCATACTTGGTGTAACCAGGAGAGATAAGAAGAGGAACTCGTGGATCCGAAAAATGACAAGAGTGGAAGACATCATGATCAAAGTTAAATTCCTGAAATGGCAATGGGCTGGACATACTGCCAGAAGGACAGATAATCGATGGACAGCCGAAATTTTAGATTGGATTCCAAGGGACAGGAAAAGACCCAGAAGAAGACCACATGGGAGATGGGTGGATGAAATTCGAAAGTATGCAGGGGTGACATGGAGGAGACTAGCACAAGACAGACCGTTGTGGAGGAAACTTGGGGAGACCTTCGTCCAGCAGTGGATTGATAATGGTTGACAATGATGATGATGATGATATAGCCATCGGCTGCGGCAAAAGTACCCCCGCCCCGAGCCTGTTCTGTTATTCCTTATGAGTAACAAAAATGGACACTCCGGGGTCCGAGTGGTCACAGACATGGACTTCTGACCAACCGCTCGAGATCGGCTCAAGTGGGGCGCTGGCCCTCCCGGAACTAATATAGCTGCAAATCAAGAATCAGGCCCTAGATGATCAAGATGGTCAATTATACCCTAGAAGGAACGAAAAACAACTCCAAAAAATATACCCCCCCCCCTTAACTTAACAATATCGGCATATAAATTACATGTATTCAGTGTGACTGATTTATATTTTTGCACTAATATTTGGAACCTTACAGAATAAGAAAACACTATTTTGAAGGGAAACTTGATATTCCTAGCATCCGACTGCCACGCAACCTTTATTTGAGATTTCTCAAATTAAGCAGTTTGAATGACAGCTCATAAAAATAATTAGTAATAAAACTTGAATAAAATTATTTCTAACTGAAGGAAACAAACAAATCAAATTTTTAATTGCTTTTGTAAATTTTAAGGGGTTTCTTTCTGCTTTTGTTTCGCGTAATCCGTTCACCGTAGAGGCATTATTTTTTTCTTAGATTATAACCAAATCATTATAATGAAACAGCATGATGGGCTAATTTTCGTTGCGATAACCACTTGCACTTATCTACCTTTAGTTAGTATAATCACTTGCACTTTATCTACCTTCCGTTGCGATAACCACTTCGTGCCGTGTCATTTCAGTTTTCCCCTTTTTAGAAAAGCGTGAGGGCAGAAAGTTTCCTCTGGTATTCTGCATCAATGGACATAATGATGCTCAGGGTTTGAAAAACAAAGAGGCACTGGCGTTGTCTGGCGAATGCTGCGTTCCATTGCAACCCACAGATGCCCCATGGGATTCAAGTCTGGGTAAGTGGGTGACAAGGAAGCACCGCGGCCGTAGCTAGGGACCAGAACAAAGAATAATTTGGGAGAGCTGTATGTTCAAACTATATTTTTCACACAAATACAGATGCAAGGGTCGTTTTGTTTTTAGCTTCTTTTTATAAATTTACTTCGCACACAACTTATAAGGGGGCGGAGGTAGGCAGTTGCGTCTAATCTCTGTGGGTTTACACCCTACGAGAAATAGCTGGTGCTCGTAGCATATGTGAGGGATGTTGGTAGCCTAGTGGTTGGAGTGGATGACTGTCAACTTATAGTTTTTGTTTGCCAAAAATTAACAAGGGTATATAATACAAAATATGAAAAAAAGGAGAGAAAGAAAATTGAACTCTCTTAAGATCTAAAAAAAAAAAATCTTTCTCTAAATTTGTTTGATGTTGCAGGTTTATCGTCGCTAGAGGCAAAATAACACCTGGCTATCACGGAAAAACTAGGTTGTTTAACATTCTTGTCACTTTCCGTAGATTCACACAATGACATTGAGGAGTTATTGGTATTTCAACTCTTTCTATTCCTCGTCTTCGGTTCCTCTTATCTCTCCAGTTTACGTAGTTGGGCAATCTTGCTGGTGCTGGGAAGTAATCTCTCCTTACTCGTCAACATCCAAACTCCCTACCTTCCCGGCTTAAAAAAACTAAAGCCCTCAGATTCCCGCGAAAAAAACCTTTTTATCTAACACAAAGCATTGTAAAATTACACACACTGACCACAAAGCAATGGACTGGAACAAATTGAACGCTCTTCGACCTCGCTTTGTTGTACACAGATTTTCTTTTAACACTATTTCCCAACTGCGATAGGGATACGTTTAGCTAAAATGCTGCCCGCCCAGGCAATCTCCTACGAAGTGGGCGGTTGACTATTTCTTTATAGGGCATTAACTATTGTCTACTTTAATTACACGGAATGCTTGGACATGATTCTCGAACCATTCCTGAGCGACATTGGGCTGCTGACACGGAGCATTGTCTGATAGCTGCTGTCCTGGGGAGTACACGGAATGCTTGGACATAATTCTTGAACCATTCCTGAACGACATTGCCTTCCTGAAAGATTAGAGGACATGTGTATACACAGGTTGCATAACACTTAGTCGAAAACAAGACTTAGGCAGGTTCTGGCGATGATGGTGTGCTCAACGGAGGTGAGAAGTGACGTTAATGACAATAATGCGCTGTTGACAAGATACCACCACAGTCTGCTTGTTTCCGTCCAACAGTGCAGTGTGGCTGCACCTTCGCGGTATTTGACATGGACTCGTCCATCAACGTGTTGGAGTTTTGAATAATCGGGATAGTCAATCTTTCTCAGTCTTCCAGTGTCCTTTCGTGGCGCTCCTGTACTCACTGCAGGCAAAGCTGTCGATGAGTCAGTCCACGTGGGAACATGAACGCCCTGCCGACTATCTAGGCTCACTCGCAAGAGCATTTGCTGCAATGTGTGATCGAAAACCTCTTTTAGCGTCCTGGTTATGGTCTGTCGGTAACTGACAGCAATCGTGAGCAGACTGCTGTCCGGGACAACACGTACCAATCAGCGTTAAGCTCGACTATCAATCAGTGCTGGTCTGCCGTTGTTTTCGGCAGGTCAAGTGGATGTGTGACCTAGAGGTATGCACGGTCGGGTCGGGGTCTTTTAGTTTGGAGAACAAAGCAACGGGCCTGGCCAGGGTCTTCCCCAGACACCAATGTCCGGACCGGACTATTCCTCAGACACCTACGACCGGGCCAGCTAAGTCAACCCATCATTTTTTTTTATCGCAATGGTAAAGAATTTCCTTGATTTTGATACGTCTATTATCCCGTATCATGTCGTCAACATGTTCCGGAGTACTGGATATTGATGCTCTGCCTTCGCGGCATTCGTCCGTCAAATTTGCGCGACCGTTTTCAAATTTTTGGCACCACTTTTCAACAGCCGAGCGAAAAAATGGCATTTCCCCCGTATACAGCACAGATTTCACGATGGATGCCAGTGCAATTAAGGCGCTTAGCCCACAAAAATGGAACGGTTTCTCGCACTTCCAATTTGGAGTTAAGAATTCAGTTGATGCGCCATTACCAACTGCCTCCGCAGTTAGTGAACTAAAACACCTCCCGTTGGCAGCTCTGACGTACTGTCTACTTCCCTCCCAAGCACACACGGTCTGACTGCAATACCACGCCAGATGGCGCTAAGTGCAACTTACTTTTTGATCCACCTACGTAACAGCGTCGTATCGGAATAATCTTTTAAAACCCAGAGATAAACTATTAAATTAATTGATATCTAAATGAGTGAGTCGGTGTGCGATACGGCCACGAGTGATATGGTTGCTAGAGCAAACACCCTCGGGCCGCATGTCGCAGGATCTATGCCAGTAGCTTGAGTTGTTCGGAGCCCTTTGAGTACTCGTCGTGCGGAGGATTAGAGCCGTCGGGGCGTGTTGGACCTCTTTACAAATAAGATAATTTGTTCCTCCTCCCGGTTTACTTTCTCGTTTTTTGCAAGTGTTCGGTGGGGCGTCATACTCTGGAACTCCCATCGATGTAGACGCGCACTTCTATTCTGACGTTCCTACTTTTCTGTAGTTTCTAAGCCTTTCGTTTCTGATGCGAACCACAAAAGTCCTTTGGGGACATAGGTAGTACGTTTAAACTTTCCTTTTGTCGGTGTAGACCCTGCGTGAAATTTCTGCGTGATGTGCGATTTTCATTAGTGATGACTTGCACAGTAACTGTGAGTCACATGGGTGAAGTCCGACGAACTTTGTCGAAATAGGATTAAGTCTGAACTACTGATTGAGAGAGACACTCCGTTGCTTGGAAGAATTGAAATGTTCAAACAAGATGATAGTTTCAGATCAGATGTAAATAACTGCATTTATTTACTTGTACTTTTTTTCGTCGTTGCTGTGTGCTGGAACAATACTTCGAATTTGATCATGAGATCTCTAGACTTAAATGACAAAAATACAAGAGCATAATAAAAAAAAAGTTTGGCAGTGAAGGAGACAGGCTGATAGAAAAAGTGGTACCCACTATTGGGATGGCAATCAGAAGGTCCTGGTGTCAGAAGTGGGATTATTAGACAGCGGAAAAGTTCAATCAGTTTCAATTGCTTTAACACCGTGTAACGTCATGCTTCTTTGTTCCAGGTGTACTCTTGACTGTCGTTTTGGACGTGGATCCTGATTCTCCAGACTTTCTCCTAATCCTTGATGCCAAAGATTTGAAAGAGATTGCTCGGGCTGATGTTCCTGCAAACATCCGCTTGGCTCCTGCAATACATGGACTGTTCCTAAAGGACTAACTATCGTTTCAGAGAGCTTACTACAAACTTAACCATTCCAGCTTCATTTGTTCATCCAATGAGCTTGTTAATAATAGTTGTATAATATTTTTGATGTATGTTTCTAAGCCGCAGTCTATTTTGTATAATTTTTTCACGATTTAACATAAACTATAAATTATTTTTGAAATGTAGGTTTGATGTTGCCTTTCTTTGATATTAGACGCAGATAGTTTTTGAATGCCCAAACTTTTTTTTTAACGAACTTTTTTCAATATGTGCTTTATGTGCAATAGTAAGTGCATTTGGAAGAAACACTGGAATTTTCAAGAGCAATTTACCATTGCTTTATAGGGAAAGCGTTTAATCAATGCATACTTCCGATTATTATGAATCAGAGACATGGACTTTAACCTTTTAGCAGCCGATATACCTGAACAAAATGGCGTCCAAAATTTTATACGCTTCCCAAACAGAAATATTTGCAAAGCCGCCGGGTTTTACGAAAGCTTACGGACGCTATGTAAACATTCCTTCTTCCCTCTCATCTCAAGAAGAACATAAACCTGTTACTTATTTACAAGTGCTTGCTCCCTTACTGCTCTTTAATCTATGCTGCATTACCCAAGGCATGATGGGAAAGAGACAGTGCCACTGACTCTGACATAACGTTACTGGGTAGAAAGAAGTGACGCAAACATCTTTTATTTCTAAGGTTCTATGACATTGTTATAACTCTTTTGGTAGGTTATCCGTCGGAAAGGATAAGTGTCATTCATCCCTTTAAATGACCAATTTGAATAACAAAGCTAATGGGGAAGCGACTCTTTCTGACGCGCAAGTTCACTCGTTCCAGCCGTGTTCGGTCCACTTCTTAGCCGGTTAAAGGGTTCACTAAAAATGCATACAGAGGTTGAAGACTACTGAAGGAAGCCTGGAGAAATGCATGCTTGGTATAACCAGGAAAGATAAGAGGAACTTGTGGATCAAGAAAATAACAATGAAAGCCATCATGATCAATAAAAATCCCTGAAATGGCAACGGGTTGGACATATTGCCAGAAGAACTGACCACTGATGGACAACTGAAATATTAGACTATTATGGGTATGCAAAAGTTTCCGCGGTTTTAAGGAGAAAGAAGACAATCAGGATACCAATACATAATTATTCAACGAAATGTTGGCCGTTAGCATCAATGATCTTTTGCCATTTTTCAGGCAAGAAATGAATGCCTATGTGATAGAAGGTCTCGGGTTTTTAACTGAAGAACGCAGTGATGAAGTTTGCCACCTCTGGAACTGTGGTGAACCGCTGTTGGGCTAGGGCATGTCGCCTAGAGCGGAACAAATGGAAGTCTAAGGGTGCAATGTTCGGGGAGTAAGCTGGGTGCGGTGAAACCTCCAAGTGTACCTGTTCAAGGGTTGATTTCGTGATGGCACCGCTATGTGGTCTGGCATTGTCGTGTAACAAGATGACTGGGCGTCTTCTTTTACCTGTCCATGGGCGTTTCTGCTTGATTGCGGCGTTCAGCTTCATCAACTGATTGGTATATCGTTGCGCAGTGATTGTTTCGTCCTGTTTCAGCAGTCCAAAATACAGCACTCCATGCATATCCCACCACACACATACCTTTTGCCCCGTGGATATCCTGTTTTGCAGTGGATATTGATGGCTGGCCTGGGTCAACCGAGGATCGCTTGCGTACGGGGTTATCGCAATAGACCTCTTTTTTGGGTCCAGTTACAACCTTTCACAAGAAATTCTCACCTTGAAACCTCTTTAGCAACGACAGGCAGATGCCCAATCGTTGACCAATATCACGCTCCGTTAAAGTATACGGAACCCACTTTCAAATCTTCTGGATCTTCGCCAAGGCCCTAGACGCCATACCACCGTCGATTGAGCCACTCGCAAAAGTTTCGCCAGTTGCGTGGTTGATTATGTCTTCCTCTTGCAACAGCAATTCCAGCTCCTCGTCTGAGAGATTCTGCGGTCTACTTGCACGTGGCTTGTCTTCCAAGCTTAGGTAACCTTTCTTAAACCTTGCAAAGCGTTCTCGACACGTCCGCTTACCCATAACCATTTCGTCATACGCCTGACATATTCCACAGTATGCTTCACTCACTTTCCCCTGAATTAAACATTAATGACAAAGAGTGCCGCAAATGATCTTTATCGACCGCCATGCTTGGCTTCATGTACGAATTGACAGCACGGGTCGCCTGCCGGTTAGACTCCTACAGCGCCCGCTAGCGGGGAGGCGGAAACTTTTGCATACCCCTAATAAATACCAAAGGACAGGAATAGATCCAGGAGAACTCGTGGGAGACCTGGGCTGTAGAGACTTGGAAACCTTTAGTGGACTGATAATGGTTAATGACACACTTTTGTGTTAAATACCTGCTTTTTTGTTTATGAAGCTTTAAGTTATAGCGAGTTTTTCAGTTGTACATTGCAGTTTCGTAACCGGGTAATCGCATTGGTGCATTGTGTGGGATTCAGAAATATGAAGACCATAAGAGAAGTATCATGAAAATTAAACATGTTGCCTTTACTGTTATCTATTGTCAAGTTATTTTCTCAATGATTATAGGGTTCGTAATAGCTTACATCAGAGTATGACATTTGTTCATCGATTATGTGGAGTAAAGTTAATGTTCCGCAGTCCCAGTGGCTGCGTGGTTTGAGGCGTTAGCCTCGAATCTTCGTCATAGGAGGAGGGTGGGTTCAAATTCTGGAAGTGGCCTGGGTGGTGTTTGACAGTAATAGCTCTTTCTTCCTTGAAGCCAGTGGCCCTAAATTAGGTACGGGATAATTCATGATCACCGGTTTCGTTAAACTCCAAAACAAAATAAATTAAGAAAAAGGCGAGTGCTCTTGGTAACGGACCAATACTAGGTAAGAAAAGTTTTCTTACCAATAAATTTAGTAGAAGAAAGTCCTTGATCAGACCAATATCTCACGAACTATAGCAGTTAGCTATTTACTTGTGCAGTTGTGTAGGGAACCGCCTATAGTGCACACAATAACACTACGAGGGATCGCTACGCTCCATTTGGGGCGGGGGGAGGAGGTTGAGGGGGCTATCATGTCTCCCTTTGCAGATAGGGCAAAAAAAAAAAGTCAATTACAAACTTGTTCAGCGAGGCAAAAAGTAGAACAAATGCTTTTGTCCCGTAACAAAAAATGGAAGGGGGATCGAGGATGTGGCTCCCAAGAAAATCACAACATTCGGAAGCAAGGACACAGAATTTAGACAAGAACTTATTACTTAAAACTTACCAGTTTGGATAAGTTCTAAGTAAATGAAAGCACAAAGGAAAATCACTTCTTACAAACCATAACAGTTCTTGTTCTGAAATCAAACGCAGTTCCTGGTGATATTCAATATCAGTCTTTGATGTCCAATACAGTAAAAAAAATACACTGAGACAAAGAGAAATAGCATAAAGTGGCGAAATACTCACCCAATAGGAAAACTGTATGAATATCTAATTGACTTGCGTACGTGGCAAAGCTTTCGACTTCCCGTCACTGTGTAAAATACGAACTTCCACGCACAAAAGTGCGGAATGATACATTGACATTTAATGACTTGAGCGTGTGGTGAGTGATGTGGGGAGTTGCGAGAGAGATATTGAAGGAGTAGGACATGCCGAGCTTTGGCTAAGACAACAAGTTCAGTTTGTACCGTGGAGTGTATTCCAGTTTATGCTTTTGTGTAAAGTAATAAATGTTTTGTGTTGTGATAGTGTCTGTGATGTTACAGACCAAAGATAGAAATGGGGCACCGCTGAGATTCGAACTACCAAAGATAGGAAGTGGAAGCGCCGGTGAGACGGGATTGCGCAACTTCAGCGGCGTTTTTTATGACCGTGGGAATCTGAGTTGGAAGATCTTCAAGCGTGAGAAAGAACCAACGCGACAGGGATATTTTTTTTTCCTCTTTGTGTTGGGAAGAACAAAGGATGGTGACTGTTTGTTTTTCGAAATTAGTTCGTGAGAAAAAAAAAGTTCCGTATCGGATTTACACCACATTAGATGTTTATGTAAGTACTGTTTTGTTGTTGTTCTTAGAGAATTATCCAAAGGAATGAAATATCAAAGCAAGTTTTTTTAGAAGTTTCCGGGCACGGAATTAAATAGAAGGAAATAATTTCTGTCAAGAAATAGTACATTCAGAACAACTGTTTGAGCCTAGATTATAGGTAAATGTAGAATATTGTTGTAAAAAATTTCTGTGAACGTATACACATATACGATAATAGAAGGAAATAATTTCTGTCAAGAAATAGTACCTTCAGATCAACTGTTTGAGCCTAGAGTATAGGTAAATGTAGAATTTTGTTGTAAACAATTTCTGTGAACGTATACACATACGATAATAAATAAACATTGGGTACACGTAGAGCTTGTTGAAATGGCTTTATTAGGAAGAGCTCGAAAAGAACTTCTGCAGTTGGCGGAAGAATTGGGTATAGAAGTTATGCCAAATCTCAAAATTCTGGAATTAAAAAATAAAATTGTCAACTTTGAAGGTTATGAAGAGGATTTCGTGAAAGAATTTTTGGCAGGTATAAAAGAGCGTAGAGAAACAGAAAGACAAATGGAATTTGAGCTTGAGAAACTCAGAATAGAAGCTGGACGTCAGCCGCTGGGAGGTAGTTTGGAGCAAAATGGAAATTCTCATAAACCGAGATTAGAACTTCGTCATTTGATGAAAACATTTGACCCAAAAGACAGTGATATAAGTATTTACTTAGTTTTATTTGAAAGGCAAGCACAACAAGCAGAAATAAAAAGGGAAGATTGGGTCACGAATTTGATAGGACTTTTGCCCTACGAAATATCACAATTGATTGCCAGAGAAAATGTGGAGGATGCTAAAAACTATGAATATGTTAAAAGGTTACTTCTTAAAAGATATAAGTTAAGTCCAGAGAAATTTAGATTGAAATTTGTACAACACATGCGTGCATCAGAGAAGACCTCGAGAGATTTCGCCTTCTAGTTAGAAAATTATTTTAATGAATGGATTTCAGGATTTAAAATAGGCGATTTTGAAGGGCTAAAAAAATTAGTGATCACAGATCAATTGAAGCGGAGAGTGCCTGTAGAAATAAGGGAGCATTTTATTGATAAATGGTCAAATATTGTCTCACCTTCAGATTTGGCTGATATGGTGGACAATTATGAAAGTGTAAGAAGAGGAATCAAGAAAAATTCGTTGAATGAATTTTGTGCTTCAAAGAAAATGCAAGGCAGTGAGAAAAAAACTAGAGATAACTATGATCGGGGAAATTTTATAAAAAATGGATTTTATAACATTATGTTAAGTCAGATGTAGGACAAGAGTGGTCAAAACGGAATGTATCTCAGAATGAAGAAAAGTATGATCGCAGACGGAAGATTCAATGTTACGAGTGTGCATCTTATGATCACATTCGACCTCAGTGTCCTAAGCTAAAATCACAGAACTCAGGAAGCGTAAAGAGAATCAGAGAGGAAACTGAAGGGGATCTCTTGGCACCCTACACCTTTGAAGGAAAAATAAATGGAGTTACCATGCCTGTTCTCCGGGATACAGGTTCATCAGTTGATATCATTTGTCAAGAGTATGTGTCGCCAGGTGAGTTTACAGCATCTTCTGGTGAACAAAAGGTTTGTTTACCATTGGCAGAAGTTGAACTAGAATGTGAATTAGGTCATATTGTAACTAAGGCTGCAGTGATTAGGAAGCCGCTAGATCAAGGTAGATATTTACTTGTAAATAAGATTGCCGCTTTGTTAAAAAAATTGATATGGAGTGGCCACTTAATTCAGAACAGGTAAATGTTGTGATTACTCGGTATCAAGAAAAACAAACGAAATAACGAAGAGAGAAATTCAGTAAATAATGATTCAGGGAAGAAAGAAAAACAAGCCCTTGAAGGAGAGGCTGTGGGTTCCGAAGAATCAGATGAATTAGAAGAAATTATACCATTGAGGCATGAAGATAAAGCCATTTTAGAGTTGGTAAAAATGGATTCAAAAAGTTTCATGAAAGATCAACGGCAAAGTTTGGAATTGAGAAAAATTCTCAAAGAAAAAGAGGAAACAGATTTTAAAAAGGCAAATGGTTATGCTGTACTAAGCAATGAGATGTTGGTGAAGAAAAAGATCAACAAGATTGGCGAAGAGGAAGATCTTATTGTTGTTCCAGAACAATATAGAGAACAAATAAAAAAACATGTCATGAGGGAACTTCGGGGCATTTAGGAGTGACAAAAACCAAAGACAGACTAGCGAAGTATTTTTATTGGCCTAACTGTTATAAAGACATTGAAGAATTTGTAAAATCTTGTGATTCATGCCAACGTGCTGGAAAAGCTGGGGACAAAAAGAAAGCACCTTTAAAAATAGTTCTAATTATTCCTGAAATTTTTACAAAAATCAACGTTGATGCCTGTGGGCCTTTGCCCGAGACTTCAAGCGGAAATAGATACATAATTACAGCTATGTGTTTGTCGTCCAAATATCCAGATGCAGTACCAGTACCAGACATAGGATCCAATTCAGTAGTTGACGCTTTGTTACACATTTTTAGCCGCATGGGATTTCCGAAAGAAATTCAAACTGATCCAGGAGCCAGTTTTGTAAGCATTTTGACACTATAATTTCTGGAGCGGTTTGGAATAAAAGTTGCTCATAGTTCTGTATATCATCCCCAAAGTAATCCGGTAGAACGATTCCATTGAACTATTAAAAGGATGTTGAGAGTTTTATGTCTTGAGTCTGCTCCGGATTGGGAGAAACAGTTACCGGCGGCGCTGTTTGCTTTGCGAACTGTAACACATGAAAGCACAGGGTTTACGCCTGCTGAATTGGTGCATGGAAAAATATTTGAGGACGCCAATGACACTATTGTATGAAAAATGGATGGGTCATCCTGAAGAAGAAAACTATGTCACTGAATATGTATTTGAGTTAATAAATAGGATGAAAAGATGTCAAGAACTTGCCATTAAAAACATGGAAGTGGCTCAATTGAAAAGAAAATATTGGTATGACAGAAATGCGGTAAAACGTGAATTTCAAGGAGATTTAGTATTGGTTTTTGTTACCTGCAGGCCAAATAAGTTAGCGGAACAGTGGAAAGGACCAGGGAAAATTGAGAAAAAAAATTTCTGAGACTAATTATGTAGTAAGCTTTGAAGGCAAAAATGTAAAGCATAAAGTATATCACATTAACATGCTGAAACCATACCGTAAACGACCAGAATTTGTGAACTTATTGCCCGTTTGTGAAAATGGTGAAATGGATTTAGAGATTAAATTTCCGCAAGTTGAAAAAAATCCCAATATATTTAACTTCTCTGATATCGAGGAGAACAGTAAACTTCGAGAGCGCCTAAGTGGCCAACAAATTCAGGATCTGAAAAAACTATTATGCCATTACTTGAAAATGTTTTCTAATATTCCAGGAAAGACTCATTTGGTCGAACATGATATAGAGCTAGCTAGTAATGCTATTGTAAGAGTTAAGCCTTATAGAATATCGCCCAGGCAGATAAATATTCTTAAAGCCGAGATAGATAAAATACTGCAGTACAAGATTATAGAAGTTGGTGAATCAGACTATACATCACCCATGATTTTGGTAGAAGTACCCGGAAGAGATCCACGCCCATGTATTGACTACAGGCGATTGAATGAAGTGACAAGGACCCAGTTCTATCCATTGCCCAACATAGAAGAAAGAGTCTAAAAGGTTTCTGGAGCGAAGTATATTACAGTATTAGATTTAACAAAAGGGTACTGGCAAATTCCATTAAGTGCTAGAGCTCAATGATTGGCAGAGTTTGTGACTACTTTTGGAACGTATCGGCCCTTAAAGATGCCATTTGGCCTTAAGAACGCACCTTATTTCTTTAGCAAAATGATGTCGGAACTTTTGAGAGGCTGTGAAGAGTTTGCTGTACCATATCTAGATGATGATGCCATTTTTTCCGAAAACTGGGGGGATCATTTGATACATCTTGAAGTGCTACAGAGGTTGCAGAGGGCTTCCTTGACCATAAAACCTTCCAAATGTAAGTTTGCTCAAGATCACGTCTTGTATTTGGGTCATATTGTTGGACAAGGATATCGAAAACCAGCGGAACGAAAGGTTCAGGCCATACAAAATTTTCCTACGCCAAAGAACAAGACTCAAGTAAGATCTTTCTTAGGCCTGGCGGGATATTACAGCAGATATATTCCAATGTTTTCTTCGATAACAGCTCCCTTGACCGACATCTTGAAGGGTAAAAATCGTAAAGAGGAAATTATATGGTCAGAACAATGTGAGAAGGCTTTTGTGGAACTAAAAAAAATCTTTATCTAGTTTTCCTGTTCTGTATGCCCCTGACTATGAACGTAGATTTATTCTACAAACTGATGCTTCAGATCAAGGAATGGGAGTCGTCCTCTCGCAAGAACAAGAAGATGGCGCTGAACATCCTGTACTCTATCTAAGCAGAAAACTTTCGACAGCAGAGAAGACATACAGTACCAGTGAAAAAGAATGTGCCGCCATTATATTTGCGGTACAGAAACTGAAATGCTACCTGGATGGTCAAAATTTCCTCATACAAACTGATCATAACACTCTCGTTTGGTTACGCACCAACGCAAGTTCAAATGCTCGTCTGATGAGATGGGCGCTTGCTTTACAAGCATATGATTTTGTTATAATTCATCGATCGGGAACTATGCACAAAAATGCAGATGGACTGAGCAGAGTTCCAACTTTAGATGATCCACCTTGATCATGCTATGTGTCTGCTAGTGAAAAATTCTTTTTTTGTTTTTTTGTTTTTGTTTTTGGTGGTATATAATACATAGAAATTGTTGGTAAACACGTAAAGATGATTGTTAAATTAACTCATATATTTCTCTTTGTAAATGGATTATGACTCATTATGTGAACTATGACTATTGTATTGTAAAATGACAAGAACTTTTTACCACTGGAAAAGTTCCTCTGAAGTGAGGAGGGGTTGTAAAATACGAACTTCCACGCACAAAAGTGCGGAATGATACATTGACATTTAATGACTTGAGCGTGTGGTGAGTGATGTGGGGAGTTGCGAGAGAGATATTGAAGGAGTAGGACATGCCGAGCTTTGGCTAAGACAACAAGTTCAGTTTGTACCGTGGAGTGTATTCCAGTTGATGTTTTTTGTGTAAAGTAATAAATGTTTTGTGTTGTGATAGTGTCTGTGCTGTTACAACTGGTTCGCGAAGTGTTGGCAAACCGACCACGTATATAATTTTTGTTTTCTGACGATGGAGCAGAAATCACATTTGAAATCCATGCAAATATGCTTCGGACACAGCGACTCAGATAGCTTTTCGCATTTGGAGAGTCCCCTTCCATCTTTTGTTATAGGACAAAAACATTTTTGTAGTATTTTTGCCTAGCTGAACAAGTTTGTAATTGAATGTTTTGCCCTATCTGCAAAGGGGGGTTCGACAGCCCCCTCAACTGCCCTCAAAAAAGGGGCGAAGGGATCCCTCATGGTGTTATTGTGTGCGCCATAGGCTGTTTCCTATACACAACTGTTTCCTATATAAATCGCTAACTGCCATACTTCGTGAGATATTGGCCTGATGACGGACTTTCCTTGTAACCCTGTATACTGTGTACAGTTGCACGGTATAATACGAAAATTAAATAATGGATGTTTTTCAGAAATTTTATTCGTAACATAAAAACATGTCCTGTACAAAGTGTAATGGCGACTAATAACAACTGATGACGACATCACTTCTTGCTTCTTCCGCGAAGCAGATGGTTCTGTTCAAAATGCGATTCCACTCTGCCATAGGCACTTTTCGTACATACGATTATGTTCTGTTCTTTGTTTTGAGATTAACATTATGGTTGAAAATCTCTTGAGTCCATGCGATAGAAATAGTTTTACATTATGGGTAAACGGCGAATCTCACCATTACGTTTTGCGATAACGCAGTTCTAAAAATACAGTAATGATGCAAGGAAGACATCGAATTGCAGTTGCATCAATAAACACTCTCAATTACGTTAAAGACGCGATTTTAATCGAAATGTGGGCCACTCGTGGGAGATGGGATGTTTATTTTCAAGTGTTACCGAACTTTAATCGACGTTTAGCACTAGTGTTGTTACACAGGTACTCTAACACCCTTACTGATCGGCGAAATGCCTCTTAAAATTAGTTGCGTTTAGCGGCCTCCAAGACAATTCGCAGATATTGTTTATTTTACCGGCTCATCCAAAAATCCCTGATCTGATGGTCTTAGAAAAAATTTTACTTAAGATTTGGTGTTTGCTTCTGAAACAATGAATGAACTTCGAAAGAATTTAATTCTGAAGACCAAAGTCGTGAAAACCATTTACTTGATTTATCGCAAACTGGGCAAATTTTTAGAGCTTTTCTCTATTGCCAAAATAGTTTAACTTGCAAACAGAATATTGAAATCCATTCATTTATAATAAATATCGAATTCTCGAGTGCAATGTGCATGTCTTGTGAGTTATATCCGATAAGTATTTTTTTTAAACTGGGTTTTCAGAAAGAGAAAATCGACGGAAAAGAAAACGAATATGCCATCTAGTGAAAAATCTGGGCATGTGTTCATACTCAATGATTCAAACTGTTGAAAATTTTCAACTGGATATATGGAAAAACTTTTGCCAGTTGAAAAAGCCTATTACGATTACTATCGGCAGAAAAGCTACGAAAAATCAGAAATTGTACGCAAATATTTCCCATAATATAAGTTATTCGAAGCAAAAGGAAGTTTTCAAATCGAGCATTTTGTTGAGATATGGAACAAAACTTAAGGCATTCTGTTTACCCTTGCTGGGAAGACTGCGTTATTTGCAGAAAAAAACAAATCCGTCAAAATATTCATCGTAGTCAAGGGCATTCAAGGAGGACTTTTACCAATCGAATTTTAAGAATCCGCGATATTCTTTCAAATAGAAATATACAATGACGGGTCTGGTACGATTGGTCCAATGCCGATTCGTCCAATGGACGACTGGTCCAATTCCGTCCTATCTGTCCGAAGTGCTACTCGTGCTATAAAAGTCTCATCTGTTCTGATTCTATCTCCGATGTTATAAGAAAGTACCGGTAGTCCAAAGAATGTAAAATAATGTTACATTTCATGCGTAATATTGTGGTTACAGATTTCTTTTTTCTGGGGGGGGGATCGCGTTTTCGTGTTATACTGTCCTTGCTGCCGTATGAAGTTACTGATGTACGAGCCGTTCTATCAAATTCAATGTTTCGCTTTTGCATGAAATAATGTATAATACTAGTGTTCCGTTTCTGTTTGTAGAATGCAGTGGGGTTTTCCGCCGACTGCCCAATGGAAACAACTGGTCGGGGTTTGGACAGAGGTCTTTTCAACAGTTTTTATTCCAGCGATGCCATATTCATAACGCTTACACATTAAATCAAGTTAATAATATTGCGCTTTTACTTAAACACGAAATATTAATTCATAGACCCTAGGCCTTTTGGACAGTTTATATTCTACCGATGTCAGATTCATAAAGTTTACATATCAAATCAAGTTAATAATATTGTTGGATCTTACCTTTACAGACTGATGTGGCCGCGGCACCGGGTGAAGTATCGCCTGCAGTGAAGCACCCGATATCTCCACCGAAAAAAAAATAACATCTAAATAAAAATAAAAAAACACTAAAGAAAATTTTGTCAAAAATTTTGCTCTCCTCCTCTGCTGCTAGGGGCTAGCAAGGAGTTTTCCTACATGCGTTGACAACCGAAAATTCTGCAACAACAAATTAATTATCTGATTCCAATAATTAATAATGACCTCCCATAATTAATTATAACAAATTAATTATTAACTTCCCGCAAAACCCGTACCGCGATTGGGCGTGGATGCCTGGATTTAACTCCAGCACGTCCCAATCTACCGAAAATCACAGCAACGCACACACACACACACTCGAAAAGATACCCAACGCTCATTTCACGTACGCTTGACATTTAATATCCAACGTTATATTATATACACTGCCACCTTTATCCATGAAGTGGCACAAAAATCTGCTGAGATGAATGTATGGTGGGCTGCTCTATCGGCAGCTTAATTATGCACACTGATTTAAGCATTTTATCACTGATTAAACGATAACACTGATTTAACTAACTCTGATTTAACAATTAACACTGATTTACACTGTTCACTGATGAAATTCTAGCATGCACAATAAACAAATAGAGCGAAGGAAACATGTGAGAGAGATTACCCAAAACATTTAAATACACACTTTAGAAAACTATAATTGAGTACGAGCGTGGGTACCAGCAATTAAAATGATACAGTAATTATCATGACTGCCGCAGTTTAATTATAAGCTAAATATAACTATACCATTACACACACCTGCATAGGCTTGATGCCAAATTAGCAGGGAAGAGCTCTTAAAACTTATGGCCATAACACAAATAAAAATCACGAATAAAATGTGTTGGAGGCCTCAGCTGTCGTGCGTATTCATTTTTCAGGGGACAGAGTTCTATATATGCTGTTCACTGTCCGACGGCACTTGTACGTCGTGAGCAAATGTTCATGTAAAGATAACATACCTTGGCAACCGTTGTCTGAGGTCCTCAGCGCAGAGAAGTGGCACGAAATGTCCTGCCTTTTTGGTATATAGACAGCCTAGGCAAAAGTGCACTAATGTCGACCTAGTATCGGTCGAGAAGTCCAAAGGACTGAGATGTCCTCGTTTAAGAGGGGATCATTCATAGCCCTCCTTACGTGCTTCTCTGCTTCTTTTTCCGAGCTCTCCCAGCGGTCAGCTCTCAGGCCTAGGTTCCATGCAGCTCGCTGGTGCTGTTCTCGTGCGTGTGTCTGGCTTTGCCACCGTCCTGAGAATGCCCCGCCGCTTGTTTTTCTCTTCTGCTCGTTTCTCTCCTCTTTGTCCTGTCACAGGGCTTCTCTTAGCCACTTGAAAAGGGATTTATCACCTTGTTTTCAACTGTGGGTGATAGTCGGTTCCCCCTTATCCCGTTCAGTTCGGAGAAAAACTGCAACCACCGAATGTCTCTCGGCTTGCAGAGGGACTTTTGGGGGTGAGTTTTGCAGTCTTTCGTTAGTTGAAAATGCCCACGACTGTTGCTATGAGTCCGAAATAGAGATAGTCTGTTGCCATGTGGCCTTTCACCATTCTCGTTTGCCAGAAGGCTACGAATTATGCACTTATCAAATACTGAACAAATTTTAACAATGGCAGTGATGAACAAATTAGAGGATCAATTACCGTAATTAATTATAACTATGAGTGCTGCCTTGCAGTTACATCGAAACACAAATTTACCGCATAAATGAAATATAAAAATTTTCCACAAGTTAGGCTGCACCCTATAACAATCCTTCTACCTTCCAAAGAAAAAAAAATATGAATGTATTTTTTTTTTCTCATTGAAGAATGGAAAATTTTGAATATGGATATCTCCCTCTTTCCTATATTCCATGACATGTCTAATTCCGGATTTTAGACACATCAAGGGTAATGGGAAAGTATCGATAACATCTCTGATCCATTCATCATTGCCCATAACAAGAAAAGAATATAAACATAAGTTACACAGGTGAGAGCCAATGTGCGTCCGACCAAAACCCTTTTTGACTCAACGTGCCTTTCCTCTTATCTAAGTCTGCACTTCTGCGCGGTCCTGAGTTTGGCTCGCGAAATCTTCTTCCTCCTCACAACTGTATATTTCTGTGCTATCACTATCCTCCTCGTCTGCAACCATTTCTTCGCTGGATTTTTCCTCTTCAGCCTGATGTCCAAAGCTGAGAGGTTTCCCCACTCTCCCGTGCTCATCTCGGGGTCTCAACGACGCTCTCGTTATGATGGGGGGACTTTTTTCTTTGCTCCCCTCTGCGTTTCCTCCGTGAGCTACCGCGTCCTTCAACATGGGAGCAGGCTGGGCCGCCGTCCCGGTCTCTCCCAACCCCTGACGTGTTTCCGATTCATGCGGCTGAAAACAGCGCGTATCTCTTGTGATCACCGGCCAAGCGGCGTCACCCAGTCCTCATCCTGCTCTGAGAACTCTTCTTCATGATGCCTTTCGTCTGCGGTTGGCATACCTATGCTCAACGAAATTTCCTCATCCCCTTTTCATCTTGAAATTGCCCTGTGTCAAACACCCTTCTCTGTGGTGGTTTGAAAATCCTGTCTACGTGTGTGAGTCGAGTTCGTCTCATATCATTTACTGGGGCGATTTTAAAGTTCACTGGGGATGTTTTCTCAATTACTCTGAAAGGTCCTATAGAAGGTTTTGCCAACTTTCGCGACCTTCTTTTGGATGTTGATGGGTCGTGCTGGTATACTATGTCCCCAATCTTGATCTGTTTGTCTACAGCCGACTTTACTCGATATTCCCTGGAAGTTTGGGCTGCCTCTTCCAGATTATCCTTGACAATTTTATACGCTTCTTGCATCCTCGTGACTAAGCTCTCGGCGTAGCTCTGGGATTCAGCGTAGTTAAAAGGATTTCCTCATTCAACAACTGTCCTGGCATGTTCAGATCTCTTCCGAACATGAGAAAGTTGGGTGTTTCTTTAGTAGCACTGTGTGTCGCGCTTCTGTAGGACATGGCCACAAATTCTGTATACTTGTCCCAATCCTTTCCCTTAGGGGAACAATAAATTGCTAAAGAGTGCATTATTGTCTGAATTTGTCTTTCGGCTTGTCCGTCTGTCTGTGCATGGTGTGGAGATGTATTCAGTTTTTTGATGCCAAACTTACGGTACAACTCAGTCATTAAATCGGACAAAAAATTTGTTCCTCTGTCCGTGAGTAACAGATGTGGGACACCGTGACGCGCTATCACGTTAGAAGCAAATTTTTCGGCAATTTCTGCAGATCGCATAGTCTTTAATGGAACCAGCTCGATGTACTTAGTGAATGAGTCGGTGACAACCAATAAATATTTATTTCCATCCTCTGTCAGTGGAAGAGGTCCAGCGATATCCATCGAAATTTTGGACCATGGGACAGATACAATTTCCGGGGTAATTAGACCCGCTTTTTGCTTCTTTTTGAAACCACGACGTTTCAGGCATTGTTCGCAACTCGCCGTGTAGTTCTTGATGTCTGAGAACATGTTAATCCAAAAGTATTTCTGTTTAATTCTCCCAAGGGTCTTTTCAAAACCGAAGTGACCGGCGCATAGTCCGTCATGTTCTGATTTCATCACTTCTGATTTTAACTTATCAGGTATCACTAACTGTTCTGCGATCAATTTACGTGGGCTGTTTTTTGCTGGTAAGGCAAAATGAAATAAAAGGTCGTCCCTCATAAAATAGGTGTCAGTAATTTTGTCGACTGCTGAATAATCACGCCCTTCAAGACAATCAATTACTTCAGCTAATTTAGGATCTGTTCTTTGTGCTGATTTCAGAGTTTTGTTATTAAGTGGTACAACGGCGACTGTATCATTGGCTTCCACTGCTGCAATGTGCCTAGATAGAACGTCGGCGTTTGTGTTTTTCTTTCCTGGTCGATATTGCACATCGAAGTTATACTCCGACAGACTAAGATTCCATCTGACCAGTCTAGAATTAGGAGTTTTCAAATTCATAAGCCACTTTAGAGGTCTATGGTCGGTAATAACCGTAAACTGCTGACCTACCAAATATTCGCGCCAATGGGTGATGGATGATACTATTGCCAGTGCTTCCTGTTCTGTCGTGCTGTAATTTTTCTCAGCTGGATTAAGTTTCCTGCTAAAGTAAGCGATGGGATGTCTGTGTCCTTCGTCATCCTCCTGCTCGAGAATACCGGCAATCGCTACTTTGGAGGCGTCTGTGGTGACGAAAAATTTCTTGCTGAAATCAGGAAATATTAATAGTGGCTCACTCACTAGTGCATGTTTCAGCTCTTGAAAAGATTTCTCGCAGTGTTCGTCCCAAATGAATTTCACGTTTCTCCTAGTAAGGTTTGTTAGCGGTAAGGCAATGGACGAAAAATCTTTGATGTGGCGCCTATAATATCCTGCCATTCCAAGGAATGCTCGAACATGTTTCACTTTCCGTGGAGTAGGGAATTCCCGAACAGCTTCCACGTTCTGTGGGTTAGGTCTTATGCCCTGACGATCTAAAAGGTGCCCTAGGTATGTCACTTCTTCCGCCAAAAATTCACACTTACTGGGCTTAATTTTTAGATGGTGCTTCCTTAATCTCTGAAAAATTAATTCCAATTTCTCAAGGTGTTCAGATAATGTCCTGGAGGCACACAAGATGTCATCCACATATACCAAAATCCCATCATCTCTTTTGTCCATAAATAGAGAATCAAGTGCTCTTTCAAATGTTGCCGGACTGTTGCAAAGTCCAAAAGGTAAGCGATTCCACTGGAAATGTCCGAATTCGCATGAGAAAGCAGTTTTATGCCTATCCTGTTCTCTAACTTTAATTTGGTGATAACCAGCCAAAAGGTCAATTTTTGAAAAATACTTGCATCCATGTAGTAAGGATAAAGTTTGCTGGATTCGGGGAACAGGGTAGCTATCCTTTCGGGTAATTTCATTTAATTTTCGAAAATCAATACAGAAACGATAAGAGTTTCCGCGTCTCACGAGAACAATAGGAAAGCTGTAGGGACTATCTGATTTTGATATGATTCCTGCACGTCAAATAATTCGTTTACCTGAGCTTTTACTTCGGGTCTTAGGGCATGTGGTACAGTATACTGACGCAACTTAATAGGTTTATCATCCGTGAGATGAATTTCATGCTCTGTAAGATCCGTACCTTCTAAGTCTAAAGAATTCCGTGCAAAAACATCAGAATATTTCTGCAATAAATTTAGCATTTTCTCTCGTTCGCTAAATTCCAGGTGATCCTAATTTAAAATCTTCCACAGAGATTGGTTGAGATTTTCGGGATGTTCCTCGCGAACAACGCTTAATTTCCACTGGTTCTACCTGAAAGAGTTTCGTATGTTTATTTAACCAAATTGGTGAATCACTGTGGTTAGCTGCTCTTACATCATACAGTCCGCTTGCCGAAACATTATTAACTGAACGTGCTAACAGTAACCTATTTCTGCGTGCTCTCGGTAATGGCTCGAACAAAATACTTCCTTCTGTTTTCCCCACTGAGGGTTTACTAAGCGCCACTTGGAGAAAAGTTTCGCTGTTGGGGGGAATGCAAGTTTTACGAGTCAGTGCTGCTATCCTGGGGTGTCTGTTGGAAACATCATTACCTCTCCGCTCCTGTGGGGTGGGTGGCTGAGATGGGGGGTCAGGGAAGTGAAGCTGGTTTGTATCTGCTTCGAACGTAAGACGGTGGTTTCGTAAAGCATCTATTCCCAACAAAGCTGAGTAATTTTGACTCAGGGGATTTTTTGTCACAAATGCCTTGACCCATATGTCTCTTCCCTTAATTCGCAGATTTACCTCGTAGCAACCCAGCGTTTGAATCACTTCTCCTGTGATGCTTTTGATTTTTACATTTAAATCAACAGATTTTAACTTTCTGCGAAATTTTAATCTACGATAAGCATCGTTAGCTAATAAAGTGACTGATGACCCTGTGTCAATTAGCACTTTAATTTTATCCCCATCCAGATCCGCATTAATGATTGGTAAATCATTCCCATTTTTCATAGACACGTACCGCACTTTAGAGGGTTTTAAATATTTCTGAGCCGCACTACCTCTCACAGTTCGACTCCGATTCAGTTTAACTGTTTGTTCTTACGCTCGGGTCCTTGAGCACTAAACTTTCCTGTTGATTGATAATGAGTATCTCTGTCGTTGTTATTCCTAAACCTCTGTTTCGGTGTTGTTTCTGCCCTATCCCTATTTCGACCGTTATTCGGACATAGCCTGATCACATGACCTTCCTGTCTGCATCCGTAGCACACAATCCTGTTGCTCTTGTACTGCGCTTGCTGGTTCTCAGCGCGCGAGCGATTTCGAGTACCCGATCCTCTGCGTTCATTATTATTTGCCCCATACTGTCGAACGAGTTCGAGTCCAGATGACTGAAACCTGGGTAACTGCAAACTTTCTTCCTCTCTGAAGTTCCTTTCTCGTCTCCGATTTTCGCTTTCCTGAAAATTTACTGCTAACTGACCCACTGATCTTTCCGTCGCTTCCATTCGTGCCATCATCTCTTCCAAAGTACGCGCTAATAAATCAGATCCTGGGTTTGTTTCCGATCTCTCTACTGCATTTACTGATGCTTTCTTACTCATGAGCGCCAAATTATCTTCTTCCTGAATTGCTGTGAGAATAGCAGCGTCTAGAGTTTCTGGGCACTTCGTTAAAACCCAGCGCCTGATAGATTCGGATAAACCAGATACAAACTGACACATCACTGTCTGATCCCTATGCTGCCTGATGTCTTCTGACATATCAGTTGTATGACCAAAATATTTTGCCGCTGCACTTTTTGAGTCGCGTTGCATACTGTCTTACATCTTGTCCCGGCATTTGAACACAACTCATGAATTGTTTCATACGGGTAATAAGAGGTTCTTCCGCTTGAAACGATCGATCACTAGACGTTTAAAATTTTCATAATTTCCTTCTAATCTCAGCTCATCACTATCTGACAAAATTCTGCAGCCCTTTCCCTGAATTTCGACTTTGCTACTGCCAATTTTGTTTGTTCGCTCCATCTCCCTACTGTAGCTACATTTTCTACATCTTGAAAAAAATGTTTGGCACGATATAGAGGATCTGTGCCTGTAAAATATCTGAGCATATTAATGCATCCTGCTATCTGTTCACCGCCGTACATTAACATACCTGGAGCTGTCATTCTAGTCTCTGACACTCCTGCGATACTTGTTACTGAATTACTAGTTACTAGATCAGTTGATTCTCCTGTGGGAATGCTATGTTCCTCCCCATCATGATGATCAGAATCATCTAAGTCAGTAGGTTTGGTGTTCGGCTTCTCTCCTTTATTTGCCATATTTAAATACACTTAACCTAAGGCAGTCTTTTACACAAAAATGCTTAAGGCTTACAATACTTATGATATGCTAAAATATGCTCGTACTGAAATAAATTTGATATGGCAGTCAATTCGCAATATTTTGAGCGTTTGTGTGTGTTGCTCTGCTTTGGAGGTACAAACAAGTAAGAATCCTGGTCATCGGAACCAATTGTTGGATCTTACCTTTACAGACTGATGTGGCCGCGGCACCAGGTGAAGTATCGCCTGCAGTGAAGCACCCGATATCTCCACCGAAAAAAAAATAACATCTAAATAAAAATAAAAAACACTAAAGAAAATTTTGTCAAAAATTTTGCTCTCCTCCTCTGCTGCTAGGGGCTAGCAAGGAGTTTTCCTACATGCGTTGACAACCGAAAATTCTGCAACAACAAATTAATTATCTGATTCCAATAATTAATAATGACCTCCCATAATTAATTATAACAAATTAATTATTAACTTCCCGCAAAACCCGTACCGCGATTGGGCGTGGATGCCTGGATTTAACTCCAGCACGTCCCAATCTACCGAAAATCACAGCAACGCACACACACACTCGAAAAGATACCCAACGCTCATTTCACGTACGCTTGACATTTAATATCCAACGTTATATTATATACACTGCCACCTTTATCCATGAAGTGGCACAAAAATCTGCTGAGATGAATGTATGGTGGGCTGCTCTATCGGCAGCTTAATTATGCACACTGATTTAAGCATTTTATCACTGATTAAACGATAACACTGATTTAACTAACTCTGATTTAACAATTAACACTGATTTACACTGTTCACTGATGAAATTCTAGCATGCACAATAAACAAATAGAGCGAAGGAAACATGTGAGAGATTACCCAAAACATTTAAATACACACTTTAGAAAACTATAATTGAGTACGAGCGTGGGTACCAGCAATTAAAATGATACAGTAATTATCATGACTGCCGCAGTTTAATTATAAGCTAAATATAACTATACCATTACACACACCTGCATAGGCTTGATGCCAAATTAGCAGGGAAGAGCTCTTAAAACTTATGGCCATAACACAAATAAAAATCACGAATAAAATGTGTTGGAGGCCTCCGCTGTCGTGCGTATTCATTTTTCAGGGGACAGAGTTCTATATGCTGTTCACTGTCCGACGGCACTTGTACGTCGTGAGCAAATGTTCATGTAAAGATAACATACCTTGGCAACCGTTGTCTGAGGTCCTCAGCGCAGAGAAGTGGCACGAAATGTCCTGCCTTTTTGGTATATAGACAGCCTAGGCAAAAGTGCACTAATGTCGACCTAGTATCGGTCGAGAAGTCCAAAGGACTGAGATGTCCTCGTTTAAGAGGGGATCATTCATAGCCCTCCTTACGTGCTTCTCTGCTTCTTTTTCCGAGCTCTCCCAGCGGTCAGCTCTCAGGCCTAGGTTCCATGCAGCTCGCTGGTGCTGTTCTCGTGCGTGTGTCTGGCTTTGCCACCGTCCTGAGAATGCCCCGCCGCTTGTTTTCTCTTCTGCTCGTTTCTCTCCTCTTTGTCCTGTCACAGGGCTTCTCTTAGCCACTTGAAAAGGGATTTATCACCTTGTTTTCAACTGTGGGTGATAGTCGGTTCCCCCTTATCCCGTTCAGTTCGGAGAAAAACTGCAACCACCGAATGTCTCTCGGCTTGCAGAGGGACTTTTGGGGGGTGAGTTTTGCAGTCTTTCGTTAGTTGAAAATGCCCACGACTGTTGCTATGAGTCCGAAATAGAGATAGTCTGTTGCCATGTGGCCTTTCACCATTCTCGTTTGCCAGAAGGCTACGAATTATGCACTTATCAAATACTGAACAAATTTTAACAATGGCAGTGATGAACAAATTAGAGGATCAATTACCGTAATTAATTATAACTATGAGTGCTGCCTTGCAGTTACATCGAAACACAAATTTACCGCATAAATGAAATATAAAAATTTTCCACAAGTTAGGCTGCACCCTATAACAATATTGAGCTTTTACTTAGGCACGAAATATTAATTCATAAGCTCTAGGCCTACGCCTTTTTAGGACTTTTTATTGTACCGATGTCATATTCATAACGTTTACATATTAAATCAAGTTAATAATATTGCGCTTTCACTTAAGCACGAAATATTAATTCATAGGCCTGCGGCCTAGGTGCCTTGCAAAGACCTCAGAAATGATACGATGAATGCCTTTTATAAAGTTTTATAAGATGTTTACAAATACCAAATATCTGGGTTGTGACTTAAAATATTTTAATAAGGCCTGCGGCCTAGGTGCTTCGTAAAGACTTGAGAAATGATAGGATGAGCGCCTTTTATTAGGTTTTATAACATTTACAAATACCAAATATCTAAGTTGTAAATTAAAATCTTTAAAAAATGCCCGCGGCCTAGGTACTTTGCAAACAGCTGAGAAATGCTCCATTGAGTGCCTTTTACCAGGTTTCTGTAAAATGTTTACAATTACCAGATATACGGAAATTATCTTTCTAAAGGATATAAAGAGGAGAATAATTTAAATTATTATTCCTTTCTGGAAAATAAAGTTTACCGTTGGCAAGATGATGCCATTGGACGAATCGGCGTTGGACCAATCGCACCATTGAACGAATCTGCATTGGACCAATCGTACCATTGGACGAATCTGCATTCGACGAATCGGACATTGGACCAATCGTCCCTTTGGACTAATCGTCCGGGACAGGTGCCCATAGTGCAACACTGATTTATGAAATATTAAAATATGTCCAAGATGTTCCACTCTGTGACAGATACCCGATGTGGAAAGAATGTTTCCAATCTGATATTTTGAGCCGGAGGTATAGAGAAAGTAAAAAATATACCTTTACTACACCTAGCGGGAAATTTGTTTGTTTTACGCGGGAACTATAAATGAAATATTTCCCGATGCAAGAGGTATTTGATTAAAAGGTTCCCAAAACCTGGTTTGTCGATACGGCTGCAAAAAATATGCATTTCCCCCTCCCTCCCAGGTGGCAATTTTTCATTACCAGAAATTGGAAATGAAATGGAAAAAAAATGGAAAATATCTTTTTTGCCACTTGAACTGTATCCCACGCGAAAATAAATTTCTAAATCTGACTTTTGGGAAGCAGAGATATTGATAAAAATACAAAATTACGTGAAGTATTTTTCCATGCAGAAATGCCTTATGCTTATTGTTTTTGTAAGGTACGAGCGTGAGTTTTCCTTCGGATGGCCTAGTGGTCGACGTTTATGACTGCCACGGAGGAACCTCAGGTCCGATCCCAGGCAGGAACGAACGCTCGAACCATGAAATACCGCCCGTGTGTCGGATGGGCCAGTTAAGGCGTCGGACACCGAGTACTGCCTCCCCCCCCCCCCGGTTATTAAGGGTGTCTTCCTTCTCTTTTCTAGCTCGCTTCCGTTCCTTATTGGACACTCCAGCCCAAATCTCCTAGCTTCCTATTTCTAAGGGTTGTTTAACACCTGGGGTCAGACACACCCTTCCTAAAATTCATTACATATGATCTGATCTGTTTTCCTTCGAAACGGTGAATCAGTGCAGTTCCAAATGGTTCAATATAGGAGTTGAAACGGATGTCAACCCAGCGTATACTTTACTTCATAACACGTTAAACGCACAGCGGCCGTCCCGGTGGCGCAGTGGTCTAAGCGATGGCCTCTGATCATTCGTCCGAACAGGGTCCGGGTTTGAATCCCGGTGAGGCATGGATGTTGTGTTTGTCTTACGGCACTGGCTCTCCTCTTTCCCTGGAGCCAGTGGCCCCAAATTAGGGACGGGCGACTGCTTATAGCCCATTGAGTTGCTCACGGTGGTCGTTAAACCTCCAATCAAAAAAAAAAAAAAAAAAAAAAAAAAAAAAAACGCACAGCGGCCGTCCCGGTGGTGCAATGGTCTAAGCGATGGCTTCTGATCATTCGCCGTGGGAGGGGTCTGGGTTCGAATCCCAATCAAGGCGTCGATGGTTGTCTTCGGCTTTCAGCATTGGCTCTTTCTCTGTTAGTTGATCATTTGGTCACACTGTGTACCATGTTCGCTATGTAACATTGCTGATGCAAAATAAATATACTGTATGTCTACCTGACAATACTGTACAACTATGTCTGTTTATCCTATCACTGTACTTGTACCGCCAGGTTAAATAAATAATTTTTTTTAAACCCCAAATAAGAAAGTAAACTCAGTGATGAAGGCAATATGATTCCAATAGCATTCTAAAGAAAGAGTACGGTTGGTAAGTTCCATAGCATCTCTGTACCCGTCGTCCCGGTGGCTCAGTGGTCTAAAAGCTAGTTTGACCATTCGTCCAAGCCAGATCCTGGTTCAAATACCGGGAGGCATGAATCTTGTTTTTGCCTTGCTCTCTTCCTTTCCTGGAACCAAAAAATGGTCTGGAGATTCCTTAAAGCCCATCGAGTTGTTCACGGCGATCCTTAAAATGCAAGCAAAAACTATCTCTGCACAAGGGGGGGGGGGGGGGGTCTTCAATAACCCAAATTCCCCCATCCCGCCCAGTGCATATGCAGTGCTCAAGGCCATTATATTTGCCAGTGCATATGCAGTGCTCAAGGCCATTATATTTGGTCCTGACCTGTCATTTTGTTAGAATTTGTTCTGTTCGTAATGTCTGGCATTGTTCCATTCCAAACAGGATCGGGATTTGTCAACGACCTATACGAATTTAATGAAAATTTGCACATCGATAAAACGAACTTTATACTATAGCCTAGCATACTTAATATTTTCTAAAACTTAGTCATAATTATATCAAAAATTAATACCTTTTCATTTGGCTTTTGTCAAGACTTGCAAATAGATGGCACCACGTGTAGATCAACTCCTAAATATAATCACGTCGCGTTTTTTAAAAATAATTTTATTAACTTTCGGAATGGAGTCAGCATTTGAGTCTATCCGCGCGATTGTCTGGAATGATTTGAGCGACTTAGATTAAATTTTCTAACAATTTAAATTAAGATGTTAATGTAACTAAATGTACTGCTGTTTTTTTAATTCCGAAATAAATCAGCAAAGCTCACTCTGCGACATTTCCATGTAAATTATTCTCAAATTTGTTTATATAAGTTGCTCAAATCATCCTATACATTCCAGACAATCCCATGAATAGACTCAAATGTTGATTCTATTACGAAAATTAATAAAATTATTTAAAAAATGCGACGTGATTCCGTTTAACAAGTTCCATGTACATGTGGTGCCATCTATTTACAGAACTTAACACTACCAAAGAAAAAGCTATTGCATTTTATAAATATTATGGTTAAGGTTTAGGAAATAATACGCATACTAGGCTATAATATATAATGTTACTTTTATTGATGCACAAATTTTAATCCTTGGGAATGCAATAATTGCGAAGAAAAAGTCTGCAGGAAACAAAGTGGATTCGCCTGAAAACTCTACTCTAAGTCTCCAACCGAAATTTTTTTTTACCATTCAGACACTCTTTGAACGCTCATACCTTCAGAATCATAGTCTTCTTGCAGGTGGCGTTGTGTCTCTTCTGCAGGGTTTTTCGTACACACATAAACCTAATTACCGCGGCGTACCTCTGAGTGAAACAACATTTCCAGTCCGGTTGTCATTTTCACTTGAACCTCTTCTTCAGCATATTGCAATTTTATTTAAGCTCCTGAGTTATATAGAGAATTATATAAATCAAGAGAGTGTACATGTCATCAGATCATATGTAGAGGATTTTAGGAACTGAGTGTCTGACTTCAGGTCTTAAACAACCCTTAGAAATAGAAAGCTAGGAGATTTAGGCTACAGTGCCCGATAGGAAAGTGAGGTAGAAAAGGGGAGGAAGACGCCCTTATTTATTACCGAGGCCAGTACGAGTGGTCCGACGGCTGAATGTGCCCATCCGACGCACGGCGGATGTTTAGTGGTTCGAGCGTTCGTACCTGCCTGGGATCAAACCCGAGGTCTTCTACGTGGCAGTCACGAACGATGACCACTGGGCCACCCGCGGCCCCGTGTACATGTCTTAATTCTGCGAAGCTGATTTATATAACCCTAATTCGCTGCCGAACTTACCTACGAACATGTTATTCATTATGTACATGACTCATTTCAAAACGAAATTTGGTTAGAGTCACTAAATGTCATGTTAGTGTGATAACTTCAGCTTTTAGTATGAACAGTGATTCATAAATAGGATAATGAAAGAATTCAAAGCTAATAAAACACTAAATACATGCTTCGAAAAATGTCTTTATTCGTGTAAGAAATGAGACTTCATGCGCATACATTCTTTAGGCGAACAATTTACAAATAAGATGAATATTTTAAAATAAATATACAATCATAAATATATAATATAATAGAACCACAAATGCCTATTTACTCACATCTCTAACATAAATTAATAGAAGAACAGACGTCATTTTAGAAATTTATGATGACAAACACTTACTATTTCTTACGTATTTTCGAAAACTGCTTTAGTACGTACAGCTTTTCGTTGATATTTGGAGCCACTTTCTGATGTTCTTAATTCGAAGTGAAGTTGGACTATTATCGGTGATATGCGATGATCATCTGTTGATACTTTATTGCATGTCGCGATGTAACAGTTCTATATTGTAGGAAGACACGTGTCTCTAATGCGCAATTCAATTTCTGTTCGTTTTGTTGTGAGCGGAATTTCACTACTTTCGATAGCACGGAACATGAATAAAAGTATTCGAGAAGAAAATCGGCGAGAGACATCTGTAGGTGATGACAATAGCATTTGACGATGGAAGAGCCGTGTACATGAGTAGTTACGTTGCTTTGAAGAGATGTAAGCGTTTTGGATACAGTAATTTATCTATAACTGGCTAAAACTAATTTCAAAAGAAGTAGGCACTTGGATAAATGTTGAGCATGTCTGTAAAAAGAAGCAGGTAATTTGCATACACTAATGAATCAATAAACTGTTGAGCACTAATTAATCTGTAACTCAAATGCTGAGTACTGCTTCACAAGATTAGTAGCTATTCGTGAAAGGGATGAAGAGAAGGCCATAGGATTCTCTTCATCCTTAGCCTGATGGAAGGCCATTGTTACCAAGGTTTTAAAAAGCACGAGAGTTGTGACTAAGTTCGTTCCATAAATGGTTAGTAAGGAGCAGTGTAGAGGACCTCTCTTCGAAACACAATGAGAGATGGCTGTTGAATTTTCTTTTGCTGTTATGATCCACGTCCATCTGTGTAAAACAACCCTGGGCACAACCATATATGTCTCCTCATGTTATGCTAAACTGGGTTCGAAGTATGGGTGCTGTGTTCGTTTTAACAGTCCTTTTGCTTTACCTTTTTTGCGACGAACGAATCTATCCGCGGTTAAGTACTCATAGAGAAGCAGCCAAACGTGAAAATGAAAAAAGGAAGGAAGGAACAATCTTAAAATACGGAATAAATAGTTCTTCTAGCTTTCATTTCGCCAAGGTCTTTCGCCTTTTTTGTGGTTATGGGGAGCACAATAGAAAATTTGGGTCTTCGGTTTGATAAAAGTGATCAGATCAGATCATACACTGACGGAAAAAAAAATCCCAACACCAAGAAGGGGTTGTGTTAGATAAACGACAGTTGGTAGGCGGTGAGAGTACATCTGTAACATGACGTCTATGCAAATTTCGCGCTCGGCGCATACGTGTGGCGCTAGTAGCTCTCCACGGAACATACAAAGCAGGTTTGCTGTAATTACGCGCTGTAACGTTCGTGAGCGTTAGTTATTGTTGAGATTCGACGTAGGGTGTTGATGTTAGTCAAGAATGCCTTTAAGAAGACGAAGAAGCCATTAGCAATAGCTCACGGAGTTTGAACGAGGTCGTGTAATAGGGCTACGAGAAGGTGGATTTTCTTTCCGCAATATTGCAGAACGACTTGGCAGGAATGTAGCCACTGTGCATGATTGTTGGCAGCGGTGGTCAATGGAAGGTAGTGCCTCAAGAAGATCGGGTTCCGGCCGGCCACGTGGCACTACTGAGAGGGAAGACCGCCGTGTACGGCGTATGACCGTGGAGCATCGTACCGCGTCTGCGGCAGCAATTCGAGCTGCAGTTGCCACCACAGTGACACAACGAACTGTTACAAATCGGTTACTTGAAGGGCAGCTCCGAGCCAGACGCCCTGTAGCTTGCATTTCACTTACTCCAAGCCACTGCCGTTTGCGACGTCAGTGGTGTCAAGCTAGAGCTCATTGGAGGACGGAGTGGAGATCTGTTGTGTTTTCTGATGAAAGCCGGTTCTGCCTGGGTGCCAGTGATGGCCGTGTGTTGGTTAGAAGGAGGCCAGGTGAGCGCCTGAACCAACCTGTCTGCGGCCGAGACACACTGGACCTACACCTGGAGTTATGGTCTGGGGAGCAATTTCCAACGACAGCAGGAGCACTCTCGTGGTTATCCCACGCACCCTGACGGCACAGTTGTACGTCGGTCTGGTGATTCAACCTGTTTTGCTGCCATTTATGAACAGCACTCCAGGGGGTGTTTCCCAACAGGATAACGATCGCCCGCATACCGCTGTTGTAACCAAACATGCTCTATAGAGTGTCGACATGTTGCCGTGGCCTGCTAGATCACCAGATCTTTCACCAATCGAGCACGTATGGGACATCATTGGACGACAACTCCAGCGTCACCACCAACCAGCATTAACCGTCCCTGTATTGACCGACCAAGTGCAACAGGCATGGAACTCCATCCCACAAACTGACATCCAGCACCTGTTCGAAACAATGCATGAACGTTTGCGTGCTTGCATTCAACATTCTGGCGGTTACACCGGTTATTAATGTACCAGCATTTCACATTTAAAATGGCTCTTCTCGCGCTTACAATAAGCTGTGATCTTGAAACCTTAATCGATTAAATATGTTATCTATACAAATGTATTGCCGCCATTTCATTCCTCTAAAACTATTTTTTCGTGGTGTTGGGATTTTTTTCCGTCAGTGTATGTAGAGGATTTTAGGAAGGGAGTGTCTGACCCCCAGGCCTTAAACAACTCTTAGAAAACAGGAAGCTAGGAGATTTGTACAAGAGCAGGGCCGTGGAGAGCGATTTCGGGCCCCAGTGCAATGAAATCTCCGGGCCTCTGCTCCCCCACTAACCACATAATATATATTTCCGTTTCCTCACCTTCCCCTCAGCAACCATTCCCCTACTTCCCGACAGGTTGCAACTCTTCAATCTTTTTTTTGCGGTGGATAATTTTTCATATTCTCCCCTCCGTAAACAAACCCTCGAACCCTCCCTTTCAAGAAAAGAGTTTTCTCAGAAAACTTTTGAACGCCATCTACAGACAGACATTTTTATTTTTCTTAGTACTTTTTCATAATCATCACATTTTTCACCTTGCATTTTAGAGTGTAATATACGTCTAAAGATTCAGCCTCTGGGAAAATAACCACAAAGAGTTCTCATTACTAAACGTTAAATTTTGTGTTTCCTCCTTTACGTTGCCGCTGTGAACAGGACGACTTCATCAGAATAAAGGGAAATAAACGAAGTCTGAATTACGCACAAAAACATTATATTCATTTATAAAAATTACCGCAATGCAAAAATAATGAGTTGAGCATAAAATAAAAAGACAAAAGATGCCGGTTTCTGGTGGGAAACACAAAGTGACAAAATCCATATGATGAAAATTATCTGCAGCCTTTGATGACTAGCAATAACGTTGTATATCATTCACGTTATTGCTACTAGCAAAGCAAAACAGTGAACCCAATGTGTGGTGTTGGCATGTCGTTTGAAAAGAAAGAAGAAATGAAAAATGTAATATGAAGAGCTCATTTGATTTGTCGCAGGTAACCCATCCACGTGTTGCAGTTATCCTGGGAAATCGAATAACATTGTAACACTTCATTTATTTTTTTTTATTGTATTTAAAGCAAGTTTTGAATTTTTTACATTTTTTACATTTATGACATAAATTACGCATTTTTACGCTTAACATCCCAACCCTGGTGACGGTATAGCATGAAAAGTATTCGGACACCATAAAATAATAATTAAAAAAAAATCATTTTAGAAACGGGCTCTGGGCCCCCTTAGGGGCCCGGACCCCGGTGCTACAGCACCGCCTATCCACCCCTCTCGTCGGGCCTGTATTACAGTACGCGATAGGAAGGTCACACGGAAGCGAGGTGGAAAGGCAGAGGAAGACGCCCTTATTTATAACCGGGAGGGGGGTCAGAACCCGGATCCGACGGCTTGACGTGCCCATCCGCCGCACGGTGCATATTTAGTGGGTCAAGCGTTCGCGCCTGCCTGGGATCGAACCTCAGATTTCTTCGTGGCAGTCACAAACGTTGACCACTAGACCATGATTGAAGTGGCTGACCTCAGCCTTATTTATACATAAGCTGAAAAGCCAAAACACTATGACCAGTGCTTTCTTAGCCCTCCAGGTGGCTAGAGCTTTGGAAGAGGCAATGCGGCATTTTGTCGACTTGTATTACAAGTGACTCCTCTAAAAGCGTGCTGTAGTATTCGTCGGTATCACCTCAGAGGAATATATGCGTTCTCGGCACTGTGCGTCCGAAAAAGTTTTCGACGCAATATCGCGTTCTCGCGGCTTTTGAACAGTTTTTTGATGAGCGTGTTATTGTGTCGTCGCCGCTTTGGGAACAGAAATCTCTAAACGTATATATACGCGCTTGCCATTTGGTTAATGCAAATCGAAGAAACTGCACGTAAACGACAGCGCGTGTCAAGCAGGGGCGCCGACTTTACCAAATTATTGGGGGCGGGAAAAGATCAGACGTGGCAGGGGTACGCTTGTTCCATTACCACGAGGAAAATAAAAAAAAAATGCAAAAATGTGAACTACGAGATTCAACGTATATATAATAGCGCATCTGTAATTGCACATAAGCAAATCGACAATGAAACAGAAATATTCTTCTGCTGAATATTAATATTTAAAAAAATACAATTTTGCCTGCGATTTTATAAAAATATCCAGAGAAATTTTTATTTCCAAACGTTTATAAAAATATGAGAAAAAAATTAACGCGGTTACTCACAAGAAAAAAAAAAAGAATGAGAAGCGCAAAAAATATAAATAGATAAATAAAAGCGTAGAGATTTTACATTTCTATGCAGCCCCGGTGGCGCAGTGGTCTAAGATCTGGCTTGTTTTTCCATTCGCTTGAGAAGGGTCTGGGTTCGAATACCGGTGAGGCATGATGTGTTTGTCATACGGCACTAGTTCTCTCCTTTCCCTGGAACTAGTTGCCCTAAATTAGGGACGGGCGACTGTTTATACCCCATCGAGTTACTCATGGTGATCGTTAAACCTTCATCAAAAAATATATGTACACACATTTCTGTACTTTTATTTAATTATTTTATTTTTCATAATTGTTTTAAACATTTACCACGTGTCACGAGAACATGTCACACAATACATGGCTGGCAATCAAGTTCGTTATCAAACGAGCAATGCTGAATATGGAAGAAAAGTGTTTACCTATTTTGTTATTTATTACTTTTTTATGGAAATAAATCGCTTTGGCCTCCTAAAATGGAGCATACATTTCTATAAAGAAAAAAAAAGCACTTTTTGTAGTTAGCATAGCAGAAGAGAGCCTGAGTAGCTTGGGGAAATTTTTTTTATATAGAAATATTTCATCTCACGCATTTCGAAAATGATAAACACAAAAGCAGGACGAAAAATGTTGAGTGGGCACTGCCCCCTTACTAAAATTATTAGAGGGCAAGATGCACCTTAATTCCCCCTCCTAGCCGGCGCCTATGGTGTGAAGCTCATGAAACGGTGTAAATAACACGTGTACTGAGCTCTGTTTATCAGGGTTGTTCTTGTTTTTCAGATGGAAAAGGCAGCAGACTAAAGCGAGTTTGACAAAGGCCAAATTGTAATGGCCAGACGACTGAGTCAGAGCATTTCCGAGACGGCAAGGTTTCTTGTGTGCTTGCTTTCAGCCATGGTTAGTACCTTATAAAAGTAGTCGTAATGAAAAAACACGAACCTTCGGTAAGATGTGGGTCGAACACGGCTGATCCACGGTAGAGATGAGCGAAGGGTATCCCGTATGGTAATATGGAGTAGCTCGTCGGTAATTTGAATGCCGGTGACGCGACCCATGGTCATAAGTTGTGCACAGTCATGGTGTCAAATTTCCTGTGGAAGAAATCATTTCAACAAGGCAGTTCCCCGTTACTTTTCGCATCGATTGTCATTACCGGAAATGTCGTAATACGTCCAGGTTTTATTTCAGGGATCCATCGACGCATTCGCGGAAACCCTAGAAAGCTACGAAGCGGACGGTCGGACACAGGAGTAGAACCCCCAAAATTCCCCTACCCCACAGATACGAAGCTAGAGAGTCACAACGGGATTATTCTTCAAACTTCGTCACAACGGGACCATTCTTCGAGAGAAGCTTTTTTTCATATTAAGGGAGATATCGTTATATCGCGGATTTTTTTTATATTAATATTTTTTTAAATCGCTATTCCAACCAGAATGGGCGAGCTGGGAAGAAGCAAGAGCGGCAGCGAGGGACAGGGGAAGATGGAAAGCCAGCACTGCAGCCTTATGTGCCAGTAAGCATGGATAGGGATGATGATGATGATGATGAGTTGAACCAGACGTACACTGAAGTGCAAAAAGCCATGGCACTTGGAACCCTGGAAGACTGACAATATGTGGCGTGGTCCGATGAGTCACGCTACCAGTTGTTACGAGCTGATGGTAGGGTTCGGGTGTGGCGCAGACCCCATGAGGCCATGGACTCAAGCTGTCAACAAGGCACTGTGCAAGCTGGTGGTCGTTCCATACATGTGTGGGGTGTCTTTACGTGGCACGGTTTGGGTCATCAGCTCCTCGTAAGCACGTCATTAACCAGTAATCGCTTTGTTGCACTGCTGGGTGACCATTTACAGCTCTTCATGAACTTCATGCACCCCATCAACGATGGAATTTTCCAGGCGGACAATGCACCATGTCATCGGACCCAAGTTGCCCAAAATTGGTTCGAGGAGCATTCTGGACAATATGGTGTGGACACCATACTTGCCCGATATGAACCCAATAAATCACTTATGGGACGTGGTGGAAAAGTCCATTCGCACCCAAGATCCTGCACCAACAAATACCACCCATACAGCACAAAACGTTTCAGATATGTATCAATAATGTTACAATCTCTCATTTTCGCTACACTTTTAGAGATATCTTACAATTACGTTTCAGCAACATCTATTTTGGAACATACCTCTTTGTACATTACGGTTACGTTGAAAGTAGCATTCACCGATACTACTGTTTTATAGTTTCCATTGTACATAATTGCTACCTTGATGTTACATTCCGGTGATATTTAAGATTTTTGGTTTGGCAACGGCGTGGATGCGCATGCGCATTTATGCCACTTCACCGAAGCACTCACGTAGTCGTATTTCCATATGCTACGGGGATATTCTTTGGTAATACTGTCGTACTCGAGCTAGCTAGTTAGTTGATTTAACATTTCATTTTTTTTTTTTGTGATTCAAGATCATCTGAAAGTAAGTAATTGTTTTGTTTATTATAATTTTTAAATTCTAAATATCATTTTATTAAATTTAAGTAGATAGTTGTGTTGCTGTATTAGTATACTATACCAGCATGTTTTTTTTTACTTGAAGTTGAGAAATTTCATATTGTTAGTAGGTATTTAGAGAAATGACGAATTTGATTTTCTTTCTTTTTTTCGCTGAAATGTAGTCTATTCCACATGTAAAACAGAAATTCGACACCCTCGTTTGCGACCAATTTTTATTTCTTTTGTTATCAATATACAGTATAAACACCGACTACTGTTCCCAATGGACAGCGGACTGCGTTGAACCTGTGAAAACGTAAACAACTCGTAATACGACTGTTGTTGGTTGCTTTTGAAACAGCTGTCGAGTGTAATATTTTTTATTGTGATTTTACGAAGTTTATTGAACTATATTGTTCAACGTAGTAAATACGTAACAGTAATATGATGATGTTACAAATATCTTTCTAATACGTAACAGTAATGTAAAGAAGTTACAAATATATTTAAAATACGTAAAAATAGCATGAAGTTGGTATGTTGAAGTTACAAAGACCTATCACTGTAACGTATCGGTTATGTTTCAAAGTTATGTAACGTTTGAGGACATTTTGACGTAACCGTAAGGTTTCTGAAATATTACTGTTACATTGTGCAACGTATCTGAAAAGTCTCAATGTTTCAGTGCTACGTTCTTGTAACATATACGAAATATTCTGTGCTGTGATGGCAGGGAACTGTGGGCGGCTATTCAGGTGACATGGGTCAACATCTCTCCAGAAGTCTTCCGGCCACTTGTGGAATCGATGCCATGTCGTCAAGTTGCTGCGCTTCGCCAGGCTAGAGGAGGTGTTACAAGATACTAGGTACATATCCCATGTCTTTTGATACTTCAGTGTATGTACCAACATGAATCAAAACGCTGCTGTTGAAAATCTTGAAATTCGCTAATTATTTTCCTTGGGAAGCATTAAGTTCTATCCATCTTTTTATCTTTTCAAGGAATTTTCTCATAGTTAGTGAACTATTCCCTTCGCAGTGTCTTAAATAAACGTACTTGGGAAGTTAATGCATTTTTAGAGGCGTTAATTCATCAACGGATTTTCTTGAATACATAAATTTGTATCCCAGCGAGTTTTATTTTAACTATGTCTACGAGAAAAACAATTTGTATCCATTTTCACCAACACAATTTGTATCTTCAAATCACGTGCACAAAGTAATCGTCCATCAAATCCCCTCTGTTACTTTTTCACATCTCAATATAAGCAGCCATATCGATAAAAATCTCAACGGTATAATATTCTCATAAAGTAGGCATAATTTCTAAATTTTTTGGAGAAACTGACCAATGCCTACTTTCCTAAAGTAATTCAAAGACATCGTGCAGCATGTATAAGCGGAAATTCAGTGTACTGTATAGTAACCAACATACTGACCGAGAGGTATGCTAACACATAGTTATACACAATGGAAACAAACAAAAAGGGGTGAGATAACAAAGACGACGTAAACCCTGATTTTTCCATTGCGCTTACTAAAAGCATGCCCCTTGGGTTACGCGTCTTTGTTATACCTTTCAGGAATGCTAATGGGGTTTTGCAAAAGGATTCGTTGCATTAAAGTTATGTAGCAATATAAAAGGGTCATAATATTCTTTCATTCATTTTTTATTTGGCCACAACTTTGAAATGCATACGTCTGCCAGCATGAGATTTGATTCAGATGCATTCACACACACTCGTGATCCAAACTTAACGCTACAAATAAAAGCGTTAACTCACTATTCCGTTGGTACACATGTAACGTATACTCTATATTCACTTTCCTTTTGATTTTACTATCTCTGGTTATTTTATTTTACTATGTAAATTATCTTCCTACTGAACGAAATATTATTTCACCCGCTGAATGAGATCTGGCAATGAGTGTAAGTCATGACGTGGTGGTAGCTAGTATATAGGTGCGTTCATCGAGAGTTGTTGTGTTGAGGTTGTGTTGAGTTGTGTTGTTGAGGGTGTTGTTGAGGTTGAGTTGTGTTGTGTTGGTTGTAAGAGGAAAGTTATTCATTATTATGTACAAGATATATGAGTGCCTTAGTTGACCAAGAGTCTTGCCAATAAACAAGTTTGTCAGTAAGTTCAGTCTTTCTCAATTCTTAGTTTTGTCAGACCTCTGTCTGGCTGTTAGGTTTATGACTTTGATTACTTAATATAAATAACCAGCGTTGAGACTTTGTTTGAGTTCATAATTAACGAGTAACAACACCTTTTTGGGAATTCATTATTTTGAAGCTTAGAGCATTATTCATTCATAATAATTAGCTTAGCAAAAAGATAAACAAAGCTAATTCATTATAATTGGCGCCCGAACTTTTCTCGAACACGAGATCCTGACTATTATTACCCATGGCTTCTTACCTGAGACAACTGCAAATTTCCACCTTCCGGCAAGTCTCGAGGGTAATGGTGTTTGTTTGGACAATTTGTACGAAGCCCTGTGGCTCTGACTTCGATATGAATGATCTACACATACCCAAGCGTTCTTCACCATTTCGTAATGCACCAGCTTCTTATCACTCTGAGTCGCGGGTCGTACCTGAGGGAATTCAATCCTCTCAGCGAAGCAGAATGCTTGCTCATTTCGTGCCGCATGCAGGAACAATTTATTTCAATGGTTTGGAGTGGGTCTTTAAAGTTCCTCGAAGATCTGGAAGATCATTTTGATCTCTATAATATTCCGGAAGACTGCAAGGTCCAAATTGCCGGGACTTGCTTGAGGGATACCGCCAAGACCTGGTATCGGCAGTGGCGAGGGTCGAACCCGGATTCTCATTATGAGAATTTCCGTGCAGAATTCTTGGAGGTCTTTCCTTTCGGCCTCAGTCGAGCTAGCCTTGCTCAACAGCTGTTTTCGCGTCAACAAGGTCCCAATGATAGCCCTGTTGCATTTGCGTTGGAAACTACACGCTCTATATAATCTATGGGATCCACATGCCAGTCATGTTGACATGTTGGATACCCTCGTACAGCAGCTCGACCCATTCTTACTAGATTTTCTTGAGGTTCGACACCCTACCACTATTCATGAATGCCTTCGCCTCATACGCACGTATGAAGAGCGACATGGCAAACATGCTTCAACTCACCATGCTCGGGCACCCCGCGAGGCTTATTCCGAAAACCCTCAGCGGCATAATAGACAAAACTTTCAGCGCGAGCATACACAAGTGCCCACCCAAGCTTCATACGTTCCACCACACAGAAGAGTGGCGAACCAACAGCGAGTTTCTGAGCAAGCTTCGGGATATCGTCATAATGCACAGTATGCTCGACCCCGTTTCACTCAGCAGCATTCGGAACGTTCTCATGCCCAGGGCAATAATAATTTTTCTGCCCGTGCTGAGGGCAGACGTAACGAATATGAAAATGTCAACAGACACGCGGAGTTCCCTGACGCAGGGTTCACGCAATTTTCCTTATCGTGAAAATTTTCCCGATACCCGGCAGGGTCGAGGTTTCCGACCACATGATAACACCACCAGAATTCCTTTTAAACTCCCACAGGAAGTAGACGAAGGGTCGGTCCTGCTTCCTGATACCAAACATTCTGACCCTAAAACAGTATTAGTGACTGTTCAAACTCCTCAGTTGCCTGATGTATTTTTGACACTTGAAGACGTTATTGTCGAGACAAAGTTCAATACTGGGTCTGAGATATCAGCCCTAAATACAAAGTTTTGCAATGACGTTTTTTCTGCAATACACGTTCAGCCTGCAACGCAGTATTTGCGAGGTGCCAATAATGAAATCTTCAGTATCGCAGGAACTGTCACATTATCTTTAGGGCTGGGAAAAGCTCGTTTTACACATTCTTTCCTGCTTATAGACGAGCTACCCGTGAAATGTCTCATGGGTATGGACTTTATTAACAAGTTTCAAATAACTTTGAATTTTGTACAACATGTGATTTCTTTCCGGAACCTGTCGAAATGATTCCGACGGTTCCTGTAGATATTACGAGTTTATTGTTGAGTGACCAATTGAATGAGGGGCAACGAGACCAGCTTTCTCTCCTTTTACAGGAAAGCCCTGGTTTATTTTCGGATCAACCTGGTTTCACACAGGTGGTTTATCATGTTATTGACACTGATGGTTCGAAACCCATTGCGACGAAACCTTACCCTTGTGCTCCACATAAAACACAGGAAATGCAACGTCAAATTGCGGAAATGATTAAGCAGGGCATAATCAGGGAATCAACAAGCGCCTGGGCTGCTCCTGCCTTCTTGGTTCCAAAGAAACAACCAAATGAATTTCGTTTCGTGACAGATTTTCGCAAACTCAACCAAGTCACAAAAACTATCAATTATCCACTACCTGTCATGTTACATATTCTAAATGACTTGTCGTCAACCAAATGGATGTCAACTTTGGATTTGGCGAGCGGATATTGGCAGGTGGCAGTACATCCGGACTCTGTCGATAAAACAGGCTTTGTGACTCCTTTTGGGGCCTATGAATATTTACGTATGCCTTTTGGTTTAGCTTCTGCACCTGCTACTTTCCAAAAGCTTATGGACACGGTTCTCAGACCTGTCCTGGGTCCCCATGTGCATGTCTATTTGGATGACATTATTATCACATCAGAGACTTTTGACGAGCACCTTTCTCTGCTCAAACAGGTGTTCCAACTTATATACAATGCTGGCTTGACGTTAAAACCTAGTAAATGCCAGATAGCGCGGGACGAGATTGTATATCTGGGGTTGAAAATTACTCCCCACGGTTTATTCACTGATAATGAAAAAATTAGGCCTATTGTTGACTTTCCTCGGCCTAAAACAGCAAAAGAACTATCCCGCTTTCTGGGAATGACCGGTTGGTATCAGCAGTTCGTCCCCGCTTATGCTACAATATGTGAGCCGTTGTATGCTTTAAAGCGTAAATACAAGAAGTTTATTTGGACACCTGAAGCTAACGCTGCATTCGAAACACTGAAGTCTGCATTGACTCAGCCTCCGGTGTTGGCTTTCCCGGATCATACTAAAGAATTTGATATTTATACTGATGCATCCGGAGTTGGTCTTGGTTGCGTTTTGTCACAAGCTGGGCATCCAATAGCTTTTGCGTCTCGTACTTTAGCCAAAGCTGAACGCAATTATTCAGCTACGGAACGTGAATGTCTTGCTGTTGTGTATGCACTGAATAAATTTCAATGTTATCTTAATGAATTGACAGTTAACATAATTACGGATCATTCTGCCCTTCAGTATTTAAATTCTGCTACACCTATCTCAAAGACTTATGAAGTGGGCTCTGAAGTTACAAGAGAGCAATATCAAAATTTCGTATCAGCCAGGTCATAAGAATCAATTACCGGACGCATTATCTCGCGTTCCGATTAGTGGGGTCCCCACCGAAACTACTCCTGGATGTCAGCCTTTACTTCTGATAGCTGATATCACACCCAGAGAGCAGATAATGGCGGAACTAATAAATGATCCAGATTTTGGGGATATTTACAATTTTTTGCTTGCGGGTTCGCCCCCACAAAGTGATCCTTCTCTGGCTGGAAGGTCACAACATTTTGAAGTAATAGAGGGTCTTCTTTATTATACAAAATCTCGGACCACTAGGCAGAGTTTCGCCCATGTATTCCGCGAACCCTTAGAATGGCTCTTTTAAATGAATTTCATGACAAACCTCTTGCAGGCCATTTAGGTATTCGCAAGACCCGTTGTAAATTGCGGGATGTTGCCTATTGGCCTGGAATGTACCAAAGTGTGCTCGCATACGTTCAATCACGTCACTTGTGTCAGATTAATAATTATCGTAATGTAAGACCGGCCGGTCACTTGAAATCTAGTTCAAGTTCTCATGTATTTGATATTATTTCCATAGATTTATTGGGACCTTATCCATTATCTGTTAAAAATAAAGCTCGTTATGTTTTAGTACTAACTGATAATTTTTCTAAATGGGTTGAAGTTTTTCCCATTAAAGCCGCTACGGCTGAGATTATTTGTAATGTCTTAGTTAATGAAGTATTTTCTAGATATGGTGCACCCTAATAAAGTAGTTTCGGATAATGGTCCTCAATTTATTTCTGACATTTTTGAAAGAATGTGTGCGAGATTACACATTAAACATAAATTCATTTCCCCATATCATCCCCAGAGTAATCCTGCAGAACGCGTTAACCGAACATTAGTGAAAATGATTGCGACTTTTGTAATGGATCACCATGAAAGATGGGATGACCATTTAGAACTTTTTGCGTTCGCCCTCCGCTCGTCTGTCCACGAGTCTACTAAAATTACTCCTGCAGAACTTTTTCTGGGTCGCAAAATTAAAACCCCTTTTGAAAATTTAACGGGGATTATCGACGAATTAAACCAGCGACCAACTCCGCAATCAGTACACATTATGGCAGAAAAAGCTCGTGTTGCAATGCTAGGAGCACAAGCGGCTCAAGCACGATATTATAATTCTAGGCGTAGGGAACCAGATCTTGTCGTTGGAGATCTCACTCTCGTGGAAACGCACTTCCAGTCTTCTGTTTCGCATACTTTAGTGAAGAAATTTGCACCCAGCTACGAAGGTCCATATCGGGTGGCAAATGTCTTTGAAAATAATATTGTTCTGGAGAAACCGAACAACCATTTTCAATATGTACATGTTGATCAATGTCGCAAGTATCACGAACGGAATATCGATTTCATTATCAATCCTACTCAACCTTCTGTTCCACAGACTCAAGAATCTATATCTCATGTTCAACTGCCAGAAATTGTGGACGAACCACCGAACATTTTTGACGAATCACCAGTGATTTTTCCTTCACCCTCCCCCTCCAGACGAGTTTCTACAACCGCAACCTGATTCTCCTGTGAGACCAAGGCTCGAATCGAGTTCGTCGAATACTAGTATCGTTCCTTTCCTCCAAACCATTGCCAAGACTATTGCTGCGCCGTTTCCGGCTAACTCTGCACCAACGCGGGGTACTTCTTCTTTGAATACCTCATCGGAAAGTATTCCTATAGGCAAATCTAAACATCGCCCTGCACGACCGCTGAATTACAGCAGCGACTCAGAGGCGTCGGACATTTCTGATCTATCAGTTATGAATCCAACATTTCATATTCCACACCGTCCAGCACCACCAAAAGCTGGGCGCAAACGGGACTTGTCTCCTCAATCTGCTTCGCCGCAACAGCGACGAAGGCAGAAATCTTTGCATCCACCCGGGTTTCGCCCCTGGAACCTCCGTTCAGGGCAAACAGGGCCGATGCCTGCTACTACTATCATGCCCCGTGGGCGTAAACGAAAGCAAGCGATGTGGCCGGAGACACGTCCGTCCAAAAAGATACTGGAAGGACACAACGGGCCCCAGCACCAAGGGACTTCATATCCAAAGCCTGGGGGAGCCCGTTCCTATCAGCCGCAGCAGGGATTTCCAGACCGCCAGACTTCTGACGTTCCTGACCGTTCTTCTCAACCGCAGGGATTTCCAGACCGCCAGACTTCTGACCGTTCTTCTCAGCCGCAGGGATTTCCAGACCGCCAGATTCCTGACCGACAACAGACCGAAGTTCCATTACCGTCCCGGAAGAGATCCAAGCCACCTGATTTCACCAGTCCCATTAGGCCTAGAAAACGTTACCGCACTAGAATTTTTTATGCGTCCTCGAGATAAGTAAGTTCTCGTGGACAGGTTCTTTTCTCAGTTTGTTGTTTTTCCTGCACGACCAGTTGGCGTGTCAGAATTTCTTTTTTTTCGTGTGGGCCTATGCATTCTTTTTGTGTATATATGTGTGTTTTTTTTTTATATTTCTTCTATGTCCATCTACTAATCCACTTTTTTTGTATATATCTATGTGCTTAGGGGTAAAATAATAAAATTGTTACTGTTAGGCAGCTCCAGGTAAATTTTGCTGCTGATACAGTTGTTCTGTATTTCAACGAATGAGGCAAACGTAATTTGAAATGAAAATAATAAAATTGTTACTGTTAGGCAGCTCCAGGTAAATTTCGCTGCTGATACAGTTGTTCTGTATTTCAACGAATGAGGCAAACGTAATTTGAAATGAAAATAATAAAATTGTTACTGTTAGGCAGCTTCAGGCAATCTTCGCTGCTGATACAGTTGTTATGTATTTCAACGAATGAGGCGAACGTAATTTGAAATGAAAATAATAAAATTGTTACTGTTAGGCAGCTTCAGGCAATCTTCGCTGCTGATACAGTTGTTATGTATTTCAACGAATGAGGCGCACGTCATTTGAAATTAAAAAAAGTGATTCCTGCTAGGCAGAATAAAAGGAAAGTATGCCGATGCAGGTTTGGTTTGTTCTACACTACAAATTTCACAGTCGAATACAGATTCGTAAATTGTCATGCCAAGATTGATAATGTAAATACGGCTACCACCAAACAACAAATCAAAAAAAAGATCGAGAAACGTCAATCATCGAAATGTAAGACTTACACTCCAAAATTGATAGGTTTTTCGGACATAAAAAAAAGAAAAAAAAAAAATTAAGGGGGAGATGATGTAACGTATACTCTATATTCACTTTCCTTTTGATTTTACTATCTCTGGTTATTTTATTTTACTATGTAAATTATCTTCCTACTGAACGAAATATTATTTCACCCGCTGAATGAGATCTGGCAATGAGTGTAAGTCATGACGTGGTGGTAGCTAGTATATAGGTGCGTTCATCGAGAGTTGTTGTGTTGAGGTTGTGTTGAGTTGTGTTGTTGAGGGTGTTGTTGAGGTTGAGTTGTGTTGTGTTGGTTGTAAGAGGAAAGTTATTCATTATTATGTACAAGATATATGAGTGCCTTAGTTGACCAAGAGTCTTGCCAATAAACAAGTTTGTCAGTAAGTTCAGTCTTTCTCAATTCTTAGTTTTGTCAGACCTCTGTCTGGCTGTTAGGTTTATGACTTTGATTACTTAATATAAATAACCAGCGTTGAGACTTTGTTTGAGTTCATAATTAACGAGTAACAACACCCTTTTGGGAATTCATTATTTTGAAGCTTAGAGCATTATTCATTCATAATAATTAGCTTAGCAAAAAGATAAACAAAGCTAATACATTATACACAAGCTTCTAGCGGCAGCTTGTGATTGGCGACCACTACGTTAACGAAAAAAACCCTCAGAGCTAATGAGTAAAACTCATAGAGTTCTGAAATGTATTTGAGTGTTTATACAATAGTTAGATGAAGAGACAGCGGTGGATTTTCTCAGCAAGACGGTGGTACAGCTCACACTTTAAAGATATCCACCTAACGTGAGGATCTTTGAATACTTTTTAAAAAGCTTTGGCCAACATGATTGCTTGATCCGACTTTTTTATATTTTTTTCCCATTGGAGTAATTCCAAGGAACGAGCCTTTGTGAAGAATCTTCACTAATAACAAAGGTTAGAGCAATATCCTCAAGGATGTGAACAGTATGTCACACCGCAGTTTTGCGTTTCTGGAAACATATGTCACTACATTGTACTTTTACATATTCATGTTCACTGCTGACGTTGTGGAAGGATGTGACTTTTTAACACCTGCTGTAAATTTAAGTTTTGTACGGATGCACGCACTTTCAATTTTAAGTTGATGTCTCTTCATATTTCAGAGTCATGCCAAAAGACAGGGTGAATCTACTTTACGGGCTCCCTATATTTATGTTTCGATCTCGGAAGCCATGTTTGTGTCTTCTGTGCTGTGATGTTTCGTTAGGCTTTCTAGGTTTTCTTCCAAATTTACATCCACTGGAGTTTGTTCACGACACTTCCCTTTTTTACTAGCACCAATTGTGGAGGACCACGTCATAGTCGACGAGCAATCACTAGAGCAATTCTCAAAAGTTTGAAGTGATGGGGTGTCTGAAGTATTGGGTGGCAGAAGGGGTTTCTTTTGCAAAGAATCCTTGCCATTACGTCTCGAAGATACACTGAGAGTTGATTTAATATTGTGATGGGACGCAAGCCAACTTTTAAAATTTTCACTCAGCAGGTCTTGCTTCAAGTTCTGGAAATATGTGGCAACGTCGCAGTCTGCCATTGCCCTTAGACTACAACTGGCTAGTTTATCTATTAGAGAAGGAAAACTCTCATGTACAGGGCAAGGGTCTTTGTTCTGTTTGTCGCATACGTGAGTCCACTCATCTGTCTGTAGTGTGGCTTTCTTAACTTTGCTTCGATTTCCTGTGGAAGATGACGATGACTTGGCTAATCGATTAATCCAAGCATCGACAAGTGACATCGAAACTCTAACGTCTTGATCCTTTCGAACGACAGGCGAACCTGAAGCATCTAAAGAGTCCTGAGTCATGTTGGTTCTAATGCTTGCAACAGAAGACGGTCTTGAAAGGTTAGTTTCGTCATTTGCTTTCGGAAGTTTTATCGGAAAAGTATCGACGCTGTCCAAGTCAGATTCTCCCATGTCCGTCATTTCCGTTTCAGCTCCTCCGTCACCCGTGTCAAAAGTACTGTTGCTTGCGTTCCTATATTTTTGAAGGATTTCTAAGATAGCGGTTTCCATGTTGGTGTTCGCAAGAAGAATTTCTTCTTTATTGGAAGATCTCGCATCATTTAGAACACCGTCATGTGAGTATTTTTTCCCATTGTGCCGCTTTAACTTCCTTGTTCCTCTTTTCATACTCTGGTCAGGGGTGTTACTCGCTGTACTGTCCTTTTCATTCTTTAAGATGTTTAACTTATTTTTGTATTTGTGCTTCCGCAATGATTCCTCTACTTTAAGTATCTCGGTCTCTTTACATCTCTGATAAGATTCCACATTGCTGCTGCTAGACAGCGTATCGATGGTTTCTGCTGCAGATTCTATTTCGTCTTCTCTTTTTGCGACATTCGGAATTTTGTGTTCGCAGTTCGAATATATCGCTTCTGACCCTTCTGAATGTTTACTTCCGTTTATTCTCTGCTTTATTACGAACGAATCTTTGTCAGAAATGGAATGCGTTCTGACTTTGTCTGTCACTGTGGTGTCTCTGACAGGTTCTCTTTCTAAGGAATCCTCTCCTATTTCGGAGGAGCTTGACTGTTCAACGTTGCATCCTCCAGACGAATCTTGTGTACCATTCTTTTTTCGGAAACTTTCCGAATTAGACAAGTTATTCATATTATTTGTATTTGTTCCCTTTACTCCCGGAAAATTATCTTCCAGGTTTATAAGACAGCTGTTAACAGATTCTAAAGGCCTTTTCTGCTGGTTAAAAACTTTTTCTGGAGAATTTCTCCTTGCAATCTCCGAAACTTTTGGGTTATGGTTTAAAACAGTAACAACAGACATAGAGCTGCTAGAAGAACTTTCAAACTCTTTGCTGTCTGAATCTACGTCTAACAGACTACAAGACTCCTTTCCTTGCGAAAAGGATTTTTGCGACGGTATCTCAGTGGTTCTTTCAACACCAGTCCTGTCTTGACTCTCGTCGTATTTTCGAGAGGGATATTCGTCTGATGCATCAGAAGAATGATTCGCCAAATCTTGTCGAAAAATATCCAGCTCCAAAGCCTCGAGAGTGTCGTTTAGGGTGTCCATGGCACATTTTATTTCTTCTTTTTCCTCTTCTGACACTGTAATATTTCTGAAATCCGTGGTTTCTCTGACACTGTGTTCCTTTGAATGATTAGAATCTGTACTGGAGCAATCGGATTTCCTTTTTGCACGTGACTTCCGTGGCGGTGGTCTTGGTGCTTCTTGAAGTGAAGTTTCAGCAAATAAATTAGATGAGCATCCATCAGGACGGGGCCTCTGATTAAATCTCATGGAATGCCGAACTTTATTATCATCTTGGATTTGATCCTACAAAGAAAAATAAATCAGTAAGTAGAGCGACATTCTTAATGAAGAAAACACAGTGCACTCTTCTCCGTTCGTCTAATGGAACAAAGATGATGCAGGGATAACAAGAAACTTTTAAGCATATTATGTTCGACATAGTAACACTTTATTTTACTGTTTTCATGTATTCATAAGCACTGGCGGCATACCTGAATGGATACTGGAGATATGCGGGTTCGGTGCCCGCTCCAGCATGATGCAATTTTGAAATTTTCTGAGGAGAAGGCTACAGGAAAATCGAACAGTAAAATATGCTGCTTCTGTGCTAAAACGAATATTGAATACTGTTAACTGTTTATGCAAATCAATAATGTTTGTTGTTTTCACACCAAAATGAAGTTTATACTTACGACAGACGTTACGCAGTATTGAGTTAATACAAGGTATAATATGTAGTCCATACAGCCTATGTACCTAGATTCTGAAGGGTCACATGAAAGGGTTGTGAAAGTTCTTCCAAGTAACTTCTTGAGTTCGGCATCCACAGCAGTTACAGGGTATCCAAATTGTACCACAATATCCTTAATAGTAGCAATTTCTTTACGAATAGGGATTTCCTATTACTCCACAAAGACGGTCATCCTATTACTCCACAAAGAGGGTCATCCTATTACTCCACAAAGAGGGTCATCCTATTACTCCACAAAGAGGGTCATCCTATTCGGCCCTTGGCATTCGGTTACGCTAGCCTGACCCGACCTTTAGAATGTGGCTTAGCCAATTTTCTCACCCCCTCCTCATTAATAATAGATTTTCGGTCTTCAGTTGTGTTGCTGCTCTGCATCGGTTAAATTCATTAAACCTGGGGGATAAGCCCTTTATTACGGCATCTCTTGACGTTGTATCGATGTATCTTAACATCCCTATTGAGTTAGCGCATAACATTCTTTATGACAAATTGTCTAGCATTCTTCCTAATACAGAATCTCAAGCCATTTTATCCGCCTTAAGTTAATCTTCAACCGTTCCTATTTTTAAGTTTGATAACACCATCTATAAACAAACCCAGGATGCGCCTTTGGGCTCTCCTTTGTCCCCTTTCCTAGGGGAACTTGTTCTCCAGGAGTTAGAAACAGCTCTCGTTCTCAACTATTACTCGCCGAATTTATGTTTTATTCGTTATGTAGACAATATCGTCGTCCTTTGGCCTCATTTGCTTGATGAACTCCAGACTTTTGTTTCTGTACTTCCTATCACTATCCTATGATTAAATCCTCTGTCGAGCTTGAAGTGGATTGCTGTCTACCTTTTTTAGACTTTACCATTCTTCGAGATCCCGGGTCTAATACTATACAAACTACAGTGTACCGCAAACCCACTTCTTCTGTTTGTATGATACCCGCTGACTTTTTTCATCCTAATAATTTAAATTGTCTTCTTTACAATTCATATTACGCACAGCCATTACCCACTACTCCGCTTTAGAACTAAGGCGTAAAGAATATGCTACTATTAAGAACATTGTGGTACAATTTGGATACCCTGTAAGAGCTGTGGATGCCAAACTCAGGAAGTTACTTACAAGGTAAACTATCGGACCTCCCGACGACAATCGTCACGGAACGTTCTGTGGTTGACAAGCATGGCACCTAATTAACAGGTGTGAAGTACAGCATTTCGCAATCGCCCGCAACCCCTAGAACATGGCTTATAAAAGTGGGACGCCCGCCTGCAATGTATGCAGCCATAAAGTGTCAAACAACATGTAAATGTGGGTGTGATGTGATTGGGTGACACTGCGCATGCCTGGAAGGTATCCTGCGTTGTGTACGTCAATCACTGTTAAACTTGAGTAGTGTGAGACAGCGCACGGGCCTGTTCATACGCATGCAAATATTGTGTTGTGTGTTTTAAGAAAATGGCTTGCAACCCTGATGCTGTAGTACAGATACTGGTGAACGAGGAGAGGCAGAAATACCAAGCGGATGACACGGCTCCGACGTACATCTGGAGGTGAATTGCAAGGCAGTTGAACAACGTTTTGAAGCAACATGTCATTGGAGGCGCTGACATGTTTGAAGGACAGACATTGTGGCGTGAAAGTGATGAAACGTCGAGCACGTTATCTGAACATAGTGATACACTGAGTACTCCAGCACACAACGTGCCAAGCAGTTCGAGTTCTTATGAACCATCACCCCCAAAGTGAAACGGAAAAGCATTCACGAACAGTTTTCCGGACAAACCATGCAGAGTGCTATGACAATGTGAAGGTCGCTAAGAAAACCGTTGCAGCAACTGCCCGTAAATACAAGATATCACCAGAAAAAGTGCGGCAAATAGTAACAGCTGTTGAGAGTGGTGGTATGATGGAATACAAAACTGCACGCATTCGCCAGCATATGTACACTGAATTCCAAGATGCGCGTAACATGGGACTCTCAATTCACCACTGGCATTTCAAGGGATGGGCGAAGGAAGCAGCTAACGCAATGGGTATCCCAATTTTAAAGCCAGCACAACTTCAAACGCCGTTATAAAATCTTATCACGCAAGATCCCAAGGTTCGTTGCCAGGTGGGATGTGACCCTTGACATGGCCGTAAGGAACAGCGCATTAGAGTTTGTACGAGATGTTACGGACTGCATTACTGCCAACACAATTGATGCCGACATGGTGTTTAATACAGACCAAACTCGATTTGAATACGAACTCACGTCGAACAGGACGCTATCACTGACTGGGGAGAAGACAACTGAAGCTGTTGTGCAATCCGTTGCATCGCCTACTTCGTCCTATACCATTCAAGTGCTTATGTCCATGTCAGGACACCTTGCAAAGAAACTGTACATCTATTTTCAAGAAGCGGGTGGTAAGTTTGGCAAAACGTGTTTCCGAAACAGTACAACGTAACCAACCCCCACATATAGAATGTGACTGCAGCACCAGTGGTAAGATGTCCACAGCTCTCGTTCTGGCCTGGATGTGTAAGGCACTGGAACCAGAGCTAACAGGACCTTCCCTTCTCTTACTGGATTCGTGGTCTGGTCAAACAGACACTAGTTTACCAGCCAAACCCTTCGGTGACAAGGACGTCAATTTGCACACAAAAATCATACCACCGAAAGCCAGCAAATACTGCCAGCCCCTTGATGTGTATTTCTTTCGACAATACAAACTGTTTGCACGACGCATGGAAGAGTACATACGTTCTGATGAGGTGCATGGCGTCAACCTGCATGACAGAATCTTCCATTTTCAAGTTGCATTCATTTATGTATAACTAGTTGTGTGCACCACAGTACCAACCTATGCTGCGCTATGCGTGGAAGGCGTCTGGATATTTGCCCCATGAAACGCCTCTTCTTTTTCGTAATGTGTTGGACATCAATTTTGCTGTGCGTGACATGTGCAACGCTCCTGGCTGTTATTCCAGTGCCGTCATTATTTGCTCGTGGTGCGAGATTCACCTTTGCTTGCAGCACTGCTTTCTCTCAACACATTACCATAACGTGGAGTGAGGTAGTACTAGGGGTGTTCAAATGAAAAGGTACGAAACGTCATAAGAACATAACCGTTAACATATTTGCCTATGCCGCTATGGGAGAACGTAGCGACACATCTAGGGATGCGATTGGAGTCACCGGCGTGGATCAGAGCATGCGCGGGCGCCCGCATGCGCAGAAGAGAACAGAGGCTCTTATAGAGAGCGCCGTACAATTGACGCGGCAGTGCGTGTGAGGACAGGATGGCGTTCACATTGCAAAATTCGACGATTGAGGAGCAGCGAGGCGTTATCCGATTTCTGACATCGGAAGGTTTTAAACCGGCCGCTATTCATCGCGGAGGGTGTGGTTCTGCTCCATGATAACGCGCTTCCACACGTCTCCAGGGTCACACACGCGGAACTGGACAAGTTCCAGTGGGAGCAGCTTGACCATCCGCCCTACAGCCGGACATGTCGCCCTGCGATTTCTATGTGTTTGGTCCCCTGAAAAAACATCTGAAAGGGAAGCGCTTCCACTCGGACGACGAACTCAAGGACGCTGTGCAGGACTGGGTCTCGTCACGGCCACAGGAATTCTGGGAACAAGGAATCCTTCGGCTCGTTAATCAATGGGATCGTTGTGCTACGGCCTATGGTGTATACTTTGAATAAAGTCTTCATTTATACCCACAGTGTCGTTTCGTACCTTTTCATTTGAACACTCCTTGTATGTATATGACATTTGCAACTCAATGGTGTTGTACGTGGTCTCTCTCGACATTTAGGTGCCTCATATCTAACACGTAAATTTTGTTTGACACTTTATGGCTGCATACATTTCAGGCTGGCGTCCCACATTTATAAGCCATGTTCTAGGGGTTGCGGGCGATTGCGAAATGCCGTACTTCACACCTGTTACTTTGGTGTCATGCTTATCCACCACAGAACGTTCCGTGACAATCGTCGTTGGGAGGTCCGTTAGTTCCCCTTGTTAGAAAAACTTTCATGTGACCCTTCAGAATTTAGCTCTATGGACTACATACCTTGTATTAACTCAATACTGCGCAACGTTTGTCGTAAGTATAAACTTAATTTTGGTGTGAAAACAACAAACATTATTGCTTTGCTTAAAAATGACAGAGATCTGATTGACATTGCTAATAAAAGTGGTATTTATTGTGTAACGTTGAACCCCGTGGATGTGAACTGCGAACAACGTGTTTAAATAGGATTCACTGTACGTACCTTGGCTACTCGTCTCGATGAACATAAATACAATATAAAAATGGGTTCATAAAACACATCTTTAGCCAGCCTTGTTCACAGTGGTGAATATTGCACATATTGGGACAATGTCACCATCCTTGCTGCCCCACCCAACAGGTTTTTGACTTTAATTACCAAAAGCGTGTATATATTACAACACAAGAAGAGTGCCTCTAATGATGATTTTCCGTATCATGTTCCCTACCCGTGGAAAATGCTCATAGAATATATATAACACCCGTGGAAAATGCTCATAGAATATGTATAACTTAATTTTGTTTATTGCGTTTCCTATGTCTATGATAAGATATCCATTTTTTGCTAGATCTGCACATGTGTCAAACACCTACCCTACGTCACTGATTTTTGACTATATAACTCTGTAGATTATCTCGCTCTGTTAGTCACACATCTAAAGATGGGAGTCGCAGGCGACCGCGAAGGATCTCATGTACATTTATCCCTCATGTGCTGTTTTTAACTGTGACTAAAGTTTTAAATATCACATGGTTTTAGATATCAATATAATGAATAGTGCTTCGACGGCTCTATACTTTTGGTGAGAGAAATGATATTTTTGTCTCTTGATTCTACTCAGGGACATGATGTTCGTATCTGGGAGACTTGGCCATCCCATCATGCCTGGGGTCATGGAACATAAATATAGTACTAAAAGAGAGAGAGAGAGAGAGCGCGAGGGAGAGAGAGAGAGAGGGAGAGAGAATGAGCGACCGAGAGAGAGAGAGAGAGAGAGAGAGAGAGAGAGAGAGAGAGAGAGAGAGAGAGAGAGAGAGAGAGAGAAAGAGAAAGGGGAAGAGAGATTGGGAGAGAGAACGAGAGAGAGGGAGAGAGAGAGAAAGAGCTTACCATCTGCAACAGGTTCTTGTTCGTTATCGTGCAAATGAGAAAGGACGCGAGGAAACTGTTTAGACGTAGCTTTGCAAAACCTGGTCGCTGTACAAACACTTCTTCTAGGGAAGCACATAAAATTTTGGCGAACATTTGGTTCACGTACAATGGCGTTTAAAGAGTTAAAATGTGCTTCAAGTAGTTCCAGTGAAAACTCTGGCCGCCCAGATCATGCAGTGGTCTAAGTGCTGGCTTCTGAAAATCCGTCCCAGAAGGTTCCGGGTTGGAATCCCGGCGAGGCATGGTAGTTGTGTATGTCTTACGGCAATGAAACTCTTCCAAATACGTGGAGACAATGTGAATACTCTCGCCCTTTTTATTTATTAGCTATAATTTAATAGCTTGTGCCGTTAAGCCCCACCAGATGGAGGCATCTCAGTAGCGCCGCCCCGGTGGCGCAGTGGTCTAAGGCGTTGGCCTCTGCTCATTCGTCCGAAAGGGGTCCGGGTTCGAATCCCGGTGAGGCATGGGTGTTGTGTTTGTCTTACGGCACTGGCTCTCTCCCTTCCCTGGAACCAGTGACCCTAAATTAGGGACGGGCGACTGCTTATAGCCCATTGAGTTGCTCACGGTGGTCGTTAAACCTCCAAAAAAAAAAAAAAAAAAATCTCAGTAGCTAAGCCCATCTCTACGGATTTGTGAAGTCAGATGCTGACTGATAAACACACATACCCCGTGGATTGTTGGCCACCGTAGCGTAAGGTGAACAAACTTGGATAGTTATCGAGAAGTCTGGGGTACGATCTCAGTGGTGTACGGATAACAATTTTTCGGTTGCTGAGTGTTAATTAAAGAAAACGTGGAAAGAGCGGTGACTTTGTCTTACGGCACTGGCTCTCTCCCTTCCCTGGAACCAGTGACCCTAAATTAGAGACGGACGACTGCTTATAGCCCGTTGTGTTGCTCACGGTTGTCATTAAACCTCCCCCCAAACTCCAACCCCCAACCCCCTATTTTTCCAATGGTAAAACATTCTGTAGACATTTTCTTCACAATTAATGTGTTCCCAAACATGAAAATTTGCACATCGATAAAAATAACTTTAAATCATAGCATGACATACCTAATATTTGAAAAAAATTAACCATAATTATATTAAAAATCTATCATTTTCCCTTGGGCAATTTTGAGACCTGCTAATAGACGGCGCGATTTGTACATGGATGACGTCAGTGGAAAACAAATGTGGGATGGCTTATTTCGGAATTAGAAATCAGCAGTACCTACTGTAAAGCGATTGTTTTTCAATAACTTTATTAATTTTCGGAATGAAATTGAAATTTGAGTCCATTCATGAGATTATCTAGATTGCTTAGAATGATTTGAGCCACTTAGATAAAATGTTCTGACAATAATTATGCTGAAAATGTCAATACAACTGTAGGAACTGCTGCTTTCTGAATCCGAAATAAACTGTCAAGCATATGTTTGTCCACTGACGTCATCATTGTACAGGCCAAGCCATCTATTAGCAGTTCTCAACCTTACCGCAGGAAAAATTATTGATTTTAATTTAAAGATTTTTCGATGTGTGCAAATTTTCATCCATGGGAATACATTAATTGCGAAGAAAATGTGTACAGAAGTTTTTACCATTGGAAACATACGGCAAAGTTTTTTTGGTGAAATCACTTTAAAAGATTCATTTAAGCACATTTTTTTTTACATTGACCGCTTAAGGGGTTAAATAGCGAAAAACTATTCACAGAACAAAAAATCTCATAACGAGCAAAAATCTATCAATCACCAAAAACCTCTCATGACGTACATCTCCTCTAATGTAACCTTCCTCTTTCAGGTTCTGTTTTTATGTCAATTTCGTTGCTTCTCTGTTAAAGAATTTCCTACTGAGCGGCACCTTACCTCTGAGGACAACTTGAACGTTTTAGTAACGCTGCAAGTGAGTCAAATGAAAATAAAAAGTTAGGTCAAGCATGTTGTAGTGTGGAGAGATGGCAAATGCGAAAATATCAGATACTGTAGGTATATTGTAGAGATTGCTATGTTTGTTGAGATTATATGAACTTGTTAAGATAACCTGATCGTTTACTATTTATGATGATCAGTCGGAAGATGCAAAAATGTAGAGCGTATTTCTGGTGACTACGTCGTGTTCGTTACTACATCAGTTCAAGTTTCACATAAGTGCTGATTTTTTGACCAGGGCTGTTACTTTCAAATAGTCAGATTTATTTCAATATATTATGTGTTCAACGAATAATCAGCTAAGGACATTAATTAGCTAATGAAATACAACAGAATTAAAACGGTACGATTTTTTTTATTTTAGAAATCAGAAATTCTTTCAACGAGCTTACAAAAAGTCAAAGTGCAACGAATTTTTGAAAGAATAAAAAGCTTCGAGGTATGACAATGTTTACAAAATATCTATCAAGCAAGTAAAAAGCTTTTGTTGCAAAACAGAATAACCCTTCAAAAATAATAAAAGTTGTGTGTAAACCAATAAGGGTTGATGTCTGTGTGGAACTTTAAGGTTTAACTTCTCATTTCAATTTAAATCTATTCGATGGCTCAATCTATTGGGTAAGTTCATGCTGTTTTTTTCACCGCACTACAGGAATGTAGTACATCAGAAGGGAAAACGGAATCAATCAATTATGTATCCCCTCCCCATTGTTTACGATGGTGTTCCAACGTCTGGATAGGTCTGCAATGCCATTCTTGAAAAATCGTGCAGGTTTTGCTGCCAAGAAATCATCGAGGAAATTTTGGAGATCAACATCACTGTTGAACGTTCTGCTACGGAGTGCATTACAGAGATCGGAACAGGTAATAGTCTGAAGAGGCGACATCTAGGGAATAGGCCGGAAGTGGAAAAATCTCCCATTTCATGTCCTGAATGGCCATTTTGGTCATGTTTGCACTATCAGGGCGAGCGTTATCATGTTGGAGAAGGACACCATGGCGCCGATGTGACCGCTTCTGCTGAATTGCTCCCACCACACGGCGGACTTGCTCACAATACAGTGCAGCGTTGATGGTCCAATTCTTCGGCAGCAGTTCCCAGTGAATAATGTCTTCTATGTCCCACCAGACACAGAACATGATCTTCGCAGGATGAAGGTCATGTTTTGGACGTGTTGTGTGTGTCTTGTGTGGGCTTAAATATTTTCTCTGATGCCTGAAATTCACGTACATGCACCCCTTTTCATCTCCAGTAATAATACATGACAGAAATGGTTTGTGTTGCTGTCGCGATAACGGACGAGCAAGGAACCACATATGGCAACACACTGATTCTTGTTGTTCTCGGTGAGAGTGTGAGGCACCCAAGACCCCAATTGCTGGATCTTTCCCATACGTTCCAGGTGTTGCACCACTGTGGCTTGATCACAGTCCCTCTCAGGGGCCAATTTGCGTGTTGTTTGACGCGAATTCAAGTGGATGAGATGGTTCAAACGATCCTCGTCAAAGTGAGATGGACAGCCTGAGCGTGGAGAGTCGTAGAGGTCAAAATGCCACCTCGGAACCGCTGAAACCATTTGCGGGCTGTCCTCGGGGCAATAGCATCCTCCCCATACACAGCACAAATTTGCCGAGTAGCCTCGGTGGCTGTGGATCCTTTGTTAAACTCGTATAGGAGCAGATGTCGGCAAATGTTCATTCCTCTGTACTTGACACTCCATATTTTCAGACCTGAAAACCAAAGACCCATTAGCCACAAACACACAACGCAATATCATTTAGTTACACGATATTACTGGCTACATTTTGATATGCAACTGGCCATCTGCACCGTCACCACTGACCTGGAAACACTCGTGAAATAAAACGGCATGAACTTATGCATCAACCCAATACACTGTTGTCCAAATGTAAGAATAATAATCCGTGTTAAATTACAGAAACGAGAATGCTCAGTTAAATTGGATTTTTACTGTACACATATATCTTAGTGATGAACTAAAGACGCAGTGCAAATCATATTAAAAAATTATGAGCCAGGAAAACGTACCCAAAATGGTGAAAACAGCAGGAACTTTCCGGAGGCGTTTCCGATTTTGCACACCGGAACAGTCTGGTAAGGCGTATCATGACCTCTTACAGTGATGCAAGCGCCACACCGATGTCTCATGCTGTTGACGAGAGAAACAAGAAGACTCTGTGTCAGCAAATTCCACTCCTGAGCAGATCTGAGTTTCTCAAGAGTTCAGGCAGAATGTTGATGACCTGTAATGCATCGCACACATTCTCTGTTGGGCAGAGGTCTGGAGAATGCGCTGGCCATGTCATACGGTGAATATCTTTACTTTCCAGATAATCATCAACAACAGCAGCTCTATGAGGTCTCGCATTATTGTCCATGAACAGGAAATCTGGGCTAACAACACCCTGGAAAAGTATCACCTAGGAATCAAGTATTTTGTCAATATCTCCGTCCGCTTAAATTTCCACCAGAATAGACAAGGAGCCGTGTGCGCTTATTGGACATAATGCCAGCCCAGACAAGTACACCAACACATCTATAATGGTGCATTTCTCGGATGTTGGGAGGGGGGGGGGGAGGGGCTCCAAATTTCCTCCAGATGAGAACATGACGGGTGTCACTTTTATAGACTGAACCTGGATTCACCGGAGAAGAGGACATCAGCCCATTAATTTTTGTCCCAATCTCGATGTTGTCTTCACTACAGCCCCCTGGTATTTCTTGCTGAAGGGATGAGTGGAAGGAAAATTGCAGGTATTCTCGCGTATAATTCTACTTCAGCTGTTTGCCTTGAAACAGCTGGTCCACCAGCAGTATACAACTCTAGAGCAAGCGCTTTTGCTGACATCGACCTACGAGGGTTCGAATTTTAATAGTGGCAACATATCTGTAGAATCGAAGCTGAACGTGACAAGTTTATACTGCTTACGCCACATGTTGGTTGGATACCTAGCACACCTCACTGTGAAATGGACTTGCTTTCCCAACTGCATGCGCCTGCGCAGTAACGAGAAGAAAGTGAGCTGTCGCTACCCGTCGGTCTAGTCACGATGTTTTCGAAATTGGAGCAGCGGTTTTGGATAAAAATTCAAAGTGCCAGAAGTTGTACTATCATTAAGGACTTTTACAGGCTTGTGGGGAATCTGCATTAATATACAGAACAGTTGCAAGATGGGTAAAAACTTCAATGATAGGCTTATAAATGTGAAAGATGCTTTCCCAACTGCATGCGCCTGCGAAGTAACGAGAAAGAAAATGAGCTGTCGCTACCCGTCGGTCTAGTCAGGATGTTTTTCGAAATTGGAGCAGTGGTTTTGGATAAAAATTCAAGGTGCCAGATGTTGTACTATCATTAAGGACTTTTAGAGGTTTGTGGGGAATCTGCATTACCATACAGAACATTTGCAAGATGGGTAAAAACTTTCAATGATGGGCGCCAAAATGTGAAAGATGAGCCTTGGTCAGCTCATCCCAGTGCAAGTGAAGAACAAGTGAGTGCTGTTTCCGCGTTACTGGAAACAGATCGGCGCTTTACCATTCGTCAGTTAGCCAATCAGACAGGAGTTTCGCATATAACTGTGCTACACATTGTGATGGAACGCCTGGGAATGAGAAAAATTGCACGGTCTGACTGAGATCCAAAAATGGAAACGGTACGAGGCTGCTCATATCCACTTGGAACGCTACGAGTGCAAAGGAGAAGCTTTCCCTTCTGCGTGTCATTACGCTGGATGAGACATGGGCTAGATCATATGAGCCAGAAATGAAACGCCAATCTAACGAGTAGCGTCATTACGGGTCACCGCGGATATTGGAATTTCGTCAGAACCCAACAATATGAAGGTTATGGTTATTCTCGTGTACGACTGCGATGGCGTTATCCCAAGGCATGCCGTACCCCAACTCCAGATCACTAAGCAATATTACTCTACCTTTTTGGAATAAAATCTGCAACCAGCTTTGAGAAAGAAGCGGATACACTTTATGCAGAACCCACCCATCATTTTACATGAAAATGCTCGAGTGCACTTTGCGTATGCTGTGGATCAGCTGTTCACTCGATGGGACTGGGAAAACCTTTGTGAAAACACAAGTTGCTGCAAAAAGTAACCATATACTTCGTAGGTACAGGAATAAAATTACCTGCCATTCTTAGCGTTCCCGAGGGCAACTTGAAAATTATGGCGCTACCCAGTCTTAGCCTAAAACTAACTACCCAGTCACCAGAATCAACAAATGAAACATATAAGACTGGCTGATACAAAAATCATTATATATTAACTGCAAATTCCACCGAATCTCCTGACTTAAGCCTCAAACCATAAGCCTCAATTAAACCATTTCTGACATTAAACCATTTCTTTGTGTTGTCAATCACAACCATTTCTGACTGAAGCCTCAATTAAACCATGTACTCTCCTGATTTAAGCCTCTGTGACTTTGACTTGATCCCTAAACGGAAGGAATAACTTCGCGGCATTTGATTCAGAACTCTCCCAGACCTATTTTTCACGCAGTAGACCAATCTATGTGAACGATCAACCGAACAGGCACTGCCAACCGCATACTGCGACTTCCACATCGCTGGAGACGGGTGTTGCACAATGCTGGTGACTACATTAAAGGACTGTAAAAATTTGAAACAGGTATGCGTTTTGTATCTGTAGTAATTATGCAGTTGCTACTATTAAAATTCCAACCCAAGAAGATGATTCTCTTACATCTCTCTGTTAGTGCCACATGTCCACCATTCTGAGCCGTTGTATTCCTTGAACGACCAGCCATAGGTTGACGGTTAACATCTCCATTGTTCTGGTAGCTTTCCCAAAGCCTGGATACAATGGATTGATTCACGCCAGTGGCTCTTGCAACGTTACTCTGCGTTTGGCCTGATTCCAACATTCAGATAATCCGACCACGTGTAAACATATCCACTTGCCGTCTTTTTGACATACTGTTTTAATAAAAATAAATTCTACTATTAGTAGGGCACCATGACGACAAGAAATGTCACATTTTGCATTTTTGCAGCTTTTTCTCAACTCCACAGATGTGCCGCTTCACCTTCGTCACATGGTATTGCGTCTTAATTTCCACATTTGCATATTCAACGTCCTCTTTACTTTATTACTCTTTTTCTCCTTTCGTTTTCCCTAAAAAGTCATTTTTTTACTATTTTTGTACTTTTAGACACCAGGGTACTTGTTGAACACGTACATTTTAATTCGTTGCTCGTAGAAGTTGCAGACTCATCTAAGCATTTGCAAAGTATCTAATTAAACACTTTAAAGTTAATAGTGTCAGTGACTGTCCAGATTTGAAAAACTAGCCGAAACAGTAATTGAATATTTACATTTTTTTCAGGTACGTCAAGAAAGAACAACGTAGAATATACTTCATTCCGTAATAATAAATTGACTATAGAAATCAAGCACTTCTGATTATTAACTCACGAATTCGACAAGGCAAAATAATCAATACCTTTAGCTCGCTGCACACTGAGTCGACAATAATCATGGGATACCTACATAGTAAAGGCTCACATATCGTCTAAATAACGGAAGTCACCCAGTCTACTTGGTCGCAAAAGCATTCGACAGGTATCTCCACTATGCTTGATGCAACTCTGTCCATAATTTCCTCGGATTCCTGGGTGGAGGATAAGGGCAGTAGCACGGCGTGGCATTAAGTCCACTAGGTCACGAAAGCGTTCCACAGGTATCTCAACCCATGCTTGCTGCACATCTGTCCATAATTCCGTCGGATTCCTGGGTGGAAGATAAAGGCAGTCAAACGGCGAAGCAATGAGTCCACTAGGTCATGAAAGCGTTCCACAGGTATCTCAACCCATGGCCATGGTTGCTGCACCTCTGTCCATAATTTCGTGGGATTCCTGGGTGGAGGATAAGGGCAGTCGCACGGCGAGGCATTGAGTCCACTAGGTCATGAAAGCGTTCCACAGGTATCTCAACCCATGCTTGCTGCACCTCTGTCCATAATTCCGTCGGATTCCTGGGTGGAGTATAAGGGCAGTCAAGCGCGGCGAAGCATTAAGTCCACTAGATCACGGTAGCGTTCCACAGCTATCTCCACCCATGCTTGCTGCAGCGCTGTCCATAATTCCGTCGAACTGCTGGGTGGAGGATAAGGGCAGTCACATGGCGAAGCATTGAGTCCACTAAGTCACGAAAGCGTTCTACAGGTATCTCACCCATACTTGCTGCACCGTTGTCCATAATTCCGTCGTATTCTTAGATGAAGAATCCAAAGCTGGAATGAACATTTCCACAGCATTTCAAAGAATTTCCAAAAGGTACATGTCCGGTGAGCACGAGGGCTTTCCAGGGTGGGAACCTCTGCGTAATGCTCTTCTTAACAGTGTTTTAGTCACCACAGTTCTGTGGGGAGTCGCATTGTGCTTCTGGAAGAGTCTATTGCGTCATAGGTGATGACCACGAACGGCTTCAGATGATGTTGAAGGTTATACACGTAGCGTGGACCATTCAGAGATTCATTAAGACGTACCAGAGATTCCAATGCGACACAGTTGAAAACGCCCCAAAACATAACCGAACCTTCACTAGCCTGAGCAGATCCTTGTTAACATACCGGATCAATAGCTTCCTGCGGTGTCTGCTAGAACCGCACCCTCCTGTATGCGGGAAATATCTAGAAACTGGAGATGGGGCGTTTAGCAATGAGACTGTGATGGATCGACGGCTTTGTAACGTATTGCGTCTAATAATCGCCAATCGCCTGATTTTCTTCGTGGGGATGTTTGTGGCAGCTTCCTTGTTGAAATCAGCTGTGATTTGCGCCACTGTCGCTCTCCCGTTAGTTGTAACTACGCCCAGGCAGACGTCGACGACCACGTTCACCCATCTCCTTTCTCCACGAAAAACGCTGTCCACGATGCGATGTTATATCCGTATTCTAGGAAGTGAGAATACGGATATAATATCGCATCCTGTCCACGATGCGATGTTATATCCGTATTCTAGGAAGTGGGAATACGGATATACCATCGCATCTTGTCCACGATGCGATGTAATATCCGTATGCCCACTTCCTAGATATTAACGTCTACGTGAATGCAGTGATGTCCGTCTTCCTATACACCTGGCAAGCGGTGTGTTCGTCCACTTGCAGGAGGAGTGACAGCACTGCGTTGCCCAGGAACCAGCTATCCATGACTTCTGTCCTCTCAGTGGATAACAAAAACATATTACACATAGATCTAAGTGTACAATCTTATCATTCCCTTTAACATATCTTACCGATCTGAACTTAACACAACTTACTCTTATTGTTCTCAGCTATGCACATCTCACAACTGTACTTCCACATCGTTATATTTACCTTCTGACTTACTGCTAGTGATTGCCAACATTGAATTCGTCGAATGAAAGAATGTGTCGTTAAGTCAGAAAATATTTAACGAAAAGAAACCAAAAATAGATGAGAATTCAGAAATTCAAAAGAAAGCTTAAATTAGATGAATCGTCACATGTGTAGAGTAACAAATCTTAACAAGAAAGTTTTCAAACAGCAAAATATTTTCGATATACAACGTACTTGAAAAAAGTAGTCATCCTCTGGAATTCCGATTAGTGTTGGTCTATATCTATAGTAAGTTCTGAGTCTGTGTCGTGCGAAGGCGACGGAACTTTGCAACCTCTCCAGGAATTCCACCATTTGTTTAGGCGGAGAAGCGAGAAATTCTGGTTCAAAGTATTCTGGCTGTAGTTGAAAATCCTGAGCTTGAAACTCGCTTCCAGTTATTCCAGGACGGTCTGCCCAGTTCCTGTTGTAAACCTCAATGGATGACCTTTGACCCCAAGATGGAACGCCTAATCCATCTCCTTGATGACATCCTAAAGTATGGGTGTGGTACATGTCAAGCCTCTTAGTTGGATCAATGCTCTGGAAAGGCACAATACGAAAAACAGAATTAAACGTGGCTTTAAAGAACAAGTATTTAAGTGATATAAGACACGGGACGTATATACATTCATTCTCACGCGCAAATTTACAAAAGAAAAATACAAACTTAATGCAATGGAGATACATACATATCACTAAGCTGCTCTCTGTAATTCAGAGGTTATCTCCACAAAGAAATAAAAACCACCAGATAAATTTTAACTGATTATTTACTTAATGTTGCCGTATCAAACGTCCTCATTTATAGCGATCTTCACACACAACTCAGCCTTCACTGACATCCATCACACGACGTACACAAGACCTTTACCTCATGCAGACACTCCTGAATCTGATCCTCCCATGACTTTCTTGGCCTTCTTCTGCTTTACTTTCTTGCCACTTGGGCTGAAAATGTTTTAATTAGTAAGCATCCCGTCACTCATTCTTTCAACAAAGCCAAACCACCTAAGAATATTAGTCTCCACATTACTAACAGCATTTTGCCTCACATTATACACCTACATCAAATTTTCATGCCTCACACAATCAAAGATTGACTTACCACAAACTCCCCGAAACTCCAGCGCACAAACGACTCCTATGTCTCTTCTGCAATATCCAGGTTTCACTGCCATACATCAGAGTAGGAACAATTGTACTTTCATACATAGCCATGAGGGACTCTCTTGAGAACCCATCATTCCTGTGAAAACCTCATAAAGCAGCTATGACTTTCAATGAAGAATTCACTCGCCTACTAATTTCAAAATCCAATTTGTTCTCTCTGTCAAACATGCTTCCTAAATACAGAAACACTGTCTCCTGGTCAATCACTGTGCCATGTAGACTTACATTACATTCAGTGCTACTCGTTCCTCTCTCAAAAACCATAACTTTGGTTTTTTCCTTATTCCGTAGTCAGTAATTCCGCTTATTTCAGAAAAATCCGTTTTAGGGTTTACCCTACTTTTACAGAATATTTACAGAGCCTTCCTGTTCTGACTTCTTCGGTCAGTTTCTTTCTCGGCATAGTTTAAATAAACGACTCCTCCCTTATTCGTCGCGAGTGGGATTTGAACCAGCGATCGTCTTACCGCTTAGCCAGAAGATCTCGTTGAGACCGTTTGGGTGTAAGGTACAACTCCAATTGTTCAACGATGAATATGTGTATGCGTGTGTGTGTGTGTGTGTGTGTGTGTGTGTGTGTGTTATTAATGTGGGTTAACTATTGATTTTATTTTCCGTTAAAGATCTACAGTTCCAAAGCGTACTGAATATGTTTGTAACAATTTTATTTGTTTCTGTAGAAGGACTTATTACAAATTACGTATTTTTTTCATCGTGATGTTCCAAAGTAACAGAATGCTTTGGAACTCGAGATCTTTTTAAACCGACTTTCCATTATGTTTAAGAGAAGGTCAAATGCACTATTTTATAGCGTTATTTCACAAAACTCCTAAATATAAAATTTACCTAAATAGTATACTAGTAATCCGATTTTCTTGGTGTAGAATATAAATCAAAGTTTCCAAGATTTTGCACATCAACCAGATGGCTGAGCAAAGTGCCTGAAAATCGCCTTCGTATACTAGTCTACTATAAACCCACATCCGTCCCCAGCTTGATGATCTGCAGCTCATTCAGCAATGCAGATTACAAGACAGCTTTTCTCCGTTACTGAATTAGAAGAGCATTCGCAGTCTCCTCAGGCGTTCTTCCTGGACAACGCGAATTAAAGAACGTTACTGAATTGGCCAATGAGGCAGAATGCACCCCTGACATGGCGCGTAGCTATATCGATATTGAAACCCGGATTATACATTATATATGTATGATTATATATATTAGAGAGGTATGTAAAAGTTTCAGCGGCCCTACTAGCGGGCGCTGTTTGGGTTTAACCGGCCGGCGCCCCCATGCTGTCAGTTGGTACATGAAGCCAAGCATGGCGGTCGATTAAGTTCATTTGCGGCACTGTTTGTTAATCATGTTTAATATATTGAAAAGGCGAATGAAGCATACGGTTCAATACGTCAGACGTATGGCGAAGCCGTTATGGGTGAACGGACATATCGAGAATGGTTTGCCAGGTTTAAAAAAGGTGATCTAAGATTGGAAGACAAACCACGTGCAGGTAGACTGCAGGAACTCGCAGACGTGGAGCTGGTATCTCTGTTGCAAGAGTATGCCACACAATCGACCACGCAACTGGCAAAACGTTTGAAAGTGGCTTAATCGACAGTGGTACCGTGTCTACAGGCCTTTAGGAAGATCCAGAAGATTGGTAAGTGGGTTCCGCATACTTTAACGGAGTGTAATATTTGTCAACGACTTAGCTTCTGCATGTCGTTCCTGAAGAGGTTTCAAGGGAGGAATTCCTTGTGGAAGGTTTTCACCGGAAATGAAAAATTTGTCTATTGAGACAACTCCGCACCGCAAACGATCCTGGGTCGACCCAGGCCAGCCATCAACATCCACTGCAAAACAAGATATTCACGGGAGAAAGGTGCTGTTGTGTGTGTGTGTGGTATAATATGCACGGAGTGCTGTATTTCGAACTGTTGAAACCAGGAGAGACACTCACTGCACAATTGCTCGATAGCGGCGTTCAGTTGATTAAACTGAACTCCGCAATCGAGCATAAACGCCCATGGACATGTAAAGGACGCCCCGCTCAGTCTTCCTGTTACACGATAATGACAGACCACATGTCGGTGCCACCACGAAATCAACCCTTGAACAGTTACAATGTGTGGTTGTACCGCACCTGGCTTACTCCCCGAACATTGCACCCTCAGACCTTTATCTGTTTCGTTCTATGCAACATGCCCTAGCCCAACAGCGGTTCGCCACATTTCCAAAGGTGGAAAATTTCGTCACTGCGTTCTACAGCTCAAAGCCGAGTCCTTCTATCACAGGGACATTCATTTCTTGCCTGAAAAATGGCAAAAGGTCATTGATGCTAACGGCCAATATTTCGTTGAATAAATTGTGTACTGGTTTCCTGCTTGTTCCTGTCTCCTTTCTCCTTAAAACTCCGGAAACTTTTGCATACTCCTAAAAATTATAAGGATGTAATGTCAGGTAATGCGCAAAATACCGCAGCCTCTCCTTGAAAAATGTCAACCCCACCTTCTCGTGGTGCATCCTGTTCCCACTAAAGGGGCTCTGACGACCGCTAATAGCGGTATAACTATACCATCGGGAATAGAGGAAATGCTAGGGTGAAATCATCAGCAGTTACAATGGCTTTGAAATTCTGCGGTACTGAAGATGCATACATTAATATTATTAATAACATCTATGAAAATGCAAGTGCAAAGATTCGGCTATCTGAGAATACAGCACCCACAAAAATTGGAAAAGGATTGAGACAAGATGACACTATATCTTCCCAACTTTTTAATACCAAATTGAAAAATGTCTTTCAATCACTTAACTGGGAAAACAAAGGGTTAAAGATTAATGGAGATTATCTAACTCACCTTCGTTGTTGCTGATGACGTAGTCAGTTTTGTAACTACCCCATCACAGCTACAGAGAATGATACAGGAACTTGCTGACAAGAGTAAAGAAGTGGGATTAAAAATGAACTTTCAGATGACAAAAGTGATGTACAATACTTTTACACGAAATGAAAATTTATCGATTGATGGGGAAAAGCTGGAGATAACCGATACCTACATTTATCTTGGACAGCAGGTATCAAGAGAGTGTGACATTGATGAAGAAATTAATCAGCGTATAAAACTTGACTCGAGAACTTTTGGAACAAACGGTATAATTTTCAAGAGCATTATGCTAAAACGAAAGGTGTTTGATCAATGCATCCTTCCTGTGCTTATGTATGGTGCAGAGTCGCGAACCTTAACTAAAAGTAACATACAAAGGCTGCAGACAACTCAAAGTAGCATGGAGAGGTGCATGCTTGGTGTAACCAGGAGAGGCAAGAAGAGGAACTCATGGATCAGAAAAATGATTAGAGTGGAAGACATCATGATCAGAGTAAAATCCCTGAAATGGCAATGGGCTGGACATATTGCCAGAAGAACAGACCATTGGTGGACAACCGAAATTTTAGACTGGATTCCAAGGGACAGGAAAATACCCAGAAGAAGAACTCATGGGAAATGGGTGGATGGAATTTGAAAGTATGCGGGAGTAGCATGGAGGAGACTGGCACAAGACAGACCGTTGTGGAAGAAACTTGGGGAGACCTTCGCTCAGCATTAAATTGATAATTGTTGACAATGATGATGATGATATAATTATAAACTAAGTTTCGAATTAATAGTTCAAAGCAGATTTGTCCGGGTCAAATCCCGGTCGGGTCTGGGTGCAAAATGTTTGATTCGTTTCCAACTGTAGTCAAGATTGCAAAATTGCAGCGATATATGCCATCGGTGTAGTTTTGTCGGTTAGAGCAGCTGGCTGCGGAGCGAATATCCTTGTCACCTACAAATTCGTAAATTTGACAGTTGCCCAAATTAGATTTAAACAGAAGTTGCTTTGACGTTTACGCTATCAACCTCAAAATTCTTGTAAAAGCAGTGTTTTTACAAGGAATATTAAACCGCAGCGCGGGTAGAAATACTACTGGTGGTAGAAAACCAATGCAATATTTTTTGTCATGCTCGGAGCAAAGCAAAAGAAGAAAAAATTGGGGAGTGCCGCGTTTTACTGAGCAAGATTAAATTAGAACTACTTTTATAGCGGAAAAAATTATTCGTCTGCTGCACGCTACATGAACTACATGTGCTTGCATTGATAGTGAAGTGAAAGCCTGCGGAAATGTAGCTCAGAGGAAGTCGCTGTCTACAACTCCATGTTCGCTGTCCATTTGTCAGCAAACTAGGTAATACTGAAGCATATCACTCATAAAACGTTTCGCAAATAAGAGCTGAAGGACGAACCCAGTTATGATTGGCACGGTGCGTATGAGGAACGTGATACATAAACAAATACCTGTTGCGATATCTAAAGGAATAATTTTTTTAAAGTAATGGGAAAACATAAGGTTCCAATTTGTTACCTGTTCTATATCAGGGGGGTTGGATCGAGGTTTACCCTTGGCGTCGGCTGCTTGACCTTTGACCAAGATCCTCCTGCGAATCTTTAGATAAACCAGAACCGCTAAGACGTACACCAAACCTAGAACTCCCAGGGACAGACCCACAACCATCATATTCGTCTTTGATGATGTATTCGAAGAATTCTCTAAAGGATCGACACCTGGAGAAAATACATAGATAGCACAGAATAAAACAATATACACCTTATAAAAACACTTTCTGTACAGCAGTAAGATTAGAATCTGTGCGATACACACGTTGATGAACAGATACATTAGTACAATATACTGTTCAAACAAAATAAGAAAACAATTTCGTAAAATGTGTAGGCAGATATAAAATTATAAGTTCATAGAGTAAAGGAGACTATGAAAGGCAACAAAATAAAATTCACAAAATATAATAAGTAGAATGTGCACATTCAAACAAATCACGAATATTCCTGTTTCTCAACGAAAATCAATCCGCGTCCCAAATTTTTGCAGTCAGACTTTCTCTCTGCTGTCCTCATCTTTCCGTCATCACCATTTCCCCCGTCTTTCTCCATTACATGGCAACGATTCAGTTACTACCCCTATTTATCTCCTGTTCTTGTAATCGGCGTGATGGCGAACCTATATCTATTTTGATTTATTGCTACAGGAGATAATATCTGAGACACGTATCCCAGATTTAATCAGCTCGTTTTTCTTTATGTTTCACAGTGCATACAATACCTAGCTCCGGAGTATTCATTCTCCACCATCCTTGCCATGGAGAAGAGTTAGACTCTTCACCTGAATTTAATATTTTGCCCACCATCCTTGCCATCAAGCCTAGTTGTATTCTTCTTCTGATCGCAAAACTTTGTTCAATATCTTTGCCATATCGTCTACGTGATACCTCTGAAATATGTCTATTAGATGCTGCCTTGATTCTGGGCAACTGCAAAGTAAATTATCTCAGATGACGACTGGCTTCTTTTGAGATCTAGCTGATCTCAACTGGTCAGTGATTGTGTAAAGCAGCTTTCCTCTTATTTATTTTTTTCCATTGCAAGGAGGTTGTTGCAATTATGGCTACCTTGTCACATTTCTTCCTGAGCCACGCCCCATGGCAGGGTACCTCAAATTTTTATCACTCTCTATGAGGTCAGTCACTATAGGCAACTGTTGCAATTCTAGTGATCATTTCTCATTCCTTCCTGAATACACATCAGGGGAGATTACTCCAAATTTCATTATCTCCGAGATCAGTCCTCATAGAAGACCGTTGCAATTCTAGTGACAATCTTCTATTTCTTCTTGAATACCGCACAGGGCAGCGCACTTCAAAATTCACACTTTCCGTGATCAGTAATCATAGGAAGTTGTTACGATTCTAATAGCCATCAATCATTTCTTCCCGAAAATTCCATGAGGCAGAGTATTCCAAATATCATTTCTTTTTGAGGTCCGTCTTGACAACGTTTGGATCTATGCGTTTTATGCCTTGCTTTTAAGGGGAAACCGGGTCAGTTGAGTTGGATATTTCTAGTATGTTGATACTATTTATTGTAGTTACAGTTAACGTTCATCTACTTTGTAATAAAAAACATTCGGAGGCTAATACGGAAAGGTGTCATTTTCAGACAATGAGAAACAAATTTAAAGAACCAGAAAGAGTACAATTTAAAGAAGACATGCATCCCAGCAAGTATTCTAATCCAGAGGCGAATCATGGCTGTTTGGCTGTTTTCATTTGTTTTGAATTTGACATATGTTACATAATACCCATGATCTGACCCTCATTTTTTAGCCCGTCTTTTGTAAAAAAAGATCGTGCTTCTGTTATCGGTTTGTCCGTCCGTCCGTCCGTCTGTACCCACGGTATCTCTGCAACTATTAGTCCGATTTGAAAAATGCTTTCTGCATCCGGAAGCTTGAAATATGCGAATGATGATCCTTTATTTCGTTTTTTTTTTACGATGTACAATTTTGCAGCTAGGGGGCAAATGCAGATGATGTCGTACTCAAAATTACGTTTTAATCCACATATTTGCTTCTAAACATCCGATTGAAAAAATTCTTTTATCTTTCGATTCCATTTATGTCGAAGAGTGTTTTAGATATAGTTTCCTTTTCAAACTACGCATAGATTTTCCGCTAGGGGGCGTAAAAGTAAATTACATTTTTTCCGATAACTCTTTTCCTAAAACTCCGATATGAAAAATCTTTTTTTCAGCGGATACATCTTCTAATGCAAAATCTTTTGCATATAATTTCGAATTTTTGGTAAAGAATACTTTGGCCACCAGGAGGTGTAAGTGTTAATTTTTGCTTCTGAAGTACTTGCCATAAAACCTGAGCTACCAAAATTTCGATTGAAAAAACTTTTCGTGGACTGATGCCACTCACATCGATAAACCTTTTCATAATATTTTCTTCCTAAAATATGCCACCGTTTCTCCGCCTGGGGGCGTTGATGTATATCTTATTTTTGTCAATATCTCTACTTCTTGGAGTCCGATTTGAAAAAATCCTTCTTTGTTGGATAGTGTTTTTAGTGTGACATGTATTTCATATAATTTCAAAATTTTCAAGTAGTTCATAGGCTTTCCGCTAGGGGGCGTAAAGGTAAACTGCGTTTCGCCCTATATGTCTGTTTCTAAATCTCCGATTTGAAAAATCCTTTCTGCACCGGATACAGATCCTGATAGGAAATCGTTTGCACATAATTTCTAATTTTTGTAAAAAAATGGTTTGGCCACCAGGGGCGTAAATCTTAATTTCCGCCTCTGATGTATTTGCAGCAAAATATGAGCTTCTAAATTCTCGATTAAAAAAAACGTCTTTTGTAGACCGATACTACTCATGAAACCTTTTAGGGACATTTCCTTCTTAAAATAGTGCATGGTTTCTACGCCAGGGGCGTAGATGTACGTCTTATTTTTGTCAATATCTCTACTTCTAGGGGTTCGATTTGAAAAATTCCTTTTTTGTTGGATAGTGTTTCCACTATGACATGTGCTTCATATAATTTCAAAAATTTCAAGTAATTCATAGACTTTCCGCTAGGGAGCGTAAAGCTAAATTGCGTTTCTCCCTATATCTCTGCTTCTGAATCTTCGATTTGAAAAATTATTTCTGCACCAGATACAGCTCCTGATGGAAAATCGTTTGCACATAATTTCTAATTTTTGAAAAAAAAAAAAAAGGCTTTGCCACCAGGGTGCGTAAACCTTAATTTCCGCTTCTGATGTATTTGCAGTAAAATATGAGCTCCTAAAATCTCGATTGAAAAAAAATCTTTTGTTGACCGATGCTACTCATGTCGACAACCCTTTTAGGAACACTTTCTTCTTGAAATAATGCATCGTTTCTACGCCAGGGGCGTAGATATATATCTTATTTTTGTCAATATCTCTACTTCTAAAAGTCTAATTTGAAAAATTCCTTCGTTGTTGGATAGTGTTTCGGATGCGAAATGTTTTTCCTAAAAATTCAAAATTTTCACGTAAATCATTTAAGACTTTCCGCTAGGGCGCATAAAGGTAAATTGCGTTTTCTGCTCCTAAAACTCCGATTTGAAAAATTCTTCCTGTATCGCATACAAGACCTGATGGAAAATATTTTTCACATAATTTCTAATGTTTTGTAAAGAATGGTTTGGCCACCAGGGGTCGTAAGTGTCAATTTCTGCTTCTGATGTATTTGTAGCAAAATCTGGGCTCCTGAAAACTCGACTAAATTGTTTTTTTCTTAAACAGATACCGCTCATATGGATAAACCTTTTGAGAATACTTTCTTCCTAAAATAATGCATGGTTTTCCCACCAGGGGACGTAAAGTAACATCTTATTTTTGTCGATAACTCTGTTTCTAAGAGTTCATAAGCTCAAGATTCCGTTTATACCAATATCTGAGGGATTAAAGACCCGATTGAAAAACTTATTTCTTCCGTCAGATTCATTATTTTCCATACCGGTTCCATTGCCTTTGAATAGCTTTGATAAATTTAATTTGCGTCAGAACGGATTCAAAAGATGTGCTTATTACATCCGAAAATTCGGTGTCATCTTTCTTGTTTAGGTTCTAAAAGGAAACTTTTCTTCCGCCGTCGCAAGTGTTTAGGAGAGGGAGGCGACTCTTTAAAACAAATCCATATATGCAAAGCCACGTGCTTGGCGAAGAGCAACAGAGCCTTCGTGGTACGGTGCTTTGCCAGGAACCCCCAAATCTTTAGGCACAGCATTTCTAGAACACATAGCCATAAACTAGGAACGGGCGTTTTCTGCTATTCGTAGATTTTTTCTGATGCTTTTTGAGCTCCTAAGTAAATAGAGGTGTTCACATTTCAGCTGAATAGAAACGAAATCTCGTCTGTTGTTGATTCTTGAGTTGCAACAGAGTGACGTTATAAAATGAAGAAAAAACCAGAGAAAGAAGTGAACCTTACATACTTGAATCAACGATGTCCTTAGTTTCATTCCAGTGTGAAATTCGGTGCAGAGTTCAGTAAACATACAACGCTAAACGAGAATCAGTAGCAATGCACTGATTAGCAAAAGAAACACAAACAACAATTGCAAAGAAAAAAAAAAGAGAACTTACCTGGTGACCATCCGACTCTGATTGCAATACAAGTTTCAAACGGAGCATAATCCGGCAGCTTACAATAAAGTCTTACCAAAATAAGATGTTGTTGGAGGGTGTGCCGATCACGGGAATTTCCTAGAAACTAGAAAAACAGAAACTACAAAATGCATACTTCTTAATAAACATCAAACAGGAAAAAAAGTAGTGAGATTAAATAATATGGAGGATTCATACGTGCTTTATCAAAGTAAATTGAAAAGGGTTTTAAACTTACTTGTACGAATACATGTAAAAAATGCACAATATCTTTAAATTTCCTGTACAGTTACTGAAATGATTAGCCAGTTACTCCGTGTCAGACAGTTAGGAAATTCAAAGCTCGTCAATCAGTTCTTCAAAGGAAAATGCTACATGCAATGCTGCCAAAATTTTACGGACATGGAAGTCTCAAAAATAGAGCACTAAAGCTCAAAGCTTTAACATCCTGATAAAGGAACCCAGTGTTAAACTTTTATGCATAAATCCAAAACTGAAAATGTCACACGGTCATAAAAGTCAACAATATACAAAAGTGAGTCGTTTTTTCTTCTTCGAAAGATTTGCCAAACACTTAACTTTTGATTTTATTTGCCCTTATTACCATGTCTATGCCCGTATTACCATGTCTATGCCCGTATTACCATGTCTGACATATTTCAAGGCTCTAATTTAGGAACACTGTTGCTTTCCATTTCCATCAATAACCATCTTTTTTACATTGTTGGTTATTGTCTTTTGTTCGCTGATGATCTTAATCTACCGTATGTCGCAGCGTGCAGACTAATTAAGATTGCTTTAGCCTTCAAACTGATAGTAATAATCTGTGGGACGTATATTCTAATTACACTTTCATTTTTAGTTCCTTTTCCAATGTAAATTTGAATTTGCTCTCTTTTGCACTTTCCAAACTTAACGTGATATTTTCTCTCTCACATGAATGATGTTGGCAGCACTCTTGAGATCAAAGAGAGGGACGTATGAATGTCATAAGAACGTTAGATAAAAAAGGACGATACAGCAGTTGCTTAATGTGTACGTGGAGATGTTCTATCTTTGTTAAGCTAGATTATACGATAGATGATTAAGGTATTATATGTGAAGTGTAAAACTCGCAGTACTGTATTGTGAATATCATCATTCGTAGCTGGGCCAATAAAAGGTTATCATAAGACTGACTTCTGTATATGTTTCGTCTGGCCGTAAAACCTTAATTTGAGCTATCCCATGCAACTATTGCATCGTATTCTCATTTAGTTCAACATTTCCTTAGTAATGATTTTAGACATAGCGTAACACCAATCTCGCGCACGAAAAAGAGTTACGTTATACCTGATTTCATAATATAAATAGTGTATTCTAAACTATCTCTAACTCAGCTTGTTCAAAGATCATGTTCTTCCCAATTCGCGTTAAAATAAACCAACTTCTATTCATTTACAAAGCTAGTGACTATATTCTGAGCAAGGCAGTGCCCAGGATTTGGGAGTTGCATTCGATTTAAGTTTGAACTTTAAGCTATATATCCAATTAAAACAGAACCCACTTTTAACGAGATGGTATATAGCGAGAGCCCGGATTTAATGTGCAAAACAGGAATTTTTGATTGGTATAATGTTAATTTCAAAACAAATCTTATCATTTTTAACGAACAAAATTTAATAAGATTTACGGATTTAACGAGGTAGAGAAGAGTTAATGCCTTTCAACAAAACAGACAAAGAAACAAAATTTAATGAAATCCCATATTTAACGAGGCTGAGAAAATCAGTTGCTACTATCCTGTAAGTAACCATGCATATGTGCAAGCTTTTTGAAATTGTTGAAGATTCTGATAGTTTTTAGTAAATGTCAGTCTCTGATCCATAAATAAGAACTGGAAGGATGCATAGATTAAAGACTTTTCCTTGAAGTCATAATGGTAAATTGCTCTTGAAAAGTTTACTGTTCTTTCCAATTTCACTCCAGCCAAGTATTATACGCTTATTACTTTTTCGATGTGGCCCTTGCTGGATATATGTATTTTGTCCAAGGTAGATGTTGTCATTAGTTACTTCTAAATTTGCCTCATCAACCTGCAAATCTTCAGTTCTTGTAAAAGCATTGTACATGAGTTTTGTTTTCTGTAAGTTCATCTTTAATATCATTTCTTTACTTTTGTCGGCAAGTTCCTCAATCATTGTCTGCAGTTCTGTGAGATTTTCTGCCAAAACGACTGGGTCGTCAGTAAAACGAAGGTGCGTGAAGCTATCCCAATTAATCATTCGCAATCCCCTTGTCTTTCCAGTGTGTCAAAGCAAAACAAAAATTTGAACATGGAATTAAGAATGTACAGTTAAGAAAAATCTGTGCCTTCTCCCCCGAAAATTTCTAATATGATTTTTGTGTAAGATTAAATTTCTCATTTCCACAGTCCCATGGTGATCTACTGGTAAATGGGTTTATGCTTTTTGCTTTTAATTCCATGAAAATGTTCAGGTCTTGTGAAGGAGTCCACCACAATAATTGCTTCATCAGTTAATTTTAGGTGACTTTGTTGGCTTGATTTATTTTAAGTATTGTGATAGACGCCAACTTATCAGAAGAATCGTTTGCAGGTTCCTGTCGTTGGAGCAGGGAAGCAAATAAATAAGTAGTTAAAAATTGAACATTATGACAGATGTTACCTTTTGCACATATCTTTATTCATCAGATGGGGGAAGAGGAAATATTGGAATAATAGTTGGTCAGATCGGATAGTAAATACTTCCAGCGGGAGTTGGATGTTATGGACGGCCTTCTCTACGCTTTTCCCGCCAAATCTGTTCCTATCTTATGTGGCTACAAGCCCGCGTGAAAATCTCTTTCTACCTCGTCGTCTTCCTGCTCTGCCTCCGAGCAAAACCGTTTCCTACTTTTTCCTCGAGATCGCCATGAAGCCTCCTCTCTGTCCCATTCCCTTACACGTTCTGTCCTTGACGTAAGAAGAAATTCTTAATTGCTTGGTCCATTGTATATACCCGTGGGCTAGAGATTCCGCCGACGGCTGGGGAAAGAATGGCGCTATCCATTTATCCGTGGGTGGGGTCCGGCGAAAGAATGACCTTTCTCCGAAATGGATCTGCGCTTGGCGCCTTTCTGACTGGGGAGGACATTTTTCACTGTCGTTGGCCCACGAAAGGACAAAAGTTGCAATTTAAATATAGTTTGAATATTTCCATATAACAACTTCAACTTATCCTAGTGGCAGACCATGCCATACCACACATTGTTTGACTGAAGCGTGATTGATATATGGATGTAGTGATTGTCTATTTTGGCTCCATTTGTGGCTCAGTGGAAAAAATGGCAAACTGTCTAGTATTTGGGGCCTGGCTTCGCATCCACATGAAACATGGATGGTGTGCTTTTTACAAGGGGCTGTATCTACTCCCAGAATCTCAAAATCAAAGATGGCTCAACAGCGTTGTTAAACCCCAGAAAGAAACAAAATGCTGATTCGTAGATGCGAGGAACGTAAAAGATCGCTATTTGGCACTTCGTTTGGTAAACCACGGCTGTGACGTGTGAAACTCAGCGCCGCTGGCGCACAAAACTGTACAATATCAGAAGCAGACAGTTGATGAAAACGTTTAAAAGACAAAGAGAAACACAAGTAGTATTAATAAAATACTCAACTTATTAAGATACGCGAAGTACTGAGTGAGAAATGTAGCCTCTGAAGCTATTCAGTAAATGCACATAATGAATGTGACACTCACGGCGTGCGAAATGATTTATAAAAATGTACTGGACATAATAAAAAAACTCACCCAAGTCGTTTGAAACACTGGAAATCCAACTAAGCACACCCACCGGACCACAAATAGTCACCAATAACAGAAACGACAGTAGAAAGTGACTGGTTGCACAGAGGACACCGTGACAGAATTATTGGGGTATAAATAGTACTGACGTTGTCTACAGGGTCATTTCTGTCTCGTGCAGTGGTGAAGAGCAGCGTGTGTGTTGTATTTAGTCTGGAATATGGGTCGTAAGACAAACGTTACTGAATGGCAAAAAGGAGCCATCGTGTTTGGCCGTTCCCACGGCCACAAAGTGAATGAAGTCGCCTAATTTGTTGGTGTGTGGAAGCGTACTGTCCAGCGGGTCTACAAAAAGTGGTATAGCTTGCAGTCAACTGACAATCGGCGAAGTAAATGTGGCAGAAAAACGATTCTCGCCAACAAGGACCACCGCTATGTTTCACGCCTGGTAACTGCAACTCGGTTTCAAACCAGGCAACAACTGCGCCAAACAGTCAACGAAAGCCCACTCCAACCAATTTCCGAAAAGACATTGTGACGGGAACTGCATGGGATGGATATCTGGAGCAGAGTACCACAGAAGAGGCCTCTTTTAACAGCAAGTCACAAAGCCGCACGTTATCAATGGGCTCAGAGAAACCAAAACTTTACTGTGGATGATTGGAAATCGTTTTTGTTTGTACTCTAATGAAGGGACTCAACGAGTGCGTCGCAGACCCAATGAAGCCTTTAATCCTCACTGTGTCGAAGGCGTTATTCAAGCTGGAGGGAGTTCTGTGATGTTTAGGGGATACTTTTCGTACCACGAAATGGACCCTCTCATTGCAGTGATGATAAATTCGAACCAGTATGCGTACCTTTGCATTCTGAATGACGAAGTGGTGCCCTTTGTCTTACATCGCAAGGAGCAGCTTCACATTTGCACTCTTACCTTCCAATACGACAACTGCAGCGTGCACAGGCCTACACCTGTATCTGAGTGGCACGATGAACAGTCATCAACACTGTCTCACCTCGAGTGGCCCGCCAAATCTCCAGATTTAAATCCTATTGAAAATCTGCGGGATCATTTGGGATAGAAGGTGTAACAACGGAACAGACACCCTCGTACTCTGGCGGAACGTTGGGACCAATTGACGCACGAGTGGCTGCAAATCGATGTTCAATACATCCACAGCCTCGTGGAGTCTCTACGACACCGAATTGATGGTGTTATCAAGGCAAGAGGAGCCGTCACCTGTTATTAGGCAAGATCTGACAGGGACGACTAACATTTTGTCTGGTGTGCTTATAATCACCCGATATCATCCGAGCTACAGAAAATTTCTTTCTGCCGTCCCAGTGGTGTAGTGGCTTCTACTCGTTCGTCCTAAGGATCTGGGACTGACGCATGGGCACTTGTTTTATGGAACTAGTCTTCCCCCTACCTGGAACCAGCGGCCACAAATTAGGGACGGGGGGCTTACCAAAGCCCATGGAGCTACTCATGGTGGTCGTTAGACCCTTAAAAAATTATTTCTGTTTTTTCACTTTTTTTATTGAAGTCTTCTTTCCTCAATATGTTTCTGTATACGCCTGTCTTCTTTCCTCCGTTTCTTTCAGCTTTTCTCTCTTCCGTTTGGCTCTTTTAGGCTTTATTCCTACGTTTGTCCTTTTCTCTCTCTCTCTTTCTACATTTTTATTTTTTCCTTTTCCATTGAAAGCATCTAAAATCATTTTCAGAAGTCTCGTTATCAATAATTATCCCGTTATTTCAGAAACTTTCCGTACACGGCGACCCTGTGATTTACACCAATCTTTCTTACCGATAAAAAAATTCGATGCACAAAAACTTGAAGTACAATTGATGCCGCGTATCAGAACAGTACCTGTAGAATACAGCAAAACTATGTTCAATTATTGCAGCTGGATGGCTCAGTGGCTGAGCCGTCAGAGTTGTAGGTTTCTGGCAAGTCGCCTGAGCTGGGCCCGTGCCGTGGGAGAAGCGTGGAAGGCACGCCCCCCTAATGCGATTCAGAAATAGAAACAGACGACTACTTACACCAATGAGACATTCCATTGTGACCACCCCCATCCTAGAGAAATGAGCACGCCTGGAGACCAAACTATGGCGCAGGTGAAGTTCACAAAACAGTATATATACAATCCGAGGACCGGCTTTCGGTTAGTAGAGTGTTCGGATTCAGAATGGGAAAAGCTGCCGGTTTATACGAGTTTGATAAAGGGCAAATTGTGAAGGAACGGGGCCTCGAAACTATGATATCGGAAACGGCGCGGTTTGTGGGTTCTCCACCTGCCGCTGTAGTGAGTACGTATCAATAGTGGTGCACAGATGGCCGATAGACAAACCGTCGTTCAGCCGTGGGTCATCCACAGTTCACTGATGCTAGAGTGGAGCGGAGACTGTCGCGCATTGTTCACAGCGATCGCAGGGCCACAGTGCGACAAATCGCCCGCAGCTACAACAGTGGTGATCAGGGCAATGTGTCACAGCGCAGAGTTCATCACAGCCTTCTGCGCAAGGGCTTCCGTAGCCGAAGTTTCAGCCTGGTCCCTATGCTCACTGCACGTCATCGCCAACAACGCATGAAATGGGTCCAAGATCATCGAGATTGGACCCTGGATGATTGAAAGAAAGTGGCCTGGCCTGACGAATCAAGATTCCTGGTGAATCACGTAGACGGCCGAGCGCTGATACGCCGATTACCAACAGTGGCTATGGCCCCTGGATAAACTCTTGGGCGCTAACAAGCCGGCGGTGGCTGTGTTATGCTGTGGGTGATGTTTTCTTGGGGGACAGTTTAGGCCTCATTATCCCAATAGCACAATCCCTGACAGCTGTCAGGTATCTGAACATCGTTACGGGCCAAGTTCACCCATTCATGGCACTCTGTTCCCTGCTGGTGATGGTCATTATACTAATAGGATAATGGGCCATGCCACACTGCCAGAATCATCAAGGAGTGGTTCGAGGAACATGATGGTGACTTTCTGTTAATGCCCTGGCCTCTAAATTCACCTGACATGAACCCAATCGAACATTTATGGTTCGAATTGGAAAATCGGAGTTCGCGCTATATCACCACAACCCCGAAATGTACGGGAACAGGAGGACCTGCTGTTGACATTATGGTACTAGATACTCCAGGATATCTATCGCCACTTCATCGAATCGATGCCTTTGCCGAGTGGCAGCTGTTTTGCAGGCTAAACGGGGTCCTACAGCTTAGTAGATAAGTGGTCATAATGTAATGGCCCATTGGTGTATACCTCTTAGAATTGCATATGATAGTTGTTATGTCATCCCTCATCCCAAAAGAACAACTCAGTATCCACGAGGCAAAACGGGTCGTGTGACGTTTATCTGGAATGCGCAGCCCAAGTTTCAGGTTAGTTTGGCTTCAACTTCGAGTACACTGCTGAGCATAGAATACACCACACCATGAAGGAATACACGAATGAGACAAAAGTTTCCCTACTTGTAAATACGCAAGTGGGAAGGAAGTTATGTAATTTCTAAGGGATTACATACATACGATGGCCAGGAGACAGTATAATGAGACCTGAGTCAGTAGGTCGTATGACCCAAATGTTGGGCTATACATTCGGCAACGCGGAATGTCCTCGACTGGAATACTCCTCGGATGATGCCCATCGGTAACATCTTTTACCTGTGGCCTCAGAGAATCAACACAGCGACGTGGTCGTGAAAAGGCGTTAAGGCCGCCCCGGAGGCGCAGTGGTCTACGACAATGGTCTCTGATCATTCGTCCGAAAGGGTCCGGGTTCGAATCCCGGTGAGGCATGGATGTTGTGTTTGTCTTACGGCACTGGCTCTCTCCCTTCCCTGGAACCAGTGACCCTAAATTAGGGACGGGCGACTGTTTATAGCCCATTGAGTTGCTCACGGTGGTCGTTAAACCTCCAATCAAAAAAATAAAATAAAAAAGGCGTTAAGTTTTCGGTCTACCAATGACGGTCCACATGTTCTCTACTTGGGAGAAGTCTTCGGATCTTGCTGGCCATGGCAGAACCTGGACACTCTCTAAGCACTGTCTGCCGATGATGTTGGCAACGCGCAGGACGGCGCTATCTTGTTTTGACTGAACATCTGGGGTACCACGCAGATACGGCAACAAAACGGGCCGCAGCCCCTCATCAACGTATCGTCGTGCTGTCATTGTACCCAACATTTGTAGGAGCTGTGAACGGCTGTTGATTCTGATAGCGCAACAAACCATGATACAAGGTTGATGATGCTCATGGGTTGCAACGACGACGTCATTTTCAGGCTCTCAATCGGCGATCATCGGCATCGAGACGGAAGCGAGACTCGTTGCTGAATTCAACATGGTTTCATTCGTCCCTCCACACGTCTGGTACTGCACCAACGCAACGTTGCTCGGCGATACACTGCGGTAAACATCAGTCGTCAGAATGGCTGGCGAGAGCACAAACTTTTCTCAGCTATTCAACGTTTTACAGTTCGTGTAGATACGGAGATGTCCATAGCTCGCTGCGACGCAGGGACCAACCAATCATACGTAGCACTATTATAAAGCCTCTGGTAAACCTGTCTGTATGATGGTAGGATTACTGATTATGGCACCCAGCCGTTCTCACATTCTCACTCCTTACTTGTACTTTTGTCAACGAAGTCAGTCCGGTGCCGTGGTCAACACTCCCACGTAAGGGCGGCCAAACTTAAGCTACGCCGGGCCGCCCCCTGTGGCGCAATGGTCTAAGCGCTGGCCTCTGATCATTCGTCCGAGAGGGGTCCGGGTTCGAATCCCGTGAGGCATGGATGTTGCATTTGTCCTACGGAACTGGAAACTAGTGGCCCTAAATTAGGGACGGGCGACTGCTATAGCAACTAGTTGTTCAAGGTGTGGCTTTTTGTGGCGGTTAACGATTTTAGGCCCTGGACCCAGTTGCCCTAAATTAGGGACGGGTATTGCTTATAGCTCACTGGTATTGGGACGGGTATTGCTTATAGCCCACGATGTTCGTTAAACACCAAATCAGAGAGAGTAATCTACGCCGAGCAGTTTTACACTTTTATCTCCCTCACCTCTCACGTGATTAGTTTGCAACTGGAGTAATTTACATAACCCAATTGTTGACACATACCCACTAACTTGCATGGTGCTACGACAAATAGTTCCCAGTGTTGCATTTTCTATATCGAGCAGTGTATTTTTCCTTATTTTAGTTGTCATGTAAATAATAAATCAAACCGAAATTGTCCGCTACAGACACGTTTTCAGTGGCAGGACTTTGACGCTCCAGTGATACTAGGAAATGGATAAAATCCAGAGAAGGAAACGAGTACGCATCAACAGGTCGACAACTTCTTGCGGGTCAAACGGTTCAGGTCAAGGTGTTCCTGACCTGATTTCTACCTTGTGTACGCTTTCCAACCGTAGTTTGAAGAAACGTATATGCTCCAGCTTTGTCCGTCCGTCTGTCTGTCTTGTCTCCCCGTCCGAATGATATCTCGCGTAAAAATGGTTTGATTTCGATGAAATTTTAGTATGTGGTATGGAACCACCTGGGGACGAACCCTATTGAAAATGGGTGAAATGGGATCAAAGGTCGGGACATAGCAGAGGGATTCGTTCCATCGCTCTTATGCGTCATAACTTGCGTAAAAATAGTTCGATTTCGATGAAATTTTAGCATGTGGTAGGGGGCAACCAGAGGACGAACCCTATTAAAAATGGGTGAAATGGGGCCAAAGGTCGGGACATAGCATCGGGATTCGTTCCGTCCATTGCCCTTATGCATCATAACTTGCGTAAAAATGGTTTGATTTCGATGAAATTTTAGTATGTGGTGGGGGCAACCATCGGGGACGAACCTTATTGAAAATGGGTGAAATGGGGTCAAAGGTCGGGACATAGCAGCGGGATTCGTTCCGTCCATTGCCCTTATGCGTCATAACTTGCGTAAAAATGGTTCGATTTCGATGAAATTTTAGTATGAGGTAGGGGGCCACCTGAGGACGAACCCTGTAGAAAATGGACGAAATGGGGTCAAGGGTCAGGACATAGGAGTGGGATCCATTCTAGCCTTTATGCATCATAACTTGCGTAAAAATGATTCGATTTCGATGAAATTTTAGTATGTGGTAGGTGATCACTGAGGACGAACCCTATTGAAAATGGACAAAATGGAGTCAAAGTTCAGGACCTAGGAGCGGGATCCATTCCATTCCATTGCCCTTATGCGTCATAACTTGCGTAAAAATCTTTCTATTTCGATGAAATTTTAGTATGTGGTAGGGAACTACCTATGGATGAACCCTATTGAGAATGGGAGAAATGGGGTCAAAGGTCGGGACATAGCAGCGGGATTCGTTCCATCGCCCTTATGCGTCATAACTTACGTAAAAATGCTTCGATTTCAACAAAATTTTGTCATGTTGTTCCGGAGGCATACTGAATCAATTGTGTTTAATATCATCGAAATGGCGTGAAAGGCCAGGACACAGGATCGAGATTTATTCCACAGCCATTATCGTCATAAATTGAGTAATAAGTTGAGTATTGATTTCTGGTATGCTGGAAAGCTTATCATAATCAATGCATTGTATGATTTTACTAACTTGTTTTTATTTACGTTTTAGTTTTAAAAAGCAAAAGAGAAAAATGCGCGCTCTGGAATTTTGTGTTCGATAGTAGCGCCAAAAAAGGATTTGTCGTGCAATATGAAGGAACAGTGTCCCTTCCTTCTGAGGGGCAATGATGAATACGACATACACATTTTGGAAATTTTCATAAGGCTGTAAAAATTGGTGTTGCTGTAAAACATATTCTGAAGTCTGATATGTTGTCAAGAAGGCAGCAAAAAACTTAAATTAAGCATACACCAAGTTACTTAATTCAAAATGTTTTGATTGCAGCGCCATCAGAATTAAGTGGAACAGCCTTAACATCACGGCGAAGGGACATTTTGACTCCCACAGATGTCTGAAAACATGTTAAAACAGTTAGGTTATGTCTTGTAACTGAAGGACGCTCGTTTCAATACTTTTTGTAAGAAAATGCGTAAATTATACATACCATGATATATAAATTTGTTGGATTTCCGTATAACCTAAGGATACCCACTAAAGAGAGACTTTTTGAACGCCCTGTATACATATACAGTATATTATAATTCAAAGCATACTTGTCCGGGTTGGGTCCAATTATGTGACGTCCGGGTTGGGTCCGGGTTTAAAATTTTTGACCCGTTTCCCACTCTGGTAAAATCGGAAAGAAATATTAGGTGCAGATACAATGTTGTTCCTTTCATTTCTTTCGCTGTGATGTTGTGTTGTGTGTAACACAACACAACATCACAGCGGAAGAAATGAAATGTTGTGTTGTGCGTAACACAACACAACATCCATGCCTCACCGGCATTCGAACCCGATGAGAGGCCATCGCTTAGACCACTGTGTCAAACGGGGCAGCTAAAGCGCTCTTTTCTGAAGAAAGAAGGCACAATAGTCCATTGGTGACATATCAGGGGACTTTGAAGGAATATCAGCAAAGCCGCTTCTCGACCCCAGGAAATTTTAATGCGAAGTTAAAAATAAATGAAGAAAAATTTCAGGAATCACAACAATTTTATTTTATTTTTTATTTTCGGAGTTTGATGATCACCCAAGAAGTTTTTCATCCTTAATTTAGAACTACACATTTCAATAAAGGGAAAGAACTTACTCCGGATAACAAATACGACATCACCGTCTTTCCACGGGACCTTCTCCAAGCCCAATATTCCCAGTTTAAATGCTCATTTACGGATAATATGCAACTAATTCAAATTTTGAAGATGACAATCCGTTTTTTGGTGCAAATATGACAAGGATGGCAAGCCAGATAATATCCGAAAACTTGAACATTTCGTCGTCCTGGAGCGGGAATTGAATCCGCGTCTCCCAGACAGCGCCCGGGTATACAATTAGTTGCGTCATATTTCTTTCATGATGCAATTAATTGTTTTAATTTACTCTAGTGTCTTTCGAGGCACACAGACAATGCAAAATGCTCTATGACAAACACTGTAAAAGAGAAAATTGTGTAGGTGCACCCATCAGTGAGAATTTACGCTAGGGAACTAAATTTCTTTGTTGTTTATCCAAATACATAACGCCAGCATAAACGACTACCATAAAGGAAACAATGCAGATAAAGATGTGCTGAGGATGTTTACACATTTTTAAAACGATTTTCCAGCACTCTCGTAATTAATGTTTAAAATGAATTTATTTATTTATTAAATGTTCTATCTCATGGCCATTTCTCTGGACTACGAATCTACATCTAGATTTCCAAGATAACAGGACATTCCTTAAAATTGGCGGTGACATATTATTCCACTCTTCTTCCACTGCATTCCATAGTCCAATCATTGTTTTAGGCCTGCGTTTAGAAAGCGCTCTCTCTCTCTCTTTTTTTTTTTTTTTTTTTTTGATTAGAGATTTAACGACCACCGTGAGCAACTCAATGGGCTATAAGCCGTCGCCCGTCCCTACTAGAGGGTCACTGGTTCCAGGGAAGGGAAAGAGCCAATGCCGTAACACAACACAACATCCATGCCTCACCGGCATTCGAACCCGATGAGAGGCCATCGCTTAGACCACTGTGTCAAACGGGGCAGCTAAAGCGCTCTTTTCTGAAGAAAGAAGGCACAATAGTCCATTGGTGACATATCAGGGGACTTTGAAGGAATATCAGCAAAGCCGCTTCTAAGCCGCAGTGGTCTAAGCGATGGCCTCTGATCAGTCGTCCGAAAGGGGCCCGGGTTCGAATCCCGGTGAGGCATGGATGTTGTGTTTGTCTTACGGCATTGGCACTTTCCCTTCCCTGAAACCAGTGACCCTAAATTAGGGACGTGCGACTGCTTACAGCCCTTTGAGTTGCTCACGGTGGTGGTTAAACCTCCAATCAAAAAAAAAAAAAAAAAAAATCAGTGAAGCGAAAGGTATACACTTGATACCCCTCTCTTTTTTCGTTTTCCAAGAAATAGAGTGGTAGACTTTGATGTCTGACTGGTAGCCTTATCGTGATGGAGTTCTACTCTTTGAAGGCTCCGTGGAAAAAAGAACTGTATCTCCTCTTTAAATATAAGGGGTTGTTCAAAATAATGGAAACACCTCTCTGAAAACAGTGACTTTGGTATGTGCTGCTTCTTCAGTAAAACAAACATGTAGCTACAATTTTTTGTGTGTAGAAAAGTGTTGCTTATCGTCTCAAGGGTCTGTGTGATTGCATTGTAAATCGGTGTTCCCATAATTTCGTTCCAAATGAAGGCACAATGAGTGACCTGTCGGAGTTCCAAAGAGTGCAGATTCTAGGAGCCCATCTGGTTGGTGCGTCGGTAACCACAGTGGCACAGGTATTGGGGGTATCGAGAGGTACCGTGTCAAAGGTCATGACAGCATACAATGTTCACGGCACAACATCATCTGCGAGACACAACTGTGGAAGGAAAAACAAACTGACTGCGAGAGACAGGAATACTTTAAAGAAGATTGTGATCGCAAGGAGGAAGACCACGGCAACGAAAGTGACTGCTGAGCTTAATGCACATCTCCAAAGCCCAGTATCGACCCATACAGTGCGAAGGGAATTGCATGAGCACAATATTTACCACAGAACTGCGATTGCAAAATGCCTGGTGTCACAGGTGAATATGAAACGGAAACTACAGTGCTGCCAGGAGCAGAAAATGTGGACTGCGAATCACTGGAAACATGTCTTGTTTTCCGATGAATCAAGTTTCTCCCTATTCCCCACCACAGGCCAGGTTTACGTGTGGAGAATCCCCGCAGAAGCCTACAACCAAGACTGTCTCCTTCCTACAGTGAAGCATGGGGGCGGTTCCGTAATGGTTTGGATCTCGTGGTTTGCATCAGGTCCCATTATCACCTTACACGGACGGATCACTAGCGGTGATTATGTCACCCTTTTGGCCGACCATGTGCATTCAATGGCGCAGACATTATTTCCGTCAGAGGATTGCACGTCCCAAGATGATAATGGCCCGATTCACAGAAGCAACTGTTCAGTCATGGTTTGAGGAATATGAGGATGAAGTTGCACACCTTCCCTGGCCTGCACAATCACCGGGCGTAAACATCATTGAGCCCCTGTGGTCTGTGTTGGAAAACAGATTGCGATCCCGTTATCCTCCTCCAGCGTCACTCAAGGAATTGGAGCAGTTTCGTCAGGAAGAATGGTACAACATACCACTTACCATCATGCAGGACTTGTATGCGTCCATTCCAAGGAGGATTCAATCAGTTTTAAGTGCTAAGGGTGCTCTCACACCATATTAGGTGCGCAACACCTATTTGTTTCAAGGTGTTTATATTTTTCGGACATCGCGTGTAGGTGTTAAAACATTACTTTGGTAATATGTAGAATTGATTTTAAAATTCAACTCTTCTTAACTTTAATTTCCCATTTATACATAAACCAGCAATAGCCATATATATCCTTAACTCAGGCTTTCTTTGGATACTTGGAACCAAGTTTGTAAGTCTTTTTGTGCTCTTTTGAGATATTAAATCAACCTTTTTTTGTTACAATGTCTAGGTAGATCCATGCTTCATCAATAGTCGCAACAAATTTTCATCTGTCTTCGGCTGAGTGAGTTTCATAAAGAAGTCTACACCGTGTTCTGCGCTCAGTCACGTGTCTAGGCAAAAGGCGGTGAGCATTATGTTTTCTGTTCTTTTCTCAGATTCAGATCTTTGTTTATTACCTTGTTTGCAGTTGATACAGAGATTTCTAACGACTTAGGAATTGCTCTTTGGATCGGTGGATTTTCTTTTAAGACCAAAGCCCTGCTTTTGAAATAGTCGTCAAAGTACCTACCTACTTTAGATATTCATTTGGTGTTATTTTTCCTGTTAAACGCAATGCTTGACGATTTTCGTTATTAATAAAATTGCTTATTTTATATTTAGAAATGCTAATTCCATAATTTTCACAGCGTTTTATAACTAAACAATACGAATATTTATCTTCGTAAAGAGTAAAACAATAGCTTTCTATCCACAGCTTGTTTACGTGCAACATGTTCTTAGCAAACGACATTTAACACCAGCAGATGTTTCTTTCGGGTTCATCTAACAGCTGTTGCCAGTTTCAATTCTTTGAACTTCTTTTACTCTCTGTCATTTATTATCTAAAGCTTTCTGAAACGTGTGAACATTCTGTGTACAGTAAAACCTTGGTTATACATTTTTCTTGGGGATGGCCTTAGAAAGCATATAAATATAAACCACCTATAAACAAAATTTCAAAATGTTAAATACATGCCTTACAGGGGAATAAGATGTTCCCTGATAAGGATTTATTTTAAAGTCGGATCGGCGGCGAAAGAAAAGTTATGCCTTAAAGTGGTATAGATTTTCCTTAATGATTTATTTTAAAGTCGGATCGGTGACGAATTGAAACTTTATTCCTTAAAAAGGTGTAGATGTTCCTTAATGATTTATTTTAAAATCGGATCTGCGGCTAAAGAAAAATTTATTTCTTAAAGGGGTGTAGATATTCCTTAATGATTTATTTTAAAGACGGATCGGCGGGGAAAGAAATATTTATTCCTTAAAGGGGTGTAGATGTTCCTTAATGATTTATTTTAAAGTCTGATCTTCGGCGAAAGAAAAATGTATGCCTTAAAGAGGGATAGATGTTCCTTAATGATTTATTTTAAAGTCTGATCTTCGGCGAAAGAAAAATGTATGCCTTAAAGAGGGATAGATGTTTCTTAATGATTTATTTTAAAATCGGATCGGCGGCGAAAGAAAAAAAAGCGTTACAAATTATATTATATTTTGTCGGATTCCGAAAATGCTGATTCTAGATTACATAAAATCCGCACAACTAAAAATCTGAATGCTGTTCTTCAGCGTGGAACTCATGAATTGTTTGCGGATCGTAAGTGCATCGATTTGAAACCAGAATGTTAAATATTGAGAATGCAAATATAATTCTATTTTACTGCGCCGCAAAATACTGGAGCCACATAGCTACGTCTCAGAGATTTATCAAATTTTAAATAGCGCATATGCGTGTGCTGAGTCATAAAATGAGAAACAGTATTTTATCCAAGCCGAAAGTAAAGATGGATTTCATCCAAGCCGAAAGTAGTTGGGCCTTGATTCCCTTCTCTGATGGAATCAAGGCCCAACTTTGAATGCACCAAGAAGGAACACAACAACGCTGTCTCAATTCCCCCACAGTTGTAACTACCGGGTCACGTATAAATGTATCAAAGAACCATGTATTTTTGTTTATGTGAAATTCAAATTTTAACGTATAATCGCTAAAAGAATGTATAAATCAATTATGTACAACCGAGTTCAATGAAAAGGTTAAGAGCTATTCAATAAAATATCGGAACTAATGTAGAATTGCTTGTAGCAGTGAGAAACGCATAATTGAGAAACGTATAACCGAGGTTTTACTGTATTGACCTTCAACATGCAACTTGTCGCATAAATATGCACTGTCTCAGAAAACCATGATATAATCTCAAGAAAAAAACGAAAAGTAGAGAAACAAACTTAAAAATAAGAACATTCCATAAATTAAAGGGAAAAGTGCATCATAAGAAAATGCTAATTTATTTAGTTTTTACCTGCAAAAACGTTTTGTTTCCATCCAGAAATAATCCAAATATGGAGCCACCATGGCTACCTTCACGCGATATGGTTTTCCAGCCTTCCGGAGTCATGTATTGAGATATAGACGCTTTGCATTTTGGAAAGCCTTCTGCGTTCTTTTTGCGTCCTATAAATAATTCAAAATAATTACTAAAATTAGTGACCTCGTACAGAGATGAAAGTACAAAATTCTGATTTCATTATTACTGTTTGCACTTTTAAAGAGAACAAAAGAAAATCGATATTTCGTTTGCTGATCAATAAGTAACTTCTGAAGAACTTTGGAGGTAGATAGATTAGAGATATGTGATTCTATATCTCCTAACTCTATTTCACTCCTCTGAGTCGAGGGCGTTGTTTAGCACAGGAGTTTGAATAAAAAAGCATCGTGTTGGATGACAGATTCAGCGGAAAATGAAAATCCGTTTGGAAACATTTTCTCTCCCGATGGTCATTAGATTCCATTGGGCAAAAGATAGGCCGGGAGCAAAAGAGTACAAGAAATCTGCGTTTCTAGAGCTTTGAGCTTTCGGGGAGTGTCCGAATGTGATCAAAATTCGCACACGGTTGCAATGCCTTGGATGAAAACGCCGTGGCAGATCTTCAACCAACAATAGACAGCAACGTAGTTTGTGTGGAGGCTCTCGTGCAAGAACCGGTGACTTTGCGTCAAAGTGCTGCAAATAAAGATACAGGGTGTCCGAATAATAACTGTGCACTGAATGTACGAATTGCAGTAATGTAACAATAAAGAAATTTTGAATGGAATTACAGTAGAAAAGACCTGCCACGTGGAAGTACTCTGTGTCTGATAAACTTCATGTCTCCCAACCCCGAGGCGCGCCGCTGTCGTTTCGAAAAAACGTCATTCCCGAGCGCTTTGTCGACGTGTAGATTGATTACTCGTCTCGGAAAAAGGATAATAGTGTTGACGGTTGAACGGAGTGTCTTTGTTGGAACACGTCTTTTGCCATGAAGACAAGTACACGGGCGAAGTGCGAAAACAGTTCGCTGGGAAATTTCGTGATGCAGACGTCACCCACTGTAATGCGGTACGTCAGCTCATAGCGAAGTGCTTCGGGAAACTAGCAGTGTTCTGGATCTTCCCCCCCCGATAGGCCATTCACGGCACAGGAGACCGCACATGATATCGAGTACAGTTTACAGAGGAGTGCACACAAGCCCATGATGCAGCTGCCACTACCAGCTAATGTGCCAAAGAGTACATCCCACGATATTCTGAAAAGGAAGTTGCGGTTGCACTTATATGAAGTGTCTCTAGTGCATAAGCTGAAAGAAAGGAGTCACGAGACCCGTGTTCGGTACTGCAGGTGGTTCCAAGAGTTCCTGTCTGAAGAAGGTGAGGACATTCTGGACGTGACTTTCTTTACAGATGAGGCATGGTTCCTCCTATTCGCAGGTACCGCATACCTATACACTTGAAGAGCTAGGGGCTGCTATAACGACCCACCCACGTCCAACAAATCACACCGCGTACCCTGAGAAAGGTCATTACCAACATGCAGAAGCGTGACGCGTGTTTGATACTGCAGGCTGCAGGTGGTTCCAAGAAGGTGAGGACATTCTGGATGTGACTTTCTTTACAGATGAGGCATGCTCCACCTATTTGCAGGTACCGCGTACCTATACACTGCAAGAGCTACAGGCTGCAATAACGACCCACATCCAACAAATCACACCACGTACCCTGAGAAAGGTCATCACCAACATGCAGAAGCTTGACCCGTGTTCGATACTGCAAGTGGTTCCAAGAGTTCCTGTTTGAAGAAGGTGAGGACATTCTGGACGTGACTTTCTTTACAGATGAAGCATGGTTCCACCTATTAGCAGGTGCCGCATACCTATACACTTCAAGAGCTACAGGCTGAAATAACGAGCAACATCCAACAAATCACACCACGTACCCTGAGAAAGGTCATCACCAACATGCAGAAGCGTGACCCGTGTTCGATACTGCATTTGGTTCCAAGAGTTTCTGTCCGAAGAAGGTGAGGACATTCTGGACGTGACTTTCTTTACAGATGAGGCCTTGTTCCACATGTCCGCGTATATCAACAGCCAAAACACTCTTCTGTGGGGCACTTGCAATCCCACGAGTTTAAGGAAGTGCCTCTTTACAACAAAAAGGTCGGTGTTTGGTGTACCATGACTCGCACGTTCATTATTGGGACCATTTTCTTCAGTGAAACCATTAACTTAGAATGGTACCTTGCCCTGATTATCCAGCCATTCATACCCGAACTCACGAAACAGGAAATCAACGTAGGATTGTTCCAGCAAGACAGTGCAACTGCTCACACCACTGGCGCATCAATCTTCTAAAAGAATTTTTCGGAAAACGCATCATCTCCAGGAGATTGTGGCCTGCCCGGTAATCGGATCTGACACCGCCTCACTTTTTTTCTGTGGGAAGCACTGAAGGGGGAAATGTACGCCCCACCCCGGTGGCGCAGTGGTCTAAGCGATGGCCTCTGATCATTCGTCCGAAAGGAGTCCGGGTTCGAATCCCGGTGAGGCATGGATGTTGTGTTTGTCTTACGGCACTGGCTCTATCCCTTCCCTGGAACCATCCAGTGACCCTAAATTAGGGACGGGCGACTACTTATAGCCCATTGAGTTGCTAACGGTGGTCGTTAAACCTCCAATCAAAAAAAAAAAAACGTACGCAGTAACCTGCATCACTTCAAGAGCTTCAGGCTACAATAATGACCCACATCCAACAAATCAACAAATCACACCACATACCCTGAAAAAGGTCTTTACCAACATGCAGAAGCGGGTGCCGTCATGTCTGGACGTCGGTGGGGACGATTTCTAACACCTTTTGTAGGAACCAATTCGACATGGTAAGTGTTACTTTCAGTGCGCAGTTATTTTTCGGGCATCCTGCAATTCTTTCGATACCACGCGTCACATCATCCTATCTAATAACCTCATGTACCTCCAAGTGAGATCATGTTTCTAGGCGGTTCGTCATTTTTTCTTGAATCAGTTCGCCAGCACGTTGCCTTTTTATTTAAACACCTGCTCCAAAGAACGCCCTCAAGTCAAAAGAGCGTAATGACGTTAGGATGCAGTGATTTACGTATCCTTGATACGCAACCAAAGGTCATCCGAATTTACTTATTGATCAGCCTATGTATTAGATCCTGAAACCGTGAACCTCATTCCCGTAATCAGGGCTTACCTGCAAGAGATAGGTGGGCATCTGGATGAACTAACTGTCCGCTGGTAGGAAGAAACACCAAAGGAATTGATTCCACCGAATGAGGCCTGTAGAACACCGACATGTAACACTCTGGAAATCAGAACAAAATTATAAAATACGTAACAAAGAGAACACACGCATACACACAAACACACGCGCACGTGCGAGAGAGAAACAAAATAAAATAAAAATAATACGAAATTAAAAGCTGAATTTCTGGAAGTAATCGTATATGTACATATGAATACAATGACTCAAACGAAAGGAAGACATATGCAAAATATGAGCTTAGAAAGCAATCCAAGTAGTACAGTCTTACAATTCAACGTAGGCCCAACACTGAGCCATCGTGATTTAGAAATAGAAGATGGTGGCTCAGTGTTGAGCCTACGTTAAATTATAGGGCTGTGGCACCTGGGAAGATTTGCCTACTAAAACCTATAACCATTTCTTATACATTCAAGGTAGGTGGTACTTTCTGATTAAATGAAAGGAACGAACACTGGAAGATACTTAGAATTCGCAACACGTTCCTTCCTGCGTTTTGATTCAACTTCCGTGATTTAATGACCACCTTGAGCAACGGGGTTTAATAACCACCATGAGCAACTCTAAGTAATATTAACAGCTTCCCGTACCTAATTTGAGGCTACTAAATAGTTTCAGAAAAAGGACTGAGTCAGTGCCGTAAGAAAAACACACCATCTATGACTCATCTCGGACGACTAGTCAGAAACATACGCCTCTGACAAGTCGATTACTCGAGCGGCACTGCTATATCCGCTGTGCATAATCATCAGAGAGTTTGATCCTTACGTGATGCTGGTATGTGGTAGTGCAACAATCGGGTGGCCTTGTTCGAGAGTTTATACATGTACTCCCTGATTCGGATAGCAAGGCAAGTCATGGAAGTTGCTATTTCCTTCTTGCTCTGGTTCTCTCCTTTCACCGTAATCGGAGGCTCTAAATTAGAGATGGACATTGGATACACTTTTGATGTTTTACATTTTTTCTAATAGCAGTAGAGTAAATCCCATGCATAAAATTTCGATTTAACAGAAATGGGTAACAGAAATTATGCAACAAATTATCCTACTCTTGAATCGGTGATTTGTCTTCGGACTACCTACCGACGGAGAGCTTCCCGTCCGGCGGTCCTTCCCAGGTTCCTGGTTCGTGCCGGCGAGCTGGCGTCGGGCGGACATCCGGTAGTTTTTACTATTTTTGAAAGCTTCTTAGGAACTTTCCTGTGGATTTACGTCGAACTTTTGATGATTTGCTTCTTTCCAGACAGTAGCAAATTAAATCCCAAGTAAAAAAAAATCGAGATAACTCCATTGTACTCTTTGTGATAATTTATGCTGTGCATTTTACGCATGCTAAGATCTTTGTGGGTGTGAAATGAAACGAGCGATTCGAGAGTATATGTATGATTTTGTAATCACTCAGGAACTCTTCGTACATGTTAGAAATCGTTATCCTTCTTTGTTGATGCATTAATAGTGTTATTGCAGATTTTTACCATCCTTTTACATCACTATCCTTCCTTGTTGATGCATCAGTGGCATTATTTGCAGATTTTTACCATCCCTTTACATCGCTATCCTTCCTTGTTGATGCATCAATAGCATTATTTGTAGATTTTTACCATCCCTTTACATCGTTATCTTTCTTTGTTGGTGCATCAATAGCATTATTTTCAAATTCTTACCATCCCTTTGCATCGAAACTACACTGATGGTTGACATCAAATTCCCATTTGGACAGCTGTTCAGCAAAGTACTATTTCTGAACAGTTGTCCATAGCTTGTTGCATAACTGATTCAGAAGTATTTCGACGAAGTAGCTAAATACTTATTCGGAAGTATATCGACGATTTTACTGGACGGATGTTAATCGAAATTTTATTCCGAAAGGAGGCTGTTTATCGAAGTTCCTCGAAGTTGTTTATAGAAGTTTCCATTAGGTCACTTCTTTACGGGAAAATTGATTATCAAAGGTCTTATTGGACGTCTGTTTATGAAGTTCTGTTATATGGTTGTTCACGGAATTTTTGCATTCGGTGGTTCTTTATATTAACAGAAATAATTTCCTATTGGGAGGCGTTATTTTCGAATTTCGTATTGGGCGTGTGTTTATTAAAATTTCTATTGGGAGGCGTTATTTTCGAATTTCGTATGGGGCGTCTGTTTATTAAAATTTCTATTGGGAGGCGTTATTTTCGAATTTCGTATGGGGCGTCTGTTTATTAAAATTTCTACTGGGTAGTTCTTTGTCGGATATATTATTGGGAAGTTTTTCTTCATGGGTTTCTTATCAGGAAGTATTATTTATGGAATTCTTATTTGGTATCTATTTATCGAAGTTTCAACTGAGTAAGTGTTTCCCAAATTTGTTATCGGAAATGTTTTCTTATCTACTTCTTATTGGGAAATATTACTTATCGAAGTTCATATTGGACGTCTGTTTATTGAAGTGTTTATTGGGTACTTGTTTTCTAAATTCTTATTGCGAGGTGTTTTATTGAGTTTTTCTTGGTGACATAATTATCGAAGTTTCTATTGGGTTCATAGAAGTTACCACTAGATGGTTGTTTATAGAAAGTCTCTTTGGGGCTGTCGAGATTAACATTACACGTTGTATTATCCAGTTTATCACTGGTCGTTTTTTCTATCGAGGTTCTTATTGGAATTTTGCATATTTATCAAAGTTCTTATTCTGTATGTGTTCATCTAAATTCTTGTTATGCGGTGTTTCAAAAAGTTACAATTGGGCGGCTGTTTTTAAAATTATCCAACTAGGCAGTTGTTCATTGAAGTTCCTGTTCAAATAACTTTTATCAATGTTGTTTCCTTCCTATTCATTTCGACACTCATTTTTTTTTCACCATATATATTTTTTTCTCATTTGTTATACTAAATATACTATTTGCATTCTGTGTAGCGATTACACCATAAATTGTTTGAGAGCTTTTTTTAGCACGTCTTTCGTAAAAAAAGATCGTGCTTCAGTTATCAGTTTTCCCGTCCGTCCGTACCCACGATATCTCAGCAACTATTAGTCCGATTTGAAAAATTCTTTCTGCATTGGGAAGCTTGAAATATGCAAATGATGATCCTTTATTTCGTTTTTTATTACAATGTGCAATTTCGCCGGTAGACGGCGTAAATGCAGATGATGTCGAATTCAAAAATACGTTTTATTCCGCATATTTGCTTCTAAACATCCGATTGAAAAAATTATTTTATCTTTCGATTCCATATCGAAGAGTATTTTAGATATAGTTACTTTTTCAATTTATGCACAGATTTTCCGCTTGGGAGCGTAAAACTAAATTACATTTTCTCGATAACTCTTCTTCTAAAACTCCGATTTGAAAAATTTTTTCTTCAGCGGATACATCTCCTGATGGAAAACCTTTTGCATATAATTTCAAATTTTTGGTAAAGAATACTTTGGCCATCAGGGGGGGGGGGCGTAAGTGTTAAATTTTGCTTCTGATGTATTTGCCATAAAAATATCGATTAAAAATTCTTTCTGATGTTTTTGCTTCTAAAATATCGATTAAAAAATTCTTTCGTAGACTGATGCCACTCACATCGATAAACCTTTTCGGAATATTTTCTTCTTAAAAATATTCCACACTTTCTCCGCCAGGGGGCGTAGATGTACATCTTATTTTTGTCAATATCTCTACTTCTAGAAGTCCGATTTGAAAAATTCCTTCTTTGTTGGTTAATGTTTTCCGTGTGACATGTTTTTCATATAATTTCAAAATTTTCAAGTAATTCATAGACTTTCCGCTAGGAGGCGTAGCGGTAAATTGCATTTCCCCTTATATCTCTGCTTCTAAATCTCAGATTTGAAGAATTCTTTCTGCACCTGATACAGCTTCTGACGGGAAATCGTTTGCACATAATTTCTAATTTTTGTAAAAACATAGTTTGGCCACCAGGGGGCGTAACTTTTAATTAATTTCCGCTTCTGTTGTATTTGCAGCAAAATATGAGCTTCTAAATTCTCGATTGATAAAAAACGTTGTTTGTTGACCGATACTACTCATGTCGACAAAACTTTTAAGAAAATTTTCTTCTTGAAAAAATGCATGGTTTTTACGCCAGCGGGCGTAGATGTCTATCTTGTCTTTGTCCATATCTCTACTTCTAAGAGTACGATTTGAAAAATTCCTTCTTTGTTGGATAGTGTTTCCGATGCGAAATGTTTTTCCTATAAATTCAAAATTTTTAAGTAAATCATTAACTTTCCGCTAGGGGGCACGAAGGTAAATTGCGTTTCCTTCGTTATTTTTGCTCCTAAAGCTCTGATTTGAAAAATTCTCCCTATATCGCATACAAGACTTGATGGAAAATATTTTTCTCATACTTTTAATATTTGGTAAAGAATGGTTTAGCCACCAGAAGTCATATGTGTTAATTTCTGCTTCTGATGTATTTGTAGCAAAATCTGGGCTCTTGAAAACTCGACTAAATTTTTCTTTCTTGGACCGATACCGCTCATATGGATAAACCTTTTGAGAATACTTTCTTCCTAAAATAATGCATGGTTTTCCCACCAGGGGACGTAAAGTCACATCTTATTTTTGTCGATAACTCTGTTTCTAAGAATTCGTAAGCTCACGATTCCGTTTACAGCAATATCTGAGGGATTAAAAACCCGATTGAAAATCTTCTTTCTTTCGTCAGATCTATTGTTTTCCATACCGGTTCCATTGACTTTGAATAGCTTTGATAAATTTAATATGCGTCAGAACGGATTCAAAAGAAGTGCTTATTACACCCGAAAATTCGGTGTCAACTTTCTTGTTTCCATTTCATTCAGTTACTGATTATCTTTTTAATAGCTATTGCTTGTCTAAAGTTATTATTGTTTCGTAAAATTCTCAGGATTCCATATTTAAATTTTTTTTTGCGTCATCTGCTGTATGACTTACGCTACCATTCAAAAAAAAAAATACTCCAACGAAGCAGGGTTTTCCAACAATGTTTGTGTGTCTTAAAAATAGGCAGTTCTTATTTGTTCACTGACAGCCAAATGTATGAGATATGCACCATGCTTACAGAAATACGTATGTGAACAACGCTCCATCTATCGGTTAGCTGTTTTATTTTGTGTGTGCACACGTGCGTAGGACTGACTATAAATGATTGACTGACTATAAATGATTGACTGACTATAAATGATTGACTGACTGGTGACCTACCAGATTATTACGACTACTTTTTCTTGTCTGCGTTGGAAGGGATTACACCTCCTTCGCAAAGCTGCTCCAAACCGTATAGTGCCTGTTCCGCTTGATACCCCTAAACCGATCAGGAGCAGTGATAACTGCTTCACGTGTTTCTCTTTGAACTCGATAAAAGGAAAGATACTGCAGGAGATCTTAACTCTAAAAGTGGGAGGTGTTTAGAAGTCAAGATCATTATAGATGATCTTTAATATTTCTTTGCTTCTTCGGCCCCAGAGAACAAGGTCACGAAAGGTGTCGTTTTTGGAATACTTTAACAACTTTTGCGATGTTGCAACCTTCCAGAAAAAGTTAAAAAGTGCATTAAAGATTTGTCTTTCATTTTAATATTGTGAACGACTCATATCAGTTTACCAGGAGAATCGGTTTCTTGTGTTGATGGTCCTGGGTCCCAATTCTAGGTAGGAGATGAACGCTTCGTTGTAATTTTTGGCTGTCAATCTAACGGATAGAAAATTTCGGCTCGTCTTGGAAATTGTTGAAGTGCAAAATTAAAAAGAAATCTATTAAATTAAAAAATTATAAGTAAAGTCTTTGAGGTTTTCCGAAGACAAACCTCAAAGACTTTTATCGCACATTTAGAGAGATAGCCTGCGGTATTGAAGATGCATACATCAACATTATTAATAACATCTATGAAAATAAAAACCCAAAAGTTTGAATGCTCGAGGACACAGCTCTTAAAAAATTGAAAAGAGTGAGACAAGATGAGACATTGTGTCTCTCAAACTCTTCAATGACAGATTTCAGAATATTATTCCATTAGTGAACTCGGAAGAAAGGGGATAAAGATCGGCAGAAATTATTCAACTCACCCTCGTTTTGCTGACGAAATAGTCATTTTTTTCAAGTATACCCCTTAGAGCTGCACTGTATTCTTCAGGAAATCACTGACAAGAGCAAAGAACTGAATTTAAAAATGAACTTACAGAAAACTAAATTGATGCGCAATGCTTTTACAAAAACGGAAGATTTCGAATCCGATGGAGCAAATCTAGAAGCAACCGATGCCTACGTTTATTTTGGACAACAGGTATCAAGCAAGGATCACGTCAAAAAAGAAATGAATAGGCGTATAAAATTTGGTTGGAGAGCTTTGCGAAACAACAGTACAACTTTCAAAAGAAACTTACCATTATGTCATAAAAGAAAAGTGTTTCATTAATGCGTACATCCAGTTTTTGTTTGACCTGGGACAAAGCTCTCCCCACAGGACGGGGAAGGAACTGTTCACAGACGGTTCAAATATAGGTGGTAGTGTTGGCGCAGGTTTCTGCGTGCTCTCGGATGGCAATGAAACGCACGCAGAACGAGTGAAACTATCGCCCAATTCCTCTATCTTCCAAGCAGAATTACTAGCGATCAGAGAAGCACTGCGCTGGGTGCTGTCTATCAATAGCAAAGGGGCTTATAGCATATTCTCTTATAGCCAAGCGGCCCTGAAAGCACTTGGTCAGTTCGGGGGCAAGACTCCCTTGTCAGAGAAATAAAAGTGCTATTACAGTCAGCGGTAAGTATGAGGGTTACCTTCCACTGGATCCGAAGTCATATCGGTACAGTTGGAAATGAGCGTGCAGACCAGCTAGCGAAAGAAGCTGCTGGTAAAGTTTGCATAGATATTCAGATGCGAACGCCGTTGCAAAGCGTGCTGACACAACTGAAAAAAGCCACATTAGTGGAATGGCAACAGAGATGGGATGAAGGAGATACGGGCAGAAGAACACGCCGTGTTTCCCCCCGAATATCGATAAGGCGCATAGAGAGTAATGGTTTCCTTGACCAGGTACTAACCGGGCACGCTGTTTTGCCGGAGTACTTCCGCAGATTTGTGGTTAGGGAGCGAGTGTGCATGTGTGGTGCCCAGACTGCAGATGTCGCCCACATGATTCTAGAATGTGCTTCTCTGACAGGAAAGAGAACAACTTTGGTGCCAGAATTGGGGAAGACGAGGGACCTCTCGATCCTGTTCGCATACCCAAGAGCGCGACAGGGGATCATCGAGATGGTCAAGTACCTCAAAGAGCAACAGACAGTCTACCTAATTGAGCGGTGACCGTAGAAGAAAGAAGATAGAAGAGGGATGAAGACAGAAGAGGAACTGATGGCTCGAGCCCAGATTTATCACCACAGAACTGGCCCTAGTCCTGTGGCAGAGAGAGTATGAGTGTAAATAGTGTAAATATTTGTGAGAGGGCTCATTGAGCAAAGGATTTATTTCCCACGTGTAAATGGGTTCCTCAGTGTAAATAAATATGCATGTATCATTTTTGCTTGAATAAAGGGCAGTCGCCCCAAACAGTTCGCGCTAGTAATCGATTCTCCCAGATAGGGGAAGATAATTTTTTCTAGCCTCTGCCCAAATGGCACGCACACCCGGGTCATGCCTGAGAGGTGAGAAGTGCCGGCCCACGGGGTAGCAGCAAGCTGCGGGTCTACGGATCGATTCTGTCCAGATGGGGGAATGTCGGATCCTGGCAGGATTACTCGCAATGCTGTCACTATTAATATCGAGAGAGTTTGCTTAACCCTGTGGAGTCCGCAATTGGACTGTACAGGTTAATGGTCATCAGCTAGTCTTTATGGATCAGAAACATGGATTTTAATTAAAAATGGCATACAGGGGATCCAAACAATTTGAAGAAGCACAGAGAGACGTATGCTTGGTGTAACCAGGTAAGACAAGAAGTGGAACACATGGATAAGGAAAACGAGAAGAGTCGATGATATCATATAATCAAAGCAAAGACCCTGAAATGGCAACGGGCAGGAGATATTGCTACAAGAACTGAAAAACTTTGCACAACTGAAATACCATGACGGTTGTACCGAAAGTAATGCAAAAGTGGGCAGAACTTTTCTATTAACTGACAGAGGCCGTTCAAATTTCACATGTTGATAGAGTAACCCTTTTTCTGTAAAAAGGTACTGCTCAACATAGTCTCCATTACAAACGATGCGTTTGCGCCATCGTTGAACGCATCTCTCTAACCCTCTTTG